>OY728166.1:899487154-900687154 GCA_963277665.1 Viscum album | reverse complement strand
CTTTTAGCTGATCCTGAGACACATCATTGCCTGATTGGGATGGCGTCAGGGCCAGAGGAACATCTGTCTTCTCCTTAGGCTTGCGGGGTCATCCCCTCTGTTCGGTGAGACTGCGGGAGTCGGTAAAATGACCTTGAAGGTGGCATGTATCACAAAATCTGATTCATGATTCATAGTATATCTATTTCCAGAAACCCTTTATCTTAATAGAAAGATGAATACTCTTAGGAAGAGAAGAAGTAAGCTCTATGTCCACGCAGATACGAGCAGAGGAGGGATTCACAAAGCAGAGTGTCGCATCGTCCGCACGAAGAAAGATCCCAACCTGGTTTCCAATACCTGCAATAATGGAAATGTTCTGAAAGAGAAGATGAATCCCAAGCAGCTGGATCCACAACATCGCTTGGCTAATTTCATGACCTTTGCTGAAACCCAATGTCCAATGAAAGAGAAGGAACCGACGGTTATCACACAAATGATCCTCAACTGACTAGGCATGGGCCAAATCATCATCTGAGGAAAGGAGAAAACTGCAGTGATGGTGATCAAGCATCCCAATAGCAGCAGGCAAACTTAATCCCCATGAGGAATTGATGAAATGCTCGACAAATTCCAACGGTGGGCGATCTCTGCCAAACATAGCAACGAGGGTCCGGGAATGCAGATCAGTCGCATCTTGATATTCCAAGGGAGAAAGGGAGATGGTCAGAGCTGCATAAAAAACTGCCAATGCATTCAGGGAAAGTTAGATCAGAGGAAGAACCAGAGACTTCCAAGAGGAATGGTGCTCCTGGTTTGATCTTTCCTTAGGAAACGACAGGGATTCCGATACACTTACTTCCACCCCCTCTGAAACCCTCGCGCTTACCATCATTAATGACATAGATCATCCCATTATCATGGGTGATGAGATACTAATAGTTCGTGAATTACTATTCATGATTTCATTAACATTAAGGTCAGGACTCATGTATGTCCTATAATAAATGTTGAACTAGTGTTGGAGGTCACCGCATTCATGTTCACTGAATATTTTATGTTCTTCAATTATTCTCTAGTGTCTCGGTTTTAACATCATCAACCTTCATAACTAGATTTCACTATTCATTTGAATTTATATTGGGGATTTTGAATTTGTATGGTGTTTAGTATTTTAGATGTTCAACGCATGATCATACTTATTTCTAAGGAATATTATGTTTCTTTATAATGGCTTTATGTTTCTTAAGTATTTAACACAAAGTTTTTCCTCCTATTGAAGTTGTTTTTTAAACTCTCTTTGATCAAGGATCCATCAATGTGATTTATTTAGTTTCTTGTTCCAAATATGTTTTTGAAATTATACAATACATTGGTTTTAATGATTTTATATAATACATTAAGGCCTTATAATTGTTTTGATTCCAAAAATCATTCCCTACAACACCTAATTGATTCTCAAATTTTAATAATGTTTGATATCTCTAATACTCTACCTAATTTCATCCAAAAACATTAAATAGGGATAATTTTTCAGGAAACCAATAAAATATTTACTATCTTGGGGATATTTTGGTTTTTTACTTTTTCATGGGAACTCTATAGGTAAATTTCAGAAGAGATAAAATTCATCTAATATTAAAGGTGTGGTTTCTAAAGAAGTGATGAATTCCCAAAATGAAGCTTAAGTGGAATGTCTACCTCAAGTAGCTTTTAATATTCAAACCACCTTATTTTTAGAGTAATAATGTATTGATGGGAAAACAATTATCACCTCTTCTCTCTTAAATGGATATTTTTCATAAAAAAATTCAAATAAAGGTTATGATAATTAAGGCCAGTGTATATAACTAAATGATTTTATTCCCACATCTACATTGATGGTAGATTTTTTTAAGGATCGTTTGCATATTTTTCCACTGGTCCTAGGTGAGGTATATTTCTATTCATCTTTTTCCATTGGGGTTTTAGCAAGAGATTAATCTATTACAAGTAGAATAAACATCATAGATGACGATGTGGATAAAATTAAATAAGGTTATTAAATATATTAATTTTTTTGAAAGTTTTAATCCTCATATGTCTAGTGTCAATGGATATTCCATTGGTGATAATTCCATAAATATATAATTTGTTATAACTGGAGGTTATTTACATATTTTAGAGATAAAATATGTTGTAACAAAATATATGTTGATAGAGTCTCTAGAGACATTAACTAGTGCATTATGATCCTGGTTGGCCCTTTTAGATCAAATAATGGATGTTGGACCTCTTCTATTGGTATTGAGCAATATTTCAGGATTTTTTCAATCAACTTTTATTATCAAGTTACTTCAAAAAAGCTTTTTCAAGTGATATCATTTGAGAATGTGGTTCCAATGTTGGTTCTCACCCCTTCCACATGAGTTATGAAGTCAATATTTGAGAATTCATCTAAGGTGAAATTGTAGAAAATAATTTGATCTTAGGAGAATATTTTTTGAGTATCATTAAAGATTATGGATGAATATTTTTTAAGACTGTGTGGGTGGAAAAAATTATGTTGAAAAAACAAAGAGGTCATGCTTGAGGAGTAGTGTTTACAAGTTTAAAATGATGAATTCGTAGATCATGGTGAGGATGATCATTCCTTGACCTCCTCTGAATATTAAATAGATAAGCAATTTTTATTCACATCCAATTGAAAATAATATAAAAAATGATGTTTTTTAATTTTTGGAACACTCTGTTAGAAAATGAATGAATTCTAGAACTCAAAAGGATTATTTCATCCTCTCTAAACCAATAACTATTAGATCAGTTGTTAATTAAATCGACTCTATGTGGTGCACCAATTCCCCAAATAATGTTAAAATGTTGGATAATGATATAAAATGGTCGATAATCACTAGAATTTGAATTCATAATAGATATGGGATAAATATGTTATCGTAATAGATATTTTCTGGGTATTTGATCAAATTTTGGGTATGTTTATTCAACATAAATATTGAGAGAGGTATGGGAGGTATATATTAGATGAGTTAGAACCCATATCTTCCTTGGATCAACTTATCCTCCTCCATGAGGATATAGTGGATGAAACTATTTTCATGGTGACCACACTATAGGTTATAATAAAAATTTATGAGAGGGAGGTTCGTGTGAACATTAACTGGAAATAATAATATTGGGTTAATGCCAAATATTACATTTTGATCCATGTGTCTAATGAAGTGGTGATTTTTATAGAGGTGTACATTAATACATGGTAAAATATGGGTTCCCTATATGAGGTTCTCTCCAAACATAACAAGAGATGAAAAATGTTAACATCAAAAGGAGTTTGCAAAGGGTGAAAGGTTGTATCATGTTAATATTTTTGGAATGGCTTGGTGAAGTCATTTATGGTTTAATATTTTTTTCTTGTATTTATTTATTATTGTTCCCATTGAACATATTAAAAATAATTTTTCATAAAAGTAGAAATATAAAACTAGGTGAGAATATAGTTGCTTAAATTGGAGTAAGATGTATAACCTAATTTATACCTCAACCCTAAGCGTATCTCTCACTAACAAACCCTTTTGGACCTAAAATGTTGTATTATAGATGAGTTTTATTGTTTTATTTATTTTAATATAAAATTGACTAATTTTTTCTTAAATTTATGTTTAATTTATTGATATTTTCCGATAAAATATTTTGGTGGAATGGAAAATGAAAATAATATAATGAAGAAGAAAATATCTAGAGGGGTTATATGTGTCATAATTGTTTATAGTGACTTGTATATTTGGTTTTAATATCCCAAATTCCATAAATGTAAAAAAATAGATTAATTTATTATAAATTGATAGATTAATTTAATGATTGTGTAGGATTAACTAAGTAGTCACACTTATTTGATAATGTTGGATATTATATGTATAATGAAATATCAATGAATCAAAATATGGTAGTAATCCACTTGTTATATGAGTGGGATTAAATAATTTAAAAAGAAGTATTGATGTTAATAAATAATAATGGGGAAAATGAGATTCATGATAAATGAATGTAAATTGAGATTAAAAATATAACAATCATGAATAAAATATTGGCTGAAGTTTCAATTTATTTAAGAGAGAAGAATTATATTCATTATAATCAATTGAATAATATTTACTCAAATATATAGAATCTTAAATTTGGTTCTTAGTATAAGGTAATTGTCTCAAATGATCTTAAAATTTTTATGGGTAATGAGGATGAACCTATCGCACATATGACATAATTTATTAAGAAGAATCAAAGGCTCAATTAAAAGAAAATGATCTTTATGGAAAAAATTTATTAGATAAAACCCAATATCAATTAAAAGAATACTGATCTTTATTTTGGAATATATGTTCATGTTACTAGATTTTAAAATGAATAATTAAAACATATCTGTTACTATGAATTTAATCAACATATTGTAAAATGTAGTCTCCAACCATAGAAAAATAGAAATAGATTTTATTTCAATAATTATAACCAAGATAATCTTGTCTATAGTGTGTATACTATGGGAAATAATTTTTTCCCTGAAATATATTTACTTGGATAGTTAAAGAATATCTATATAATAAAAATTACTTAAAGATCTATTCAAAATCATTCATCGGAAAAATTGTGTCTTGGAGGGATAAAAGAGGATTTAGAAAAGTTAAAGGAGTATAATGGCTATAAATATTAAGGAACAATCCTAAATCAAGGTATTAATTTACAAATTTAGTGATTATTTATGTAAATAACAACATATTATGATAAGTTATAGAATCAAATGATAAATCAATAATGGGTCAAGAAATCATAGATGTAAAGATAACCTAATGAAGAGACACTTGGAAATTGGGACATGATGAGAAGAATAAACCAAAATAGAATAAGGATTCATTAAATTATACCAATCACATTTTAAATCTTAATATAGATTCATTGTTGATAGATAAATGTAAATCATTGGACCCTTGTGACCCAACATCTTCCTCAACATAAATAATGTGATGTGTACCATCTCCATATATATGTAAATACTATAACAATTATTAGAGTGTTGAAATTATAAGGGATAGATATTATCCATTGGGAGATAAAATTAAAAATATATATAGTATCAAGAAAATATTTCAAATTAAAACTAATGTTGGAGAACTGTATGTGGTGTCTTAATAAAATTTTAATTTCATGTATATGAATGTAGTAAGTAATTTTATAGAAATCATAATTCATATCAAGGTGTAATTTATGTTTTTGATTAAAGAAGAAATATAAATTTATTGTAATGATAATATAAATATAGAAGAGGACACATTGACGGAGAAATGTTAAAAAAAATATGCATGATTTTTTTTTATAACTTGTGATATCATATGATTATTTTTAGGATATGATAATTTGTTGTAGATGAATGAATCCCATGATGAATATCAATTCAATATTCGGCATCCAAGATGATTAATTTAAATAGATTCCTGATCCTTGGATTTGAAATATGTTTTATCTCTATTTAGTAAGGTAATCACATAGTGGATAAAATAATAAATCAATTTTATCAAATTGTTGTCTATATATAACCCTTGAAAATAGAAATAAGAATGAATCACACACTTAGTTGTTTATGGTTATTCACTAATATTTTTCTTAAATTTTTTTTGGGATCATCAGCTGAGTCCCTTAGATTATATTAAATTCTGTGTTTATATGAAATTTTTAAAATTATGTCAGTATGACGTATATAATTTATTTTATAAACATAAACTCTTGGTTCCTACACTGATTTCCAAAATAGAAGGCTTGGAGTATTTTTTGGTGAATCTTTGTTATGTGGTAAGTTTACTCGCCATATTTTTTTGAGAGTATTACCATAGTTAAAATAGTTTTTTAGATATTGAAAAATATATATATAATTATAGTGAATGAGTAAATATAGATATATAAGTTGAATTATCCTTGCAATGTAGTGTGAAGGGGGGCCTATTCTCTTTAAATAGTTCCACATAATTTATTGGAAAATGTGAGTAGATCTTTTGAAAATTACCTTATTTAATTTAATTATAATGGAGAATATTTCCATGTGAATATGGATAATCAATTAGTATCAAAGTATTCTATATTTGTTTGTTTGAAATCAAGAATAATGGGGGAAATTATTTTAAAACTGATTTATAGTTACCTTTTCTTTAAAGGTAATGATTTTTTAATGAATTATATTTATAAATTTTGGTTGATATTTTGTATTAGATTTGATGAAAAAAGGGGAGAATTGGAAACATCATGAATCTAATATTGGGATAAAAGTACCATTGGGGATTTATTGGTATCAAATCACGAAATATTGTTGTGTTATATTCATTATAAGTTTTCACAAGAAATCCAAATAGGGGAATTATTAGAATTCATTTTATAATAGTATAAGTTGTGATGAATTCTCTTTTAACCAAAGAAGTATGTTCTATATTTTTTTCAACCATGTTGTAAAAATGTAATGAATATAAACTATATTATAAATTCCTTATTGAAAAAAAATGAAATTTTCTTGGAATCTCTACTTATGGAGGTTTTTATGGAAGATTGAAGTGTGGTTAAAAGGTTTTCCATTGGTTGAAAGATATCTTGTAAATTATTATTATTTTAATGAGGAATTATTATATGTATAATGGGATATTTTATAGCTATTTAAGAGATTTTATGGACTCTCTATCTATATAATAAACATTACACCTCAACATATGATGTAATGCTTAAATATGATTTTTATATGATTTGTTTTTTGGAATATGTTTAATATTTTCATTGTAATGATGAAGGACGCACCAAAATAGAGTTATATAAGAATAAATTATAATTCAATTCAAACACCATTGAAATTTGGTGTTATAATTTCTTATGTAGGATGAGAGGTTATTTTTTATGAGACATAATATATATTCAAGTAGACATGTCAGTATCTGGTATATATTCCTAGTTGATAGAGTTCATACTTTGAATAAGAGGTTTTATTATGAAATTGTGGTTAAATATATTTTCTTAAAATAATTCCCCACTATAAATTTCAATGTTTTATTAACAATTCTTAGAGGTTAAGGAAATTATGTAGATGTATAGTTCATCATATCATGGTGATTCAGAAATTCTCATAAGCCCAATTTGGTTTTTTTGGATAAATGAGTATATTTATCCCTGATGTAATTGGATGCATTTTAATAGGGAACTATCAAATATATTTCTATGAATTAATTTTTTTTTATATTTTATGGATTTGATAAAATTAAAATTGAAGTTTGACATTCCAATTTTAGTGGATTTTGAATTCTAATTTATGGGCGATCATTGATGTTTGACTTAGAGAAATATCATGGAGTCTTTTTTAGAGAAAATAATAGAGTCGTGTAGAAAAAAACGTTCTCATTTTTTAAACAAATTCAAAGGATAAATTTTAGAAAGTGTTTTAATTAATAATCGGTAATATTATATGGAATATGAATATTGTAAAATAATGAACATTAAATAGATTTGACTTTATGGATAGAGGAAATAGAAAATATATATTCATACTATATGGAACAATCATTAATCAAGATTTAATACGTACATTATGGAAAATGAAGAAAATTTATTTGAAAATAATTAATGTTTGACTAAGGGGAGATAAAATTTCAATATTTGAGGCTTGAAGAGAATATATGATATTAAATCATGATGGAATATTTTATAGTAAAATTTTATAGTTATTTATGAAGCATATATGGAATAAATGGGAAATATTTGATTGAAAAATATTTAACCCTTAAATAATATTATGTTTTTAGAACATATAGTCAATTATATATATGAAATGTTGTGTGATGACTTGTAAAACTCTTATCCATTTATTCTCATTCATGATATAGATAAAAACATTTCCAATCGTATTCATTTTTAATTAAATCTTTCAAATGAAAAAAATGTGAATAATAAATATTGAATAGAGAAAAAAGATTTTATAAATATTTATCATTGTAAATTTCACTTATATTTATAAAATAATATATTTTTATTCATAAAAATTTAAATTATTTAATGAATGATGAAATATTATATAATAATGGGAATTGTAAAATGAAATATATGAAAAATAAAGAAAAGTCTGATACTTATTAAATAGAATTACAGAGGAAGGATAATTCCATGATTACTTTTTGAGGATCAAAACATGGAAGGTGGAGTTTTTTTCATATTGATATTCATAGATTTATTATGAAGGATGTGCATGATGAGATTTAATATCATCACTATACACATTATGTATCAATGAACATTATGGTGATAAATATTTTTCATAGAAAGTGTTACCAAATTTTTATTCCATTCTTCAGTAGTTATCAAGGATAGAGAACTGATAGAGTGAACCTTGTTATTTATTTAATCATCCTTAAATATTTTAAAGGGAGTAACCCTTATATTTGAGTGTCCTTTCCTAAACCTAGAACCAAATAGTGTAATTAGTAGATTTCGATATATTAGAGCATTACTATTGGATTATCCCTTCATTATCCCATTTGGGGTTAAAAAATATTTTTTTTGTATTTTTTTAATGTTTTATAGTATTATTAAAAGTAATGAATCAATATTTGTTGGCTATGAAAAAATGTCATAAATTTATTAGTGTAGAGATAAGAAAAATAATAACCAGGTCATCATTGAAAGAAGAACATAATACTGACCCTACTAACATTTAGATTGATATAAGTTAGGGGTTAGAGTCTATGGATTATGTGATTTAAATTGAAACAAAATCCATTCCCGGATTTACTCCCTACACCCTCTCAAGGTATATCTCAATAAATAATTTTGTGTGCCTAATAAGTGGAATTATATCAATGGTATTTCTAATCCTATTTTTTTCTCTAAAAAGTTGTTATTGTTTGTTGTAGTTAATTTTTAGTTGTTTATATTTTTTTTCAATATAATCTTTTGGTTACATATAGAACGGAACTAATTTAAATAATAATTTATTATATAAATGGATTCAATGTCTCAGAATAGTTTATGGTCACATAGAGATTCGGTGAAAAGATTTGAGATACACTCAAATATATTTTCTAATTGAACTTGATTACAAATATTCTGATCTATTCAATGATATTAAAGTATTGGAATAGGATAATTATTCCCAATTGATGTTGGATATATGTATGATGATCATATATCAATAAATACAATGATTGATTATTTCCACTTACCCTATGAGAATGATTTGGAATAACAATAAGATTTTTTGAAGTTAGAAATGGATAATGGTACACTTGAGATTCAAGATAGAATACAAAAAATTGATATTGAAAAGATAAATTACTGAACAAAATATTAGTTAATATTTAAAATTATTTCAGAGAGATTAATGGTATATAATCAAATAAATTGGAATAAAATTCCTTAAAATATATTAATTCAATATAGTTCTAAGGATATGGGACTTTTATCAAAATAATTAGAAACTTTGAAGGCTAATAAGGGTGAACTTTGTTACACACATGAATTAATTGGTCAAGAAGAATAAAATAATGATAGAAGAGTTGTTAATACTTAATAATTCCATTATCTAGATAAAAACTAATACAAATGACCAAAGTGAAACACTAGATAATATTTCCCATGCACTATGGGATGAAATATAAAAAGGTAATTTTCTAAAGGAATACATGGATTCTATATTTTAAACAAAAAATTAAGAAGATACAACTAATTGAATTTTAGTTGATATTGTCTAAGTCATAAGTAAGATAACCAAATTCCATGGGTAAAAATATTTTAAAAGATTCATTAAATTTTTAATTTGATTAACCCTTAGTAGTTGATAGGGAGAATAAATGGGCATTCTCTAAAAAGAGAAGAATTATTATAAATTCAGGATGATGAAAATTAAATATTCAATAGGAAAACCCAATATTGGAAATTATGGATCCCCTTACAAGTTAGACATGAATAAAATAATAGGAGTTCCTAAGAAAAGAAAAAATAGTGGGTATAATGAAAGCACTGAATAAAGTTCCTTATAAAAATGTAAGCATAAAAGGATAAGTTAGAAGAAAATTAAGGGTGATGTGTTCTTTTATTATTTAATGAAAGTTCATATTACTAGATTTTTCTATGGAGTATTTGAATTTTTTATTCGATTATAATGGAATATTTTTAAAATATAGTTACAAACTAATAAAAAAGAGGAATTGATTTTGTTCTAATAATCTTGATCATGATAATCTTGTTACCATTGAATATCAGAGTTGATTTTTAAATGGACAGAATCGAGAAAATTAGAATGTATAAAATGAAAAATCATTTGTTTTGAGAAATAAATTTCATGGACTTGATTATTAAAATAAAAACACTAAATGATTTTTAAAAAGGAGTTACTGGTGATTCATTTAAAAAAATATATTGGATGGATAATAAGACGATTTCTAAAAGTGAAAGGGATGCATTATCTGTTAATTTAAAGGAGGTATCCTAAAGCATGGAATTCATTGAGAAATCTAATAAATATTGAATAGATAAATGAGGAAGGAATTTATTTTGAGAAAATAAAAGACCCCATATGGATGGATAGATAAATTCTTGATAAAAAGAGAATATAAAGAAGACAAACTTATAAATGGGGTTATGAAGAGAAGAATAAACCCATATAGTATATAGTGGAATTGGATTTTATCAAAACCATTCAAATTTCAATATGGATTCCAAATTGAGTGAAAAATGGAAATAGGTGGTCTATAGTGACTTATTATCGTACACATCTTAAGGAAAGTACTACATCCACTCTCCTTATATAATTAAATTTTAAAAACTATATTGATGTTTCATAAGTATAAGAAGGGGATTTAATATACAATGAGATTATATTGAAAAATTAATTTGGTATCAAAGTATGACTAAAAGTTTCAATTAATGTCAAATAATGGCAGATAGATTCTAACTAAATCATGAATTGAAAGTATATGAATGGATAAATATTTTTTAGGGAAATCATAATAGATATTGTGGTTTAGTAAAAGTTTTCATTTAAATTGCACATATCACTGATATATATTTTACATTAAATATAGAAGAGGGAACCATTATGGAGAATAAGTAAATAATAATAATTTTCATGATTTATTTTATGTTTTGAACATGGGATAACATTTTATTATTTTGTGTTTATCAAATGAAACTACATTTGTATGAATCTCATGATAAATATCAACTTTATATTATGTGATGGATATCGGACATTAATGGGGGTTTTAGAGAATAAATTGATAATGGTGACATTGCTATTAACCATGGAAATAACACATAGTGGAGGAAAAAACAAGTATATTTTAACAAATTATTGTATCTATACGATCCTTATAAAGGGAAAATGGTTTGAATCATACACTAAGTTGTTTATGTTTATATATTACTGATTGTGAGAAAGAGTGATTTATATAATAGGTGTTTCTTATTATAATACAAATGATATGGCTTCAGGAAATGTATTTATCTATTTGAGTGAAATAGATTTTATTGGTATTATGAATTTAACCTCATATTTATAAACTAAGTCACAACACCATAGGCTTAGATGTTTTTTTATAACTATTTTTTGAGTTTTAAGTTCACTCATGAAAAAACATTGTGATTGAAATAATAGATAAAATAGGGTATATAAGGGTAAAGAGTAACATATATAATCATTCTAATTGAGTAAAGATGGATTTTAAAATTGAAATATCTAGGAAATGTATTGTAAGGTGAGAGTTGAGTATCTATAAAACTAAACTGAATATTGTATTGATAATTGGTTAAAAGATATAAAGAAGATACTTCTATTATATTCAGAGATATTGGAGGATATTTTCGTGAAATTAGTTATCATAAATTAGTGTTAGGGGATCATATATTTTATAGTTTGGAATCAAGATTAAAATTATATCATTGTATCAAAGATGAATATTAGTTAACTTATCTTCCAAGGTAATGATTTTATAATGATTTATATTTGTTAAGTATAGTGTAGGTTTTAATTTATATTTTATTTCAAATGGTTAGAAGTGAATTGATCATAAATATCATAGATATTTTGAACCCACAGTAGTGTTTTTTTGGTATCAAATTTTTAAATAACATAGTGTTGTATTCATGATAATTTTGTGTAACCAATATAAAGGGAAATATTATTAACATAAAATTATGAATTAATGAAGTTATTAGTATTTTTATCCTACCAAATATGTATGTGTTGTGTTTTCTTATCAACCATGTATTTTTTATCAATCACATTTTAAAGATATAATGTATATAAATTTTCAGATGCAGATTTAATTTTCAAAAAAATGAGGTATAGTTAGAGGTTCCATTAAGAAATTTTTTTGGAAAGTGATGTGTGTTTAAAAAGATACCAAATGATGGATAATATCCTATAAAGGATACTTATATAAATGAAAAAATATTACATCGATCATGGGATTATTTATAATGATCATGTTCATATTGAAATAGAGTTACATATTATTGAAATAATTTTTAAGTGTTGATCATTGGTTGAGATCATGTTATAATAAAGAACCCCTAAAAATTTAGTTCTACATTGTCGTATGTAGAAAGGGAGGTAAAATTTTAAAGATAAATATAATTATATGAAGTGTAGAAGGATCATATCTATTGTTCTAACCAAAATATGGATATTTTATTATGAATAATGGGTTACACTATAATATTATGGTAACTGATGTTTTTCTAAAATTTCATAGCATGAAAAATATTAGATTCTTGAGCCATGATTATTTGTGGTTGAGGGAATTAAATCACAACAAAGGCTATCAAAGCATGGTGATTTTTAAATTTAATGAAACCCAATTCTATGATTTTTGTTGAAGGATTATATTACATTGTGATGTAATAAGTCGCATTGTATTAGGGAAAAGTAAAATATCTTTCCTAGATTTAAAACCATCAATATTTTAGTGATTTTATGAGTTCTAAATTGAATTAGTATGAACTGATATTTTGAATGAATTTTTAATACTAATTTATTGGTAACTCATGGTGGTTTAACTTAAACATATCATCAATACGTTTTTGGAGAAAATCATAAGTTTCATTTATATAAAATCATGGTGATATTTTAAATAAATTGGAATGTATATTTTTGATAATATATTTTATTAATAAGGATAAATATTTAATTAAATTTTAATATGGGAGAACATTTCTCATTATAGATATTTGACTTTATGTGTTTAAGAAAGATAAAATATAGATTCATACATTATATTTATATAATTGATCAATATATATTTGGAAAATATTTTAATTTATTTCAAATTAATTTTCCTAGAATTAATATCTGGATAATGAGAGAGAAATTTTCCATATCTGAAGTTAGCTTGGAATATTTGAGATCCAGTTATGATGGAATGTTTTAAAAATATTTTTATAGATATTAATATAGGATACATTAGATAAAATTATAATATTTGATCTATATAGGTCTTGAAATTAAATAAAAACACATTTTTTAATATATATTTTATTATGGTTATGAAATGTCCCTTCATAAATTTCTTAATCCAAGTGATCGTTATAGGTCTTTATAGAGGTAGATAAATTTTCTCACCATACTCATGGTTAATTAAATAACTTAAATGAAGAAAATATGGATAAATTTTATTTAATATAGTTTTTTAAATCTATAATGATGGAGATATCACTTATAATTTTAAATTGGTAGTTTTCAATAGTAAAATAATATATAGGAGTGAATGAATATAGAATGATCATGAAAGAGATAAAAGGGGAATAAAATAATGTTATTAACTTACTAAAGACATTTCTATGGAAGAATAATTATAAGAACACTTTTTAAAGATAAAATCCTGGAATGTGGAGTTATGTTCATAGTGGTATTAACATATGCCTTATAATGATGTAGTAAGGGGATATATAATATAAATATTTTACCATCAGTGCATCAGAAACAATAATATTGATTTTTTCCACTTGGAAAGTGTTTTTGGAAGTGTTTTCTTTTTATGATTAGTATTAAAAGAGGAAGTAATTGATGGAGTGTCTCTTAAGAGGTTTCTCGCATTACTAAATCATGTAAAAGGAGTAAATATTTATTTAGAGTTCCCTTTTATAAACCCTTCATTGAACAATTTATTTAGTGTATAATGGTACATTGGCACATTTTAGTTGCATGCTCTATAGATTAGCCCAATGATGATTATATATATAATATTATTATGTCTTGTGTTTATTATTTACTTACATTCCTCATGACTTAAATCATTCCATGTTGGTTAAGTAAAATTATTCAAATTAAATAATAAAATGATCATTGAAATAAAAATTTGGATATCATCGAATGAAGACCTTCATTGTATCCCTATTAACAATGTTGTCATGATCATTTATGGTGTTGAGAGTTTTTAGATTAAGTAGTTTGATTTGGAAGAAGTTTCATATCATGAATCGCCATCTTCCCCCCTTAGGTTATCATTCACAAAATCTCCTTATAGATATAACACCCGGATTAATTTAAATTTAAATTACAACTCTCGCACCAGAAGCTAAAAGTAAATATGGAGACTATTATATTTTTTCATTGGTAGGTAGTCATGATGGGAAATAATTTTGATCTCCATGTTGGCGATATTGTTTTAGAACTGAATTTTGTAATTATAAGTTGTGTTATTTGATTATATATATATATATATATGATATAATTTATTATTTATGATGTAGTATGTTTTTATATGTTTACTACATATAATAATATGTCAATTATTCATATTTTTATAATTAAGCTTGGTTTTAATTTATTATTTCATGTGTTTAGTGATATTTTCATCAAAAATTTATTTCAAACTAAAAAATATACTCACAATAAATATTGATGAACATGATAGAATAAAATCCCAATCAAACTAATATTGACCTCAATAAATATCACATTTACACCAATTTTAAAATGAAAACCCTACACATTGAAAAATTTTATTTAATCCTTAGGGTGTGTAATGATTTTTATCTTCTTGGGATTATTTATATAATCATGAATGTAATTTTCTCACAGTGATAAGCTTAAAAGATACTATTTTAGATATATAATAATTACTTTATAACCATTATCATTAAAAGAGAGTTTTAATAAAAAAATATTTTTATATAATAATTAAAATGTCACTAAAAATTAATTTTTATTATAAAACTTATATATTGTCGTAGAATAAATTAATGGAAAAAGTAATGAACAATAAAGGTGTGGATTTGATGTAAATAAAAATTTAATATTAGGTGATATCTATTATAATATATTTTTTGAATATTAATATGATGAATTTTTGACAATGTATCAATTAAATTATGTAATTTGTCAATGTGGATGTTGTAATACGTGTGCATATGATTCCATGATATATTGGTTTTTCATAAACAAAATGGTATTGTTATGAGTGATTTTAAAATAAATTTTATTGATATTGTAAAATTTTAAAACGGTCTTTAGAAAATATAAAGTAATGTGTATAGTGTGTCTTTAAAAGTAATTTCTGATGTATTTTTGAGAATGATAATTTTTTTGGTAAGGTTTTTTCTTTCAAACTAATTACCATGTTTTAAATAATAGATAATTTTAATTTCATTTGAACTAGATTTGGGATTTATATTTTATTATATACATATAATATGAAGAGTTTGTAACTATATGAATCCGGTGATGTATATTTGAATCTTTTGGTGTCTATTTTGAATTTATACATGTATATAACTATTTTGGTCAATATTTTTTGTTTCAATTTGAACTTGGTATAAATTATATGAATTTATATTTTTCATTGTAATAAATTATAGTGGATTAAATTTATTCCATATTTAGTGGTTGTTAATCATCAACTAATTATTGAAAAATAATTAGTGTAGCTTTCAAATGAGGATAAATAATTTCCTCTTTCTGTAGAGTTTTGAACAGCTTATTTTTTCATAGAAAAATGATAATGAATAACCACTAAAAAATATGTAAAACCCCATGAAAATATACATTATTCAACATTTTCATAAAAATAATTCCCAATTCCAATAATGTTTACTAAATCTACCCTTAAATAGTATTTCATAATGGTTTAATTAAACTACCACCAAACAATTTAGATGAAATTTAAACAAATTCTAAAAAAATACTGCTAGTGACTATATTTTTTTGAAGTGAGAAATTAGTGACTACATAAACCTAGGTATGGGACAAAAACATATAACAAATATACTAGTACTAATAAAAAACATTCATTCCAAAAAAGGATGATATCTTAAGAGATGGTGAGTTGAGGAATGTTAATTAAAAATTATCCCCTTACAAAGAAATTTTTAATAATTTTTTAGAATAATCTAATCTTACTAAGTAAATCTTAAACTAATATTTTAAATTATGAAAATAATTTTTCTTGGTTCACACGAATTATGTTACATCCAACGAGTATATATAAGTGATTTATTAATGTACCAGATTCATTAAATTTCACTAATTTTATATTATTTACAATTAAATCACTATCCCTTTTTCTTTACAACTACTTTTAAATATAATTGTTGAATTCTTTATTAAATAATATAGAATCAGTTACCCTAAATTGTATAAGTTTTATTATTAAGAATAAAAGTATAAAATAAAAATACTTTATTGGTATATATGTTTAATACGTCATCATGAAATTTGAGGAATTCATTTTTATTGCTCCTCTTCTTTAGCTTTATGGATTAATAAAAACCAAATACTCACTGATTATTTTGAATATTTTTCTTTGTTTTCATCTATAAATTATCTATAATTCCACATTGTTCATCAACAAAATATCTGAACTCTTTACCCTAACATCATAATAAATGATTAATGGTTATGATATATCTATGGATTTCATAGCCACCATGATCATGATACTTTTACATACACCATATTATATTTTCATAGACAACCAATATGGAAAAAATATATCTCCTATTCTCACTTTAAAACATCCATGTTTTATGGAATATAAATTATTTAAATTCGACATATAAAGAATTTATTTTAGTGTAACATAGATAAGTACAATAATTTCCATTCAAAATTTTATACTCCTCTAAAAATCACAGCCTAATCCATATCATCATCTCTAAAAACTATATCCTGAACAAATCTAAAATTAAATAAATTAATCTCCTTATAACATAATTAATAATATCAAAATATAGTTAGTATTTAATTAACTTCATTTATTGTTAAATACAAAATCCACAATCCATAGTCCAACCAACTTTTTTTAAGAAAAGTATTCTATAGAAAAACACAAGGTCAGGTTGTGATGTGAAACTGTTCCCAAAACCTATAGTGCTTCAGAATTTATTTATCGCATTAATTAATCATAATATAGTTATTTATTTTTTGAAATAATATTTATTTGAAATTATCAAAGAGATTAAACCATAAAATAATCATCCTTTTTACTTAATAAAAACAACACATCCAATAACCTCTTAATCTAAAGCCCTATAATTAATAAACTATGATGTAACTAGTGAGGCATTATAGAATTTTTTTATAGTGGATGACATTATTTAATTTCCACTAAAATTTATTAAAAATAAAAAACATAAATTCTTAATGATTCTATATTTTTTTAATGTACTTTTATCAATTGATATCTATAAAAAATATAAAATAAATACTATGTTTTTTGGAAAAAAAATATCCCCCTTGTGGTTTTTTAACATCGCTCCACTCCAAAAATAAAACGTACCCCCTTGAAAACTACATTATGAAATGTCAATAATTATATTCATAATGAAGAAAATGATCCAAAAAACATTCTCCTAACACCACATTATTAATTATTTTCATTAGTAACAACAGTTAAATGAAAATGTCATCAATTAAAACAATTCAATATCCTTACTCCTTAAATTACTTCATTGTATCGACAATTTAAAATATTAAACATCATATCTAAATCCATAACCTTAAATGTAACTTTTATATGTTATCCCCAAATACATATTACTCCTAAAAGTGTATTTTCTCTTGAATCATAACTTGGAAATATCATTCTCCATAATGTTGTTAAGGAACCACTTTAGTATCTCTCCCCACATGATTTTTAATATTCATACAATTTTTTCAAAGAACCCAAATAATACTTATTCAATTTAACAATGAGGAATAAATAACCTAAAAATCAATGAATTGTGGATATATACAAATCCCTGAACTACCTTTGGTTGAGGGAGGGTCTCTTCTCTAAGAAATAATGTTTATGGAGCGGAATGGACTCTAATATCTGACCAATTCATCTCAAAGATTTTTTTAGATATTTCCTTTGTCATGATGTCTAATCTTTTATCTTAGGTAGACCATGCTATAATTTCACCCTAAATTATTTAACTTTACCCTTCATAAATTGATACCTTATTTTAATTTTCTCTATTATTAATGATATAAAATATTTCTAATTATATTTATGGAATTTTAATTATGAAATTTTATTGAAATAAGTTAATTTACCTCAATACCAATTTCATAAAGTTATTGTTTCAACCATATAATTTGTATACTAGAATATTTATTGTCTATATACTTATATCATATTGTTCATAACTATCTACAATCTTTTTTATTAATCAATATAAAAATAAAAAAATCTCTATGATAAAATGCACAACCCAAATTTGACTTTCTATGGTATTTGGAGTTGGTCTAGTTAGCATCTTCAAATTGTAAAAACTCCTACATTTGTTTCATTATAAAATAGTATGAAATCTATTATAACTTTTAAATACCTAATTTTTATTTTCACTCAAATAATGTGGATTTTCATTGGATTTATTTAGTATCTTTTATGTAACGCCCTGACCCTAGATACCCAGAATTGGTGCATTATTACATAACATTGGCATGATCACAAGAAAGATCAAGTCTCAAAAGACCGATTAGTTTAGTAGCCTTGTAAACACTAGATATATTCATAGAGTTTACATTAAATCAATAAGTGGAAAACTACAACAATATATTGTCTTCATATCCCCTCATACTATCCCTGCAGGTCATTCATAAAATACTTCTTCACATCCTGGGAAAAATAAATCATAGAAAAAGGGGTGAGCTCAAATGCCCAGTAAGGATAACAATATAACAAAAACTTTAATAATTAAGAATAAACATTTAAGGCAATGTAAAACTAAAAAAAGCCTTTTAAACTTGAACTTCAACATAGTATAGAAAAAATAAAATGAAATAATGCCATTTATTTATTCACATGGATATTCTACTAATCGAATAATCACATGCAATATCAATAACCACTTTCATAATGATGGAATTCATAATGCCATACTATAATAACCACATAGACAAGGCCTCATTCCAAGACTACAAATAAGATTTTGCCAAGGCCTTATGGCGAGACACTAGTTTATCTCAAGAGACCTACCAATGCATCGAGGAGCTATAGCAGGCTCCACCTATCACATATTAAGTCCAATGCATTCCCATATGAAAAGGTTAAAACATAACATAAACATTCATATTAAAACTAGCATATGAAATGTAAATACTTCATCCATAAACCACGAATGGTATAAGAATAACACTTCCACAGTCAAACACATCACAAAAACATCAAAACAGTATGGAAGTTTTCTATCATAATAAATCAAATTCAAATAAACTTAAAATCCATCAAAGGATGTTGACATAGATCAAATCAAAACTATTTGAGAGAAATATCTCTTTTTTTTCAAATCATTTAAAATTCACACATTTATTAAGGAAGTAATTTAAAATAGATTTTTAAATCAAAGTGTCCCATAACAATTCAAAACTTTTGAAAAGAAATATCATTTCAAAACATTCATGTCCATATAACTAAATCCTTAAAATCATTTTGAAAACATGGACATTAATTAAAAAGATTTAGAATGATAAATCCTTAAAACATTTAAAATTCTGGTTTTGATAAAGTGTACCTTTCAGAAATTCTTAGAATATTAATTTTGAAATCATTAAAAAGTTACATAATTATAAAATAAAACATTTAAATTGAAAATATATTTATAATATTGTACGGGAAGCTTCAAAAATTTTATAACGGTGGAAAATAGCTGCACCCGCCGTATAAGTTAAAAAAACATTTTTACCTTAATTCTGTCGAAAAGGTTAAAAGGGACCTTGTTTGGAAAACGACGGAAAGAATCCTTTATAAACGTCTTATAAAATGTCAAACAATGGTATAAATGACTTTAACCCATATTATTTAAAATAGTAATAATGTTTTGAAATACACTTTCAAGAAACATAGATGCGGATGATAAATAGGTCTTAGTAGATATGTACGTATAAACAACCTCAGATAATGAAGAGATTGTGAAATAACCCTTAAATTGTACTTTTCCTTAGCTGGGGTAGGTTAACCTATTGTATAATGGTAAAATTATTGTTATTAAATTATACAATAATCATATACATTATTATGTTATCATATATGATCTTTTAACATTGCTTTGTTAATAATATCTTAGTATTATCGTCGTTTCGGGTGTTAACTAACTCATTTTTTTTATATGTTTTGTTACGTAAGCCATGTTTTTCATGGATAGGTTATATCTTATTCCTATCCAGAATGATATCAAGTACATAAAAATTATTTTTAAATCATCAAATGAAAATTATACTTGAATGGATACGATGGAGAATGAATATCATCGCGTTCGTGGGGACGGTAGTCCGTACGTACGTACGAGCGACAATATCATTATATTGATATTAAAATAAAATTTAATTGGATGGTATATCTTATATAAATAATTATTATCATGTTATATTTAATATTTTAATGAATTAAACATCATTATTATAACCATCAAAATAATAATATATTGAATAACAATTACACCACGACATGGAGACGGTAAGCCGTACGTACACACGTATGGTGACATGTCATTGAAAGGATGGATAGAATACGGAATATGGTTGTACCATATTTATAATAATATTAAATTATATTGGAGATACTTGATTAATTATTTTAGAATGATAACAACAAAGAAAGAATAAGTTGAAGAAGAAATGAATTTGAAAAAGGGTGGTGAAAACATTACCACTTATTTGGGTTCTTCCTTTTTATTTTAATCAAACGTTCTCCTTAGGTTGGATTTCTGATAAAACTAAGGCCTCTAGGTTGTATAGAGGGAAGTTGAGAGAGTATTTGGATAGGGTTTGGACGAACCAAAAGTCTTTTAAGGTGTGAATTAATGAAAAGTGGGAGTGCCATTTTATAATAGGGGTGAGGGGCGCCTTTGGAAAAGGTAGAAATATTATTTTATAATAAATTCATATTCAGTATCTAATGGATCCCAACTAGATTATTTTTAGGTTAAGGTAGGGATGGGTAAAAAACTACTCAAAAAATATAATTTAGAGAGGTTTGTGTTAATATATTCACCTTATCATTAAGTATTCACTCTTAGTTAATTAGTTTCACGTTTACAATGTCTCTTTGTATTTTTCTATTATATGGCTAATAAACATACAATATACATCCAAGTGACCCCCAAGAGGACCATTATTGTTACACATATCATGATATAAGTCGCTTGGACGAACCATATATTTTTATGAATTTAATATCAATTATTAATATAATATTTGTTTTTAAAACTCTTTTATGTCAATTTTGACACTACTCCATAATAAATTTTTTTAAAACTCATAACAGAATTATTAATTCAAAAAACGTTACTTAAATAAATCATAACATGTAATATTAACCTTTAAAATTATTGTTATTTATAAAAAGTCACAAATTACATTTATTTGGATATTTATAATATCAATTATTCTAATTTTTCCTTAATTAGGTAATTACGGCATCACCATTGCGTCATAAATAAATTAACTAATTTAATGTCTAAAAATTATAAATAAAATACCATTATGTAGGAAATCTCCTTATGTTTCTAATGAATATTTACAATCGAATTTATCTTATGTATGACCCTATATTAAAAATGTTTTAGTAATTAACATTGATTTTAACTCTTTTAACTCTTCTTTGATTTTAAATAATAATAAATGTCCTAATCTAATACAAGTGAACATAAATGATACTATTATACACCTAAGGTTGGTTTTGGCTGAGATACACTTTTCCAATAGAATTTGGACATGTGTTAGGGTAATATTAATATCATTTTTACCCTTAATTACCCTATTCACTTTTAACCGTGGAAAATAAAAGTAAAAACTCCTTATTCACCAAAAATTATTTTCATCTCATTGAACCATATTTTATTCCTTGAAATTAACCGTGTCTCTCAGATTTTTGAAATTCCACTCACACAAGCAATAAAATTAAATTTTATAAAAAATTCAGTTTTTTAACTACCACTTAGTGGTTTCACTATTCATCAAAAAATGAAAGTTTTCAGAAAAATACCAAAAATTAGGCCTAAGATATATTGGATATTCTGAATTCAAAAATGATGTCTATTTTAAAAAATTCAAAACATATCAACTGCATTAATTAATTTACAAATTAATTCCTGTCGTCAAAACATATAGCTTGTTTTTTAGAGATAATAACTCTCAAAAGATGGACACTTGTTTATGTCCGGTTTAATTGTGAAATTATGTACAATAAGCAAAATTGTATTAAATGGTAAAAAAATATTCTAAATATACTTTAAAACCACTCAAATTCATAATTTATCAATAAAAATTATTTCGATTAAAAAACTTGTTTTTAATTAAAATTTAGTGATTCTCACTATTCATCCAAATATAAATGTTATCTGAAAAGTTCAAAAATTTCACCTTAGGATAAATTCGATACGTCGAATAGAAAAATGAATCCATTTTTAGAGATAAAATTTATAAAATTTCAAAAAGTAGGTATTACTATTCCTAAGGGCTAGTTTGATTGGTTGTGGTGTGTGTTAGAACTCGAGGTTGCATACAACACACACTACTGTATTATTCAAAGGAAAGAATACCGTGGAAGCTTGGGTTGTTTCATTGTAAATTTTTTGATGTCCCCATTCTAAAAAGTAAATTTATTTAGTCAAATTGAATATATAAAAGTTTAAAATATTGGATTTAAAAAGGGTTCACTATTAAAAGTTGGTAAAAGTGCAATACTGACAATAAATTTGTTCTTACATTATGTCTAAGAAACTCATAATATCGATTCTAAAATTAAATGGATTATATAAATTTTAAAATTTAGTTAATACTATTCATAACCTCTTTTAAATGGCTTGTTTGGTAAGTCATGGTGTGCTAGAACTCAGTTTTGTGTGTAGTGCAAGTTATTTAATTATTTTGAAGAAATAACGCACTATGAAATCATGGGGTGTTACATTCTCCGCTCCTTCAATAAATTGCGTCCTCACCATTTGAAATTGTTCTTCAAAAATAAAAGGTTGAATATATAAAATATCTTTGTGGGAAAACCCACATCGAAAATTGGGTTAATAAAATTTAGCCTTAATAAGAGAAAAAGAGAAATGAAAGAGTCGCCACCAAATTATGATCTCTATTCGGAGAACATTGGTGGAAATTAGAGACATATAATTGGAGGAAAAAGGTAAATAATTATAGGTAGTGATTGAGGTCATCAATCACAAACATGTGTAAAATTGAGGGCCTTAAATTCATAAATCTATGATGATTTAAAATACCATTGGTTCATCAAAACATATGGTATTCGGATAACACATTTTTTTTGTTTTAATATCCCTTCACTAAAGTATAAGAATTAATTTCTTCATTGAATAAGAGAAGAAGAAAAATATATACTTGAAAATTAGAGTCTCATCCTTTAACTAAGTTCTACCAAAAATTCATCTTTCACTCTAAAAGATAATAGAACTTAAAAATAATATTCTATTTATCCTATTCGTATAGGGTAAAAATGAATTTATAATTCATCTAGAAGAACCATTAAAAACGTCATTATTCAATCCAGGATA
This sequence comes from Viscum album, assembly GCA_963277665.1. Classification (NCBI taxonomy): domain Eukaryota; kingdom Viridiplantae; phylum Streptophyta; class Magnoliopsida; order Santalales; family Viscaceae; genus Viscum; species Viscum album. The sequence goes on along the minus strand of OY728166.1, from coordinate 900,663,166 downwards.
TCATGTGGGTCAGTGGTAGGTGATACATCCTCATCGCCCTTCGGTTGGGGGTTCAAGTCTCGCGACCTTGTCGGACGCGACGGGTTTCCGCCCGACCACAGGGTTGTCCTTTTATGGAAATCCAAAATAATCCAAGCTAGAACTATCCAAAATATTTCAGTTCAAAATTTATGAGGAAGGTAAACACAATGAAGATCCTTTTTCCACGTAATAACATGTGAACACCATCATCATGAATTCTTTTAAAACACTGCAACATCCTGAATTACCATAAAACCTTATTAATTACATTCATGATCCCTTATTTTTTAAATAATAGTAGTTGTACTCCTTCAATCCAAAAATTTTGTAAACCCCAACAATGATGGAATATACAAATCATTAATCAGTTTCAAGGTAGTCCAGAATATCCAATATATTTTATCCAAATCAATCATGTATTATTCTAAAATCACTACCTCAGTATCAGTACCATATTATGGTTTATCATTCTCTCAACCATATATTTTCCAAAAAATTAACCAGCTATTGCGTCACTTTTATTTGTTCCACACAATCTCAAGTCCTTAATGAAATAGTACTGCAATACAATCCTTATATACTCCATAATTATTATTAAAAGTACATTGTTGATACAACACTCAAACAACATAATCAACATAAGAACTATAATCGTTCCTCTTCATCGGTGGTAGTATCATAACTTGATTATTATCCCATAGCATCATTTGTGTCATAGTCTGATGACTGGGAAATAGGTTCACGTAGTGTCCAAAATCCTTGCAAATGAAGCATTGTACATTTGAAACCATTTTCATACCCTTGCAGTCACGTACATTGTTCCCTTTTCCTCTAAACTTATAACAAACTCCCATTCCTTTCAGGCAAGTTCCAGGGTGTTTCTTCCCACAATTATCACATATGGGAAAATTCCTCTTTTTTCCTCTTCCCTTTATCCATCATTCTCTCTTCCATCCTTTTCTTCTATTTCTTCCCTTCAAATCCATAGGACTCAGTAAACTCTTTACTTATCCTATCAACACTTGATATTATTTCTTCATATGATGATAATACATGGGAGACTATTTATCTTATAAATTCTGGCTTAATACAATGAAAGATATGGTGCTTCTTTCTCTTTGGATCATGATCATTACTGGAGTTATCATTCCTTCTACTAGGCACCATTTCTAAAAAATTTCATACACTAGATTAGTTTATGAATAACAATACCTAATCCCAAACTTGTAAAACACATAACATAAATTAAATAGTTTATGGATACAATCCATAATCATAAAAATGTCTCCTTTGAGGAAGTATATACTCATAAGCCCTTCATAATGGTTTGTAAAAAAATGAGAATTATCCTAAGCATATCCCCCAGGAGTGTCGTAACCAAGAATGCAGAAAGGCCCATTGTCGTGCACCAATTCCCGTTCGAGTCTAGCTCAAAGCGGTGTTTTCCGGTTTTACCCCTAGATACATCTGTGTCAGTGCCGCCTCTACCTGCTCTTATCCAGACAGGGATGTATTGCTCAGAAAACTCACAAAATCTCTATAATACCAAAATTCAAGAAGTTCTTCTATACAAATCCTCAAAGTTCATCTTAGGGTCTACGTGCTCTAATTAGAGTTTATCTAAATCTAGCTTCCATGGTTTGTACTAAAATTCCTCTGATACCAACTGTAATGCCTCGACCATAGATACCTAGAATCAGTGCATTATTACATAACATTGACATGATCACAAGAAAGATCAAGTCTCAAAATACTGATTAGTTTAGTAGCCTTGGAAACACTAGATATATTCACAGAGTTTACATTACATCAATAAGTGAAAAACTACAACAATATATTGTCTTCATATCCCCTCATACTATCCCTACAGGTCATTCATAAAATACTTCTTCACATCCTGGGAAAAAAACATACAAAAAGGGGTGAGCTCAAATGCCCAGTAAGGATAAAAATATAGCAGAAACTTTCATAAATAAGAATAAACATTTAAGGAAATGTATAACTAAAACAAAAGACTTTTAAAATTGAACTTCAACATAGTATGGAAAAAATAAAATGAAATAATTCCATTTACTTATTGACATGGATATTCTACAAATCAAATAATCACATGAAATATCAATAACCACTTTCATAATGATTGAATGTATAATGCCAGACTATCATAACCACATAGCCAAGGCCTCATGCCAAGACTACAAATAATATTTTTCCAAGTCCTTGTGCCAAGACACTAGTTTGTCTCATGAGACCTACTGATGCATCGAGGAGCAATATTGGGCTCCACCCATCACATATGAAGTCCAATGCATTCCCATATGAAAAGGTTCAAACATAACATAAACTTTCGTACTAAAACTAGCATACAAAATGTAAATACTTCATCCATAAACAATGAATGGTATAATAATAACACATCCACAGTCAAACACATCAGAAAAACATCAAAACAATATAAAAGTTTTGTATCATAATAAGTCAACTTCAAATAAACTTAAAATCCCTCAAATTATGTAGAAATAGATAAAATCAATACTATTTGAGAGAAATATCTATTTTTTTGAAATCATTTAGAAGTCACACATTTATTAATGAAGTAATTTAAAATAGATTTTTGAATCAAAGTGTCTCATACCAATTCAAATCTTTTGAAAATAAATATCATTTCAAAACATTCATGTCCATATAAATAAATCCTTAAAATCATTTCGAAAACATTTACATTAATTAAAAATATTTAGAAAGATAAATCTTTAAAACATTTAAAATTCTGATTTAGATAAAGAGTACCTTTCAGAAATTCATAGAATATTCATTATAAAATCATTTAAAAGTCACAAAATTATAAAATAAATCATTTACTTTGAAAATATCCTTATAATATTTTAAGTTAAGCTTCGAAAATTTTATAACGGCGGAAAATAGCTGCACCCTCCGTATAAGTTAAAAAAACATTCTTACCTTAATTCTGTCGACAAGGTTAAAAAGGACCTTGTCTGAAAACGACAAAAATATTCCTTTATAAAATTTTTATAAAAAGTCAAACAAGGTTGTAAATGAATTTAACCCATATTCTGAAAAATAGTAAAAACGTTTTGAAATACACTTTCATGAAACAAAGATGTGGCTGATAAAGAGGTCCCAGTAGATAATTACGTATAAACAACCTCGGATAATGAAGATTTTGTGAAAATAACCCTTAACATGTACTTTCCCTTCATTGGGGGAAGGTTAACCTCCTTTATAATGGTAAAATAATTGTTATTAAATTATAAAATAATTATATACATTATTATGTTATCATATATGATCTTTTAACATTGTTTTGTTAATAATATCTTAGTATTATCGTCGTTTCGTGTGTTAACTTACTCATTTTCTGTTATATCATTTTTTACGTAAGCCCTGTTTTTCATGGATAGGTTGTATCTTATTCATATCCAGAATGATATCATGTTCTTAAACATTATTTTTAAATCATAAAATGAAAATTATACTTGAATGGATACGATGGAGAATGAATCTCATCGCGTTCGTGGAGACGGTAGTCCGTACGTACGCACGAGCGATAATATCATTCTTTTGATATTAAAATAATATTTAATTGGATGGTATATCTTATATACCGAATCATTAACATTTTATATTTATTATTTACATTAATTACACATCATTATTATACCCATCCAAAAAAATAATATATTGAATAACAATTACACCACGACGTGGAGACGGTAAGTAGTACGTACGCACGTATGGTGACATGTCATTCAAAGGATGGATAGAATACTGAATATGGTTGTACCATATTTATAATAATATTATAGTATATATGAGTTACTGGATTAATTATTTTATAATGATAATAAGAAGTAAGGAAGAATTTGAAGAGGAAATGAATTTGAAAAAGGGTGGTGAAAACATTACCTCTTCTTTGGGTTCTTCCTTTTGATTTGATCAAAAGGGCTCCTTAGGTTGGCTTTCTGATCAAACTAAGGCCTCTAGGTTGTATTGAGGGATGATTAGAGAGTATTGGGGTAGGGGTTTTCTGAACCAAAAGGCTTTGATGGTGTTCATTAATGAGAATGGGGAGTGCCCTTTTATAAGATGGGTGAGGGGCACCTTTGGAAAAGCTAGAAATATTATTTTATAATAAATACATATTCGGATTCTAATGGATCCAAAGTGTATTATTTAAAGATTGAGGTGGGTATGGGTCAAAAATAACTCAACCAATAGAATTTAGACAGGTTTCAGTTATTATATTAACCTTATCTTTAAGAATTAACTCTTAGTTAATTAGTTTCACTTTTACAATGTCTCTTTGTATTTTTATATTATATGGTTAATAAACTGACTATATACATCCAAGTGACCCCCAAGTGGTCCATTAATGATACAACTATCATGATATAAGTCTCTTTTCCGAACCTTATATTTTTAGGAATTTAATATCAATTAATAATATAATATTTTTTTTAAAAACTCTTTTATGTCAATTTTGAAAATATTCAATAATTTATTTTTTTAAAACTTATAACAGAATGATTACTTCTAAAAAAGTCAATTAAATAAATCCTAACATGTCATCTTAATCTAAAAAATTATTTTTATTTATAAAAAGTCTCAAATTACATTTATTTTGGTATTTATAATATCAATTATTCTAATTTTTCATTAATTAGGTAATTACTGCATCACCATTGTGTCATAAATAAATTAAATTATTTTATGTCTAAAAATTAAAAATAAAATACCATTATGTAGGAAATATTTTTATATTTCCAATGAATATTTACAATCGAATTTATCGTATGTATAACCCTATATTTAAAATGTTTTAGTAAATAAACTTTGATTTTAACTCTTTTAAATCTTCTTTGATTTCAATAATAATAAATGTCCTAATCTAATACAAGTAGAACTAAATGATAATATTTTACTCCTAAAGTTGTTTTGGCCACGATATACTTGTCCAATAGAATTAGGACACGTGTTAGGGTAATATTAATATCATTTTTACCCTCAATTACCCTATTCACTTTTAACCGTGGTAAATAAAAGTAAAACGTTACTATTCACCAAAAATTATTTTCATCTCCATGAACCACATTTTACTCCTTGATATTAACCATGTCTCTCAGAGTTTCGAAATTCCACTCACAGAAGCGGTAAAATTATGTTTTATGAAAAATAAAGTTTTTTAACTACCACTTAGTGGTTTCACTATTCATCAAAAAATGAAAGTTTCCAGAAAAATACCAAAAATTAGGCCTAAGTTATATTTGATATTATGAATTCAAAAATAATGTCTATTTTACCAAATTCAAAACATATCATCTACATTAATTAATTTAAAAATTAATTTCCTTCGTCAAAACAAATAGTGTGTTTTTAAGAGATAATAACTATCCAAAGATCGACATTTGTTTATGTCCGGTTTAATTGTGAAATTATGTACAATGACCAACATTGTATTAAATGGTAAAAATATATTATAAATATATTTTAAAGCCACTAAAATTCAGAAGTTATTAATATAAATTATTTTGATTAAAAAAGTTGTTTTTAATTAAAATTTTGTAATTTTCACTATTTATAAAAATATAAATGTTTTCCGAAAAGTTACAAAATTTCACCTTAGGATAAATTCGATACTCCGAATACAAAAATGAAGTCCCTATTGAGAGATAAAATTTATAAAATTTCAAAAAGTATGTATTACTATTCATTACGGCTAGTTTGATTGGTTGTGGTGTGTGTTAGAACTCGAAGTTGCGTACAACACACACTACTGTATTATTCAAAGGAAAGCGTATCGTGGAAGCTTGGGATGTTTCATTGTAAATTTTTTGATTAAACCATTCTAAAAAGTAAATTTATTTAGTCAAATTGAATATATAAAAGTTTAAAATATTGGATTTAAAAAGAGTTCACTATTAAAAGTTGGTAAAAGTGTAATACTGAAAATGCATTTGTTCTTACATTATGTCTAAGAAACTCATAATATGGATTATAAAATTATAAGTATTATATAAAGTTTAAAATTTAGTTAATACTATTCATAACCTCTTTTGAACAGCTTGTTTGGTAATTCATGGTGTGCCTGAACTTAGTGTTGTGTGTAGTGCAATTTATTGAATAATTTTTAAGATATAACACACTATAAAATCTTAGGGTGTTACATTTTATTTGAAATATATAAATAAAATATTAGTTATTGATAATATTATGTATCATTATCCTCCAGTTATATGTCTATTCTCAATAAAATCATCATATTTCAATCATCATCCTTTGGAACCAACAATCGATTAGTAACTAACATTGTTATATCCTTAGATTATATCATTCAAAATTATTTTTTCATTTAATTGTAATATTTGTATTAGGATATAGAGGTACCATCCTTTCCTTATATATCTAAAAAAATAAAAATACTATTTCACCCATCATAGGAATACAAAATTCACATATGAATTATACAAACACCTTGCGTTGAGATTCATATTATCTTCAAAATATTATGTAGTCCATATAAATCAGCACCATAATCCTCTTATCATACTCCTTCACATATAAATTATTATAAACTTCACCACATTGGAATTATATATTTTTTTAAATTTAGATTAGTACTATTAAAATATTTTGGGGATTTTCTGCATCCCATAATGTTCTATTTCAACCATGAAACCCTTCTATAATAATTAATATTAAGTATTCATTATTTATTTATATCTCAAACCTCTAGTGATATCAACCTAAAGACATACATATGTACCGATTCTAATTTGTTCCGTGATTTACTATAAATTAGATTATGTGTCTTCTAAATAATATTTCCCTTTATGGAAACCATTTCATTTTTATGGGTGTGTGATCTTTTCTATTACTAGGGATATTATTTGAACATTTATATTTGACCAAATCTCCCATAAATGTTTTGGTCATGTTATCCAACCAAAAATTGTTCTCATCTTCCTTTATGAGAAACGCATCTTCTTTTTAACTAAGAAGGTAAATATTTATTTTCATAAACTTCTCTTGCATAAAAATTACCCCATCCTTTACATTTATAGTTCAAATTTTCTTTTGAAACATTATAACTTTCTTTGAGTCACATAATTTACACATTATAAATATTTTTTTTAATATCACAAATAATCATAGAATTCATTTTTATAATGAATTTTCATCTCATTAGTTATTTCTCAAATCTGAAATAATTTATTCCATCTTCATTACCAAATATTATGACTTCTTCTTTGACATAATTGATGTATTTAAATATATAATTTTTCAAATATGTGTGATAAGTATATCTGTTATCAATAATAATCACTATAGATATATCCATTATATTCAATTAAATCTATATCATTCTCTTGTATACTTCACATGTTTTCTTCATCAACTCATGATTGTTTTAAATTATTAGATATTGGATTGTATATTCCACCTTAAATTATAATAAATCATCCTCATCTAGTAAATCATCAACTATATTTTTCCATTTCATTTTTCTTGATAACTCTATATTTCATTCTACCACTTGGAGTATCCCAATACATATTATTTTCATTATTGATGAGAAATATTTTTATTTTTATGATTTACATTTACATAAAAATATTTTTTCTCAAAAACATGCTTAGATTATTAAAATTTAAATGAATTTATTTGTTCATATTGTTCCCTAAAGTTCCTTTTTCATATATAACGCACATTTTATATATGCCCCATTTTATATGAAAATAATATTATATTTTATTCTTATTCTTATATATTTTAATTTTTTTCTTGGGATACTTTATATCTCACCCAAATCAATTTTTGCATTTTAGGGGTAGCTTGATTCCTTATATCAACCAATATTACTTTTTATATTAAATAAATCCCTATTCAAAATTTTCATCCTTGATGAAAACATATTTTTTTTTAAATCTTCATCCTTAGTTGAAGTATTATCATATATCACCTTAACATTATTCAAAGACTATGTAATCCAACTTTACAAACATATTTCTAGAGTCACATTCATAACATCAAAAGAATTTATTAAATATGTTCGTTGAAATTAATTTAAATTATTTTATATATTTTGATACACCCAATGGATGGTTTATATTGTATTATACAGAACACCAAGTTTATATTTTGATTCAAATAAAATCTTTTTTTACATAACTTGTGTTACATGCAAGAACAAGTATTACTGGACAACAATACAGTTTTAATATTACCATTTAACATGATAGTTATCACCTTGTCATCGAAATAGAGGTAATGAATAAGATAAAAAAATTATGAATGTAAAATCTACACATGTATTTCAAAATTATACTTTTTTGAATAATTAATTACAAATTAAAATAAATCTTCTTTTGAAATTAAAGTTACATATTTTTCTAGAAAACCTTTTTAATGCGGAAAAGTGTGTTTTATAACAATAAATTAAAAATTAATATTATTCCATTATATTAATTAAGTATATATATTATATATTTAATAATAAATTTTTATATTCATCAAATATATTTGATTGTAATAACATAAGAATAAACAATATTTCAAATATAAAAGGTTGTATTTCTATAAAAGGTAGTTTCCCACATTTTAATTGAAGAGAATATTTTAAAAAAAATTGACACTTTAATAAATTTTATTTGAAAAATTAAACATAATTTCTTGATATGAGAATATAAAATTTTACTTTGGGTAAATTGTTGGTATTTTTAAGAGAAGTTTCAATTTTTTGATGAATAGTGAAAATACTAAATTTAATTGTAAACTAATTTTTATCTAAATAATTTATAAATTTAAATTAAGATTTAAATGTTTTTAAAAGTTTTAATTAGATGAATTAATTATATATTAATTCAAACTAGGTTATTTTAATAAATTTTATTTTGAATTTTGATTTAAAAATATTTCAATCTTTTGATTATTTTAACTTTAAAAACTTGTTGTTTCATTATTTCTATGGGGTTAATTTAAAATTAATTTGTTTCAATTATATGAATATAATTTTTAATAATGATTTAAATATTTTACATTGTTATAATTTATAATGTATATGAAGTTCAACTTAGCTTTTGACCAAAAATATTAGTAAAATAAATTAAAATTAACTACACAATCATCATTTGTGTGTACGAGGGACTACCTTCTCATGAACTGATGTCATTCATTAATACATTAACACCTTTCATGATGGGTAGTAAGGCTGGAAAGTATGTTTTTATATTATATATATATGTTTTTTATTATTTATTTATTCTTTTGGATTTATTATATAACACATACCATCATGCTTTCTATTTGTTGAGAAAACTATAACATTGTTCGTGTGTATGGAAAAATACCATCTCGCAAAGTGATGTAATTAATTCTTGCTTTACCTGTAATTTATTAAGTATGGGTTTTAAAAGAATATTTGATATATAATATATTAAAATTACATTGGAATAATGTATATAAATATATCATTTAATTTTCTTTCATTCAATACGACAAGAAAATCCAAATGGCGTTCATGCGTACGTATGACCTATCTTATCCATAAATAATGTATTTAATTTTTTGTTTATATATTTTATATATTATTATAAATAAATAAACAATGAATATTTATAATATTTATATCATTTTTAAAATATATAAATGATTAAATTGTTACCAAAGTAAGTGGACCAAAATTAACAAGTCAAAACATAAATGAAAAACAAAGTGGTTACTACCAGAAATATAACATTAACATTGAATTATTACTAAAAGGGTAATATAAATTCATAATAAAATAATATATGGTATGATATATATTATTATGGTTCTATTATAAATGTATAATAAACTTATATTTATTATGTAGGTAGTTTGGCCTAGTACAATGAGAGTCAAGACATAAGGATATTGGATTTTTAGTCTCGCTTTTATTTCAATGAAAATTATTCCATATTAAACTATTATTATTTTTTGTATACTTACCTTTGATATTTTATATCATGAATTTAATTTATTTCATTGTATTAAAATTTTCCATTGATTTTATTCTTTCAAGGATCTCATGATTCAAAAGTTACATAAGTAGTAAGGGTTTTTATTGTCTCAATTTTATTTTTATGAGATACATTCCATATTCACCACATTATTATCCTTAAATTTATAGTGTTTAAAATTTAAATTTTAGGATCAATATTTCATGGGGTTAATAGTTTCAAAGATACCAAATCGGTAATGTATATTTTCCTAATTTTCTTTCTTTGAGGATTCTATCATGTCATGAAACTATACTATTTTGTGAGGTGTATACACATCCCCAATTTACATGTATTATCATGAATTTATTTATTTTCATTTTATTTTATCATTATTTTAATGTAATCCTTTATTTGGGATTTTTCTTCAATATTACCAAAATCATAAGAGTATTTTGTTACAATCTCATCATTTTTTTGGAATTTATTTATGATTATGTCTCCAATATCAAAATCATATAATTCTCATGAAATGTATTTTCCTCTAGTAATTAACGTTATTTTGAAGAAATTATACCATTTTATCCCAGAAGAAATTACTTGAAATGTTTTGAGAAAGTTTTCTTAATTAAATATGACATTATTTCAATATTCTGTTGAAACTTTATTTTCATCCAAAACCATGTTTTCTAAAAAATATTTTAAAAAATATATTAAAATGTATTTTTTAACCAGATAGGATATTTTCATAAATAAATATTTTAAATGTTCATTAAAATATTCTTTATAATATTTCATGGTTATTGTCAATGAGATGTATCTTCAAAAAATATAATATTTTATGAAGGTCTATTCAGAAAGAAAATGTATATTTTCCTTAAGAATGTTTTAAATGATATTTTAATGGTATTTAAATTCATCAACATTAATAACCCTTGTTGTTTTTTATCCTTCACTAGGGATATTTTGTATTAGTGCCATACTTATTCTTCTTTCTCTATATGGAATAAAATATTTTCAAAGATATTGTAATAGAACCCATTTGTATTCCATGGGTTAATCATGTTTCAAATAGATTGTTATAGAACACATTATTTTATACAGGTTAATCAATTTATAAAATAGATATTTGTTTTTCATATGATTTTATAATAAAATTAAATATCATATGTGTTATTATTATGTAATGGTACCTCAATATTTTTATGTGTAGTTACATTATAATCCCATGAAGGTTGGTTCTATGATAAACCAATGGTCGTTGGTTCCGTGATAGACTATGGATGGGTGGGTCCATGATAGACCTCAAATTAATTGGATATTGAAGTCATTCATAGGGTTATTTAATTTTTAATAGTGATTGTATTGGTGAATTGAAAATTATGTCTCACATTACGTATATGTTTTATTATTTCTTGATATGGGTTTATAATAGTTATCATAATCAATATTGATATCTAATGGATCATGATTATTTATTTTGATTACTCTTTCCTTATACATTTTTTCATATTTAATGATTTTAATATTAATGGGTATGAGTTCCTTTAGGATTTTCTCATTCAATTTTATTATTTTATCATAACTATATTAACTTGTATTCTCATTGATGACATTCAATTATTAATTCTAATGCTTACCCTTATTGAGAATTTGATCTCGCCCATATTATTTTTCCATTTCCCCTGTAAATAAAGAATGATTCTGAACAGTTCATTACAATAAATGATTTCACAAGTATGATGTTGATGGACTTAAGAAAATTTTGGTAAAATGACATAAATATTTATTTAATAAATTGGGAATTTTTTATACAATATTTTTCCTAATTCTATAAAACTATAAACCTAAAAGTTCTCAGTTGTTTTAATTGATCCATCTTTTCCTTTTTATGTTTTCTTATTTGAATGGAAAAATTTTGAGTTGCAAATAATAGAATCATATCCCGAATTTTGAAGTTATGGATTTTAGAATAAGATCTGGGAGTATGGGTCATGGGCTGTTATAATTGGTATCAAAGGTTAGTTTAGAAATCTTTGGAGATTAGTATGTATTTCTGAGAGGTTATCTTATGTTTTATGGATGCCATCATATGACTATAATATTAAGGATGATCAAAATTTTAATGTCCTATACATCTTATTTTTGGGATTTAATTAGCAACACAAATTGTGTTATTAATGAAATTTTAGGACACGTATTATTGGTTTGAAATATATGTGAATATTTATTTTAATGTAAATTATTCCTTTACTTTTTTCTAAATAATGTTTTAAGGTATTGGTAAGCTTTATCGTTAATATGTTCTTGGATATTTATGTAATTATGGGAACATAATTATTCTTGTATAGATAACCATAGGATTGAAAAGTTATTTGTTGACTAGTTGATTAATGTTACTTCAAAATATGATCTCCATATTTTGTTCTTTAACTCTAGAAGTTGTCATATAACCTTTGAGGTTAAAATTCTATTTAATTTTGAGGTTATTGAGGTTATTTGGGATATAAGGTCATTCAATTATAGATTTTCTACATTGGTTATTTCTATTTATTTTTTATTATTATTTTATTATATTAATGTTTATTAATTTTTGGAATTATCATTCCATGTACTGACCATTTTTGTTTTGGTTAATGTCTAGAGATTGGAGGTATATATTGTTATATGTTTTATAGTTATGTGGTCTTTAAAATTTTATTTTAGTGATTTAGGTGTTAAAAATTCATATTAAATACTCATAATATAGAATAAAAATATGATATTATTGTAGAAATTTGTTAAACTGTGAAATTTTAATTTTCAAATAAGTATATTTCATTATTCTTTTACTCTAGCCGCTGAAATAATCCTTCAAATTTAACAAAAAGGGTATGAAAACAAATATTATCCAATTAAAGTTTTTTTATATCAACGAACATTTACATACTTATTTGGATAGTGATTTTATTTTCCTTTACTTCCTATTATCCATGTTTTGTATTACTCTCTATTAGTCTATAGTAATTTGTCTCCCTTCTAAATCAATTTTTAATTTCCCACTAATGTTATCCCCAAGTGGAATCCTAGTTATACATAACATTTTGTGAACATTAGGTTTCCCAAATTCCCCTTTTAATAGATTTTTTCTTAATTTCATTTTTACTATTTAGGTTTCAATATAATAATTCTAAAAATGTTAACCCTTTGATAACCAAGATTAATTTTGAGGTAGAAATTAATTTTATTTGGGTAGGATGTAATACCCTGAGATTTTATGAAATATCTTATTTCATATTGATTGAAATTATTTTAAATCGTGCATTATATGAAATTAATTTTTTATCATTAAATATAAATCAATCCAATTTTATCATTTGTTTCACATAATATCTATTTTCTTCTATAACTTCTGTTACTTGCATGATTGAGATTTATTAGACAACAATATACTATTAATATTATTATTTAACATGATCATTATCACCTAGACATAGGAATGATGGAAATGAATAATATTAACAAAATTATTAAAATATTGTTAACACATTTTTTAATGAATTATTCGGTGACCAATTAATTATAAATGAAAATTAAACTTTTTTTGAAAATAAAAGGAAATCATTTTTTAAACTATTTTAGTGGAAAAAAGTATTTTTTGTGCCAAAAAATGAAACAAATCACTATTATAAGAATATATTAATGAAATATATATATATATATTATATTAAATTTTAGGTTTTTAAATTCATCCATTTTTTTTTATAGGCATAATATAAGAATAAATCTAATTTTAAGCATAAAATGCTATATTTTTTTAAAAGGAAATTTTGATGCCTTTTAATGGAACAGTTGTTTTAAAACAAAATTTTGACACTTTTATTAATTTGATATCATAAAATTTAATTCATTTTTGAAAAATTAATATCAAAATATACCTTAGGTGAAATTTTGGTATTTTTATAAGAATTTTCATTTTTTGATAAATAGTTAAAAATAATAAATTTAACTAAAACAGACTTTTCATATAAATAATTTCTAATGTTAATTTATGTTTTAAATTGTATTTAATGTTAAATTTGATCAAATATAAAATTATTAGTCTAATATATTTCATTTTAATCCTTTTCATACTGAAGTTTGATAAAGAACATATCAAACTTTTGAATATTTTCAATTTCAAAAATCTGTATTTCACCTCGTCTATGGTATTAATTTTAAATTAATTTTTTTAGTTGATTTTTTTAAATGGATTAAATATTTTTAATCATAATAATTCATAATTTATATTAATTTAAAATTATTTCTTTACCAAATATATCAGTGAAATAAATTAAAATTAATGACTTTGATTAAGTTAAAAATGAGTTTACTTTAAGTTAAACATTAATCATAAGGGTCCCAATGACCTATAAACTTTTTAAAACCCAATTTTATGGGTATATTTATACCATATAACCTATTTTATATAAAGTTTTAATTATTCAAGGCACAAGATGTAATTTAGACCTCCTAATAGTGTTTTCTTTTCGGTACTTACTAAAATGTCACTCCTCCTTCATTATAAAATGGATTTCACTCTTTACCGTCATACACACATATCAAGCATTATTTATCATAAAAAATATTTCCAAATTAACTCCCAAAATCCATCCTCTCATACTTTATGCCATAATGTGTGAATAAAGTTTCAAATTAAGCCCTTTTTTTGAAATCAAAAGTAGTTACCTGAAGAAGAGATAATGTTCATCAAAAAATGGTTTTTATTTTATCTGTTTCCTCAAACCAATTCAATTATTTTTTATATAAATCATAATCCTAACCTTATTATCTTATATATAATAATATTTTTTTTATTTTAATGTTATAACATACATCTTCACACACATCCTTCCAATGGGATATGTAATCATCATTCGTGTGTATGGAGGACTACCGCCTCATGAACCGATGTCATTACTTATTCCATTTCCTCCTCTCAATGGGTGTGATAATGATGGAAATGATGTTTATATATTATATATATGCTATTAAAAACTTTTTTATGATAATTTAATTTTTATATTGAAGGCATTGGGCATGCAGCAGGACCACTAAAAATGGTATTTTAAAATTTTTTCATCAAGAATCAACATGAGCTTATCGCCATCTGTGAATAAATATCTAGTATAAGTCAATGATCCAATGTGAAGAGAAACACAAGATCCCGAAACCAAGTGAAAATGAAAAATAAAGTAATCTCCTCAGCATCACGAGCCATGGCTCGGTCCCATGCTCTTCAGCTCCTGGTGCAATCAAGATACTGATGTATAAGGGCGCTTTCCCTTGTCTATACCTGCAGCAACATAGTCTACCTGGGCCCAAAAACATGTCCCAAACAGGGTGTGAGATACAATCCCAGTAGGTAGTCACCCAAAGATTTGTGCCTAACAGTCAATGAATACATGGCAGTAATAAAACAAGAAGCAGTAAACAGAAAAGCACAAGCATCTATAATCCACAGTTCTGGGAAACAATGTACACAAGTAAACAGCCAATAACAAATGAAGGAATAGGTAACCCTTTGGGTAGCTGTCACAGTCTAACCCCTATGGTTCAACCTATCAGTACTATCAACCCTCTAGGTAGTACACACAGTCTCACATCTTTGGTTCAGCTACGTAATTAAGCAGACTCTCTTGGAAATCACTCACCGTCAATTCCCCTTATAGTCTCGTATCATGCTAAAGGCTCTCTGGGGAAGCCCTAAATGTATATTCCCCCTATGTCATGTGTCTTGGATCTATAGAATCTCTGGGAAAGCACTCAACATCAATTCCCCCTATAGTCTAGTCTCGTCATTAAAAGACACTCTGGAGAATCCCTTCCGTCAATTCTCCCTTTGGTCTAATACTCTAGGTTCTCACAGTCCTGAGTAACTAAACATGCTTAGCTCACGTATATCGTCCACGTAAACCTCAATAACTACTTGGCTATCAACTAAGGCTCAACAGAAATAATAAAACAACTGTTCTGCTATCCTACAACTAGGCACGGCAACTGGGAAAAGGCCCAACAGGAAAAACCAGCATAGCAAAGAAATCTGAGCACAAAATAAATTACTCTACTCACAAAAAAATATCCTCTACTAAAGCAAACAAGCAAAGCAAGCAAATAGCAGGGGAAAAACAGGAAACACGCAATATCCCGTTCAAGGGTATTGGTGAAATTCGCACATAATACTCATCAACTTTCTACAGAAAGGAACAAACCACCAACCTCGATCCTAGGTGATCGATATAAGTAAACTACGATGACAGATTACCCTTGGAACGATGTAAATCTGAGAAAATGCACAAAAAGATCATCCTACAATAACTTGGAAAAGAGGAGGAACCAAGAAACGAGGCTAAAGCAGAAGGAACAACTCACCGCTGCGATTCCAACGCAACTGACTGTGCTTGAATCGGAGAACGGATGGCGAGGTGGGAGCCTGTCAAAGATCTGGTCGTATGGTCGCTCTCAGATGGACGAAAACTGAAAAAGAAGATGAATCTGGAGGTTAGACGCGACCTCGGTCCGTTTAATGAAAAAACGAAATTACACAGTGTGTACTTCTTGAGTACATGACTCGTACTTCAATTTTTTCGTACTCCGAATTAACCGGCCTCCACCTCAGCCTTATACACCGTGTGTGTGGTCCGAACATGGCCAGAACACGACTTCGGGCCTGGGAAGAGTACACTGTGTGTACTCAGAAAGTACACGGCGTGTACCTCTGAAATTTCAATAAAATTCATTTTTCTCAAAAACTCCAGAAAAAGGAAAAACGTACCTGAAAAGAAGATAAGGGTTCTTACCAACTTCCCCCCTTAAAGAAATTCGTCCACGAATATCCCTAATGAGTCGGAGAAGAAGAAACCCTGAATAGCTCTGGCCATTGCGATCGTACATCGGCCTCCCTCTCCCAGGTCTCGTCCTATACTTTCCCATGCTGCCATGGCACTCGTACCAGAGGAACTGACCACCCACGGAGAACCTTCATACTACGATCGAAAATCTGGATAGGATGCTCCTCGAACGATGCATCCTCTTCATGCTCTACTTCCTCAGACTGAAAGACATGAGACGGGTCTGAAAAGTAGCATTGGAGCTTAGAGACGTGGAAGACGTCTGGCATGGCCCGATACCTCTGAGGTATCTGCAACCGATAGGCAACCGGCCCCACTCTCTCCAAGACCTCAAACGGACCGATGTACCACTGTGAAAGATTACCCTGTCTCTGAATCCTTTTGTGTACCAACCTCGGTGCGAGACGTAGGAAAACCTGTTCACTGACCTCAAAATACAGAGGTCGTCTCTGCTGATCACCATAAGACTTATGCCGAGACTACGCTATAGCCATCCTCTTCTGAATCAGCTCTATCTACTCTGAAGTCTCCTGAACAAGATGAGGTCCCAGCAAAGCTACCTCTCCTGTCTCCAGCCAGCATAAGGGTGATCGGCATGGCCTACCGTACATGGCCTCATATGGCCCCATCTGAATGGTCTCCTGGAACCTATTTTTGTAGGCGAACTCTACCAGAGGAATATGCTTCTCCCAAGAACCACCAAAGTCTATGATGCAAGCTCAGATCATATCCTCAAGCACTTGGATCATGCACTCGACTGGCCATTAGTCTGGGGATGGTATGCTGTACTCAAAAGTACCTGCGTACCCAAGGCCATCTGAAGTCCCGACCAGAACCGTGAGGTAAAGCGTGTATCTCTGTCTGAAACAAAGAGCGTGGAACTCCATGCAGACGAATGATCTCCCTGATTTAAAGTCATCCCAGATCATCGACACTAAAGGTCTCCTTGATCTGCAAGAAGTGAGAAGCCTTCATAAGTCTGTCGACGACAGCCCAAATAGCATCGTTCCCTCGAGGTGATCTCGGAAAACTGGTCACGAAGTCCATCGCAACATCGTTCCACTTCCACTCTGGAATGGGTAACTGTTGTAAGATCCCCGCTAGTCGCTGATACTTTTCTTTCACCTACTGACAAGTAGAACATCTCATGACAAAACTAGCAACATCCTTCCTCATACCCGGCCACTAGTATTGGCGATGAACGTCCCGATACATCATGGTGACGCCAGGATGAACTGACCAAATAGAGGAATGGAAATCCCACATCAGCTCCTCGTGTATGTATGTCGGTACCCATACGTGTCCTTGGAAACGCAAGATCTCATCCTTGCCCACTGTCTATCCAGGAAGAGGGTCCCCTCCTGACACACTCTCCCACAGGACTAAGCCTTCCGAGTCTGATAGTTTCCTCATCTGTACCCGATCAAGTGGCGTGGAGGTAACAGCTACAGAAGATAGAATGGTATGTCCCTGTCTGTAGTGCACCTCCATATGAATCTCATAGAACAGAGTCATCAGATGCCACTCACTAATGGCCTCCTGAACTGCCTGAATCTGAGTTCTCCTGCTCAACGCGTCTGCCACGGTGTTTCCCTTTCCCGTCATATAGGTGAGATCGAAGTCAAAAGACTGAAGGTACTCGACCCTCCAGCACTGCCTCAGATTCAGATCACGCTGTGTGAAGATATACTTGAGACTCCTGTGGTCAGTGAAAACCACAATGTTCTCTCACAGAAGATAGTGTCTCCAACAGCGCAAGGAAAGAACAACAGATGCCAACTCCAGATCGTGCGTAGGGTAGTTCCTCTCATGGGGCCTCAACTGCCGAGACCCGTAGCCAATGACTCAATCTCCCTGCATAAGCATAGCTCCCAGCCCGATACCTGAAGCATCACAGTAAACAGTGTAGCTCTTGCCTGTCTCTGGAAAGACTAGTATCGGTGCTAACGTCAACCTCACATTCAGCTCCTGAAAGGCTGAATCACAAGAATCTGACAATAATAACTTCGTCCCCTTCTTGGTCAGACCTGTCAAAGGTGCTACTAGATGAGAAAAGTCCCAAATGAAACATCAGTAGTATCCAGCCATCCCTAGGAAGCTCCGTACCTCAAAAACATTTTTCGGCTACTCCCAGGAAACTACAGCTCTTCATTTCTCTGGGTCCACAGATACTTTTGCCTCTGAGATGACGTGACCCAATAAGTGAATCTGATCCATCCAGAAGTGGAACTTCGAGAGTTTATCATAAAGTCGATGCTCTCTCAGTGTACTCAGAACGATCTCAAGATGTGTGGCATGGTCATGTAGAGTGTGAGATTACACCAAGATATCGTCTACGAAGACCACGACGAAGGAATCCAGGTAAGGATGGAACACTTGGTTCATCAGTTCCATGAAATCTCTAGGTGTGTTAGTGAGTCCGAAAGGCATGACTGTATAATCGTAAAGACTGTACCTGCTCGTGAAGGCTATCAGATGTATATCTGATGGTCTAACGCGCAACTGATGATAACCGAACCTCAAGTCAATTTTCGAGAACACCTGGGCCCCTCGAAGCTGATCGAAAAGGTCATAAATCCAGGGAAAGGGATATCAGTTCTTGACCATCAACTGGTTCAGCTTCCGATAATCCACACAAAGCTGAAGGGTACCGTCTGCCTTCTTTGCAAACAGGACAGGCGAACCCCAAGGAGAAGTACTGGGTTGGATGAAACCCTTAGCCTGTAGTTCCTCCAACTGCTTCCTAAGCTCCTGCAACTCAGGTGTGGCCATCCTATATGGAGGAATGGACACCGGTGCCACTCCTGGCACGAGCTCAATAGAGAAGCCTACCTCACGCTCCAGAGGCAATCCTGAAAATTCCTCTGGAATGACATCCATAAAGCGATCCACCACTGGAGGAAAGTCCAACTGTGGAGTCCCCTGATCATCCAGGTAAAGGCTAGCAATCTGGGCTATCACCCCTCCTAGCCCAAGATGCTCGAGTCCCGCCCGACTCACCCAAACATCCCATTGGCCTCTATGAAAGAAAGATTCACCTTCTGGTGAAATGAAACTGACTCTGCGGCGATAACAGTCAACGACTACCTGGAAGGGAATCAACCAGTCCATGTCGAGGATGACATCATAGCCTGTCATCTCTAGGATATAGAGATCCCACATGAAGTGATACCCCGCAACCTCGAGAGGGCACACTCTACACTGGCGTACACTAGATTTCCTCGTTCCCAAGGGTGTGTCTAGTGTCAACGAGTTGGCATAAGAAAATATGCAGAGTCCAAAGCTCTCTATAATGGAAACAGAAATAAAGCTATGCATAGTACTAGTATCGAAAAGGGATGAAAATAAAACTGAGGCTACTAAAATCGTACCTTGAACAGTATAAGGGTCAGGATCCTGCTCATGATAAGTTTTCTCCATGGTGAAAGATTGTCCTGTACCACGGCCCTGCGCCCCTGGATAACCACTCTGAGCTGAACTGCCCTGCTGGTGCTGAGGAACTGGTGGCTGACCACCACAGCCTCGACCTCCACCTCGGCCTGAATGGCTGGATGAAATCCAGTTCCCTGAAGGGTGAGAAACTGGCGGTGCTTCTCCTGAATGAGGAGCCATGGAAGAACCCCGGTCACCTGTTGCTGGTGAGAAAACCTGGAAAAAATGCTAAAGGTGACCCAACGTACCACAAGATCGGCACTCCACGAGGTCTCTCTGGCACTACGGCCTCGTGTGCCCTGTCCGGCCACACTGATAGCATGTCACCTGGCAACTTGACTATGCGTCTCCATTCCTCAAATCACAACACGTAGGCTCCCTACGGTGCTTCTTGCTGTCATCCGGAGGATGGCTAACCCTGGATGAAGAACCGCCTAGGCTCGCAGATCCAGAATCTCTCAAATTGCACTCTGCAATCAATGCCTGATTGACGATGGAAGTAATGGAAGTCAGCTGGAAGTTGTTCACCAGTGAGCGGATCTCCCGCCTGAGTCCATCCTCAATCTTCCTCGCCAAGAACACCCCACTCCCATCCCGAAGGGGTGTAAAATGCTGGAGCTCAGTGAAACGAGGGGAATAGTCTATAATGGATAGAGTACCCAGCTCTACGATCATGAACTCCTGGGCTCGATCGGCCCTCAGGGTGTCCGGGTAGAAGTAGTCTTAGAACACGCGCTGGAACTCCTCCCAAGTCATATCCTGCTGCTGACCCGCCTGTGAGATCACGTCCTGCCACCTCTTGGCGGAGTCTCGGATCATGTAGGTGGTGAGATTGACCTGCCTATCTGGAGGCATCCCCAGATGATCAAATATAGTCAAAATGGCTTCCATCCATGACTCTGCAACCTGAGGTCCTCCCTCCCCCAAGAACGTGGGAGGATGCGGCTGCTGAAAAACCCACGTCAAGTGTAACACCCTGAGCTTTTATGAAAAATATTCTTTTAATTTCATTAATTTCTTGTGTTGTATTCTACACCAAGATTACCTTGCTCTATACGCAACACCGTATCAGCTTGTAGTATACGCAACACTATTCTTGGATCGTGTTAAACACAATTTTGATAATAGTTATTCTACACAACATTGAGTATATATATATATATATATATTCAATATATAAATGAAATATGGTTGGATTATGTTATACGAAACAATGAAGGATTCTTTCACAACACGCAACCCAGACTTGGCTTGCATTACACGCAATCGCGACCTTCCTCGATAGCCTGTGTTGTACGTAATACCCGGTTTTAATAAATAATGATATATTATTATAATATTGTCATCAACTAGCCATTATGAATAGTATTAACTAAATTTTGAATTTTATAACATTATTATTCATCTTACACATTTTCTAGAACATGGTATAAGAACAAAATAAATTTTTCGGGTAAAATAAGTATTTTTAAAAAAATACAGTTTTGCCACCTTTTGATGGAACACCCACTTTAAATCTAGTTTTTTACATGTTTATATGTTTAATTTGACAAAATAAAATTCTTATTTTGAATCAAGATAAAAAAATTTACATTAGATAAAGTTTTGATATTTTCCGATAACTTTCATATTGTAATGAATAGTAAAAACCCGCTATATTTTTATTAAAAACCACTTTTTTCATTGTAATATCTTCTGTGGTTAAATTATAATATTAAATGGTTTTAAAGTATAAATAGAATATATTTTTACCATTTAATATGATTTATGTCATTATCATTGATTTCACCTTGAATTCGTAGGTTAAATCAATTCAATCTTTTGCAATGTTTTAAAGAAAAACCTGTTTTCTTTCGACAACGAGATTAATTTTAATTTAATTTATGCATATTTTGTGTATTGAATTTGGAAAAATGGATTCCATATTTGGAATCAGTGGGTCCAAATTATGTTAATAAACTACTTTTTATTTTTGGGAATTATGAATAGTAACTACGGTAAATTGTTTTACCATAGTTAAAGGTAAATCGGGTAATTATGGGTAAATATAATATTTTAAAATTACCCTAACAAATGTCAAAATCCTATTGGATGACTAAAGGTCGACCCATATCTCCTAAGGGTCGGATTATATTAATTTAATTAAATTTTTTCAACGAAAATAATTTAATTATTATTAAAACCAAAGAATGTGACAACATGTCACTTTCTTAAATTATATAAGTATAATAATTTTAACTTAGTGATAAAAATCATTAAACTTCAAACATGAATAGTCTCCAGAAATATAACAAAATTATCTACATCATGA
The DNA here is from genome assembly GCA_963277665.1 of Viscum album. Taxonomy (NCBI): domain Eukaryota; kingdom Viridiplantae; phylum Streptophyta; class Magnoliopsida; order Santalales; family Viscaceae; genus Viscum; species Viscum album. The sequence goes on along the minus strand of OY728166.1, from coordinate 900,640,553 downwards.
GAATTTATTTAGAATTTTTTAGGATTAAATAATTATCATTAATTGTGACACAATAGTGATGCAGAAATTATTTATCTAGTGAAAAATCAAGAATATAGTTTTTATTAAACTAATAGTGACCATAAAAGGGACAGAACCCTGACCAAAACTTATTGGTCATGTAACTTTAAACTATAATCATCCAATGGTCGAATATTTGACCATTTGGAGTCTTATACAAGCAATTATGACACTTATATTATTTTATTTTAAATGATGCCAAAGTTGTCACCTTCATAATTTAATAAATATAAAAATTTAAATATTGTTATTTTAAGATGATAAATTCGAGTAAAAGTATTATTGTGAAAGGTAATATATTTATCTTCATCATAGGATTTTATTTTAAATTTTTATGCAACAAATAAGTATATTAAATAATTAAACAAAATTGATGTAGTAATTATTTTATTAAGAGATAAAAAAATTAAATTGTTTTAAAAATAATAATATAAATATTATATGAACTATTTAATGTGATCCACTAATTTTATTGATACATATGATCGGTCATTAATATATTAAAGATTTCAGTTCGAATATATCTTCTGTATATATTTTATTTAAATTCAAATAAATAAATAGTGTCAAAATTGACAGTATTGTTATTTTATAAAAATAACATATTATAAAATTGTTTAAAAATCACAAAAATATTTAAAAATTATAAATTTAAATTTATATGCTCTATAATTTTATAAAGTAAACAATTATGGAAAATTCACAACAAATAAGTAATTATTTGTTATAATTTAAAAATTTAGAATTTTATTACCATAAATAGACTTAAATAGATTAAATAAGGATAAATCAAAATGATAAGGTTTAAAATAATATCCAAACATGTCTAAATTTGATTGGTTGATGATATTACAACCCTATCTCATATAATATTTTAATATGAGTCATTTTTGGAGGTTTTTAAGTGGGGTTAGATTTATTATAAATTAATATTTTTAAGAATTCCAAAGGTGCCTCTCTCCTCCCTTATAAAAGGGCACCTCCTCCCTCTCCTCCTCAAACCAATTTGAGAATTCAAGCTCGTCCAACCCCTGCCAAAATATCTTCTCCACTTCCCTAGTATCATCCTAGAAGTCCTGGTCTTCTTCAGAAACCATCATTAGTTCTTTAAGTGGAGGTTAAGAAAAGGCGCGTCAAAAAGAGGTAATATCCATTACCGATCTTTTTCAATTTCTTTATTCTTCAACTTCTTCTTCATTAGTTGTTTCATGATAAAGTAATAACATCAGTATTTCTAATATACTGATATGTTATTATAAATATGAAATAACCCTAATTAACCTTCGATCCATCCTACGGAAAAAGGAAATCACCGCGCATGCGTACGTACGGAATACCGTCTCCACGCCGTGGTGTAATCTATTTTCCGCCACCACCTTAATTGGATGGGTATAATGGTTTAATGAGTAACTATATATGATTATTATAGAGTGATATTGATACTGAAATAGTATACATACACTTCAACACAATTCCACGACCATGGGAATGATATCATCGCTCGTGCGTACGTACGGACTACCATCTCCACGATGCGATGATTATAAAGTATATATAAGTAATCATAATGAAATATATGACATTATAAGGATAATGTATTTATGTATATATGTATGTCATCTACTTACTTCCATTCAAGACAATAAGGAAAGGAAAACAGCGTTCATGCGTACGTACGGACTACCGTCTCCATGAACGGTGTCTTTCATTTCATTTATATATTTATCATATATATATATATACTGAATATATATGATATATAAATCATGTTTTATATTCTGGAAGTAAGTAAATCATGATATGAGTAATAATAATTTCAAGAACAACAAGTCCCAACACCTACGATAAATGAAACGATTTTACCCAAAACGCTTCTTTAACATGGAATTTACAAAAGAACGGGTAATATAAAGTCATAAGTGAACCATATATGATATCATAACAATGAATATGATTCTGTAATAAGTTAATGACATTATTTAAATCATTATACAGGAGGTTCGGACACTTATGAAGCAAATCAGACTTAAGGTAATGGAAATATCACAATCTCATTTGTATCCGAGATTGTTTATACTTTGGTATTTACTGGGGTGTATTTTATCATCCACATCCATGTTTCCTCAATATGTAATATTATTTTCATCCACATACAATTTTTTAAATCCAATTTTACCTTTCGGTGAGATTTTAGTAAAAGATATGAAAGGAATGTTTTGTCATTTTTCGTATGAGGTACTTTTTGACTTTTCCGACAAAAGTACGAAGAATGTTTTTTTTAACTTATACGGCATGAATGGATTTTTAAAAAATTATTTCCAAGAAGCTTACTTTACACGTTTTCAAGTTTATTTTTAATCAAATTCTCTTAGTTTAGAATTTTATGACATGTTAAGAAATGAAAAGTGTTTTTGAAGTAGAAAGGATATATTCCTCATGAATGGAGTTCAAGTGTTTTATCAAAATTATTTTTCATCTAAGATTATATAGGGTTCTGTTTCTATCCCTATTATTACATGGATTTGATTATGTTGTGATGGAAATATTTTTATGAATTCCTTTATCTTATATGAATTGTTTTATGATGTCATAAGAAACCCATTTTTACTACATGGGTTATGCAATGATGTATGATTTATGATTTTGTTGCACACATAAGAATGATATCATTATGTGATGGGCGGGATCTCTATCTCCCTCCAATTAATTGGGTAAAGATTTTATATCTCATGAGATAGACATGGCTGGAATGGTAGGTTATACTAGTTTAGTGAAACAGGACTAGAACGAGGGTGACTCGGTTCAGAAAGGGACTTTGTCCACTAAGATAGTCTTGGCAATTTGTCTTGACAAACAAGAAATGATTCTCTATGATTATGTGTGTATGCCACAATGTTTCATGTTTTAAGTTATGATTATTGTGATTACATTTAACTACCATAATTTATCCCATGTTATGAAATTATGATCTCTTTTTCAGGTTAAGATTTCCAAAAGTTATGTGCTTATGTATATGATGTGATTGATTTTTCTTTTGTTTACCCTTACTGAGCATTTGAGCTCACCCTTTTATGTTTTCTTTTCCCCATGATATAAAGAAAGGTTTTAGGTAAAAAAAAGAAGATATTTATGGGAGATGTTGAAGATCTTTCACCAGGATTAGAAGATTATATTCCGAGTTTCCAAAGACACTAAACTATTACGATACTTGTGTGTATTTTTTTGTTATGTACTAAGTATTCCGCAAATGTAATGTAATGTCAATGTACTTTAAGATTTGGGTCTCTACAGTTGGTATCAGAGGCAAAGTTTTAGTCAACCTTGGAAACTAGGATGCGAAAATGTTAGTGAGATCCCTAGAGATATTTCTAAGGTATGTCTAGGGATGTCTCTAAGGATAAGTTTACGTATAAATTATAGTCCTAGAATTGTGCTAACGATCTTAGAATTTAACCTAAGATGTTAGATATTGAGGGTACTCCCCCTTTATTATGTTGTTTTCCCTATCATGATTTTTGCCTCTCACACTATTGTTTTTGGGTTTTAGACGATGGCTAGAACCTGAAGGAACCGTGTTGATCAATGCAATGGACAATGCAATGATTGTCCTCCTGAACAAACAAATGTTATGGGAGATAGAGTGCAAAATCTTATTGCAATACTTACACAAGCTATGAATCATTCTGGACTTCCAAATGAGTAGAGAAGGGAACAATATTCTATTGAGTCCTTCATGAGGTAACATCCACCTTCTTTCAGTGGGACTTCCGATCCACTTGTTGCTGAACAATGGATCAGTACCACTGAAAAGATATTTTCAGTTCCACAATGTTCTGAACATGATAAAGTCATCTTAGCAGTATATCGTTTGGAAGGTGAAGCTGATCAATGATGGAATCTTATCAGGAATACGAGGCCAAGAGATGAAATTGAGTCCATAGATTGGGATGAGTTCAAGAACTTATTTTTCAATATGTACTTCCCTTGTATTCTTCGAACAAAGATGGAGAAGGAGTTTCTTGAACTAAAGCAAAAGGATGATGAATATGTTGGTATATACGAAGCGAATTTTACAAGACTTGCAAGGTATGCATCTGGGATTATCATCCAACTTGAAATTAAAGTTGATCGATTTTTCAGTGGCTTAAAACCAAGTCTTCGAAGGGCATTAGCTATAAGAGACTTCAGTAGCTATGAAGAAATTGTGTGTTGTGCTATCAAGGTAGAAATGGAAGTTGGTGTTACATATCCATCTCATGGTTTTGACAAGAAACGAATGATGGAGTTCAAGGAGAAATCTCAGAATAATGGTGAAAAGAAGATGAATGTTTCCTTATGCTCAAAGTGTGGAAAGAAGCATGGTGGAGATTGTCATAAAGGGACTAGAAAATGTTTTAAGTGTGGAAAATAATGTCATCGAGCAGCTAAGTGTTGAAGTAATAGAAAAAGGGTTTCTAATGATGTGAATAAAGCAAACACTACAGAGAACTCACCAACACTTAAATGCTTCGAGTACAAGGAAATGGGACATTATGCTAATAAATGCCCTAATCCAAGGGTTAGTGATGATCGACATGAGCAACTGCTTAAGGCAAAGGACAAAGAGAAGTCACATGCGATCACCATTGGCGATGTTGAATATAATAACGATGTGGTGGAATGATTAAGTATTTATGTAATGGGATTCCAAAATAGTGTTGTATATAGTATCGTGGAATATTGGAATACTTATGTATTGGTCTAATGAGGTATTCAAAGTGATTCAGATATTTTTTGGAAATAAGATGATATGCGCATAATGAAGGGAAAACAAGAAAATGAAATATTTGACAGTATTCATGAGCTCATGATTGATATAAGAACTATGTGATATCATGGTTTGAGTATATAGAATTTTGAGGATTTTGGTATGTGGAAGGTGTTAACTTTTAACTGCATTCATGTTTTCACTAAGGTTCAATGGGTATTCAAGAGAATACATGATTAAGGCCTTTGAATGTTTGGAATGTGACCAACAAGATATATCTTATGATATATGGGGATCAACGATGGTATTAAATCTCTGAGAGTGGACTGCAGTATTATGGATATGCCTAAAGATTGGAATGGATTATGTTGGACATAAATTAGTATTGTTTGTTTTTCGATGGGATGTTATAGTAATATAGTTTTAGAAAAATGAAAACCTGTCGGACGGGCGACAGCCCCTCGCGTCGGACAAGGCTGTGGGAATCGAACCCACAACTGAAGTGCGACTGGCCTTTATCGCCTACCACTGGCCTACAGGAAGTCCCTGTTTAGTAGAAACTAGTTTTATTATATTATGCAGTAAGATATATGAATTATAAGTCCATTTTAGGAAACATATATGATTAATCTCACTATAGAATGACTTATATATATTTAATAACTTTTGCTAACCGTTTATTTGAGATAGATGGAATGACCCATCATTCTATCACATGATCTGCTAACACTTAACGAATAACAAATTCAACTTCATTTATTTGAGAGATAAAGTGGAAATTGTTCAAGGCACGAACAATAGTGAGATTGTACCAAAGTAAAGTAAGTATTTATTCTAATTCAAATTCTTCAACTTTAGGGAAATGATCTTGAAAACCAAAAATTTTGTCCTAGTGCCCTTATATCCGATGAATCAGATGGTACCGTAGATCGTCACAAATTTATGGCTTTGTGATTTCTGGCTTTTCCATATCCATGTTCTCTACCACTCTCCATCATAATATGATGGTTATATTTCTCTTCTATATCCATATTTTCACCTATGTGGAAACCCAGTGATTAGTTTATATGGGTAACCATTACGTTTCATACTTTTGTTTTTAAAGATTGGTTTTGGTATTCCTTTTTACGATGTGGGTTTCTATTAAAGAAATTTTCAAGTAGCAAACCATTTATAACCCCAACGAATTTCGAGGGCGAAATTCATTTTAAGGGGGGTAGAATGTAACACCCTAAGATTTTATGAAAAATATTCTTTTAATTTCATTAATGTCTTGTGTTGTATTCTATACCAAGATTACATTGCTCTATACACAACACTGTGTTAGCTTCTAGTATACGCAACACTATTCTTGGATTGTGTTACACACAATTTTGATAATAGTTATTCTACACAACATTGAGTATATATATATATATATTCAATGTATAAATGAAATATGGTTGGATTCTGTTATAGGAAACAATGAAGGATTCTTTCACAACACGCAACCGAGACTTGTCTTGCATTACACGCAATCGCGACCTTCCTCGATAGCGTGTGTTGTACGCAATACCTGGTTTTAATAAACAACGATATATTTTTATAATATTGTCATCAACTAGACGTTATGAATAGTATTAACTAAATTTTTAATTTTTGAACATTATTATTCATCATACACATTTTCTAGAACATGTTATAAGAACAAAATAAATTTTTCGGGTAAAATAAGTATTTTTAAAAAAATACAGTTTAGCCGCCTTTTGAAGGTGCACCCACTTTAAATATAGTTTTTGACATGTTTATATGTTCAATTTGACAAAATAAAATTCTTATTTGGAATCAAGATAAAAAAAATTACATTAGATAATGTTTTGATATTTTCCGATAACTTTCATATTTTAATGAATAGTAAAAACCCGCTATATTTTAATTAAAAACAACTTTTTTCATCATAATATCTTATGTAGTTAAATTATAATATTAAATGGTTTTAAAGTATAAATAGAATATATTTTTACCATTTAATATGATGTATGTCATTAGCATTGATTTTACCTTGAATTCGTAGGTTAAATCAATTCAATCTTTTCCAATGTTTTAAAGAAAAACATGTTTTCATTCGGCAACGGGATTGATTTTAATTTAATTTCTGCATCTTTTGCGTATTGAATTTCGAAAAATGGATACCATATTTGGAATCAGAGGGTCCAAATTATGTTAATAAGCTACTTTTTATTTTTGGGAATTATGAATAGTAACTACGGTAAATTTTATTTACCTTAGTTAAAGGTAAATCGGGTAATTAAGGGTAAATATAATATTTTAAAATTACCCTAACAAATGTCAAAATCCTATTGGATGACTAAAAGTCGACCCATATCACCTAAGGGTCGGATTAGATTCATTTATTTAAATTTTTTCAGTGAAAATAATTTAATTATTATTAAAACCAATGAATGTGACAACATGTCACTTTCTTAAATTATATAAGTATAATAATTTTAACTTAGTGATAAACATCATAAAACTTTGAACATGAATAGTTTCCAGAAATCTAAAAAACTTATCGACATCATGAGAATTTATTTAGAATTTTTTGTGATTAAGTAATTATCATTAATTGTGACACAATAGTGATGCAGAAATTATTTATCTAGTGAAAAATCAAGAATATAGTTTTTATTAAACTAATAGTGACCATAAAAGGCACAATACCCGGACCAAAACTTATTGGTCATGTAAATATAAACTATAATCATCCAATGATCGTATATTTGACCATTTGGAGTCTTATACAAGCAATTATGACACTTATATTATTTTATTTTAAATGATGCCAAAGTTGTCACCTTCAAAATTTAATAAATATAACAATTTACATATTGTGATTTTAAGATGATAAATTAGATTAAAAGTATTATTGTAAAAGTTAATATATTTATCTTCATCATAGGATTTTATTTTAAATTTTTATGCAACAAATAAGTATATTAAATAATTATACAAAAATGATGTAGTAATTATTTTATTAAGAGATAAACAAAATAAATTGTTTTAGAAATAATAAAATAAATATTATATGAACAATTTAATGTGATCAACTAATTTTATAGATACATATGACATTTTATTATTATATTAAAGCTTTTAGTTTGAACATATCTTATGTATATATTTTATTTAAATTCAAATAAATGAATAGTGTCAAAATTGACACTATTGTTGTTTTATAAAAATAACATATTATAAAATTTTTTAAAAATCACAAAAATATTTAAAAATTATAAATTTAACTTTATATGGTGTATACTGTTATAAATTAAACTATTATGGAAAATTCACAACAAATAAGTAATTATTTGTTCTAATTTAAAAATTTAGAATTTTATTACCACAAATAAACTTAAATAGATTAAATAAGGATAAATCAAAATGATAAGGTTTAAAATAAGATCCAAACATGTCTAAATATGATTGGTTGATGATATTACAACCCTATATCATCTAATATTCGAATATGAGTCATTTTTGTAGGTTTTTAAGTGGGGTTAGATTTATTATAAATTAATATTTTTAAGAATTCCAAAGGTGCCTCTCTCCTCCCTTATAAAAGGGAACCTCCTCCCTCTCCTCCTCACACCAATTTGAGCATTCAAGCTTGGACAAACCCTGTCAAAATCTCTTATCCACTTCCCTAGTATCATCCTAGAGGTCCTGGGCTTCTTCAAAGACCATCCTTAGTTCTTTAAGTGGAGGTTAAGAAAAGGCACGTCAAAAAGAGGTAATATCCATTACCGATCATTTTCAATTTCTTTCTTCTTCAACTTATTCTTCTTTAGTTGTTTCATGATAAAGTAATAACATCAGTATTTCTTATATACTGATATGTTATTATAAATATGAAACAACTCTAATTAACCTTCTATCCATCCTATAGAAAAAGGAAATCACCGCGCGTGCGTACGTACGGAATACCATCTCCACGCCGTGGTGTAATCTATTTTCCGCCACCACCTTAATTGGAAGGGTATAATGGTGTAAGGAGTAACTATATATGATTATTATAGAGTTATATTGATACTGAAATAGTATACATACACTTCAACACAATTCCACGACCATCGGGACGATATCATCGCTCGTGCATACGTACGGACTACCGTCTCCACGACGTGATGAGATTCATTCTCCATGTTAACCATTTAAAAATGATTATAAAGTATATATAAGAAATAATAATGAAATATATGACATTATAAGGCTACTTTATTTATGTATATATGTATTTCATCTACTTACTTCCATTCAAGACAATAAGGAAAGGAAAACAGCGTTCATGCGTACGTACGGACTACCGTCTCCATGAACGGTGTGTTTCATTTCATTTATATATTTATCATATAAATATATACAATGAATATATATGATATATAAATCATGTTTTATATTATGGAAGTAATTAAATCATGATATAAGTAATAATAATGTCAAGAACAACAAGTCCAAACACCCACGATAAATGAAACGATTTTACCCAAAACGCTTCTTTTACATGGAATTTACAAAAGAACGGGTAATATAATGTCATAAGTGAACCATATATGATATCATAACAATGAATATGATTCTGTAATAAGTTAATGACATTATTTAAATCAATATACCGGAGGTTCGGGCACTTACGGAGCAAATCATACTTAAGTTAAGAAAAATATCACAATCTCATTTTTATCCGAGATTGTTTATACTTTGGTATTTACTGGGGTGTATTTTATCATCCACATACATGTTTCCTCAATATGTAATATTATTTCCATCCACCTACAATTGATTAAATCCAATTTTACCTTTCGGTGAGATTTTAGTAAAAGATATGAAAGGAATCTTTTGTCGTTTTTCGTACGAGGTACTTTTTGACTTTTCCGACAAAAGTACGAAGAATGTTTTTTTTTAACTTATACGGTATGAATGGATTTTTAAAACATTATTTCCAAGAAGCTTCATTTACACGTTTTCAAGTTTATTTTTAATCTAATTCTCTTAGTTTAGAATTTTATGACATGTTAAGAAATGAAAAGTGTTTTTGAAGTATAAATAATATTTTCCTCAAGAATGGAGTTCAAGTGTTTTATCAAAATTATTTTCCATCTAAGATAATATAGGGTTCTGTTAATATCCCTATTATTACATGGATTTGATTATGTTGTGATGGAAATATTTTTATGAATTCCTTTATCTTATATGAATTGTTTTATGATGTCATAAGAATCCCATTTTTACTACATGGGTTATGCAATGATGTATGATTTATGATTTTGTGGAACACATAAGAATGGTATCATTATGAGATGGGTGGGACCTATATCTCCCTCCAACGCATTGGGTAAAGATTTTATATCTCATGAGATAGACATGGCTGGAACGGTAGGTTATACCAGTTCAGTGAAATAGGACTGGAACGAGGGTGACTCGGTTCAGAAAGGGACTTTGTCCACTAAGATAGTCTTCGCAGTGAGTCTTGACTAACAAGAAATGATTCTCTATGATTATGTGTGCATGCCACAAAGTTTCATGTTTTAAGTTATGATTATTGTGACTACATTTCACTACCATGATTTATCCCATGTTATGAAATTATGATCTATTTTTCAGGTTAAGATTTCCAAAAGTTATGTGCTTATGTATATGATGTGATTGATATTTCTTTTGTTTACCCTTACTGAGCATTTGAGCTCACCCTTTTATGTTTTCTTTTCCCCAGGATATAAAGAAAGGTTTTAGGTAAAAAAAGATATTTATGGGAGATGTTGAAGATCTTTCACCACGATTAGAAGATTATATTCTGAGTTTCCAAAGACACTAAACTATTACGATCCTTGTGTGTGTGTTTTTGTTATGTACTATGTATTCTGCAAATGTAATGTAATGTCAATGTACGTCAAGATTTCAGTCTCTACATCAAGTCTGCCATAAACAAGGCAGGAGGCGGTGCTCCCTAGAAGGACTGCATCATCCTCATGAAACCTTCCATGAACTGCGCATCAGCGCCCGTGATTGGTACAACAACTGGTGCCAAGGCTGGCTCAGCTGGGGGATCGATAGGAAGTCCTTGATCAGACCAGTCTGGCGTCTGATCACGGCCTAATGACAAATGTACGACCGGAGGACGTCTTGGAGACATAGCTCTGAAAGATCAAAAGTACACCTTAGATTAGGAAAACAAGGACAGAGAACACAAGAGTACAAAACGGGAACAGGGGATGAAAAACCCACAAGATTGGAAAACACGACTACACGGCGTGTATAAAACTACACGACGTGTCTTCTTAAACCACTGACATGGGCATGTACTCTCACCCGACATGTCGTTTATACTTCAACTACACGGCATGTTGACCCCCACACATGGCGTGTACTTGATAACTTTTCCCCTGCCCGAGTCTCCTAACACGGCTAACCCACACGGTCCGACTCAACCTGAGACTACACGGCGTGTTCGAAACAAACACGACGTGCACTAGACAAGGCGTCAGCGGTCTGTGTTATTGAGTACACGGCCTTCTACACGGCTGTAACTTACACGGAGTGCTCTGAACAAGCACGGAATGCATAGGCGAAGGCTAAACAATCCCGTGTTGTTCGTGACATGACCGGGTACCTGGGAAAGACTACACGACATGTTCCGAACAAACACAGTGTGTGGAAAAGAAGGTAACGTTGGCCCGTGTTGTTCATGACACGGCTGGGTACCTGGACAGGACTACACAGCGTGTTCCGAACAAACACGGCGTGCGGAAAATAAGGTCACGCTGGCCTGTGTTGTTCGTGACACGTTCGGGTACCTGGACTGGACTACACGACATGTTCCCTACGGACACGACATGTTCTACTCGATCTTCCCCAGCCCGTGTTGTTAGTGACACGGCCGGGTACATGGCACCGAACTCACACGGCGAGTACTAATGGTACACTGTGTGTTCCCGAAGTTACTCCCACGACACCATGTTTGGCTCACACGGTCAGTGACACAGCCTGAAAACTACACGGCGTGTGCCCGGAAAGTACACACCGTGTATTCTGGGTTTTTCTGGACAGTAGCTCAAAAATGGCGCAAAATTCCAGAAACACTAAAAACAAGTGAAAAGATTCCAAATTCCTATCTGGTAGGGCCCATAACACCTCAAGAACTAAAATTTGGCGTTCATTTTAAGCAAGGAACAAAAAAATAGATTTCTAACACAACAGCAGAGAATCTATCAAGCATCTATCACAATAGCATGCATAATCTACACAGAGCCTATCACAACAGCATGGAATCACTAACACACCCAAGATGGCATGGAAATAATTCATGACATGTGATTTCTATAAGTGCCTATATGATGCATGAGATTGCATACCCTCATCTCATCCAGTTACGACGGAAATAGAATCGAAATATCAAAACAATAACTGCACAAGTCATACGAATCACTCCAGGTGAAATCATACCAACCATAAAATCTAAAACCAGAAAATTGTCATTAACGAGGTAGTATGCCTTTTCCCTGTACACGGGTTAGCTACTCCCGTGCACAGCTTAATACCAAGTACCGAATCCGTCCTATCCCTAGATAAAGTCTCCAAACAGTAAGGCTAGAGAAAAGAACCCCTTTGATACCACTTTGTAACGTCCTGAGTCTAGAGCCCCTCCACTAGTGCCTCGTACCCGGTTCTCCACCTGACCTCAAGCGTGTTTCCCCAAACGCCAGAGGCTGCCGACTAGTAGAGAGGGCCTTGGTGAGTCAGTGGGGAAACTATGCCCTCATTTGGTAAGGTATAAAAGATAATAAAACAACAATAAACAGCTAAACCAATAAACAAAATGCATAACAACAGAAACCAAACAGAATAAGCAATGTAGATATATAACTATAATGTGCATGATGCAGTAGGTACAAGTATCTAAGGAAAACAACAACACAAAAACGTGTCGTAATACAACTGAAACCGATTGCAAAATAAAAACAAAGTAAGATTCTCAGCATCACGGGCCATGGCTCTGTCCCATGCTCCCCAGCTCCGGGTTCCATCAAGATCCTGAAGTAGAAGGGCACTTTCCCTTGTCTATACCTGCAGCAACATAGTCTGCATAGGCCCAAAAACATGGCCCAGAAAGGGTGTGAGATACAATCCCAGTAGGCAATCACCCAAATATTTGTTCCTAACATTTAATGAATACATGGAATTAAAAAAAAGTAGTAAACAGAAAAGCACATGCAGCTACTGTAACACCCCAAGCTTCTACGGTACGCTTCTCTTTGAATAATGCGATAGCGTGTGTTGTACGCAACATCGAGTTCTAACACACCACAACCAATCAAACTAGCCATTATAAATAGTAATACGTAATTTTTGAAATTATATATATATTATATTTCAAAATGAACTTCATTTTTGGATTTAGAATATCGAAATTATCCTAAGTTGAATTTTTTTGAGAACATCCAATTTTTATTGTGAAAAATGCATAAAAACAAAATTTTTAATCAATATAATTTATACTGATAAATTATATTATTTAGTGGTTTTATAGTATAATTAGATTATATTTTTACCATTTAATCCATTGGTGTTTATTAGAATTAATTTCACTTTGAAATTGGACCTAAACAATTGTTAATCTTTTGATATATATTGTTTCTTAAAAACATGCTATTTGTTGTAACAGCGTGAATAAATTATAAAATTAATTAATTCAACTTATATGTTTGGAATTTTGTAAAATAGAAATCATCTTTGAATTCGGAATATCAATTATAGCTTAGGATGAAATTTTGGCATTGTTCTGAAAAACTTAAATTTTTGATGAATAGTGAAACTACTAAGTGGTAGTTAAAAAACTGAATTTTTCATAAAACGTAATTTTACCGCTTCTGTGAATGGAATTTTGAAAATCCAAGAGACACGGTTAATATCAAGAAGTAAAATGTGGTTCAATGAGATGAAAATAATTTTTGGTGAATAGTAACTTTTTACTTTTATTTACCACGTTTAAAAGTAAATAGGGTAATTAAGGGTAAAAATGATATTAATATTACCCAAAAACATGTCCTAATTCTATTGGACAAGTGTATCTCGACCAAAAACAACCTTTGGAATACAATATTATCATTTAGGTCCACTTGGATTAGATTAGGACATTTATTATTATTTAATTCAAAGAAGAGTTAAAAGAGTTAAAATCAAAGTTTATTTACTAAAACATTTTTAATATATGGTTATACATAAGATAAATTTGATTGTAAATATTCATTAGAAATATAAAAATATTTCCTACATAATGATATTTTATTTATAATTTTTAGACATTAAATAATTTAATTTATTTATGACACAATGATGATGCAGTAATTACCATAATAGTGAAAAATTAAAATAATTTATATTATAAATACACAAATAAATATAATTTGAGACTTTTTATGAATTACACTAATTTTATAAGTTAATATGACATGTTAGTAATGATTTAATTAAATATTTTAGAAGTAATCATTCTGTTATGAGTTTCAAAAAAAAATCAACTATTGAATAGTGTCAAAATTGACATAAAAGAGTTTTTAAAACAAATATTAAATTATTAATTGATATTAAATTCCTAAAAATATAAGGTTCGGACAAGAGACTTATATCATGATATTTGTATCATTAATGGACCACATAGGGGTCTTTTGGATGTATATAGTATGTTTATTAACTATATAATATAAAAATACAATGTGACATGGTAACTGTCAAACGAATTAACTAAGAGTTAATACTTAAAGATAAGGTTAATATAGTAACCCAAACCTGTCTAAATTATATTAGTTGAATTGTTTTCGACCTATACCCACCTTAAAATTTAAATAATCAACTTTGGAGGCATTATAAACTGAATGTGAATTTTTTATAAATTAATATTTCTAGCTTTTCCAAAGGTGCCTCTCACCCCTCTTATAAAAAGGAACTCCTCCTTCTCATTTCTTCACACCATCAAAGCCTTTTGGTTCAGCCAAACTCTGCCAAACTACTCTCCTATCCTACTCTCCCAACTTCCCTCACTACATCCTAGAGGCCTTAGTTTGATCTGAAAGCCATCCTAAGGAGCCCTTTTGATCAAATCAAAAGGAAGAACCCAAAGAAGAGGTAATGATTTCACCACCCTTTTCCATGTTCCTTTCTTCTTCCACTTCTTCTTACTTTGTTATTACCATTATAAAATAATAACTCCAGTATCATATATATACTATGATGTAATTATAAATATGGTACAACCATATTCAGTATTCTATCCACCCTTTTAATAACATGTCACCATAGGTGCATACGTACGGCTTACCGTCTCCACGTCGTGGTATAATTGTTATTCAATATATTATTATTTGGATGGGTATAATAATGATGTGTAACTCATGTAATAATAAATATAACATGTTAATGATTCTGTATATATGATATACCATCCATTTATATATTATTTAGTATCAAAATAATGATATTGTTGCTCGTGCGTACGTACGGACTATCGTCTCCACGAACGCGATGAGATTCATTCTCCATCATATCCATTCAAGTATAATTATCATTTGATGATTTAAAAATGATGTTTAAGGACTTGATATCATTCTTGATATTAATAGTATACAACCTATCCATTACAAACATGGCTTCTGTAACAAAACATATAAAAGAAAACGAGTAATTTAACACCCTAAACATCGATAATACTAAGATATTATTAACAAATCAATATTAAAAAATCATATATGATATAATATTAATGTATATGATTCGTGTATAATTTAATAACAATTATTTCAACATTATACAGGAGGTTAACCTACACCATCCAAGGAAAAGTACAAGGTAAGGGTTATTTCACAATCTCTCCATTATCCGAGGTTGTTTATACGTAATAATCTACTGGGATCCCTTTATCATCCACATCCATGTTTCTTAAAAATGAATTTCCAAACATTTTTACTATTTACTAGAATATGGTTTAATGTCATTTATACCCTTGTTTGACTTTTTATAAGAGGTTTATAAAGAAATATTTCCGTCGTTTTCCAAACAAGGTGCTTTTTAACCTTTTCAGCAGAATTAAGGTAAGAATGTTTTTTTAACATATACGGCGGGTGCGGATATTTTTCGCCTTTATAAAATCATTAAATCTTCCCTTACAATCTTATAAGAATATTTTCAAAGAAAATGTTTTATTTTATAAATATATGACTCTTAAATGATTTCAAAATAGAAAGAGATATTTCCTTAAAAAGAATTTTGATTTCATCTATGTCAACATCCTTTGATGGATTTTACGCTTATTTAAATTTGATTTATTATGATACAAAACTTCTATATTGTATTGAAGGTTTTTTGATATGTTTGACTGTGGATGTGCTATTTTTATACCATTCATGGGTTATGGTGAAAGTATTGACATTTCGTATTCTAGTTTTAATACGAATGTTTATGTTATGTTTAAACCTTTTCATATGGGAATGCATTGGACTTAATATGTGATGGGTGTAGCACGCTATAACTCCTAGATGCATCGGTAAGTCTCATGATAAAAACTAGTGTCTTGGCACAAGGCCTTGGAAAAATATTATTTGTAGTCTTGGCACGAGGCCTTCGCTATGTGGTTATGATAGTCTGGCATTATGAATTCCATCATTATAAAAGTGGTTATCGATATTGCATGTGATTATTCGATTAGTATAATATCCATGTGAAAAAGTAAATAGAATTATTTCATTTTATTTTTTCCATACAATGTTGAACTTCAAGTTTAAAAGGATTTTGTTTTAGTTATACATTGCCTTAAATGTTTATTCTTATTTATGAAAGTTTCCGCTATATTGTTATCCTTACTGGGCATTTGAGCTCACCCCTTTTCTATGTTTTATTTTTCCCAGGATTTGAAGAAGTAAATTATAAATGAACTGCAGGGATATTATGAGGGGATAATAGTGTGGATTATGGAGACAATAAGTTGTTGTATTAGTTTTTCACTTCATGATGTAATGTAAAACTTTATGAATATATCTAGTGTTTCCAAGGCTACTAAACCAATCGGTCTTTCGAGATTTGATCTTTCTTGTGATCATGCCAATGTTATGTAATAACGAACAGACTCTAGGTAACCGGGGTCGGGGCGTTACAGTTGGTATCAGAGGAAGATTAGTACAAACCTTGGAAGCTAGATTTAGATAAACTCTGATTAGGGCACGTAGACCTAAGATGAACTTTGAGGATTAGTATAAATGAACCTCCTAGAATGTTGGTATTATAGGGATTTTGTGAGTTTTCTGAGCAATACATCCATGTCGGGATACGAGCAGGTAGAGGCAGCTCTGGAACAGATGTACCTAGGGGTAAAAATCGAAAACACCGCTTTAAGCTAGACTCGAATGGGAACTGCTGCACGACAACAGGCCTTGCTGCACTCTTAGTTATGACACTCCCGGGGGATATGCTTAGGATAACTCTAATTTTCATTAAAATCATTATGAAGCGTTTATGAGTATATACTTCCTCAGAGAAAACATTCTTATGATTATGGATTATATCCATAAATATTTCAATTTATGTTAAGTGTTTTATAAGTATGGGATTATGTATTTTGATTCATAAACTGATCTAGTTTATACCATTGTTTAGAAATGGTGCCTAGTGGAAGAAATGGAAACTGTATCAATGCACGCACTCCATGTAGAGATTTCCCTCCTGCTCAAGATAATTATAGTGGAGCTGGTGATGCAACTGGTGTCGATCAGCTAATCACCATACTGTGATAATTTACTCAGGTTATGAATAATAACCTTACCCATATGGAGCACCCTGATCCACAGCATGGAGGATCAATGTTAGATCGATTCATGAGGAAACAACCACCAACGTTCAATGGGAGTAAAAATCCCTTAGTATCTAAGAAATGGATAAATTCCCTAGAGAAAATATTTTAGGCTTTGGGGAGTAGTGATAGGGAAAACGTTATCATGGCAGTTTACCGACTCACTGGAGATGCTGATCAATAGTGGTCATTGATTCAAAACACGAAGGAAGATGATGAAGTATCAAATATGGAATGGAGGGACTTCAAAGATCTTTTTTTAGAAAAATACTTTCCTCGCGACCATCGAGCAGATATGGAAAGGCAATTTTTGAGTTTGAGATAGAAGGAGGATGAGAATGTCGCAAAGTGTGAGGCTAACTTTACAAGGTTAGAAAGGTATGATGGAGATTATATACGTAACCCAATAAGTACGGTTGATCATTTCTTTGATGGGTTAAAACCATTTCTCTGTTGAGCATTAGTCTCACAATCCTTTTCATCGTACGAAGACATTGTCTCATGTGCAATCAAGACCGAAAAGGAATTCTCTAAGTCTTATGACTTCAAAGAAAAGCAAGATAAGAAGAGACCTACTAATCAATCTGGGAATGGAAATAAGGGGAAGAAGAGAAAGGTTGAATATCCATCCTGTGGTAAATGTGGGAAGAAACACCCCAGTACTTGCTTGAAGGGAATGGGAGTCTGTTACAAGTGTGGTGAAAAAGGCCACCAAGCTCATGATTGCAAGGGGAAGAAGGAAGTTACCAATGTTCAGTGCTACAATTGCAGGGATATGGGACATTATGCATACGAATGTCCTAAGAGTCAGGAGAACTTACCTTAGAAAAGGCCAAGGGATCAAGTCCAAGCTTATGCTATCACTACTGCTGAGGTAGAAGCTCTGAAAGACGTGGTGGCGGGTAATTTAATGGTTTCCTCAAGTTTAGAAAAT
Organism: Viscum album; assembly: GCA_963277665.1. NCBI lineage: Eukaryota > Viridiplantae > Streptophyta > Magnoliopsida > Santalales > Viscaceae > Viscum > Viscum album. Next base: position 900,621,944 of record OY728166.1, on the reverse strand, counting down.
GCATTATTTGATTCTGGATCATCGCATTGTTTCATATCTTCCCAGTTTTCTAAGAAACTTAGATATTTCCAATTTGATTTAACAATGGAGTTGTTAGTTAAAACTCCTAAGGAAAGTATCATTGAAACAATGTTTTGTGAATCAGTCCCCATTAGAGCACATAACTGTTCTTTATCTGCTGATCTCATCGTCATACCTATGATTGAGTTCGATATAATCCTCAGTATGGACTGGATTTCGGACTATGATGCGAAGATTTATTGTAAGAAGAAAGAGGTTATGATTCATGATGATGATGATAAGGAACACCTTATCTTTAGAGAAGAATCGTCACCACCTAATTCTTATCTAGATCCACCCCCAATAGCTCAACTAAATTCAATTATTGGGGAGGAAGAGAATTAAATAATTGTGGGTGAGGAAAGGAATGTTCAAATAGAGGATGTACCTATTGTGAAAGAATATGTAGATGTATTTCTGAACGATTTACCTGGAAATCCTCTAGAACGAGAAGTTGAGTTTTCCATTGATTTAATTCTTGGATCAAGGACTATATCGAAGACCCCTTATAGATTGGCCACTATAGAATTAGTTTAACTATAGAAACAACTAGAGGAATTGAGTAATAAGGTATTTATTCGCCCTAGTGTTTCTCTATGGGGAGCCCCTATTCTTTTTGTTAAAAAGAAAGATGGATCTATGAGGTTATGTGTCGACTACAGGGAGATCAATGCTATAACAATAAATAACAAGTATCCCCTACCTCGAATTGATGATTTATTTGACAAACTGCATGGAGCTCAATACTTTTCAAAGATTGACCTTCGATCTGGATACCATCAGTTGTGTGTGAAGATGGAAGACATTCTGAAGACAACATTTCGAACCAGGTACGGGCATTACGAGTTTACTGTAATGCCTTTTGGATTGACTAATGCACCCTCTGTATTCATGGATTAGATGAATAGTGTTTTCAAGGAGTATCTCAATGAATTTTTGCTGGTATTTATTGATGATATCTTGGTATACTCAAAAATCTACGAAGATCATGAAAATCACATGCGCATTATCTTGAAGACTCTGAGAAGACATGAATTATATGGGATGTTTAGCAAGTGTGAATTCTGGCTTCAGTAGATTTATTTTCTTGGCCATATTGTCTCTAAAGATGGAATCTCTGTTGATCCTTCTAAGACTAAGGCAATCCAAGAATGGCCAGCACCGACAAGTATAACTGAGGTACGTAGTTATATTGGTTTAGTAGTTTATTATCAACGTTTCGTCCAGAATTTTTCCCGATTGGCTAACCCATTAACGAAGCTCACACGTAAAGGGGTTAAATTTGTTTGGACAAAAGAGTGTGAAAAATGTTTCGAAGAACTGAAGAGAAGATTAGTCAATGCTCTTATATTGACTATACCATCGGGGAATGATGGGTTCGTTATTTATAGTGATGCATCGAAGAAAGGACTTGGTTGTGTCCTTATGCAGAATGATAGGGTTATTGCCTATGCATCACGACAGTTGAAAATTCATGAACAAAACTATCCTACTCATGATCTCGAGTTAGCAGCTGTGATATTTGCTTTGAAGATATGGAGGCACTAACTCTATGGTGAAAAACGTGATATTTATACTGATCACAAGATTTTGAAGTATATTTTCTCACAAAAAGAACTCAACATGAGGCAAAGGATATGGCTTGAATTATTCAAGGATTATGATTGCACGATACACTACCACTCGGGGAATGCAAACAAGGTGGAACATGCTTTGAGCAGAAAAGATCATGGAGTTTTGAACAATATGAGAATTCAAAGGGATCCAATTTTCTTGGATCTAGTGAAGATGGACATGGGAATAACCAGAGAAGGTGAAACATCAATACTTTTTCAAATGGTTGTCAAACCATCTTTACTAGAAAGGATTAAGAGTACTCAGACCGATGATGAATAATTTCAAAATAAGATTAAAGCTGTGAATGATGGGAGATTGAGAGACTTTGTGTATGAAGATAGAATTTTGAAATTTGGGAAGAGACTTTGTGTTTCCGATATACCTGATCTAAAAAGGGAATTGCAGGATGATGCTCATAGTTCCAATTTCTCTATACATTCTGGGAGCACCAAAATGTATAGAGATTTGAAGGAACATTTTTTGTGGGACAACATGAAGAGGTATATTGCTGATTTTGTGTCAAGATGTATGGTTTGTCAATAAGTGAAAGTTGGAAGGCAACAGCCTGGAGGAGTCATGCAACCTCTTCCCATACCGGAGTGGAAATGGGAAAATATTACGATGGTATTTTTCATGGGACTACCAAAGACTCCTAGAAGGAACTATGTAATATGGGTTATTGTTGATCATCTTACCAAGTCAGCACATTTTCTTGCTATAAGAGAATATCTACCCCTGGAACGTCTAGCAAGACTATATATTAATGAAGTTGTGAGACTTCATGGAGTACCCCTATAAATTTTTTCTGATTGTGATCCCTGTTTTACTTCAAGATTCTGGAAAATTCTTCAGAAATCCCTTGATACTGAACTTCATTTGAGCACTGATTACCACCCTCAACAGACGGACAATCAGAATGGACTATTCAAACCTTAGAAGACATGTTGAGATCTTGATCACTTGACTTTCAGGGTATGTGGGATCAGTATTTACCTCTGGTAGAATTTTCCTATAACAATAGCTTCCATTAGAGTATTCTGATGGCACCATATGAAGCTTTATACGGAAAGAGATGTCGCACACCAACCTGTTGGGATAACGTTGGTGAAAGAAAACTTGTAGGTCTAGAATTGGTGGAGGAAACGATGGAAAAGGTGAAGGTAATCCAAAATCAAATCAAAGCAGTTCAAAGTATGCAGAAGAGCTATGTCGATAATCGAAGGAAGGATTTGGAATTTCAATTCAGTGATCATGTTTTCCTGAAGGTATCTCCATGGAAGGGAGTCATACGTTTTGGTAAGAAAGGTAAATTGAGTCTCAGGTACATCGGACCTTTCGAAATTCTAGAACGAATTGGGGATGTAGCTTACTGATTGGCAATGCCACCAAGTCTCTCCAAAGTTCACAATGTGTTCCACGTATCTCTATTGAAGAAATACATGCCTTACCCAACGAATGTACTCACCTATGAAGAATTAGAACTGGAACCCGATCTGTCTTATTGTGAAGAGACCGTCAGGATTCTTGATACGAGATAACACGTACTGAGAAACCGGACGACGCGTCTGGTAAAAGTTTTGTGGAGAAACCATAAGATTGAAGAGGCAACGTGGGAACCCGAGAAACTTATGATGAAGAACCACCCGAGTCTTTTCATGTGGTAGTATTCTAGAAATTTTGAGGACGAAATTATTTGAAGGAGGGGAGAATGTAACACCCCAAGCTTTTACTGTACGCTTCTCTTTGAATAATGTGGTAGCGTGTGTTGTTCGCAACATTGAGTTCTAACACACCACAACCAATCAAACTAGCCGTTATGAATAGTAATACCTATTTTTGAAATTATATATATATTATATTTCAAAATGAACTTCATTTTTGGATTCAAAATATCAAAATTATCCTAAGTTGAATTTTTCTGAGAACGTCCAATTTTTATAGTGAAAAATACTTAAAAACAACTTTTTTAATCAAAATAATTCATAGTGAGAAATTATATTATTTAGTGGTTTTATAGTATAATTAGAATATATTTTTACCATTTTATCCAATGGTGTTCATTATAATTAATTTCACTTTGAAATTGGACTTAAACAATTGTCAATCTTTTGATATATATTGTTTCTTAAAAACACGCTATTGGTTGTAACAGCGGGAATCAATTATAAAATTAATTAATGAAACTTATATGTTTGGAATTTTTTAAAATAGACATCATTTTTGAATTTGGAATATCAATTATAGCTTAGGGTGAAATTTTGGCATTGTTCTGTAAAACTTCAATTTTTGATGAATAGTGAAACTACTAAGTGATAGTTAAAAAACTGATTTTTTCATAAAACGTAATTTTACCGCTTCAGTGAATGGAATTTCAAAAATCCGGGAGACACGGTTAATATCAAGAAGTAAAATGTGGTTCAATGAGATGAAAATAATTTTTGGGGATTAGTAACTTTTTACTTTTATTTACCACGGTTAAAAGTAAATAGGGTAATTAAGGGTAAAAAAGATATTAATATTACCCTAACATATGTCCTAATTCTATTGGACAATTGTATCTCGACCAAAAACAACCTTTGGAATACAATATTATCATTTAGGTCCCCTTGGATTAGATTTGGACATTTATTATTTTTTAATTCAAAGAAGAGTTAAAAGAGTTAAAATCAAAGATTATTTACTAAAACATTTTTAATATAGGGTTATACATAAGATATATTCGATTGTAAATATTCATTAGAAAGATAAAACGATTTCATAAATAATGATATTTTATTTATAATTTTTAGACATTAAATAATTTAATTTATTTATGACACAATGATGATGCAGTAATTACAATAATAGTGAAAAATTAAAATAATTGATATTATAAATACGCAAATAAATATAATACGAGACTTTTTATGAATTACACTAATTTTTTAAGTTAATATGAAATTTTAGGAATGATTTAATTAAATGTTTTATAATTAATAATTCTGTTATGAGTTTCACAAAAATCAACTATTGAATAGTGTCAAAATTGACATAAAAGAGTTTTTAAAACAAATATTATATTATTAATTGATATTAAATTCATAGAAATCTAAGGATCGTCCAAGAGACTTATATCATGATATTTGTATCATTAATGGACCACTTAGGGGTCGCTTGGATGTATATAGTAAGTTTATTAACTATATAATATAAAAATACAAAGTGACATGGTAAATGTCAAACTAATTAACTGAGAGTTAATACTTAAAGATAAGGTTAATATAGTTAAGAAAACCTGTCTAAATTTTATTGGTTGAATGGTTTTAGACCTATACCCACCTTAAACCTTAAATAATCAACTTTTGAGCAATTAGAAACCGAATATGAATTTATAATAATTTAATATTTCTAGCTATTCCAAAGGTGCCCCTCACCCCTCTTATAAAAAGGAACTCCTGCTTCTCATTTCTTCACACCTTCAAATCCTTTTGGTTCATCCAAACTCTGCCCCAATACTCTCCCAACTTCTCTCAATACAACCTAGAGGCCTTAGTTTGATCAGAAATCCAACCTAAGGAGCCCTTTTGATCAAATCAAAAGGAAGAACCCAAAGAAGAGGTAATGATTTCACCACCCTTTTCCACGTTCCTTTCTTCTTCCACATCTTATTCCTTTGTTATTACCATTCTAAAATAATAACTCCAGTATCATATATATAATTTGATGTTATTATAAATATGGTACAACCATATTTAGTATTCTATCCACCCTTTGAATAACATGTCACCATACGTGCGTACGTACGTCTTACCGTCTCCACGTCGTGCTGTAATTGTTATTCAATATATTATTATTTGGATGGGTATAATAATGATGTGTAACTCATGTAAATAATAAATATAACATGTTAATGATTCTGTATATATGATATACCATCCATTTATATATTATTTTAATATCAAAAGAATGATATTGTCACTCATGCGTATGTACGGACTACCATCTCCACGAACGCGATGAGATTCATTATCCATCGTATCCATTCAAGTATAATTATCATTTGATGATTTAAAAATGATGTTTAAGGACTTGATGTCATTCTGGATATGAATAATATACAACCTATCCATTAAAAACATGTCTTACGTAAGAAAACATATAAAAGAAAACGAGTAAGTTAACACTCGAAACAACTATAATACTAAGATATTATTAACAAATCAATGTTAAAAGATCATATATGATATAATATTAATGTATATGATTCTTGTATAATTTAATAACAATTATTTCACCATTATATAGGAGGTTAACCAACCCCAACCAAGGAAAAGTACAAGGTAAGGGTTATTTCACAATCTCTTCATTATCCGAGGTTGTTTATACGTAATAATCTTCTGGGATCTCTTTATCATCCACATCCATGTTTCTTAAAAATGAATTTCAAAACATTTTTACTATTTACTATAATATGGGTTAAAGTCATTTATAGCCTTGTTTGACTTTTTATAAGATGTTTATAAAGTAATATTTCTGTCGTTTTCTAAACAAGGTGCTTTTTAACCTTTTCGACAGAATTAAGGTAATACTGTTTTTTTTAACTTATACGGTGGGTGCGACTATTTTTCGCCTTAATAAAATCTTTGAAGCTTCCCTTACAGGAATATAATAATATTTTCAAAGAAAATGTTTTATTTTATAAATATATGACTCTTAAATGATTTCAAAATAGAAAGAGATATTTCTTTAAAAACAATTTTAATTTCATCTATGTCAACATCCTTTGATAGATTTTACGCTTATTTAAAGTTGATTTATTATGATACAAAACTTTTCTATTGTATTGAAGGTTTTGTGATATGTTTGGCTGTGGATGTGCTATTTTTATACCATTCATGGTTTATGGTGAATGTATTGACATTTCGTATGCCAGTTTTAATACAAATGTTTATGTTATGTTTAAACCTTTTAATGTGGGAATGCATTGGACTTAATATGTGACGGGTGGAGCCTGCTATAGCTCCTCGATGCATCGGTAGGTCTCATGAGACAAAATAGTGTCTTGGCACAAGGGCTTGGCAAAATATTATTTGTTTTCTTGGCACGAGGCCTTGGCTATGTGGTTATGATAGTCTGGCATTATGCATTCCATCATTATGAAAGTGGTTATCGATATTGCATGTGATTATTCGATTAGTTCAATATTCATGTGAATAAGTAAATGGAATTATTTCATTTAATTTTTTCCATAAAATGTTGAAGTTCAAGATTAAAAGGCTTTTTTTAGTTATACATTGCCTTAAATGTTTATTCTTATTTATGAAAGTTTCCACTATATTGTTATCCTTACTGGGCATTTGAGCTCACCCCTTTTCTATGTTTTATTTTTCCCAAGATGTGAAGAAGTAAATTATGAATGACCTGCAGGGATATTATGAGGTGATAATAGTGTCGATTATGGAGACAATATGTTGTTGTAGTAGTTTTTCACATCATGATGTAATGTAAAACTTTATGAATATATCTAGTGTTTCCAAGGCTACTAAACCAATCGGTCTTTTGAGATTTGATCTTTCTTCTAATCATGCCAATGTTATGTAATAATGCACCGACTCTGGGTAATTGGGGTCGGGGAGTTACAGCTACAATCCACAGTTCTGGAAGATAAAGTACACAAGTAAACAGCCAGCAACAAAAGAAGAAACAGTTAACCCTCTGGGTAGCTCTCACAGTCTAACCCCTACGGTTCAACATATCAGTACTAGCAACCCTCTTGGTAGCACACACAGTCTCACCCCTCTGGTTCAGATATGTAATTAAGCAGACTCTCTGGGGAAGCACTCACCGTGGATTCCCCCTATAGTCTCGTATCATGCTAAAGGCTCTCTGGGGAAGCACTCAACGATTATTCCCCCTGTGGCCCGCGTCGTGGATCTACAGACTCTCTGGGGAAGCACTCAACATCAATTCCCCATATAGTCTCACATCGTCATTAAAAGACACTCTGGAGAATCCCTTTTGTCAATTCCCCCTTTGGTCTACTACCCTAGGTTCTCACAGTCCTGAGTAACTAAACATGCTAAGCGCGGGTATATCGTCCATGTAAAGCTCAAGAACAACTTGGCTATCAACTAAGGCTCAATAGAAATAATAAAACTATAATTCCGCTATCCTACAACTAGGCATGGAAACTGGAAAAACTCCCAACAGAAAAAACAAGCATGGAAATGAAATCTGAGCACAAAATAAATTACTCTACTCACAAGCAATAACCTCTACTAAAGAAAACAAGAAAATCATGAAAACAACAGGGGAAAAACAGGAAACACGCAATATCCCGTTCAAGTGTATTGGTGGAATTCGCACATAATAATCATAAAATTTATACAGAAAGGAACAAACCACCTACCTCGATCCTAGGTGATCGATATAAGTGAAGCACGATGACAGATTCCCCTTGGAACGATGTAGATCTGAGAAAACATAGAAAACGTTCATCCCACGATAACTTGGAAATGAGGAGGAATCAAGAAATGAGCCTAAAGCAGAAGGAAGAACTCACCGTTTCGATTCCAACGCAACTAACCGTGCTTGAATCGGAGAACGGATGGCGAGGTAGGATCCTGTCAAAGATCTGGTCATACGGTCGCTCTTGGATGGATGAAAACTAAGGATAAAGATGAATCTGGAGGTTAGACGCAACCCGCGTCTGTTTAATGATAAAAGAAGAAAGTACATGGCGTGTACTTATTGATTACATGGCGTGTACTCCAATTTTTCCATACTCCAAATTAACTGTCCTCCACCTCAGCCATACACACCGTGTGTATGGTCCGGACATGGCCAGCACATGGCTTCAGGCCGGGGAAGAGTACACGGCGTGTACTCAGAAAGTACACGGCGTGTATTCTGAAATTTCCAGAAAATTCATTTTTCTCAAAAACTCCAGAAAAAGGAATAACGTACCTGAAAAGAAGATCCGGGTTCTTACATAGAGAATACACCTTACATCTTTTAGTTTTTTTATACATACTTGGTTACCATATTTAAATACAAATATGTGAAATGAATAATGTATTTAATACCCAATAAGTATGATTGAATCATTATATTTTATATAGATGAATATACCTGAAGAATAAGTGGGAACTTGCTTCTTAATTTCAGTTTATTATGATTAAACATACATTGTTTTATTCCATATTATGAAATGAAAATAACCTTCTGTTAATACATATTTCATTGAAGGATGTTGAGATTGTGACATTTCTATTTCATTCTATTGGACATTCCTCAGTGTCTTCCAATTTGTTCTCTATAATAATTAAATATTAATATGTTTTTTATTCTTATTTGATTATAAAGCACTTACTAAATCGGTAATGAAGGTATAAATCAATGATATTTACTTTGTATCCTAAAAATGAACATGAATGTGTAAAAATGATATGTGAAAGGGATCTATTAAATCATTGGTGTCTGAATTTCAATTTACACATATCCAGTGTTGTTATCACTTTTCATACCATGCTTCAATTTCTCCTTGTAATCTTATTGGAGATGAGACAACATGTATAATAATAAATGTCCCAATGTTTTAAACTCAAAAAAATTCCGATGTTGATGATAAAATTATAAAGTAACCATTCTATTCTCTATAAATGAGTCTCCTGTAATTAATTTTTGACCCTCACTTCCTGAGGTGTCTTAATAGAAATTGGGGGCCCTATAACCTTGAATTTCTCATACCATAGTATTGTGCACAAGAGCATATACTACATTTGAAAACTCATTCCAATAAGGAAATTTACTTTGTCCATTATTTATCACAGAAATTTTTATGGTCTAAATTTTTATTTTCTAAAAACAAAATCTATCAGATTGTACATTTTATCTTGATTAATTTTTTAGAAATTTTGATTTATTAAATCATTAAATATCTCCCATTATTTTATCGAATTCAAGGGCCCTTATGTATATGAATCAGAATACTATATTGGTTGAGTATTCTAGTTTCAAGGATCCTTAAACCTCCCATCATAGTCTACAAGATATGGATACACCGCTACTTGAAGAGTTAAAGTTAGGTGTTTGACTAGTCAACCCCATTAACTCACAGTTCCTTGATCTATTGAGTGAAGTCTTAGCTTCTAAAATTCTAACCTGATTTACTTAACAATTTAATCTAAAATGATATAAAGTTATCTATATATAATCATTAATACCACATTAGTTAACTCATCCCACCACTCTCATGAAAACTCCCCATTATTAAGATGTACTCTCATCTATCACATGAAGAGTAACCAGAACACCTAATTTTTTCCAAATTCGAATGATGAAAAGAGGTTACGAATTAATATTTCATTTATGGTTCTATAAATTTATGTGATGAAAGAAATAAGTTTCTATCATCTGAGAACAAATTATATGATTACAATCACAACTAACTATGCAATAGATAGAAAAAATTCCATTGGGTCGTAGGTTCATGTTATCATTCATTCTTGTTTATTATTCATTTTGATCTTGCATAAACTACAAATTCGCATAAAAATAAACCATAAAAAATAAATTATTGATGTGATCAAGAGATAATTATTGTTTATGATCCATTGATTGAATAATGGATCCAACTATACCCTGTGGGTAATACCTTGAGTTGTGTCACTTGTGTCTCGAGTTACAGCACTCACTCATCCAATGCATCAAACACCTATCTGGGGCATCACCATAGTTGGTTGTGAAGTGAATCACTACTTTTCCTCATCATTATAAAATGATACTCATATGCAGGTGAAGGTATCATGGGAGTATAAAATACAATTGAGAAATTCGGCACACATTCCCTTATACATATAATGAAACATACGATTCACGAATCTCCATTTAATTAAACTACTTATTACAAATAATCATTGAAATAAATAAATTAAATAATTAAACATGCAGCATACATACATTAGTCAGTCAATGAATCATGATCATTCTTATTTGCCTAATACATTCTTATTAAAATTAAATTCATAATAAAAATTGAAATTGCATAAAAAAATTCTGAAGGCTGCTTTTATTGAATTAAAAATTCACTCATATTTTTAATAAAATATTTACATCATTTGTTCCCATTAATTAATTTACTTTTAAAACCAAATTTAAATTAATTTAATTTAAGACCAAAATTAAATTAATTTAATCTCAAATACTAATTTCAAATAAAAATACTATTTCATTAATTTAATTTAAAACCAACGTTATGTTGATTAATTAAATTAATTTTTTTAATAAAATTAGTACGACCCTAAAAATCCCAAGAAACACCTGTACAGGTCGGACTGAACCGACACAGGCCCATTTCAGACCTTACAGACCTTGTGTAGGGGTTTTTGGGGGAAGGAAGGTTCTCCCATGCAAATTTTGGGTCATATTAGTTCCGTACAGAACCCAAAGGGGTTACCTTAGCTAGGGTCGGCCCACTCGGTTAACTGTTGGGTGGAAAAGAGGCCATCCTAGAGGCTCGGTGGATCTGGAATAGAGAGGAGTGCTTATATGGGCAACATGCAGTGGTGAAGACTATATAGGGTATATTTAGGCTTGAGGAAGGACTTCATGTCATTGTATGCTATTGGACGGTAGAGGATTGGTGTCGCACAGGTGCAGCTGGGGAATTGATGAGGCGTCATGCCACAGGGGTCTCCTGGTTTGTGAGTGGCGGTGGAAAAAGCTGAAACACTCACCGGATATAGTAGGGAACCAGTAATGGTGGCTGAGGGGGTGGTTCTAGGTAGGTCATGATGAGAGGGAGTAGTTTATTAGGATTGTTCTAGCCGATCATTTTAGTTGTTGGTTATCGTTGCTGGGACCAGGTCTAATAGTGGCAGATCTAATATGGTCAAGGTATGTATAAATGGGGAACAACCATCTCAGAAGCTGCTAGACATGGCCACCACAACTGAGAGGTGATAATTGGTGTCTTTTGTTTTGGAAGTAATTTGGAAGGAAGAATGAATGATGGAGGTATGTGGTGCTGAAAAGGGAGTGTGATAGTCGACCGCGACTTCCCAGGGTGGTGTGGCGGCAGTTCCACAGGCAGCGTGGTCATCTCAAAGGATGCTCCAGTGCTCAATTGGGGCAGACACTGTTATTTTCTAGTCATATATTTCTATATATTATTATACTGGTTTTTTATTGAAGTAAAGGGGGTTCCCACCCAAAAAAAACCTTCCAAACTAAGATTTTATTTCATATTTATTATCTTTTATTTTGAAAAAAAACACTCCCTACACTAATTTTTTTTTCTTGTGGACCATGTTGTCACCCCTTGTCAATTTCTTAAGTCTATAAAATAGACTTATTATAAAACTAATAAAATAATTAATTGAAATAATTAATAAAATTATATTTATTAATTTCCACTAGTTGGAGGAAATGAAGCCCTATCGGTGAACCCTATTCTGCCACAAAAAATTGGTCTGAATTTCAGGGTAATTGAAAAAACATGTTTCAACCACCTCATGATTAAAAAATACATATATTTTCGTGGATTATTAAACCCATAAACATTGTGATTCCTTATATATTCAAAAAATCAGATGCATGTAACTTGACCATCCAGTGTACGATTTAATCATTGTTTATGTCAATGAGACCAAAATGATGCCCACTATTAATTTAATGAATATTTAATTTCTTTTATCCTTTGGTTAAAAATAATCACAACTCCCTCTGATACCAATTGATGGTACTGAGAATATAGGATCATATCCTGAAATAGTATTTTTAAAAATTTCCATTGAGGATTGATATAATATTTTCATCGTCGGTGAAAGGTTTCATAAAGTAGTAAATACACATGTGTCATCCCCATTTTCTTACATTATTGTTTTTTGATATAATTGGATAGATTTAACCGTGAATCCCATGACCATGGTAATATTAAGGTACTACCATCATGGTCATCCTATCTTAAGACATAACATCCTTAACTCATAACAAAAAATCATCTCTTGACCATTCAACCAATGTCTTTCACTTAATGATTCACCCAATACAAGCTAACTCACCATGATTTCATTATCATAGTTTTTACATGAATCAAAGTATATGATCAAATGGAACACATTGACGATGATCTCAAGTCAGGATACCATTACACATGTCCATATATAATAACCAAAAATGACACCTAAAACATGTGGGGTTCATATGGTTGGGAATGTCCTCATGATCTCACTACTATATAACATCAAGTGAAAACATCCTAGGAATAAGTATCAATGCTTATGAGCTCCTAGCACCTGATATCAAACATAAACTATGTCCATTCAATAGGATGTCTCAAAACCATAATACCTTTTTAAAATTTATTTTCATATTATCTTGAGGTTCTCATTATATACTTGTATTTTTTATAAAATTTTATATGGCAATTAATCTATGGGCATTACCAATTAATATTGGATCCAGAAATGTTTACAATATAAGGGTAATTGTACATCATGTATATCTAACAATATACATGATGGGATAATTAAAATTATTGTATATATGGGTCTAGGGAACCCACTATAACAACATATATAACACAAACCTCCATTCATTCCATTTTTTCAAAATGTGGTGATGTTGTTTGTATGTATGATATACCACTGCCTCGCGTAGCGATGTGTTTTGTTCAGTCTTTAAATGGTATTTATTAAGGATGGGTGTTGTATACATATATGATATATAATAAATAATAATATTACTATAATAATTATATATATATATATTATTTACCTTTCTCTCTTTTAATATGAAAAAAATGGAAAATGTATCCATGCGTACGTGCTGTCTACTGTCTCTGTGAAAAGTGTATTCCATTTCCTATTTCTATATTTTATAGAATATTATAAATAAATAAATATATAATGAACATATATGATATTTATATGATGATTTAAATTATTTAAATTAAAAAATCATGATCAAACTAATAATACCAAAAATAACGAGTTAAAACATATATTAAAAAGGCATTTGATTCATGAAACGTAACATTATCATGGAATTGATAATAAATGGGTAATATATATTTATAATAAAATAAAATATGGTAATAATATATGATTTTGGTTATTTTATAAATTTATAATAAACATATATCTATTATATAGATGGTTAGAACAAGTACAACTAGAGTCAAGATGTAAGGTTCATGGATTTATAGTCTCACTTTTATTTTTGTAGGGCTTATTCCATATTTATCACTCATTTATTTTGGGGGTGTATATAATTACATATGACTTGTTATGAGATGATTTTAATTTATTTAGTAATATTAAAAGTTTCTATTTATTTTATTCTTTCACATATCTAATGATTAAAAATATACCCAGGCAGTAAGGTATTTCCTCTTCTCACTTTTATTTTTTTGAGATAAATGCCATATTCAGTAATTTTTTATTGTTTGGTGATTGTAATGACCATGAAATTATGTTATAATCCTTATACATAAATTTTGGGGGTTTTAAATATCCATTTTAGGGTATATCATTTGTGTTGTTTTCCATTTAAAAGTTACCAAAATGTTAATGGATTTTGTCAGAATTTTCCTTCATTTAGTTTTATGTCATATTATGCACCTATCTTATATTATGAGGTTATATACATCCCTATTTGATATTTCATATCATTAATGATTTTTATTTTCATGTTATTGTATGTTTATTTTAATTTAATCCTTTCGTGGGGATTGTGATTCAATATTACCAAAGTAATAATTGTCTTTTGTTACAATCTCATCATTTTTCAGGATTGTGTATGATTAAGTTTCCAATGCTGAAATATTATAATCCCCATGAAATATATTATCATCTTGTTAATAATGATATTTTCACTTATTTTTAACATTTTCTCCAAAAAAATTCTTAAAATGTATTAGAAATTGTTCTTTATTAAATCCATCATTTTTCTCAATTTAATGGAAAATCAATTTTCTTCCAAAACCATTTTTCAAAAAATATAATTTTTTTAGAAAAAGTTTTCAAATTAGAAAAGATATTTTTAAAAAATAAATTTTTAAAATGTTTTTTAAAATATTAAATTTTAATTTTTATTAATTATATTTAAATGAAACTACTTTCAATAATGTTTTATATTCTAAAAGGTGGTTTTCAAAAAGAAAAAGAAAGTTATCCTCAAACATGTTTTTAATGATATTTTAATGGTAATTCCGTTCATAAATTTCAAAAAAAATTATTTTTAATTACCCTTAATTTGGGATATATTTTATTGATTCCATCCTTCTTATTTATATGCATGGATTAATATTTTTTAAAAGATACTATTAAGGAACCCATTTTTTTCATAGGTTAATCATGTTTCAAAGATATTGTAATATAAATAATTTATTTTCAATGGGTTAATCAAGTAATAAAAGTGTTAATGGTTTTTCATATGAGTATATGATGAAATGAAATATTTTATGGATTTGATTATGTAATATTACTCTGAAATTTGATGGGTGGTTACGTTATTAACCAATGACGGGTGGTTCCATGATAAACCAATGATGGGTGATTCCATGATAAACCAAGAATGGTTAGGTCTATAATATCCTTCAAATTCGTTGGGTATAGAAGTTGATGGTACAATTATATTGAGTCAAAAGTTCTCTTTTGACTTCTATATCTTGTTTTGGAAATCCCAAATGTCTATTTACCATGCTGATTGTACTGACCACGCTGATCGTACTGATCATACTTATCGTACTGATCATTCTGATCGTACTGAACATGCTAATTGTACTGATCATGCAGATCGTACAAACCATGTTGATTGTACTGACCATGCTGATCGTACTGACCATGCTTATTGTACTGACCATGCTAATCGTACTCACCATGCTGATTGAACTGACCATGCTGATCGTACTGACCATGCTGATTGTACTGATCATACTAATCATACTGACCATGCTGATCGTACTGACTATAATTTTCGTATTGACTCTGGAAATTGTATTGACTCTATTAATCATACTAAGTCTTATAAGTCTACTCACTTTGTATCATTTCAGAACATTACACAGTAATACTTATAATACTCATACTTCATTACATGATTGTTTTGGTACTTTGTCAAAAACACATGTTTCATATTAATTGTACTCTTGTTTATCATCTTTTTATATCTTTTTTTAACCAAAATAATGTCGTGGAGATAGTTACAAACTAATCAAAACGATGTCGTGTTTTTCTGTTTCAATATGACCGTTTTAATGCTAGGTGTCCAAGCCCCTCTGAGTTTTTCAGAGAAATAAGACAGTTGGAGGCAATATGACCGTTGGAACCCGAGGTCTATAAATAGGAGGTCATTTTAAGACATGAAGTACGTGTATGCGTGTCTGAGACTGATCATTGTGTGAAATCAAGTTCTAGATAGAGATATTGTGACTTCTCTCCTGCTTCGTCTGAAAGCCTTCAAACTAAAAAATGTGAATGGCTCATTCTTAGTTTTTGTATTTCTATAAGTGCTTTGTTTGTGCTTTGTGCGACCGATCATCGTAACGAGGGCTGCCAGGGATAGGCAGACAGAAGAATCGATCATCGTATCGAGGGCTGCCTAGGATAGGTATACAGATGAACCGATCATCGTATCGAGGGCTGCCGGGGATATGCAGATAGAAGAATAGATCACCATATCGAGGGCTGTCGGGGGTAGGCTGACAGACGAACCGATCATTGTATCAAGAGCTTACCAAGGTTGTGGTAAGACAGACCTTTTATCCTAGGGCAAAGGATAACCCTTCTCTTTGGGTTAAAATAATTGTACTACTTTTTACATTTCTACTGCTAATTGTATTAGAAAGGATATTTTTTTGTTTCCTTTTCTATTTCATATACATTTGTAATTGTTCCAATTACACTTATACTATTACATTTTATATTTTTCGATTCTATATGCTTTAGGATAGAATCTTACACTTTTGTATTACTCTGATTATTGTATTCATCTTGAATATAATTGCTTTACTTTTCTTATAGTATTACATTGTATCATTCCTTTATATTCAATACAACTGTCGTTGTTTGTTATTATTGTGAATTGTATTTGATTAAGATCATTTAAACTAATTTCTTATGTGTTTAAACACAATGTTTTTAAAACTACAATTCACCCCCCCTCTTGTATTGTTCAATCTAATATATATATACATCTATATATTCGATCCAACAATTGGTATCAGAGGAGGTTTCCACTGATTTGTATTAATAGTTCTATTTCTTTCAAACTTTCATTCTAAACTACATACTACACTAAAGTGTGGAGTGGAAATGGTTTTGGTTTTATTAGATGGAAGGAATGAATATTGGGTCTATTGACAATCTAAATCCTTCTAGACCACCAATATTTGATGGGAACGATTATGAGTACTGTAGAGATCATATGAAGACATTTTTTATCAATACCGGCGTTGAAAATTATATTATTCTTACTGGAGGTTACAAAATTCCTGACAAGGAAATCGGTACTTTCACTAACCAAGAGAAGAAAGAATATCAACTGAATTACAAGGTATGAAATACTCTATTATTTTCAATGACTATGAATATATACAGCCAGATATCTTCTTGTGAGGCAGAGAACTGTATTTGGAAGATATTGGAAGTCACACATTTTGGTACATCCAAGGTTATAGGAACAAGAAGAGCAATGCTTCGAGCAGAGTATCATATATTTGTTTTTCCTTATGGAGAGCCAGTGTGTAATGTATGACAAAGATTTATGACAATTGTCAATAATTTACAATCTATTGGAGAAAAAGGCCTTGATGATGAATCTCTTGTAGATAAGATTATAGACATACTGCCAAATGAATGAGAGTCAAAAAGGATAGTTATTGATGAAAATAGAAAAGTTTCCCAGATTACTCTTGATGAACTCTTTGGAACACTTCTACAGCACGAAACAAGAATGAAGAGAGATGCTGAGTTCAACAAGAAGAAAAATAAAAATAGAATTGTAGCCTTTACATCAAAAGCTAAAACACCAGAAAGGATGACAAGATCCAAAGCCAAGAAAGTTGCTTTATCCGAATCAAGTGATAGTGATCACTCGGATAATGACTTAGCCAATATTGCTCAAAGGATGAACAAGATTGTAGGATATAAAGACATCCAATGTAGATTCAAAAAGAAATATAGGAAGGATAAGAATGATTCAGAGCTAACTTGTCATGAATTTAAGAAATTAGGACATATAAGGCTTGATTGTCCTTTACTGAATATAAAATACAGAAAAGAGAATATTTATGAAAGATATAAGAAAAAGTATTACAAGACAAAGACAAAGAAACTATTGAAGGAAAATGATACTTTGAGTGAAAGTGGTAGTGATTCTTCAGATAATTCTTCAGAATATGAATCCTCAAGACAAATAAATATTGTACTTATAGCCAGAATACAAATTGAATATCATTATCTCATGGCTAAGGTACACAACGCAGAAGCTATTGCAAATGTTTCCCTAAATGCAAATTATACTAATAATAAATATTATGAGTCTTGGAATGATGAATCTTCATCATCAGAAGATGAAATATTACCTTCTTTTGAAGAAGTGTCTAGATTTACTAAATTACTTGAGAATGAAAATTCTAAACTCAGGAAAAAACTTGATAAAGCAAAATCTGGAATTTCAATTTTAACTAAAGAAGTATCAGATCATTCTAATGATCTTGATATGAAAACATCATATTTTGAAAGTATTTTAAAGACCCTTAAGAAAGTCAAATATGATAAGGATAAACTTTCTAAGGATCTAGAAAATGTAATTTCTCAGTAAAATGTTTTAGAGCCTAACTCTAGTTTAAAATCAAATGTTTTCGGGGATAAAAATCTAGTTGGAATACTAAATTCAGAAATATTTTCTTTGAAAAAATGTTCTTCAAACTTTACATATGGAAAAGAGAATTCTGACAAAATGTATTCGCAAATCTGGCCTTTGAGAAATCATTCTAGACTTGGTTATACTCATTCCAAACTGGTTGTTAGTAATAACTATTTTGTTCCTCAAAATACCCCTTTTTGTTCTAAGTTTCAATGTGGTGGACACTGGAAAAGAGAGTGTTCTCTAAACAGAACTCAGTCTTCAGGATTTCATAAAGCTCATTTTTCAAAACAAATGTGGATTCCTAAAATTATTTTATCTAACACTTCTAGATCCAAACAAGTTTGGATTTTGAAAAACTAATTGTTTCTTTCTCATGAAAACAAGAATTATACCAACAAGAACATTTGGTACATGGATAGTGGTTGTTCTCGACACATGATCGGAAACAAATATTTCTTTGAAAAGATTATCAAAACAAAAGGTGGAAAGGTTACATTCAGAGATAATTCTCAAGGAAAGATTTTTGGGATAGGTAATATTTTTTTTCTTGGAAATTTTTTTATCTCAAATGTTTTGTTTGTTAAAGGTCTTAAGCACAATCTCATTAGCATAAGTCAATTATGTGATGAAGGTTACCTTGTGAATTTTATAAATGATAAATGTTTAGTTCACAATTCCATTAATGAGCTCAATATATCTGCCCATAGGCAATAAAATGTATACACTATCAACTAAAAAGTCCTTAGGAGCCAATATTTACCTTGATTAAGTGCAATAGAAGACCAATCTTGGATATTTCGTAGAAGACTAGGACACTGCAACCTAAAAAACCTTTGTAAACTCTCAAAGAAAATACTTGTTAAGGTACTACTGGATCTTAGATATGATTCTTCAAAAATTTGTGATCCTTGTCAATTTGGAAAGCAACATAAAACTAGATTTACGTCAATTAATGAAGTTTCAACTTCTAATGCATTACATCTAGTACATATGGATCTTTTTGGTCCTTCAAAAACTAGAATCATTAGAGGAAAATACTTTGTATTTGTCTTACTTGATGACTTTACTAGATTCACAGGGGTCTATTTTCTAACAAAGAAATTTGAAGCCTTTTTCTATTTCAAAACTTTTAGATCCCAAGTTAAAAATGAGAAAAACCTACCATTGATAACTATTCATAGTGATCATGGTGGTGAATTTCAAAATTCTGAATTTGAAATTTTTTGTAGTAAGAATGGTATTACTCACAATTTCTCATCTCCAAGAACTCCTCGGAAAAATGGGGTTGTTGAAAGAAGAAAACAGATTCTTCATGAAATGGATAGAACCATGCTGAGTGAATACTCAATTTTTATGAACTTTTGGGATAAAGCTGTTAGTACTTCTTGCTATACTATAAATCTTGTTTTAACAAGACGTTTTCTTAATAAAACACCTTATGAATTATGGATTGTCCAAAAACCTAAAGTTTCATACTTCAAATTTTTTGGGTGCAAAGTATTCATTCTTAATGCTAAAGATAATCTACACAAATTTGCCCCAAAATCTGATGAAGGAATATTTCTAGGCTACTCCACAAATTCTAAGGCTTATAGATTTTTCAATAAAAACACTTGTACTATTGAGGAAATAGCACATGTAAAATTTGATGAAACTCATCCTTGTTTTCAAACTATCCCAACCTACATCCTCATATTTGTTTTCAAAAACTAATTATCAACCTTTTTTAGAAGATCCTTCTTGAAAGGAAAATGATCAAGAAGATACTTCTGAAACTTTTACCCCAAGATATTTTTCTTCATATGTTGATGAACAGGTTTTAAAAAAACCAAATCAATTGTTTCTTAGGAATCATCCCAATGATAACATCATTGGTGATGTAAATCAACCTGTAAGGACTAGAAATTCCTTAAGAAATCAAATAGAACATCTTTCCTTTCTTTCTCAATCTGAACCTAAAAGTCCTAGTGAGGCCTGAGGTTAGGAAGATTGGATTAATGAAATGCAATATGAACTAAATGAATTTGAAAGGAATCTAGTCTGGACTTTAGTTGAAAGACCAAAAGAAACAACTGTAATTGGAGTAAAATGGGTTTTCAGAAATAAATGTGATGAAAATGGAATCATTGTACATAATAAAGAAAGACTTGTTTCTAAGGGCTATAATCAACAAGAGGGAATTGACTACGAAGAAACATATGCTCTGGTACCTAGACTCGAATCTATTCGTATTCTATTAGCCTTTACAGCATACATTAATTTTAAATTATTTCAAATGGATGTTAAAGGATCTTTTCTAAATGAATTTGTTCAAGAAGAAGTGTTTGTTGAACAACCTCCTGGTTTTCTAGACCCAAAATAGCCTAAGCATGTTTTTAAGCTTACCAAAGCACTATACAGCCTTAAAAAATCCCCTAGAGCATGGTATGATAGACTTACAGGATTTCTTTTACAAAAAAATTATACCAAAGGTACATCGTATCCAACCCTTTTTATAAAAATGAAAAATAAAAATGTTATGATTGTTCAAATTTATGTTGATGACATCATATTTGGATCAACTCAGTAATCTTTAACTGATTATTTTGCTAATTTAATGAAATCTGAGTTTGAAATGAGTATGATGGGTGAGTTAACATTCTTTTTAGGTTTTAAAATTTCTCAAAAACCACAAGGAACATATATATCTCAACATAAGTATATTAAATATTTCCTCAAAAAGTATATATACGACAATACTAAAAGTATTAACACTCCAATTGGTACATCAGATACACTTGATCTTGATGAAACTGGGAAACCAGTAGATCAAACAATCTTTAGAGGTATGATAGGAATTTTTCTATACTTACTTGACAGCTATTCAGCCAGACTTAATGTTTTCTGTATGCTTATGCGCAAGATATCAATCTAATCCAAAAGAGTATTATTTAAAATCCGTAAAGAGAATCTTTAGGTATTTACAAGGCACTATGGATTTAGGACTTTTTTAGTCCTTTGGAAATGATTTTGTTTAAAAAAGTTTTATAGATACTGACTTTGGTGGTTGTAGAATGGATAGAAAAAGTACATCTGGAACATGTCATTTTTAGGAGATTCTCTGGTTTCTTGGTCCTGCAAGAAACAACACTCGGTATC
The DNA here is from genome assembly GCA_963277665.1 of Viscum album. Classification (NCBI taxonomy): domain Eukaryota; kingdom Viridiplantae; phylum Streptophyta; class Magnoliopsida; order Santalales; family Viscaceae; genus Viscum; species Viscum album. The sequence continues at coordinate 900,600,275 of OY728166.1, read as the reverse complement.
ACTTTCCACTGCTGAAGCAGAATATATAGCTGCCGAAAGTTGTTGTGCTCAAATGTTGTGGATGCAACAGACACTCACTGACTATGGATTGAGTTTTTCCAAAACTCAAATTCTATGTGATAACACTAGTTCCATAGCTCTTAGTAAAAACCCAGCACAACACTCTCATGCAAAACACATAGATATTAGGCACCACTTTCTTATAGATCACACACAAAAGAAGATATTATTTTACATTTCATCGGAATGCAAGAACTACTTGGTGACATTTTTACAAAACCATTACCTTTCTATAGATTTGAGTTTATAAAAAAGAAGCTATGAATGATTACATTAAAATAATCATTCATATCTACTTCATGTTTTACATTTATCCTTACATTAAATAACTCCTCTTAGAAAGGGGGAGAACATTCCTTACTGTGTTTCTTTTGATATTTAATTATCTATTCTCCTGGTTTGTGTTTTTGTTTTTCTGTTTATTGTGTTAACAGTTTTATCATATTATTTACCTATCTGTTTATCGTATTGACTGTTTTATTGTTTTATTCACATATTTGTCTATCGTATCGTCTGTTCATGGTAATGAATTTCTTTTCAATCGGCACATCTGTTCATGGTAATGAATTTCTTTTCCATCGGCACGTCCGTTCATGGTAGTGAATTTCTTTTCCATCGGCAGATCCATTCATGGTAATGAATTTCGTTTCCATAGGATCGTCCATTCAGGGTAATGAATTTCTTTTCCACTGGCACGTCCGTTCATGGAAATTAATTTCTTTTCCATCTGCACATCCGATCATGTTAATGAATTTCATTTTCATCGGTATGTTCGTTCATGGTAACAAGTTTGTTTTCCATCAGTTTGTCAGTTAATGGTAACGACTTTGTTTTCAATCGGCATGATGATTGATGCTATTATTTTTCATCGTACACTTGTGTTTTTTTTCTTTTACTATTAATACTATCTAAACCAACAATTACCTTACGATCTACGATAGGTACATACTTTTCAATTTTTTTAATTTTTTTTCATTTTTTTTCTTCTTTTTAATCATAACCGTTGATTTATTTTCTTCTAATATTAACTGTAGAAGACCAATGGTCATTTTGTTTTCGGCCTATAAATAGCCCCCCCCCCTCCCCAAACCCATACCAATCTCTCAGGATTTTTGGAGAAGATCTGCTCCATCGATTTAAGACTCCGTACAATCTTTCAAGTGGCTTCATCTATATGTCTCAGTCCTCTGCTAATACTCCCGCCGAAATGTCTTCAAATACTTCTAAAGAGAAATACTTTTTCAGAGAAAGGATAGTTTCTAGGGACTTTTTTGATTCATACGATTCTACAATCAGAAGAATCATTTTTTCTCATGGCTGGGAGAATTTATGTGTCAAAAAGGTTGTTTCTCAAGATCCTGTTCTTCTTGATGAAGTCAGTCAGTTTTAGAAAACCATATCTTTTGATAAGAACATGACTATCGATTTTTCTTTGTATGATAAAATGTTATCAATGTCTATGAAACAAGTGGCCCATTTTCTAAATGTTCCAATAGAAGGTGATTCTTTCTATCCATCTCATAAACTACCAGAGGATGTTGGAACATTTAACAAATAAAGTGCTGAGAAATACTTGTTTATTATAAATGATGAGAAGAGGAATGTGGCTCATCTTTCTCTAGATAATAGATTTATAGCTCTGTGTATGCAATGTTTTCTTATCCCAAGGAAAGGGGATAGAGAAACTCTGAAAGTTTCTGATATTTTTATGCTTGACTATCTTATAAATATGAGATAAGTAAATCTCATGGGATATGTTTTTGAAACTATCAATAATGTAATGTCAGGATCAATTAAGTCCCATTTGATTATGTATCCAGCCATTCTTACAAAGATCATTCTCGAGAGTATGAAGTTTTGTAATATTCCTTTGAAAGGAATCTTGATAGATCTGAAGCCATCCTAGATTAGTAAGAGTACTTTCAAAAAGTTTAATGTTTGTTTTGATCAAAATTCAAATATTTTTGTAAAAGATTTAGATTTTGATTCGGCTCAGAATCAATCGACACCTATTCTTGTCAAAGACAATCCTTATGTTGGTGCTCCTCAAAAGTTAGATCAGCATACTAGTTCAAATCCTAAGAAGAAACTGAAGTACAGTAAGGAGGTTGTGGCCAAGTGGAGAAAAGATAGAGAACAGAGAAATGAAGGTTAACCTAAGTTCGGCCTTGACCCAGCTGAAGCATTTGCAGAAAGAATAAGGGTAGAGGAAACCCTTCAAGCTGAAAAGAAAAAGAAGACTCTTTTGAAAAGAAAGGCTCAAGACTTCGATATCTCTAAAGTTATGAAAATGGTTGAGGATGCTAGTGCTCGACTAACAGAGTAAGTACATCAAGAACCTATTGTATAGAGTCTTCAAGAGAAATAAAAAATGAAAAATATGTTAGAAGAGATACAGGAAGTTTAAGAAGAGGAAGGAGTTTTTCTTTTATAATTCCTTCAATGTTCGAAAAAGAGTAGAGAAGAATATTACCAAAAGCAGAGTGAAGGTATTTAACAAGCCCCTCATTCTGATCGAACATCGGCTCAATCTTTTGAAACTCTAGATAAAATTCCTTCTCAGGCAAAGCAAGGTGCTCAATCTTCTCATACTGAAAAATTTATTGTCATCAATGATAAAGTAGAAGAAGAAAGAAGGGAGAAAGAAAAAGAAAAGGGAAAACAGCCAGTCATAGACTCAAGCCTATTGAATGAACAGGATTCGTACGTTTAGGATACCGATTCAGAACAGACAATTTCTCTAAAGAAGACTGATTATATTTTTCCTGTGTTAAGGAGAATTGAGAACACCATCCCTTACTTTCCCAGTCTTGAAGGAAAAATTTATTTCATTACTAACAATCATAAAAATAATTTCGGCTCTGTAAGAGAATTGAGAAAGAGGGTTGTGTCAGTTGAAGCCGATTTGAAAGTTCTATTTGGAAAGTTCAGTAGCTCGTAAGATGTCTTGCAACAGAATGACCAAGTGGTCATACAAAAAAGAGAGCTCAGTGAATGACCATGAGATAGCAATTGAAGACATAAGAAGATTGTCAAAGGATCTTGCGATTTCTTTTAATAAACTTGACAAAGAAACTGTTGAATGACTGAATCAGGTAACTCATGGAGACTATATCCCTTCAGTGAAAGAGTTGCATGAAAGAATGAATGCCTTTCAGTATGATTTCACGAAGGGTTCAACATTCAAAGATGAAATAGTTTTGTTGAAGAAACAAAATTAGGTGTTGTCCCAAGATAACAAGAATTTGAAAAACGGAATTGATACTCTTGATGAAGTAATCAGAGACCAGGAGGAGACCATCAAGAATCAAGATCAGCTTTTTTCCAACCAACAAGAGCTTCTTAGATCTTAGGGTGATTCAATTTCTAAAGTCAAGAAAGAAATCAAAAAAATGAAATTTTTTCTTCATGAATTGATAAAGAAAGAAAAGGAAAGAGAAAAAAAATGACTTGTATTTGTTTCTTTGTGAACCCTGTCAGTGATCATAATGAGATTTATATTACTCTTTATATTTCCTTGCAATTATTTTCTCTTGCTCTTTCAAGCATCTCAATATTAACCCATCCTTTTTGTAAATCACAAAGGGGGAGAATTTTTTATCAAGGGGAGAACGTTTTACAAAGGGAGAATGTTTTAAACAAATACTTCGAAACCAATGGAAATCTGTGAATACAATCCTATGGAAGATACATACCTAAGGGGGAATTATTTTTATTCAATTTCATATTCAGAAGAGTTTGGGGGAGACAAGTATTTCTTTTTGTTTTTACTTTGTGTTTTGGGATTTCCAAAAAGGGGGAGATTGTTGAGTCAAAAATTCTATTTTGACTTATATATCTTGTTTTGGAAATCAAAAATGTCTATTTACCATGCTGATTGTACTGACCATGTGGATCGTACTGATCATGTTGATCATACTGATCATATTGATCGTACTGATCGTGCTGATCGTACTGATCGTGCTGATCATACTGACCATGCTGATCGTACTGACCATACTGATCGTACTGACCATGCTGATTGTACTGGCCATGCTGATCATACTGATCATGCTAATCGTACTGACCATGCTAATCGTACTGACCATGTGGATTGTACTGATCATGCTAATCATACTGACCATGCTGATCACACTGACTATAATTTTCATACTGACCCTAGAAATTGTATTGACTCTATTAATCGTACTAAGTCTTATAAGTCTACTCACTTTGTATCGTTTCAATACATTGCATAGTGATACTTATAATACTCATAATTCATTAAATGCTTGTTTTGGTACTTATTCAAAAACATGTGTTTCATATTAATTGTACTCTTGTTTATCATCTTCATATATCTTTTGTTTTAACCAAAATGATGCCATGGAGATAGTTACAAACTAATCAAAACAATGTCGTGTTTTCTATTTCAATATGACCGTTATAATACCAGGTTTCCAAGTCCCTTTGAGTTTTTCCGAGAAATATGACTGTTGGAGGCAATATGACCGTTGGAACCTGAGGTCTATAAATATGAGGTCATTTGAAGATAAGAGGTACGTGTATGCGTGTCTGAGACTGATCATGGTGTGATATCAAGTTCTAGAGAGAGATACTGTGACTTCTCTCCTGCTTCGTGTGAAAGCCTTGAAACTAAAAAATGTGAACGACTCGTTCTTAGTTTTTGTATTTATATTAGTGCTTTGTTTGTGATTTGTGCGACCGATCATCGTATCGAGGGCTGCCAGGGTTAGGCAGACAGATGAACCGATCATTGAATCCAGGGCTGCCTGGGATAGGCAGACAGACGAACCGATCATCGTATCGAGGGTTGTCGGGGATAGGTAGACCGAAGAACCGATCATCGTATCGAGGGTTGTCGGGGATAGGTAGACAGACGAACCGATCATCATATCGAGGGCTTACCAAGTTGGTGGTAAGACAAACCTTTTATCCTAGAGAAAAGGATAACCCTTCTCTTTGGTTTATAAGAATTGTAATACTTTTTACATTTCCACTGCTAATTGTATTAGAAAGGATATTTTTTTGTTTCCTTTTCTATTTCATATACATTTGTAATTTTTCCAATTACAGTTATACTATTACATTTTATATTGTTAGATTCTATACGCTTTATGATAAAATCTCACACTTTTGTATTACACTGATTATTGTATTCATCTTGAATATAATTGCTTTACTTTTCTTATAGTATTACATTATATCATACCTTTATATTCAATACGATAATGGTTGTTTGTTATTATTGTGAATTTTATTAGTTTAATATCATTTAAACTAATTTCTTAAGTGTTTAAACACAAAGATTTTAAACCTACAATTCACCCCCCCCCCCCCCTCTTGTATTGTTCCATCTAATATAAATATACATCTACATATTCAATCCAAAAAATTATTCCATTTGTAATACTTATTTTCAGAGTGAAGTAGAATTTATTTCCAAAGTTACATACTTGTTTTTTTACGATTTTATTTGTTTATAATGATTCTTATGATTTATATTGATATCACAAAGCTCAAGATTATTCATTGTAATGACACATTATTTTTTGAATGTGTACATTTTTAATGATATATGTATTTATGGGTATGATTTCCATTATGATTCTCTCATGAAATTTTGTTATTTCATCACACCACTATGCACTATTATGCTCATTGATGACATAAAATTGTTAAATATTATGTTTACTTTACTGAAAATTTGACCTCTCCATTCTTAAGTTTCCTTTTACCTATGTTTCAAAGATCGAGTTTGAATGATTCATTCATATAAATTATTTTACAAGGAGGATTTTGATTAAATAATATGAAATAATATAATTTTGGCTAAGGGGATAATTGTTCTTTTGACAACATAGGTATTGTTTTTATAAGAGATTTACTAATTCTATAAAATTTTAAATCTAAATGGTCTCCAAGGTATTAAGTGAAATATGTTTCCCTTTTGATTTTTTAGGTTTTGGATGGATAATTTTGGGTCACAAATATCATCATTATATCCAAAAATATAAAATTATAGATTTTAGCACAAGATCCGGGAGTACAGGTCCTAGGATATTATAACATGTTTTTCTTGGTCTTACTCTTTTTCCCCACTTCAATTACATCTCATTCAAGATACATGATTTATTTTACCCCTAATATCCCAACAATGGTTTGACATTAAATTATTTGAGAACCCTATTCTACCTTTATTTTGATTTCAATAACCTTCTCCATGTTCATTGAATTTATAGAATTTTTTATTTCAATCATTAACGTACATTTCTCATATTATTATTACTTTATATGGAGTTTAGAATCATGTACAAAAAATCATCCTTATTTATATTATCTATCCAAATATATATATATATATATATATTCAAGTGATTAATAATGTTTGACTTTGAGATTAATAACACCCTTAACATCATATTCTTTCCCTTTACTTTCCTCATCACATTACCATTTATTAATGACATCTATACAAAATTTTTCATTGTGATCTTTACAATACTCAATTTCTTTACTTTTTATTCCTTTATGATATTTCCAAATTTTAAAAGATATTCTTTATTCTATAAGAAAATTTTATATGTTCAATTATAAACTATTACACACTTATAGGATTTATTTAACTGTGGATTTTTATCCTCATCATCCTGTCAATTCTTAGTAAAAATGGTTTCAAACTAGACAACTTTTCCACACCAAAAGTGATAATCTATTTGATTTAATTTTAATATTTCTTTCCTCTTTACAAATTTTATGAAATAAATGCCATTACCTCATGATATTATTTCTCCTTGGTGATGTATTCGACAGTGAAATTCTTAACGTCATTGAATTAAAATTCTCTTGATCTCTCCTTTTCTAATTTTTTTTTATTTTTTTATCATATCATATATAAATAAAATACATTACATGTTATCTAGTGAAATGTTGTGATGATCCTTTTTCTCAACCATACCGACCTTCATATTGATTTGATGTTTATATCTTCTCAAAATTCATTTCATGATGTATATAACTTCTATCATTTTTACATGTTCATAAATGTCATCCATAATCACATTCACCCAATTAAAGAGTACATAACTGGATTTAGTGGAATGAAATTTCATGCCCTTATAGTAGTTATATAACACTTATAATGATTCTTATCTCACTTGTGTATTTCCTTACAAAAAATATATTAACATTTTGAACATTTATTTATATAATTTACATGACGTCTCATTCATATAGATTGTACAGAAAATGGCCTCCCCTATAGTGTTAATGCATTTAGTGTAGAAATATAATTCCATTTAATATCTTTTCATTATTATTCCATTTTCAAAATTTACTGAAATTACTTGCATGAGAGTCATGTAGACATCCATATAAAGTGATGGAAAGTATCACTTCATCCAGTATTTAAATAGTTGGAAGTTTTTTCCATTTAAAAGTTGATCCAGTTATTATTTGTGATCAATATTATATCACATAATGAAAGAATTGACTCTAAAAAAATTACGATACTATATCACTATTAATAGTCAAAAAATATAATAAGATTCCACCTATTAGTCTTATTAAGTGATTAAACATTACGAATAAGGTTAATGAAGTTGTTCCAATTAATAAATATTCCCTTGTAATGATCTTGTTACATGATTAGTAAAAAAATTGGAATTCCTTGAAAAATATAAAAACAAAAACTTTCATGACACTGGTGGTTTTAATTGGTTCACCGATAATGGGTTATATAAAAGGAAAATACAATAATGGTGTTCTATTATAATAAAATATACTATGTCACAAACAAGGATAGGTTTTTATATATGAGATGTCACCTGACCTGGTCCATAGCAAGGATCTAGAGGTATTCTTGATCCTCCATTGATAGAGACTAGCACTGAGAATCAAATATATCACTGAGGAAATAATTAATCCCCACAAAAACATGGAAGAAATGATTGAAATATATCATTAAAAAACCAATAACAACTAAAATTCAATAAATAAAAAATGAAATATAGATAAAACTAATGACAAACAAAACGAAATCTGAAAACAAAATTAAAACCAATCTGAGAATGATGTGATCTCCCCATAACCTATTGGTCACCGCCAATGCCAAGACCAACCTTCTTTAAAGTCACACACATAAACTAGAAACCTGAACTTTCCAGGCTAAACGAGTCTACTGAAGATGAGTGGAACAAGTTGGGTGTGAGAATAAACGTCCTAGTAGGTAATCGCCATAGAATCCATATATTTCCTTTCCTAAAACAGTCTCAAAATAATTTCTTGTAATAAATATATAAAATAGTATTTATCATTTCCAAATTCCAACACATATTCCGAGAGAAATACACTTTTCAATACAACAAGAACCACTTTCTATTTTAAAATATATCCCATTTTAAAACGTACTAGTTTCACAACCAAAACTCAAGAAGAATGCCAACAATGAAAAAAATGGTTATGCTGAAAATGAATGGAAATGTAACAAGTATGTGAAACACTCAAAACACAGTACAAATAAAAAAAGGTAAATACTTTTAAAATAGGTAACCAGGAATATCAAAAAAACCAAGAACATAAAAATAGATAATCAAGTGAATTTCAAAAACATCTCTTTAAGAATTACCTGAATTTACTATGTTTGGACTCACCTATTGGTGTACAATGCTAATCCATATTCAATAACAAATTTCCATCTCTAAACTACCCAATCTAGTGGCATATCCCAACAAGCCTCTCCTAAAATATAGAGGCACCATCCCATCTAATCGACCTCAATAATAAATCACTACTCCACCTTATATCTAACACCCGTGAATAACATGATAATATTACATGATGAAGGGGTAGGTCCTTAGAAGCATGGTTCAAACCAATAACACATAGACATCGTCATTTTTAATCCCAAACCCTAACACCACCTATGAGATCACCCTTTCCTCAGAGGGTACACCAAATAGTTTCCTGTATTACATAGAACTTCTTAAATGGCCAACTAGGTCCTCACTTCACATGATTTACAAAACCCCTTTCTTAAAACACTATAAGGTACCAACCATTCCTTCACATTTATATAAAAAATAATTCATTTCCAAAACCATTTCTAAAACCATAAGGAAAGTATGAAACACACTCGTCAGTGACAAACAAGGTTTTATGTCATATAGTTAGCAACCCACATTACAAAGATCCAAACGGTCCATGGTTTTGAACACAAAATTTAAAAAAAACTCATTTTATTTTAAAACCAATTATACTTTTAGAATACACTTGGTGTTTTAAAATGTACCATTTGAGGGACAAGATAAGGAGGGGAAGAGAAACATATTGAGAACTGGGTTCAAGAGTGACATTTTCTAAGAAGATCTATCACTATTTGTGAGCCTATCCATATGTGCACCCATGAACATATATATATATATATATATGCCCACATACAATGGAATAATCAATTAAAACCATAAAATACATCAAAACCATATTAGAGAGTCACCAAAATGATTTCCACTAATCACCACAAATTCCCCCACAGGCACTAAACTATGAAAAGGTAACAAAACACATACAACAAGCTCAATTTATACATGTAATAATATATGAAAACCCAAAAAAGGCAAACCATTGTCTCAAAAACATCCAAATCCATGTGAAATTGGGAATTTTAATTTTAACAAATTCATTTCATATATATATAATGAAAATTTGAAAACCCCTTTGTAAACCAATTTCCACTACATTACTAACACAAACACACCATAATTAATTATGAACACACATCAAAATACTGGTCATCGAATTTCAAAAGATCTTAAATAAATATCAAGTACCAATGGAATGTATTAGAAAATAAATGGATTGGAACATCTACCTCAACAACATATGGCTGCGAGGAAACTCTATGAGAGGGAAGATCACACCCCAAGGGACAATACACAAACATTATAAGAAAAAGAACTCATTCTAAACATCAACCCTAGTTTTTTGTGTTTTTTTAAGAGAGAACCTACCAAAGTAAAACCAATAAATCAAGATATGAGAGGTAGAAGAGGAGAAAATTGGCCAATAACTCAAAGAAACTCACTTAGAAATCTTGAGACAACTTAAATAATGAAAACTAAGACACGGTAAAAGGGTTTGGGATATCCATTTGTGTTCCAAAATTGAAACCCTAAATGGGGATAAAAGACAGTGTGGTTAAAATTAAATTTCGCCTTTTTCATGAACTAAAAAAGTTCCACAGTTTGGATGCACAATTTTTCAAACTATGTGCCAAATGTGCGCAACCTACAAATGAAGAGGGATATTCCACATAGTTTGGAAATATAGTTTATTAAACCTTCATTCAACCATGTAAAATGGATTTTTCAAATTATAAAGTCTTCCCACATGATTGTTGCATTATTTACCCTAACTGTGTGCAAGTCTCTCACCTTCTCCCTAACATAAAAAAGGATCCACACAGTTTCTCCTTAGCCTCTCATGGTTTTTCCCAATCTATCTGTCTGTGAGGAAAACAAAACTATTCCATATGAAATGGAAGTAGAAAGAACCTCAACATCAACATGCCTCATGGTTAACCCTAAAACAATTCACACAAACAGTTCACAAGACAGAAAGCCTCATGGAACCTCTAAAATTAAAAAATTCTCAATTATAACTTGACCCGAACCTCAACTAAAAGAACCAACTAAAATAAAAGAATAAAATAAATGGAAAATCATGGTTGTGTTGTGAAATTATCCCCACCTCAAAAAAAATCTTCCCATAGAAAGTCACCCATCCACATGAGGAACAATGATCAAGATCAAATTATGATGAGATCAAATGAAAAAATAGTCCACATTGTAAACATTCACTCCACAAGCCACACCAGAACAATTATAGAGAATACCACAACATGAAAAACCATAATAGATCAATAGAGGGTTCTCCCCACAATAAGAAACTAGCATGCACTGGCCATCACTGAGACTAGGACCTCAACACATGAACCAACCCAAACCAAGAATACCTTACTTGATAGGAAACCCACAAAAGGAATTAATTGAGAATAGAAAAATGATATCAAATTCATCAATTATACAAGATTCAATTATCTAAAAATAATAGTAACAAGAAACTAAAACTGATTCATGAAAGGATAACCACCTACATATTCAAATCCACATGGCACAACCACATGCCAACAAGGAAACAAAATAACTAATATATTTACAATGAATAATCAAATACAAAAACAAAGATAACCACAATATATGGGATCAAACTATTCCCACTCTATGGTTTCCCACACTTCTGAAGATTCCTAACTATGTAAAAATCATCACTATGGGGCATGCGATTGCAACCCTAATAACATGAATCATATACTAAAGCATATTCGTGATATTACATCCTCAAATCCAAACTTTATTTTCTAGAAATTCGTATTTTGTAACTTCTATGGATTACCCATGTGGCCACATCAATAATAATCCTTTAGAGGATTATAGTTGGATGGAATTGAATGCCTGAACAAACTGCATTGGCAGTACAAAAATTCAAGGTATGAAGAACGAGAACCAAGAACCAAAGAATTAGATTTCTCAGAAATGGGTTCCTATATAACAAACCTCTCTCTACATGGGGAACCTTCATAAGCATTGAGAATTATTGGTTCATCAATCACCGTTAACTGTATTTTAGAAACTAATTCAGCTAGAAAATCCCCATCCACTAACTTCTAAAATAGATCTTCAGTGAATTTGAGAAATAAATCCTTGATATTTTGATGAATACTTCACACAATGATATAAACTTTCATCTGATCCTCTAAAACTTCTTCCAATGAAAAGGAAACCAATTAATTATTGCGGTCCACATAGGCCTTCACCATCTATTGACCTTTTTGAAAACCCAATAGATCCACCACTTTCCTCGCCTTCACCTCCTCTATTATGAACTATTGTAAGATTATGGTATTAAATACTTCCCATGTAATTTCAATATGTAATGATGCAGGAATGGTCACCTTCCATTGATCAAAACATAGACCTTTGGATAAGCTTAGAACAACATGTACTCTCACAACCTCGGTAGTTCCCAATAATATGAAGATACTCTCAGCTTCTTAAATCCTTACTGTTTCCTCTAAATAATTATGATCCCCGCAAATAATAAGATGTATCTATGATGAACTATATTACACCACTCTACTATGAATCTCGATAGATCCCACAACTTGACGAAACTTTCTAGAAAACATGGGGACATTTTTGGCTGGAATATTCTGAGAAAACGTAAGGAACACAATACCAGAATCGAAATCCAATCAAAACTCAACCATAACACAACCCTTAAACAAAAAAACCATCTCATTATCAAAACACAAAAGACACAACCAAAATCTATTTTTTCAAAAACCACTATTTACATATCCAATTTAAACTATTATGAATCCCAAAATAACTTTTCACAATACCCAACTCACTTTCAAATCAAATTCAATCACTAAATCCCACATTTGAACTATATCCAAACCCTGAAATCATTTTTCTTTTGAAAACCCATTTTTCATGAAAACCATTTTTCATTTCAAAATCAACACACACAAACCAAAACAAAACCAACACACAACTCACACTAAACTCCTGGAATGAGGAACTAGTGGACATTCTTAACTCGGTGACATGGTTGGTGAGACAATAACTAAGAAAAACCCATCCACTAGGAGGACCTTTAATTGTGCACTAAAAATCTACATGGTTCACTAATCTATATGATATCATATCATAAAAATTGCTCACCTCCATTTTTATTCCCCATACATACCACAAAAACCAAAAAAAAATACTAAAATCATAGAATTCACTTGGAAACATGATGATCGGTATGAGTAAGAGTTCACAACTCTCTTCTCATACTTACCGTATGAGTTAGGATAGTACTATTATCTAACTACCTAGTTACTCAAATATAAAAGGGAAACTCTAATACCATTTTTCTAGGAACCAAGTAGGCTCCCATCTAGCCCATCCCCTAACCATATCCATGGCATGGCCTGAAGGGTATTTTGATCCTCCTAGGATAGCCAATATCACCTTGATTCAATGATATAACTGTTGGAATTATTTATCCCAATACAAAAAATGAAAAAATGACCAAAATAATGCATGTAGAAAAAACCAATAACAAATTAATATAAAAATAAAAAAATCATATCCTCATACTACTACTCTGGAAAAAATAGAAACCGAAATGAAAACTAAAACCAAAACAATAATTACATGATCACCACATGACCTGTTGGTCATTTCCAACCATAAGTACAACCTACTCTAAAGAAACACACTTGAACCAGAAACCTGAACTGGAAAAATAGATCGGGTCTACCGATGCTGAGTTTGATAAGTAGGTTGTTAGCATAAAAAACTACTAGGTAATCAGAATAGAATCCATACATTTACTTTTCTGAAATAGTCAAAAACACTAGTTTGAAATACATATATAAATTAGGTTTTATAATTTCAAAACCCAAACACATCTTCCTAGTTAAATCAACCTTTTAAAAAAATATAGCACAATATTTTTTAAAATAGTTTCCCATTTTAAAACATACTAATTTGAGAACCCAAACCCAAGAAGAATCCAAACCAGGTAATTAAATGGGATATGATGAAAATAAATGGAAAAAGAACAAGAAGGTGAAACACTGCAAAAATAGTAAAAATAAAGGAATTAATATACAAGAGAAACAGGTAACCAAGAATAGCACAAATTACCATGAACATAAAGATAATTAAGCATAGTACTTCCCTAAACATCACTATAATTAATCCCTGGATGTACTCAGTTTGGACTCGCATATCACCATATGATGTAGATCCATAGTCAATAACCAACTATACACTCTAAAATAGATATTAAAGTGCCACGTCCCACCTATACTCTTATAAAATGAAGGGGTTACAACTCGTCTAATCAGGGTCGATAATCATATAACACTTGACCCTCTATATGACACTTATGAATCCCATGATAATATTATGTGGTGAGTACCGAGGTCCTCACTTTCATGGTGAAAACAAATAACCCAAATCTAATGTGATTACCTATCTCAAAAATCGAAACCATCAATGTGATTACCCTATCCTAGGAGGTTCCACCATAGAGGTTCCCATCTCACTTAGAACTTACCAAATTTCCAATAGGGTTATCACATTACATGAGCTCTAAAACCACTTTCCCAAAACACCACAAAGTACTGACCAAGCCTTCATTGTTCTCTAAACCAAATTCATTTCTAGAAAAACATTTTTAAAACCATAAGGAAATAATGAAGACACTCTCAAGTTCCAACAGGGACTTTATGTCTTTTAGTTACCTACTCAAATTCCAAAGATCACAATTATCCATGGTTGTGAACACACAATTTGAAACCATATTCATGTAATTTTAAAAACACAGATACATTTATAAAACACTTGGTATTTTTAAGTGAACCATTTGATAGAGAAGATAAAGATGGGGAGAGAATCATTTTGAAAATCATATTCAAGGAGAAAATTTTCTAAGAAGATCCATCGTCATTTGTGATTGTATCTATATTTTCACCCTTTACTCATACTGATATAACCACATACAATGAAATAATCAAGGAAACCCATAAAAATACCACAAAACCATAATATAGATTCACCAAAAGCATTTCAACTATTCACCGCAAATCCTTACACAATAACTAATCCATGAAAAGTTATGAAAACACATACCCCAAGCCCAAATTTAACCTCAAATCATTTATCAAAACACAACCAAAGAAAACCAATGTATAAAAAAAACTAAAATAAATATTAAATAGGTTAATGTCTTTTTAATAATCATCTTGATATGTATACATATATGCATAATTAATAATTCCCTTTGTAAGAAAAGTTTAACTAAATTATTAATATGAACACACCAAAATTAATCAAGAAAACAATTCACAAGTATGATCATGGAATTTCAACATAACATAAAGAGATCTCAAGCATCAACAAAATGTTCCAAAATAGGAATGGATGCATATACCTACATCAATGATGTGCAGATGTGACAAAACTCTTAGAGAGGTAAGAACATTCCCCAATAGACAATATTCACACCCTATAATACATTTAAAACAAGATAAACATCAAATATAGATTATATGGTTCATCAAAGAGGGAACTCATCAATGTAAAACAAAGAAATATAGAGAGGAGAGGAAGAAGATGAGACAATTGGCCAAAAAATATAAGAAACTCACCTCAAAATCATGGATGAGCTTCTGTGGAGGAATATGTTCCAAGGGAGAGGGGTTTGAGAAACGCCATCATACAACAATACTAAAAAATAGAAAGAAGTCCAAAATAGAGTTAAAATAGGGGAGGGGTAGAAAAAGAATTTCAACTTTTTAGTGACATGGAAAATCACAAGGTTTGGTCGCACGAGTTTTCAAATCAGGCACCAACAATGAATTCCCTACTATATAAGTTAGAATACCCACACAGTTTTGCCACATGGTAAGGTAAACCATGTCCCAAAAATTAAAGATTCCTCTATCGAATTGCATATCCTCTCAGTATGCTTTCAATATGGGTTCCATTTATTGTGCACAAGTTGTGCACCTTATCCATGACATCAAAAAGAAACTACACGGTTTATCCTAGGCCCCAGACATTATTACCCAAACCATGTGTGGGTTATTCAAAGAAAACTATGCAAGACTAACTTTATTTGTAAAGGACCTCAGCCTTAATAGGATGCATAGTTTACCCTAAAACAATGCACACAACCCATACACTACTCAAAAGACACCGAGAGACTCCAAAATTCCATACTTAACACTGATAAATCAACATGAGACTCAACCAAAATAACCAAATCCAATGAAATAATAAAATAAAAGAAAAATCATTGATGGTTGTTAAAACTAATTACACATACATTATAGGTATTAGAGTGGATTAAAAGTCTGTTTTGGTTTACAACCACTCAAAATTGGAACCAACAACCTACCTCGAATAAGGTTCGCGGTTGAAAAGCATCGTGGATGACGGTGCCATTTCCATCGTCGTCGGTGAGCTCTCGAGGAGGTGACGTCTCCTCTTTTGTCATGGAGAGAAATAAACAAGACGTGTCATTTCTAGCGAGTTCCCACATCGGTGTCTCCTCCCTTTCCGTGGAGGAAGAAGAGGATGAAGAACCATGGTCACCGAGTTGATGTTATTCATCAGAGAGTTGGTGTTCTTCAACAAAGGAGAAATCCTCATCTTCTTCACAAGGGTTCCCTCCCAAAAATGTCCCCCACACAACATGCCAAAAACCATTAAAATAAGGCCACCCCTTTTTTTAATTTAACATTCCATGCATTTAAAAATTCAAAATCTATTTTACATAATTAATTAAATCATGAGTTGTTTAATTAATTAAGTGATAGGTTGGCAAGTTTTAATGAAGTGAGAGGGGAAGAATAATAGTCCTCATAATTTATGGGAGTTATCAAGTTTAAAGGGGATGTTTATGAGAGTTATAAGAGAGTTATGGGAATGTGAACGGTTGGGGCTTGTGTGGGCCCCACCTCACCAAAATCCTTACATGGGTAGTTAGAAGATTGTGGGTCCCATTCCAACTCCCCCATGTAGTATATAACCACTTTAGATATAAAAATAAAATTGTCCCACAATTTTATTCACTTGTCATTTAATCCACAGAGTTTATCTTCTCCTCTTGTGCAAACGCAACCACGGTAAAGGTCCCCTTAAGCAATTACTGGTGTTGCGTGTTCATCGGTGCCCTCATATTTCAATTCCGAGGACCGGTTCAAAATATTGAAAAACCCGCTCGTTCGTTTACTGAACTTACCCGAGCTGAACATCGAAAATTGATTTTGGGCATACCGGGCCTCAGAATCAAGTGTCGTCAGAAGCCACAGACTTGAAAAATTCAAAAGTATTTATAAAAAAAATCCTTGAAATTTACAGGCCTTTATAATTTCATTCTAAATATTTTGATAACTTTCATTATTTATTACTTATGAGATAAAACCAATGATTCAGTTTTCTTATCTTCCAAAATTATCATTCCCAATATTTTCGTATCATCCCCAAGATCATTCATCTTGAATCTTATTGACTACTTATTCTTATGTTCTTCAATCCATTGGATCACTGGACTATAAATTAACTTATCATCCAAACACAAAAGGAAAATATGAGATATGTTCAACCTTTGAATTAATTTTTTGTAACAAAATTTGTCGAACTCACATCGACTAAAAATTTCCTCAAACAAGAAAGTTTCAATCATCAAATTACACTATCTTATAGTTTCACTCAATCCTTAAAGGCTTCATTTAAATTTACAAATATAATTATTCTTCTTATGAACTTCATAACTCTTAGGTAAATTCATGTAAATTTATTCCTCTAAATCATCATGAATAAAGGATATATTTACATCCAAATGTTCCAAGTGTAGATAATTGGGTGAAATAATGATGAGAACTATCCAAAATTTTGTGAATTTTAACAGTAGGGACAAAATATCAGAAACATATATTCAATACTTTGTTTTTGAAAACCTCTCACCACTAACATTTAATTACATATCTTTCTTCTATAAGATTTTCCTGTATAGAGAAAACATTGTTTTCTTTCAAGAGACCTATTTTCATCTGTTAAATCATTCCACTCACAAGTATCGTTGGGTTTTTAGGAATTTATTTCTACTTATATACATAATTTCCACTACCTAGAGTCTCCAAGAGTAGTTACTTCTTATAAACTATCATGTTCCCCTTCTTCCATTAGATATAATAATTTCATATCAACTCCAAACCTATGAATATGATTCTTGATGAAAGTGGATCTTATTAAAAAACCATAGGTTTACCCATATAAACCTATATACCTGTTAATCTTCCATCCCATAGAATTCTATCTAATTTGTCTCTATCCATAAATTTTTTATTTGAAATTTCACTATTTAATAATGGTCTATCCAATCTACCTCAATTAAGTATACATACTATTGGACCAGCTACTTATTTTTATTCCAAATTTTCCATACTAAATTTTTTTCTAGTAATATTTTTCTGATCTTTCTAAACATCAGTTGCTAAAAATTACTCATGTTTATTTTTATTATGGTTCCGATCTTTCTATATAATATATTCACTTAAATTAGAAAATATTTTCTGGATGATTTTTTTTCATTATCCCTCAATCTATATCCAATGTTCTAATCTTTAAAACATACAAAAAAATAAACTTTGTATTTTTCTTTGAACTTATAAATATGAACATATTCAAAACTTAAAAATATTTTTAGACGGTTATCCTATAGATTATTTGTATTCCAAATTTATTCTTAAATTTAATATCCCATAGAGGAGTTTAGTCTTTTGTTTACTATCTGTTATGATGTTTTTGAGGCCTCAATCCAAATTCCCACAGGCATTCCAAAGTGTATCCTTATACTCTGAGATTTTTTAGTCGGTTTTTTATTTTTCATTTCAATTTTTATATTTTTTAGGATTTCATAGAATATTCTTCTTATTATATTATTTTTCTTACATAAGTAATTAAATTTTTTCAGATTTATTCTACACTATTTTCTATCTAGTGAAATTTCAACTTTCTTTCACTCAATTTCTCAAATATAACCCTCCATTAAAGAAAGTATTTAAACACATTATATTTATTTTTTAGGAGTTATATATATAACTTGTGATTAAAATAATTTATAAAGGTTATAAACTAAAATGAACAACCAAATTAATCTATAGGGGACGAACCCCAAACATTGGGATTAAAAGGTTCAAAATTTACACACGTTGTCTTTCTTCTATCCAAGTTGTAGGAAAAATTATTTAGCTTTATAGAAAACAAATCTCAAATTTACCATGGTCTACATAAATAAGTTTATGTATTTCTTTAGTATCAAGAAATTTAATATTTTTCTAACTAATGTGACAAAACCTACACTGCCACTTTTTCAAGTCATCCGATGAGGTTTTTTTGATTGTTAAAACATCATTAATTCATATTGTAAGATATAAGGTACTATTTATAAATATTTGATATATAACCATAGAAACTCTATTTATCTTCCATTTTCCATTCAAAAAAAATCTTCTAAATCCTAAATCATTATGTTTTTTCACTAATATGAGGTTCTTCAAGAGGCTAAGAATGTATCTAACATCTTTGAGTTTCAAGATACTATCATTTTTCATTCTAATTTTAATATCACCATTCCCAAATATATACATGGAATCATTATCCACTAGATGAACTCTTTCCAAGCTTCCTGGTGCATAATACACTATGCACCCTCACTAACTGGTTGAATGAAAATATTTCCCTTAGTCAAAAACCATTGTCTCCTATAGAATGATCATACTCAAAATCAGACTACATCATCTTTCTATTTTACTAATTATGTTTATTTTTACTCAATTTGAAACATCTATATTATTTCTAAAATTATCTTAACATGTACTTTCTTACCCCAAATCCAACATTTAAGACATATTATTTTTATTTTATTCCAATTATTATTTAGAAATTATCATAAGAATATTTCTTCTTGTGATGTTTTTTCTGTTGGACTAAAAGTCCCCATATAGTATTATTTATTTCATATTCAAATGGAGTTTGAAATTTCTTCTTCCTTAAATCTTAATTCAAGATCATTTTTTTTATCTTCAAAACATGATCTACCATCCCACTATATTTTACCATAGTTGTTACCATAGAATCTCATCTCTTAGTAGTTAAGGAAATAAGAAAAATACCCAAAACAAAATCTCTGAATTTAAATTTTACTAATTTAATCTACCTATTACTAATGAAAACTTTGTGTTTCATGAGATAAAAATGAAGGACCGAGTGTTTGGAGTCACTCTGGGGCTAAAAGAAGCTCAAACCCCTTTTAAAAAACTAGATTCAAGAAATTTAACTTCACAATTATTGGGTGGAGAAAAATACTACAATGTATGAATAATTAAGGCAGAAAACATTCTTACATTGCCGGCCTAATTCAAAAAAACCACCAGCTACCATGAAGGTGTGAGGTGGAGCACTATCTCACATTGTACGTTGGATTTGTAGACCTCCTTAATCATTTTATCACGTATAAATTATTATAAAATCCTCAATATTTTCTGAATTTGTATCCCTAGGTTTCCCAGATCCAATAAATACGGCCCATATCTAACTTTTCATATGAAATTATCTTTGGAATTCCACTTGAGCCACTAAATCTGCAAAAATCTATACATTTATGAGATGAACTTCCCAATATAACCATACTTTTAGATCCATCCTCCCAAGGGGTTATAAACACCATAGTACATGTTTTAGTTTTCTTTCACAAAATCACAAGGTATTCATGTTAGAACAAATCCTTTAATAGAACATGTGGTTTCTTGAGATAATTATTCATTATGAAAAAAAATTCATGGGGACTAAGAACTAGCTTTGATTCTAGGACACCTTATTTCTCCATGGTCACACCTTCATGAAGCCCTGAAATTTGTGAAACACATACTCTATAAATATCTATGGATCCTCCTTTCATCTTGTATGATTACATGAAATTTGATTTCCTAAGTCCCTCATACCGATTCAAATCAAGACCACCTGCATGGCAACCTTTAGTGGATCCAATACCATCAACCCTCTTGTCCACCTCACATGATCATGGAATAGTTTGGAAAAGATCATAACTCTTGATATTAAGCATAGGTACTTGAATTGTTTTTTCTCTTAAGAATAGGAATCCTAATATTGAGACCCCTTATTAATAATTCTTCATGGATGTGTTTATTCTATTCCCTATCCAATGGTTTAAAATATATAGGAACATAACTCCTAAAATGTGGAATCATTAGGTAAGATAGCCCATTTTTAATGGAAGGGATTAAAAGTGTTTATAAAAAATATTCCACTCACCTTTATATGGACATCCCCATACATAGGCCCCATCAATGTCCTAGTCCTATAATGTTAAACTACATGGAAAGCTACTCAGCACAGGGCCTTAAACTACATCCTCTCCTAATGTGAAAAGTATGGGATACACCATGTAGAATCATCAGTGGATGACACCATCCCCTTCAATTTGATATGATCCTCCTTCTTTGAGTATCCCATATGCATAATCCCAACACAATCCCTAAATGATGCTCATTTTATGGAGCGATCATCTATACCTCATGGCCATAAACTGCATGGACTATTCGTATCACATGGCCTTAGACTATACCTCCGATATTTGTGGGTTCTGATACTTGTCTCCTAATAAGGAATGCAGGATGCCTCACAAGGGTTCAATACCAACACTCCAACACATCTGGGGTACCTCTTGGAGGTTCAATCCTAAAGACCCAACACCCCCACCAAACTAGAATGTCTTCCCACATGGTAAGAATCTTCCCAAGTTTGATCATCTACCCCATGGGGAAACACATAACCAATCATGAGTATGATAATACCTCCCCTGGGGACACTCATTAGCACTTACCATATACCCAACATGTCCCCACAAAACATTAAACATTTGACTAACCTATCCCCCCAATTCATTAAACCTATTTCCAACATATCTCCACAATACATTAAACCTATGATCAACATGTCCTCATAAGTCATTAAACCTATCACCATCCATTACCCAATTAAATTTATGAATATGACCAACCTATCCCAATAATACATTAAACTAATGACTAACCTGTCCCAACAAGACATTGAAAAAGTGACCAACCTATACCCATAATAAATTAAACCTTTAACAATTGTGTCCCCATAAGAAATTAAACATATGAAAAACACTTCCTCACAAGACAATAAACTTTTGTCTCCATTAATGTCTTCAAAATACTTACCCTATGTTACAAACGTGGGATGCCTGAAGAAATATGCTTTGGGTGCTTCATGCCCTCAGAAAAAATGACCATGTATTCAATATGGGATTCCATAGGTCCGATAATTAATATTTATCATTTCCCTAATGTAATGTAAATCATAATCGAAATGAGATAACTTAGGTTACACACCCATGACGTCTCATGTATGAGATGACCTTACTTTAAAAGAGGAAAAAATAATAGAGGCCCATCCAACCCAACATCCAAATATTCCCTAACATTCCAAATGTTATTATCTTCCCTAATAGAAGGTTTCTTTCCTATTGAGATAGAAGAAACCTAATTCATTGGAATCCACCTCAAGATGGAAACAGGAACTAGTTTCACAAACATGACACAAGTCTATGATGGTAACCAGACTGTTCGATAAGATCCAAGGAGAAATTAACAGAATGAGAAACTCAAATTCCATATCCAATTTCAACAAAGGATATCACATCATTAATCATGGTGATGGAATCTACCCACCATTGAAAATAAATAATAAAGGGAAATAGAAACGTGTGTCCCCAAAGATGATGGGATGACATAGTGGAAATAATTAGAAAAAAATCATGAAACTAGAGTCAATTTATTCTTCTTAAACCATGTGCACAAGTAACATTAGGGTACAGTAAGATTTTCATGTCACTAAGTATAAATATTTAGTTCGAGGATCCATAAATAAAATGGTGGTACCAATTTGAAACTCTATTGTTAAATGGGGATGATAACATTATGCACCTTCAGTTTGTGGCATCATCAACGTAAATCCTTATTATTTTGAAAAAAATAATGGAAAATTTTGGGGAAATGGGAATCACTTTTCTCAAATTTGTACTGAAATATTATTTTATGTTACTCATTGGACTCAAGAAATAGATTAACTACAACCCAATTCCAGCAAGTGTGGGGGAAGGAGGATTACAACCATGGAAATATCATATAGCAATGACCCTACCAGGGCATCCAGTGCTAGATGTCCGCACCCTATATCACCTTCCGATATCATCCATATGATGGTGATCAATTCCCTTGTTCGACTATATAAACAATAGGGGTTTATTCCCACTAAGGACCAGGCCCACCATGATTTGGAAGCACCAACGCCTCATAGACACTGCTTCCCCTTGATGGAAAAGTGAGGGAAAACCAATCACCATACAAATGGAAAACCTTATCAAGTGACTATCTATATAACATTACAATAGCTCATTCCCCTTCACCGAGAAGGTGGGAGACATTCAATCCATACCCATAATGACCGCTACTCAGGATCATCCCAGAAGTGCCCCACTCTATCATTCTAATGTCATCATCAACTAATCCCACATGAAGAGGGGGCCAAATCTCTAATTTTGCCAACAACCCTGATCCAAAAAATTCAAAATCTACACTGGTGGAAGACCACAAACCATTCCCAACATGAAGCTTCCTCATTGACTCAAGTGTTCCCTTCCACCATCAGAATATGTTATCCTACTCCCCATTCTAAAAACATTAAGGGTGAGTATTCCTTTATCCTTTGGGGATTGAGACCCCAAACATATTATAAGAAGGTTGATCAGACTCCCGTAGCCATGGGAACCACTAAAATCTGTCATGGTCTATCCCACGATGAAGGATCATTCCACAAAGGTCCATGCTTCACCACCTAAAATCATCACATAGTTCCTCCATGCACTGAAGATTTTCCCTTTCCCGAAGATACATCCTAGGAAATGAGGATGACTAATTAGTGTGAAAGTCCTACCCATGTTAAATACTATACCTATTGTGAGTATATGTCTCTTGATATAAGGGAGAACAACCACCATAGAGGCCATGCCGATGGAACATCCTACAATGTGCCTTCAGGAGTTCCTAGAAATCCCAATAAAATATTTCTTGGTGAACTCATGTACCAAATGAGGGAGAACCATGAAAAATGTTAGGTTGCATTCATCCTCTTATAATCTAATATAATAATTCACTCATTGGATGTGCCTTTATCTCCACTGATAAAACCCTAGATAGAATCCTTCAAACTCGTGTTGTCTATCCTTGATGCTTTGGTATAAAAAATAACCAACGACATCCATAAGTACCTATAGGTATAGGATTTACTATCCTCCTACAAAGGAATCCAATTAAACCCATTTTTTCAATCTTCATCTTCCCTCTTTACCTACTCACTAAACATTATAGATATGTTAAAATATGGAGTGGATCCCTTGGATGATGTTAAGAACTCTATCAAAACGCAAAAGGATGTTTTCACTCGAACACATGAAGAGGTTGTCAACACCCATTCATGTATGGATATGGTCATGCAGAGGGACCTTCATCGAGAATAAATTCTAATATTCTACTATTGGATAGCCTATACAGTGCCTTGCGTGGAACCCCCTATTCCACTGAATCAGAAAAATATAGAAATACTTTAGTTCCTTTATCAAATGTATGTCATATACCATTCAAAACATGGGAAAAATAGGAGAAAGTTGATTCCTAAAAAATTGGAAAAGAAAACTTGTGATGGATCTTAGATGCCAATGAGATTGCATTCACATTTTTTACACCAACATCCCTAGATTTTATTATCTTACGGTCCCCTATTGAGGACCAAGTAACATGTTTTTTCAAAATATATGGGAAACTCTTAATCAACACTAAGATCACTTGACGATATACCTAGGAACCCACTGTCACCTCAATACCATATGTTAGTATTCAAGAGAAGTTGAAATTATAAAACTATCAATATCTTAGTTCCCTATATTATGTTGGTACCACCAAACCTTTCAGCAGACCTATGTAAAGAGCCTCATCGAGCTCTGATGAGATATAGAAGAGGTATCCCAACCAGCAAACATCCATGGTTGGGGACTGTATGCACCCTCCAATACAACATTATTCAACATCAATAATAGTACTATCATTCTGGTCCACCAATTAATGATAAAGATACTCCTACGGTTACTATCTTGGTAAATATAATCACTATTAACCCCTTTTGGGAACATAAGAGCTAGACCACTGATAATAGGTATGATAGGGAGAAGCCGCCCTAAGGGGTTGAAAAATACTAGAAAAACCCTCTAGAAGGTGCCCAAACTAGTTAGCATAGACAAGCTATAGGCCTCAGGAGTCTTCCAATCAATATATTATCACCTTCCCACTGACATCACAAGAAAGGAAAGGGGCCTACTGAACTGATTATTCAATTTGATATCACACCAGAAATTAAGTTAGATTCCAACATAGTTTCCCTCTTTTAGGGGGTTAAAGACTTCAAGAGGCTCACTTCAAATCTTATCAGCAAGAAGTTTGCAGGAATGACTATGTTAGAAGAGACCTTGTATGTACTCTAGTTTATTTCCTAGTCATCCTTATCTAAATGCCAATATTTTTACCAAGTGTCCCCATGTATCCAATTATAGTAGGATATTGGGGCTATGGTAATTGGTCAATGTATGAGTCTTTTACTCCTCTAGATTGGTACGAATATCCACCTTGGGATTAAGGACAAATTGCCTCTAAGAATAATAATAACTTCAAAGTGTTAGTGACTAAAAACCCTTTATATGTGATGTGATATATTCATTCATCACTCATCTTGAGGCTTTGTAGATTCGACAAATTACAATCCCACCCAAAGGAATGTTGTACCCAACATGGGTGGACTATTGTTTTATTCCACAAATGCTTAGAAACCCTAGCCTCAAACTATTTAACAGGATGGGTGATCCATTTCATTATCTAGCCCATGATGCCTCACATTTTTGGCCAATGTTGGGGACTCCTAAAATAGTAGTAAATTTCTAATCTTCAATGATTCGTTCATAATCAAGAAGGGTCAACATTCTTATCATACAACCATCTACCCATAGGATCTATTACCGATTGAGAGGATATTCATATATAATTACTATACTAGTATAAATCCAAGTCACACATAACAAGCACCAATGACCTCTCCAAATGAATGCAGATGCCTAGTGAACAAGTTGCAAACTCTTCTTCATGATGGGCGAGACTCTCGATTTCAATCAACATGCAAATTCCCAAATAATAGATAATCATTATGTTCATATTGAACATAAAATATGAATTGGTTACCACCCTCATCTGCTTTAACAATACTAGTGGATTATATGACTTATTCAAGAAGGATCGGCGCCTGGAAGAATCCTTGCAGAAGACTAAGAAACAGTAACACCTATTACCCCTTACAACTCCTATAAAAGGCCTTGGAAAGAAATAAATAGTTTTTGTTGTGAATCTTGATTCTCTATTTTTGGTTCACTTGTTTCACCCCTTACCTAAGGATCCATTCTAGGAAAAATCTCTCCAGTTGTAGCCTTACTAAGAACAACCTTTTATTTCAAATCATCACAAAAAAATGTTTCCCTTCCCCCTAGAGGTACTAAGAACCTAGGTTTCCTTTCACAGAAATGATGAACAAAAATTACTCATTCAAGGATACATGGGTCCCATGGTATTTTTTCATATCTATTGAAAAAAGGATTTTTAAGCCACCGGAATATAGGGTACCCCAAGAGGGTGATCTAACTAATTGTACCGATCACTATATATACCTCAGGATTCTCAGACACACCATTAAAGAATGTTTTGTCTTCCAATATTGGATCTGGGATTCCGTGGACCATGGACTCATCAAGTTGAGTTATGTTTCAAGACAAGTAGAACATGTATCCAAATATCTTGATAGAAACAGTGGAGTCTCTGGTGAGTGGAAATAAGCCCCAATCATGAAGCATGGAAGTACAGTTATTGGATGGCTTGAAAAATCATTTCTCACTACCATGGTATCATTTTTGCCTATTTGAGAAGACCATAAATTACTATAGTTTACATGTATCCACCCACCCCTACATATCAATCTAAATTTGCAATCCTCAAATCTCACAATAGTGGGAACCAACAACAAAAAGGTATCAAAGTCCTGCACCTATAAAAAATCAAACTCACACCCTCCACAATATCAAGCCTCTTGGATTAGGAGCTACGCTCATGATCTATATAATCCTAGATTATTCTATTGATGAATAGATAGAGTGTAATTTTTTGAATTTCATTGAGATGGAGAACTTCTATATGATCTTCAATGATGAGGAATACCATGTGAATGCCTCATGCAATCCTGGCTGATGTTGTCAAAGAAGATGTAGGGGGTTCAATTGAAGGTTGAATGCACAACATACTAAAACCATGAAATAGTCCATACATAGGTCTCCATAGTCACAATACACCTGCAACACTTCATAGTTGATTATTTTGGTTTACTATGAAGCTCATCGATGGTTGTACCATGATCAGCTGTGTCCAATCAGGGGTCAACCTTAGTTATCTGGTGCTCAACCATCTGGTGTTCAGAGCAATCCAAAAACCTTTTAGAAATGTATAGTCATCACCATTCGGGCCCATAAACTAAACCAATGGTTTCACATACACTCCCTTCCAAATAACAACCACTTTCATGCAAAAACATGTCGCTGTCATAAAAATACAATGTGTTGAAGAACATCCCTGATAAACCTGCTAGGTTCTCATTCATCGATGCAATCATCTTTTAAAAATTAATTCTTGACTCCCTCATACAAGTCCCAAATATCCCCCCTCCAGTTTGAAACTTATTTAGCCACTATTAAGGCCTATCATGCAGAATAAGCAATGATAGTTTAGTTTGAGGCCATAATTTACTTCTCTGAGAAAGAATAAGGCAATATTATTCAAGGGAACATATGCCCACTCTATATCACTGACTAGTTTAATTGTATGGAAATTCATCATTTCCTAGTGGATAAAGGCACCAAGATTAACCTCATCCCATGCTAGAATCATCACAACCTACAACTCATAGATGCATATTTCTATCCTTTTGAGATGACGATTTAGGGGTTTGATAAGAGTGAGTGGAAACCACAGAGAAAATTGACATGTGGAATTATTTTGATGTCCAAGTTGAAAGAAAAAAATCTAGTGTTCTCTTACAATACACCACAAATAATTCACTTATAGGGAGACCCTAAATCTATTTTCATGCAGTGGTCCCCTCCTCATACCACCAGTGCCTTAATTAATCAATTTATTATTGATTATAAGTACTCTAGGGTAATTCAACCCACTTAAATTCATTTTATCTTCTATATCTAGATTTTAGGTATTAAAAAGTGGAAGGAAATTTGTTTTAGACTGATTGGTTCGAGAGTATCAACACCCATAATAACTTGATAGCCACTATCGTGGATCCATGGGTAGAATTGAGAGACATAATTGTTATACATATCGACTAGTTGGAGCCTATAAATCTAGGGTTGGGAAACTATTTCATCATCCATATGAAAAATAAGTGTTCTCATATCACCTCATACTCTTAAATGCTATAGGTTCAACCAGTATTAGAAGAACCTAATCCTGTAGAGTATACATTGATCTTCCCTATGGTTACCAATCTATATAACTCTAGAATATTTTCAAATTTCATGTTCGATCAAGAAAAAATATCCCTCTATCCATAATTTGACATCATGGGTGGGCCTTGTGGTTATAAATATTATGTGTTGGGTCCATCAGCCCTTATTATCACTATTTCAATAGAACATGACCCCTAGTTAAGATTTCTACCCCTACTGAACTGGATGATAGTGGTATTTCTACTAAACCCATAGATCTAGATTAGTTTCATCTGTAAATGGACCCTTGTGTGTCAAATGATGAATAATATTTAGATGAATCCTCTTCTACATTTGAAGAGGGTGTCTCCACAACTATTGATGATTTGACATTGGTAAACCTCTTCCTTGAGAAAAATCTGAGGCTGACACTAATTAGTGAGCCATATACCCAAAATAATAGTGTAATTATGTGATATTCTTAAAGAATAATAGTTATTTATTCACATGGAACTTTATAAATACGCTAATTCTTGATCCATAGGTAGTTCTTTGTCATCTTGGGCTCCCAGTGCATCACCGTGGGTTCAAACAGTGTCTCGGAAGAATGAACGCTTCCCACGGTTCCATGGTTGAAGAAAACATTAATAAAATTATTAAGAAAAACTTATATGTAATTCTTTAGTGTACTAATTTTATCAAATACATTTTTACATTTAGAAATAAGAACGGGATAATGAGTGTTTTCATCAAATTTTGGGATCTAAACTAACATTCCCTAAATGATGATATTCTGTTTCCAGTGATAGAATTTATCATTGATACAATAGTTTTATTTCAAGGCCTCTTATTTATGGAAGGATACTCTAGAAAAAATCATATTCATATATCCCCTGAGGATGTGGAGGTCACTATATTCAAGGTACCCTAAAAAAATCTTCTATCGAGAAATGACTTATGGTTTAAAAAATTCTAAACCCACTTATGAGTGGCCAATGCATTATATCTTCAATGTGATCCTTAGGAAACTACTTGAATGTTATGTTTATGACTAATTGTTAATGTCCCATAAATGTTAGTGCTATATCAAAGACCATGAGAATGTGTTCTACTTCCTCCTCTCTCTCCAATTAAAGATGAACCCTATAAGGTGGGCATTAGGGGTTACCTCCAAAAAATTTCTCATCTTCATGGTTATACATAGGTGAATTTAGATTGATACATTGTTTCCTCTGGAATTGGGGATGACCTCATTGATTGAAGTTTCAAACATTCTAATCGGTTTCTAATGGGTTTGTTCGTAGAACCGGAAACATCCAATGATTCCATATCCATTTGGACCTACATTCCAAAGATAGGCACTCACTAGTTGTGGATTGATAAGGCATAGAAATTTTCATTGGTCAAGAGGATCGGAGGTCGGAATCATCACACCATTTTGAGGGGAATTATTTCCTAATTTGGGAATCTCTTTATATATTTAAGTTATGTTCTTGAATCCTTATTACATTACCATGTATAAAATGAGCTTTCCTTTAGATCTGACAATCAATGATTGATATGTACAAAATTTAGAAAATATTTTATATGTATTTGAGGTTCTTCATTGATATATAATCATCTATATTTGTTAGATATTCTTAGTCAATGGTATCCTTCAATACATAAAATTCTCTTGGTCATTATGATGACCATACTGGTTTTAAAGCCACTCAGTGGGGCACATGAAGTTTATTGTCATTCAGAAAGACATGGATTATTTCAGAGTTGGGATCGTACCCGCAGATGGGCTACCTACGTATACTTTATTTAGAAAAGGAATCAGAACCCATGTAGTTTGAGTAAAGGAGTATGATTTTTATTCATGATTTATGGCTCAAAGAAAGATATCATGATTACTTTCACACTCTAAGATCACGTCAGTCATGCTCGGTGTGAGAAACAAGAGGTATTGGTGAAACCAGAAAATTTATGCCATGAAATATTCAATGATGTGGGGATTACATATGTATGACTGCCCAAAATAGATGAAGATTAAGATTTACTTCAGGGAAGAAATCCGGTAACAGGGTCCATAAAGGTATATGTACGTTATGTAGATTTGGATACTCTAATCTTGGGGCTTACTCCTAAGGAGGATTCCCATATTAGAAGGGGACTTATGATTGGGTTTTACTCCTAAGAAGGAATCCCATATCAAAAGTAAATTAAAACTGGTTATGAGAAATTAAGACTGGGGCTTACTCCTGAGAAAGAGGCCCAGGTTAAAAGAATTTGAAAAATTAAGGGACTTGGGGATTACTCCTAAAAAAGATTCCCATATTTGCAGACATTGAGATTGGGGCTTATTCTTGAAGAGAAATCCCAGGTTAAGCGAACCATGGTTGGGACTTACTCCTAAATAGGATGCCCAAATTAATGAGAACATAGAGACTGGGGCTTACTCTTGAAAAGGAATCCCAGGTTAAGGGAATTATGACTGGGGATTACTCCTAAGGATGATGCCCAGATAAGAGGACGCGGGACTTACTCTGGAAAAGGAGGCCCAAATGAGGACTTGGGGCTTACTCCTAAGGAGGATTCCCAAATTAATGAGAATTTGGATTAGGGCTTACTCATGAAAAGAAGGCCCAGGTGAAGGATTCTCTGATCTTAAATGATGAGGTTGAATGAATGAAATATCTAACCTTAGTGACCTAAGGATATATAAATCACTAGGTTTTAAGAGATGTTCCACATAATTCCTTTTAGATAAGGAATCCAACAAATAAATCATGCCATGAATGGCTTTAGAGAGAGTTCTGAAGGCTTAATCCTGAAGAGGATATTTGGATAGGTGTAAGAGGGCTGAAATGGGCTGGAAGGGCACCCAAAAAAGAGAGGGCCGTGCAAGTACATCGTGGGTGTGCAAGTCCTGGTCACGCAGGTGTACATGCGCGACACATGGGTACTTGCGTGATAGCCAATCCTTAGGGTATAAATTGGGCGAGGCTTGGCTCAAGCCCTTAACACTACCCCTAGAGACTTCTAGAAGAGAGGCGAGCAAGTTATGTGGAAGGGGTAAGGTGGCACGCAAGTGTTTCTATTTCCCTTAAGGGCTGGCCACCCAGGCGTGCAAGTGTTGATGAGTTTCAACACTTTGGCCTTTCTCCTCCTCTTTAGATCTTCCGTTCTAGGTAAAAATTACATTATAAGTGTTCATAAGCTTTGAGAATAGACTAGGGCACCGGGAGCTCACATCTTAGGTTCTGGAATTTTTCGTCCTCAAAATGGGGGGCCCACAGGGGGTATTTATAGGCTAGAGAGACCCTGGGAGAAATTTCAAAGAGGGCGCACAAGTCACCTACGCAACCATTGGGCGTCATGCAAGTATACTTGCTCAATCTCGATGGAACTTGCGTGACCCAAGTGTAAATGACTCATTGTTCATGCCTTTGTAGATTTTTGATGTTTTCCTCAAAGGATGAATCACTTTATGCTAAGGCATTTCCCTTTTCATTCATTTAGACTCTGTGATGAAAAAGGAGCGTCAAAAAAAGTCCCCCCTAAGAGTTGGATCCGAAAATAAATGAGGTTGTTACACTGAGGAAAAAGAAGAAAACCAATTAACATTCGGTGCGCAGGTGTTGAGCGCGTAGAAGTCAGCGCGTAGGTGTTTAGCGCGCTGGCTTTAGGGGCGCAGGTGTGCGGCCTGGCCAATATATAGGGGGCCATTCTTGCACAAAGCACCTGGATTTAGAATTTTATAGCTCTGTCCATGCAAGATACCTTCTCCGCGCAAGTTTCTCTGTTTTTTGCTGATTCAATGTTTCCGCGCTGTTATAGAGGTAATAGGACTTGTGCGGTGATACTTGTGCGCCAAAAAAACTTGCACGGCACATCATACTTGTGCGACAAAATGATACTTGCACGCCTTAATGCCTTTTCCATTTTTTTGAATTCCTTCACAAATTTTATGAAAAATAAACCCATTTAAGAGTTAATTCATTCATCATTTGTGCAGATTCAATGGCTCCCAAGAGAATTGGAATGGCTGATGAACTGGAAATCAAGAGACATGATTATATGGTGACTATCATTGGCCATGATTACTATACCGTCTGCGATATAACTCTCCCAGATTTGGCAAAGTATTTGAAGAAGTATCATCATGAATTCCCCAAGAGCATGTATCTGATTTTGTATGGCTATGGTCATTTGTGAGAGGTTACCATTCCATAAGAAAAGAACTATCTTCCAATTTCTTGGTTTAATAACTACACCAACTTTGCTGCAGCAAATATCTCATGTGGAGGAGTATTTATAAATGCTGGAACAGTGGAGGAGGCCCATATGATGCATCATAGCCCTTGTACGCCAGATCTGAAACCTCATAAGACTGAGCTACACCCACATTGTTATCCCTCAATATTCCTAAATTCTCAGATGGATCAATCCAAAGGCTGGAAGAAAATCTGGGACTTCCATCCTAGAGGGGGTGTGAATCCAACCTAGATGTGGGCATACTAGGTGCGGCAAACCTGTGCATATTTTGTCAAGGATTTGAAAGGGGATGCGATATATGAAGCCGTCTGGGCTGGTAAAACATATGTTTACAGGCATGATAACTTAGTGCATGAGATACTCAGCCATTGGAGCACAGAAACCAATTCCTTTCATCTGAATCATAGAGAAGTAGGAATCAGTCTGTGGGATGTCCACAAGATCATAGGGGATCTAATTTGGGGTGATATGTATGATGAATTCATCCCTCCCAAGGTGACTTAGAATGATTCGGAGAAGACCTCGGCTTTGGCTTAGGAATTATTGAAAATATTCCACAAGATCAAGAGTTCAAAGACCTCCTTGACTCATTATAGAAAGGATATTCATCCAAAGGAATGGATGAATATATTTCTTATCGATAAGCAGGAGATGGAGCTGAAGGAGAAGGGATCAAAGGAGAAGGGATCCAAGAAGAAGGGGCCCAAGGAGAAGATGCCCACTCGTCCTACCACTAGACTCAAAACAGAGAAGAGGGGTGCTCCTGGCACATTCTGGATGACCCTAGAGGTAGGGGAGTTTGAGAAGTGGGGATATGAGGGGAATCGGAGGATCCCAAAGAAGACTCATCTAGCGGGCTTCTTGGCATTGTGGCTCAACGTTTATCTTTTTCCAGTCAGGGACTCGAAGGAATTCGTTAGGCCAGGGACCTTTGTTATCGTAGCCAAGTTGGATGAGGGGAAAATGGTTGTGTTGGATACCCCAATTTTAGCCAATATTCACAGGAGCTTACTCCATGTCTTCATGGGTAAGAATCCTTTAAGAATAGTGGGACCATTCTACATTTTATGGGGATGGATCTCCACTCACTTCATAACATATAATGTACAGAATGGGGTAAAAATACCCGGAAGTTCTTGTAGGCCATCAGTGCAGGCATTCTCTAGAATTTCTCCACTAGCTATCAATTATTATGACATGAAGGTGAGGCTGAGAATGTTTAAGGAATTTAATTTCTTTCCTTATGGAAATCCGCCAACCGGGCGGTTTGTTGATGATGGAACAACCAGCCTGGATTTGAGGGCATACATGCTGGCCTACAGAGATAGTGTGCTGGTTGCCAGAATTGACAGAGAGATTATATGTGAGGCCTATGCTCCACATAGATTTTCAAGTCAATTCAAGTGTTTACAGCAAACTGTTGTATCTCCCCCTATGCATGTCAGGTCAAAGCATCATCTGATGGTTTCCCAACAACTATGGTTGCTGACATCTAGGGAGAAAACTGGGGCAGTGTTTGATCTACCAGTTGAAAAGGCGGCATATAACTTGACTACATGGAATGCCGAGCACTGGATAGCAGCATATCCTAGAGGGGTGATGAATCATCCGGTTTATCAGGTGGGGAAAATGAAGAGGACTATAGAGAAAGAAACTCTTCCTCATGAAGTTGATGCTTCCCCACCTAAATCTGATTTGCCAGATTCCTCATCTAGGACTAATTCACCGGATTCCCAAGATGGGGATGATGAGGCACAACAAACGGCAAAGCGGCCTCGTGCCCGATATAATCCTCCAGTCAGAATCAAAAGACCCACTCCATCAACTTTTTTTGAGTTACATCATTGTGGAAATTTAATCACCATTACATTATAGAGAAATAAGTCATATTTTATTCTTCTCTACCAATAGGTTCATGAGATGGGAAGAAATGTAATTCCACGATTGTAGGACCTCCCTCACAGCCTTCTGGTACAAATACTGAATATCTATGACCAAAGGCTATCCATACATGGAAGAGTCGATATTATGGTACTGAGACTGCCTGGCAGGATTTGTGCGAGGGTCTACAACTACCTAGAATGGGGAATCTTGTTGATTATACAGATATTCATTACGAGGATAACACCAATGAAGTGTGGGATTACATCAGAGAGATAGAAATGCTCATATATTCTACTGATGATTCCATTCCTGTCACCAAGTGGGTGAAGGAAATGATAGATAGTGGTTCCACTGAGGGGAATGATGAGGAGTGGAACGATTATGTGGCCCCTGAAGATGTAATTTTTCTTTCCTTATTTTCCTTGCAACTTGATTTCAATCAAAGCTTTTTTAATAAAGTAAATTATTTTCTTCATCCTATAGCTTTCAAATAAAGGAACTACTGAGGTTCCTTCGCCACAAAATATCC
The DNA here is from genome assembly GCA_963277665.1 of Viscum album. NCBI lineage: Eukaryota > Viridiplantae > Streptophyta > Magnoliopsida > Santalales > Viscaceae > Viscum > Viscum album. Next base: position 900,565,225 of record OY728166.1, on the reverse strand, counting down.
CTGGTGGTACTGCCATTGGGGTGCTGCCGAATCTACTCGTGAATCGGGTGAAATATCTTTATGCCAGTAGGCCATGAATGAAGAGTTAGACATAGCCTTCCATTATCCAATTCAAGTTCTTATATGGAAGACTACTGATACTCCCAAAATACCAAAGAAGCAAAGGAAATGAAGGAGGAAATCCACAGCTAAACGCTTAATTAGTAGCGGTAAGTCCTTCGGATAATCATGAATCTATACCCATGAAATAGTTGCTCATATTTCTGGGGATTGTGGGGGCTTCTTCAATCACACCTCTGAGGGAAAGGAATATTCCCCTTTTGAGGACCACGGAGGGTGATGTGGAACAATCACAAAATTCAGGCTGACTTGGCTACTTCTGGAGAAAATCCAACATATGTTCCCAGTATCCCTCCTGCTACTATTTCAAGAAGAGAAGAACATGCTTTTGGTAAGTTAACAATGCTTCATAAAATGTTTAATGAAACATCGACTGACTTCCATTTTGTGATACTTCAGTTTCAACCCCTCTATTAGAGATTTTTGCAGCTATTACAACTAATGATGCAATTTTATCTGACGATGTTGTCCAGGGTCAGGGACCGTAGAATGAAGGTCTCCAAGAAGAAACATCAAATGCTCCCACTGGTGAGATTAACCAGGATTTTGAGATGACATTAGATGAAATGATGGAACATGGCGCATCATTCGAAGATTTTATAAATCATGATAAATTACCATGTAATTTAGAAGACTATGGACGTGAGTTTTATCCTTCGTCCTATTAAAAATAACTTCTTGTTAAATTTCTAATCATGATTGGTTCAAATGTGCAGTTCTGTCTGACCAAGCTACTGAACTATCCATGCCAGAAGGGGGTACTGAAAACCCTACTATTGTAGAAACATTAGCACAAGTGGCGCTGATCCCAGTGATGCTTCCTCAAAATCATCCTGAAAATCCTGTCGAAGCTAGGAAATATGGGGAGGAGCCTTCTCAGGTTTCTGATCTACCGTTGGGTAAGGGAAAACAATATTTTCAATTGTACTTAATTTTCAAGATGGTCAATTAACTTTTTTTATCCTTTGAAACTAACCAAAGCTTTAAATTGATTATGCAGGGCCATCAATTTCAGTGGCTAGATATGGAGGTGAAGCATCAGCCTCCTCCCCAATGGGAATTGAAAGTGAAGAAGCATAGGTCAGGGGGAAGGGGCAGAACAGGGAACTTCCTTAAGTGAATTAATCCCATATTACATTTCCCCCTATGAAAGTAATGCTGATTTGGATCCAAAAATATAGAAGTCATTCCAATTTTCATGACTCAAGGCATGGAGAAACATATGGAAGATCATATTTGAAGTTCCTTTAGAGGATCTATCATCGAAGATCCCTTGACTGCCATCCCTGTTTTTCATACTAGGACATGGCAGTTTTGGATATCAAAATATCCATGACATAGTGAAGCAAGTCATCATAAGGGGGGAGCAGGAGAAAAAGTGCCGTGAAGATCTGACTAGGGTGAAGTTGTCATCCAATATTAGCGAATTTGAGGCTGTGTTATCCCGAGATGAGGCTGAATATTCTGCCAAGATGAAATAACGAAAGCATAAAATCAAATATAAATTCGTCCAGCAGATTCACCTTCAGCAACAGTTAGATGTTGTTACTGAAGAACTTGACCAACTCAATAATTCATTGGAGGGAGCTCAAATGAGTTGTATGAAAGCCATTGTGGATGCCATGAAAGCACTCCATCAGGCTGAAAAGATTGAATTTGGTTGAGGGAATTAGCTTTAAGTGGCTGGTGATGAACCTCTGGATGTTGTACATCAAGTAAAGACTTATGTTGACAATCTTTTGTAATTTCATGGAAAAGAGAAGAGACTCCAATCTGTGGACGTCCTTCTAATTATTGTTCATCAAATGGAACGAATTCTTTAATTTTCAATCATCTGTGCACGCATTTTCCTTTTCCACCTGCTTTATATTTTTACCTAAGCCAATGGGCCTAGTATACATAGTTTGATTTTTACTAGGATTATTATAAAATAAATAACCCTACAAACTTTGAATCTTTTAATTACTCAATATTACCTAAATTATAAAAAATTTATGTTTAGTGAGCTGGAACTTGACTTTTATTCAGAGTTACCTTGTCATTTGTGGGTAGTTTAAATTCATGAACGTCAGACATAAAAAGGATAATGTTTAAGGTTGAAATAGCTTTGACCGATTGGATTAAAATTGACTCAATTCCTTGAAACTTTATCTGAAAACATATTACTACACTCAAGTATGAAGGAAAACATGTAAACTATGAGTTAATAAATATTGAATCTGAGGACTGATACGAAAATGGTCTAAATGGCATTAGAAGAAGTAGTTCCCAATAATGAACTTACCATTATTTGACAAAACTGTTAGGGGGTTGAATTATGCAGGGCCACCTAAGGGAATTGGTTGTATAGTGAAATAATAGTATCTTTTGGCTGATAGGTCCATTATGTAGACTACTTATGCCAGGCTGCCTAAGGGAACATGCTACATAGTCAAGAAAAATAACTCTTAGAAATTTACTTTGCTACTGCTAAAAAGCCAGTGGAAGTTTATGGGGATTCAAATTTTCCAAAGCATAGAGTTTCCTGTATGGAGAGTGGTACTTGAATATGATGAAGATATATCCAAATAGGATTGTCTAAGAATTGGATGAATGCCACTCCTACGAAGGTCTAACCCAAACTTAGGGAAGAGGAATATAAACTATAGACTTAAATACCTTCAAATCATGAAAAAGAACATGTGACAGATATGTTAAGGATGGCCATTTTTTTGCAGATCCCTACATATTGACATTAAGACAACTAAGGACAAAATAGATTTTCTTCCCAAGAATGAAGTTACCACTATTTTGAAAAACCCATTAGGGGGTTGAATTATCCAGGGCCGCCTAAGGGAATTAGCTGCATAGTCAAATAATAATATCTTTTGGATGAAACATCTGTTATGTAGATTGTTTATGCAAGGCTGCCTATGGGTACGTGCTGCATGGTTAGGAAAAATAATTCTCAGAAATTGGGCATTTTGTGACCAGAAGTCAAGAAAAGGGTTATAAAGATCTGGAAGTATTTAATACTAGGATTATGACACATAAATATGGTTATTTTCCGATGTATGCAGAGATACATAGATCAATGCTAACCATAATCATGTTGTGGCTGGATCCCGATTTGAAATATTAGACTTCACTATGTATCCCTTAAGGATGGGAATCAAGCCGTACGTAGTTCTTAAAATGCAGTTTAATGTCATGTGGGATGAAAGTGTAAGAGATCTTAGTTTAGGGTCATAGAACTCGGACCATTATAATGAATACACAGTCTGTGTTTTCACAGGGACTTTTCAGCCAAGGGACTGAAAGTGGAATTTGGGGTTAGGCCCAAAGACATGGGGTTGGATTCTAGGGATGCTCTAACGTTCCTACTTATCCCATAAGGATGGGAATCCTGCCCACATAGTTCTAGAAATATCCTCTGTACAGATTTGGTTCGTACAAGTGAAGGGTGAAAATGGGACATTAGTGAATTGATGGTTTGACCCAAGATAAAAGTTTCATGCATTACCATGTATGCACATAGTATTTGAAATATAACATGATTGAAAATCAATGTAAATAATGATTCCCTCTTAGGCGATCGTATCAGAGAATATTGTATTTTATTATCTATAGGATAAAAATATTGTACAGTTTAACGTCGTATAGCAAGGAAAAAGGTGAACCAAGGTGAAGAGATTGGTTTTGGGGTTGAACCTTGGGAGGATGCCTATGTACCCATCCTGGAAGCCAAGGATCGAAGTCTGCGTAGTTCAATTAAATAATGAATTAGTGATCAAGTTTTTCTTGGGGACAACGACCTAAAAATAGTGTTGGGACTTACGCATGTTTAGTGGCCCAGAGAGGGTGTTATGGTTGAAGTTTTCTCTAAGATCACATGAGTCATACTCAGTGTGAGAAACAAGAGGTGGAAACAACCTTAACGATGAATAGTTTAATGTCATGTAGTACATATGAATGGACTATGCAGTTTAAAGTCTTGCAGTTAGGACTATTGGTGCTGCACAGTTTAGTGTCATGTAGCAGTGACAAAATACAGTTTAACGTCATGTAGGACATATTAGGGTGCTTTACAGTTTAGAGTCTTGTCGCTAATATGATGGGGACAATACAGTTTAATGTCATGTTGGACAAAAAAGGGGACTATGCAGTTTAATTTCATGCAGTAAGGAAAAAAGAGTACACAGTTTAACGTCATGTTGGACGTATTAGGGACTTTTTCACAGTTTAATGTCATGTTGGACGGAAAAGGGATGATATATTTTAGCATAATGTTGGACGATGGTGTGAATAGTTTAAGGTGATATTGATGGACCATAACTGTATAGTTTAACGTTGTATAAGACGATGAAAGGGACACAGTTTAACGTCATGTGGGACAAAAGTGCGAATAGTTTAAGGTCATATGCATGGACCTTTGGTTATTCAGTTTAATGTCTTGCTGGACGTAAGGGACTTTTGTACAGTTTAGCATCATGTAGTTAGGACGTCATAGTTTAACGTCATGTTGGACGAAAATTCCCATAGATTAGAGTCGTATGCATGGGCCCAAGGTGTATTTTGTGTTTATAAAAAATATTTCTTTAGAAATCTGGCATTGGTTGGAGTATTGATGAGTTCTCCATTCAATCAGATTAAAGAATAAGCTCTATTGGGGTAGACCTTATGTATTGAATAAGGTCTTTCCCATTTTGGCTCAAGCTTGGGAGTTTTCTTTCCCGGTATCATTGGAGTTCTAATAGCTAATACCAATTCTTCCTAAACAATTGAATGAAGATGAACTTTTTTGTTGAAAGCTCGTTCTATTCGATTTTGGTAGACTTACAAGTGGTGTATGGTGCACAATCTTTTCTCATATAACCATTCTAATTCATCCAATCACCTTTGAAATTGTTCATCTATAGACGACTGATCACAAATGGCTACTCTGAGCTAAGGTAATTGAACCTCAATTGGCAAGACTTCTTCTGTTCCATATACCAATGAATATGGAGTTGATCACGTTGCAGTGCGAGTGGTGGTCCAATAAGCTCATAAATCATGAAAGAGTTTATCACGCCTTGACTTCTTATCTTTATCCACCATCTCTTGCAGTATATTTGACAGAGTCTTGTTGAAATATTCTATCTGGACATTGGATGTTGCATGATATTGAGAGGAATGTTGGGATTTAATATTGTATTCTTGATACAACTTCCTCACCTCGGATGAACAGAATTTTGTGCCACTGTCCGTCAATATGATATGGGGGACACCAAATCTGGTAATGATGTTAGACATGATGAAGCTAACAATGAATTTAGAACTGACTTCTTTGAGCGGTATTTTCTCTTCCCATTTGGAAAAGAAGTCAGTAGTAGTAAGAATATACTTTAACTGCTTGGATGTAGTCGAAGGATAAGGTCCCACTACATCCATTCCCCATGTAGAAAATGGCCACGAGTATTTAGCTATATGAAGAAATTCTGGGGGTTGATGAATGAAGTTGGAATGTGCGTGGCATGAATGACACTTCTTTATGAAATCAACAGAATCTTGTATCATTGAATTCCAAAAGTATCCAAGACTTCGAATTTGATCAGATAGTCTGTGTCTAGACTGGTGGGCACCACAGACTTCTGGATGCACTTCTTTCATGACAGCCATTGTCTCTTCACCATCAATGCTTCTGAAGAGAACTCCATCAAAACCACGTTTGTAGATAACTTTCTCTAAGTGATCTGGGCTATCATAAAGAGGGAAATTGACCACACGTCTCTAGACTTGTTCTTTCCTAGATCTATCAGGTGGAAGTGTTCCATTTTGATGGTATTCCCTGATAAGTGTCATCCATCCTGTAGTATGACCATATGGTTCAGAGATGGGACTAATTTCATTGATTTCCTCTGTTCTGTCTTGAACATAAGGTGAAATTGTATGACGGTGGGCAATACTGATGGTTTTATCGTCCCGATTTGGATCTGCCAGAGCTGTGGCTATATTAGCCAGCGCATCAGCTTAGGCATTTTGTGATCTTGGGACATAAGAAAATGTCGGTTCCGAAGGAAATTCTTCCATTAGCTCTCTGCAGTAATCATACAAAAGTATTAGTTATTCTTTTCTGATTACATAATCCCCATTGACTTGTTTGATTACCATGTCTGAATCACTTTTCACCATTAAGTGATTCACCTGTACTTGAAGCGCCAACTCCAATCCTGTAATAAGAGCTCGGTATTCCGCTTAATTATTTGTACCGCCTCCCAATAATGAGAAGGAATAAGTTAGAAATGCCTTTTATGGGGAAATGAGTACAACTCCTAACCCAACTTTGTTGAATTAAGTATTTTCCATTTTCCTCCTTGTTGGAATTCTGGAAGAACCATCAAAGTACATTTCCCATGTTTAAAGACTTTATTGAATAGAGAAGGCTTCCTCATCAGGGAGTTCGATATCTGAAGATGTGTCTTCTACTGAAGGGTGTTCAACAGGGAAATCATCCAGAGAATGGCCCTTTATTGCCTTCGGAGACACAGACTGAATGTCAAATTGCTGCAAAATAACTTCCCACCTTGTCGATCGTCCTGTAAGCATTAGAAAACTAAGGATGAATTTGAGTGGGTTATTACAAGATTCCAATTGGACCTAGTGATATTGAAGGTAGTGTCTCAACTATTTAACTACAAATATTAATGCTAGGCAGAACTTCTCAATACTTGAATATCAGGTTTCTACTTAAAGCATAGTCCAGCTGAGATAGTAGAAGTTGTTTTCATTCCCTGCATCATTCTTCTGAGTAAGAAAGGCACCCAATGATCACTCTAAAGCTGTCACATAGAGGATAAGTGGTCTTCCTTCAACAGGTGGCATTAACACCAGTGGACTCAATAGATACTTCTTAAGAATATCAAATGCTTCTAGACATTCTTCAGTCCACTAATAAGTGACTCCCTTCTTCATTAATTTGGTGAGGGGTAGACTTTTTCCTGCCAAATTGGCGATGAAACGCCGAATATATGCCAAGTGTCCTTGAATTCCTCTCAATTATTTTAAATTTTGAGGAGGTTAGAAACTAAGGATTGACTTTTTCTTCTCAGGATCGACCTCGATACCACGATAGCGTACGACGAAGCTAAGAAATTTTCCTAAGGTTACCCCAAAAGAAAATTTTAAGGGGTTCATCGTCAAATAATGATGTTGAAGTTTGTGGAATATGATTTCCAAATCATCCAAGTGATTAGAACATTGTTTGTATTTAACCACCAAATCATCCACATAACATTCAACAAACTTCCCTTGAAAGGTTTTGAAGATAAGATACATGGAACGCTGATATGTTGCGCCTGCATTCTTTAGGCCAAAGGGAATTACCCAATAGAAAAACACACCCTGAGGGGCTCTGAAAGCTATAGATTTCTCATCTTCTGGAGCCATTCAAGTTTGATTATATCTAGAATATCCACCCATTAAGGAAATTGCTTCATAGCCACATGTTTCATCAATCAAGAGTTATGTAATCGGAACTATAAAATCATCCTTAGAACAATGCCGATTAAGATCTCTAGAATTAGCGCAAACTCTAATTTTCCCATTCTTATTTTTCACTGGGACAATATCAGCCAACCATTTCAGATATTGAACTTATCTGATGAAGTTATCTTTGATAATCTTATCCACTTCATCTTCAAATTTGGATGCATAGGTTGGGTGTGTTCTTCTAGTGGCTTGTTTGGATCCTCGATGTTCTTCTGGAAAACCCAACTGATGAGTGGCAACATCAGGATCAACCCCTGTCATCTCTATATAGTTCCAAGAAAATATATCTCGATATTTCTTTAGAAGGAAATATGCATCTCTTACTCTTCAAGAGTCATGGACGCACTAATTAAAGAGGGGAGTGGATCTTCTTTTGTACCGAGATTTATTTCTCTGAGTTCATCCACGGTGGTAGAGATACCCTCTTCAAATGCTGGAGGAGCATCCCTGAGATCATCCTCTTCTTCTTCAGTATGTGTTATTTTTTTCGTTTCTACATGCATAGTAGATGATGAAGCAGAATTTCCATAATTAGAAGAGATGTCAAAATTTTCACATCTTGAAGAAGAAGCTTCCATTTCCGACCTGATTGATGATGAAGGGTATTCATTGGGTAAGAAAGAGGAGATGATGGATTGAGAATCTACATCATCACTTACCTCTGACATTTCTATAACTTTCTCTGGCCTGATTGGTGAAGTATAGACTTGTAGGAATTCAGTAGATGAAATAAAGACATCACCATATAAGCTTTCATCATTTCATGGTGGATCACCACTTTCTCCCATGTTATCAAGCTTGATTGTCATAATTGAAATTATGTAGGTTTCCATAAGAGTATTTTGATTTGGGTATATCCTATCAATTTGACTGATAGGTAACACATAATCTTTATTCACATGTGTAAATGGGTTTACTGGAATCTTTTCTAAACCAAATGGAGCATTAGCATTGGTAATCTCCCTTGTGGTGGATTTGTCTTTTCCCTTTATGTGATAGAATTCCACCTCAATTTATTGAAATTCACATGTCTTGAAAGGGGATTTAACACCTTACAATGTCCCAATTTGACCATCAAAATAATATTTGGGACATTGATGATATGACGAAGAGATAGTTGCATGCCGATGTAGCCAGGGTCTACCAAGGAAGATGTTGAAGGGTGAATCTTAATCAACAACCATGAAATATGAATTGGATACAAGATCTGCAAACTGAGTTCTTAGTGTAATATCTCCCAATGGTTCTTGTTCATTTTTATCATATCCTTGTAACATCAAATTAGAAGGAGATAAATTAGATTCTGTGAGCCCCAATCGACGAAGTGTACGAATGGGGATGAGGTTGACTCCTAAACCATTATCAATTATAATTCTTTAGATTTCTACACCATTGACATTCCAGATAAGTATAAAGGTCTGATATGTCCATGCATGACATCATCTTCATCTTCATCTGTGAAAGATATCACTACATGGCATTCTACATGATTATTCTCAACATCATAGGTTTCAGCCGCAACAATTTCAGTTTCAAACTTCTGAGGGCTTGACAAAGCCTCGATGAGTGCATCCCGAAGATCCTATGCTAAATTCAAGACATACAGAATTGATAACTTGGCTGGTACTTGGGAAACGTGTTTCAATACATCATACTTTTGATCCAAAGGTATGCGTTTCCCAACAAGAACATGTGGTTTCGCAGGTGCCTTAGATGTTGATGCCTTGGAAGTTGATGCATCTGGTACCGAGATAGGAGTTGGCAACACTCTTGGATTTGGAAAATTAGACCGATTAGGTCTATTTACTTTCTGAGAGGAAGAATATATAACCTTTAACCGATCTTTCAGTATAATTGTGCTAGGGATGAGCATGCCTTGTGTGGAAGAACATGCTTGTTATTGTTGAGCTCATTGAAGGGATCTGCCATGAGTTTCTTCCACATACACAGTTCTAGGAGGGGTAGAATTGGAATAGTGGCCCTTAAAAGATCCATGTCTTCCCATGTATCCTGAGCCTCTAGAACTTCCTCTAATTCCTCTGATTGATAAAGGGAATTCGAGCTCAAAAAAATCGAAACTGCGACAGGAATATGGATCTATGAATTGAATCATATTAATAGAACCAAAAATCACCTCTTCGTCTATTGAAGACTCTGCCTAATTAGCCTATTTAGGCTGTGCCATTTGGTGGGGAGGTTCCCGTGGCTTTGATGTAGATGGAATGAAATCTTCCAGATTCAAAGACAACTTAGGCTTTGACACATACTCATCTTCTTCTGATTCTTCTTCTTTCTTTGAATCATGCCGTTTCTTTGAGGATTTTCCCTCTGATGAAGAGGGTTTTGCTGCGGAATTCATGGAAGAAGGAACAATGTGTTTCTTCAATTGCGTTTTCAATATGGCATGAGTTTGGTTGATCATTTTTCTAACCGTCCAATCATCATATTTTTGCGCATTTTTTTTTTGACTTCTTGCCACTCGCCCTCCTCCTCTGGATCTATAGCAGTAACACAAGCTACCTGAGCTGAAGAACCTTTCAGTTTGACTTGTCCTAAGTTGACCATTTTTTGCAGGAGGACCATGAAAAAAAGACACTCATGAATGGGATGCCCCAACATCTGATGAAATGGGAAATAATCGGGACGGTCTTCATCTGCTTCCTTATTCGGCCTCTTGGTCCTTGGCAATTGAACCAAACTATTATTGAGAGCCGAAATAAAGTAACCAGGAACTTGATCATTTCATAAAGAGTATGTTTTGCTCTTCATATCCCCAAATTGTTTCTGTATTTGATCTCTTTGATAGTCTTGATGAAACGGCCTCTGTTGTCAATTCTCAAGAGGCGGAGCCCTTCGAGAAGATGAAGGCCTTGAAGTAGAAGCAGGTACATGTTCTTGTTTAAGTATAACTATAGCAGTCTCTACATTACCAATTCTCCTTCCTGGAGCTGATGGAATTATACGAGCTTTATCCTTAGTCTTTATAAAAGAATATTCAATATCTTGAGTGATTGAAGTAAGGTCTTGAAACCCTTCTGTGTATTTCATAGGGATCAGCGGCATGCGCAACTCATCATGTAAATTTGCAACACATATTGGGAACAATTCCTCTTGAGGGAGTTCTGAGCTTAGGGAATATATCAATCCCATCCACGAGCAATGAAATCTGAGAACCTTTCATTCTCCCTTTTCTTATAGTTTGTAAGATCAATAACTGTTGTCTTTGGCAACGTTGAGGTAAACTGAAGAAGGAATTTTTTGCGAAGATCCTCCCATCTGGTAATTGATTGGGATTGCAAGCTTGTGTACAAGACAAAAGCAGGTCCTTGTAATGACTATAAAAAACATCTATGCTTAACTAATTCTTGTTGATAAAGGGTTCCCATCATAGGATTGAAACAAGAAACAAAATGTGTTAAGTGTTTCTCTGGGTCTCCCGAACCATTAAAGATTGGGAATGTGGTACTTGAAAAATTTGATGGGGGAGGAATTGCATCAACCCATTCAGGGTAAGCTCTATTTTTGGTTTAATTTGAATGCACTTTCCCTCCATAGCTTCCAACCGAGTTGTTAAAGACTCAATAGTAGTTATTAACTTTTGAGAAACATCCATTTGATATTGGACCTGAACAGGTGCAATGACTGGAGCTGGTACAGATGTGGTGGCTGGTACTACAACTGATGGTTGCACCGCCAATTTTTGTTGAACTTGACCCATAGGATTAGACCTGTGAGGGTGTATTGATAGAGGAGGATATTCTTGATCCATCTTAGTAGCCACAACAAATTTACTTGGCTGAATAACTCCATCACGCTTAGGAGGAAGACTACTTTGAAGTAATTCTCCATTCAACATCCTCAATTCCTTCATTTCTTCCTCCTGTTGTGCAAATCTTTTCTCTAGTGAGAGTGATTGGCCTTCTCAAGAGGAAGGGTATGTAACCTGATTCTTTCCTTTCTCCTTGTTGGCTCCCATTCGGAGAGGGGGAAGTGGGTTACTTGAAAGATTACCTAGATTCTGGGTAATCCTTTGATTTCGTGTACACACACCTTCTTCATTTATGTTTGTGTGTACAACTTATTGAGCAGGAAACACTTCATCTAATCCCTCTGAGTGAACCATATCTCATGGATCAGTAATAAAGGAATTAATGAAATTAATTTATGTATAATTAATTGCATCTCTTCTATCAGATTTTCTGTGATATTGCCTTTTTCCATGTCCTTGATGAGACATTTCCTTTTGTTGATTCGATCCCTCAGAAACTTCTTGGAGAACCATAATTTAGAGGGAATCTCCGGATAATTTGGCTCTTCGTTCCTATTGAGGTTTCTTCCCCAATCGAGAGAATACCGAATTTCTCTAAGGGAAGGATTGGGGATTTCAAAAATTCCACAGTCCAGTAGACTGGGGTTGTTCCAGCTCAACTCCTCGAATCCTATTTTTTGATTCTAAGGGTTGGGTTGAAATAATCCCCAGTCTGGCAAGATGTGGTGGTTCTTTTCATGATATATCTAAGACGTTCTTGAAAGCTCTCCTGATCTTGTGGACTATAGTCCAGAAATTATTTGGATGCATCAACCTGGATCCACTTTTATCACCCGGCTCAAAAGACCGTTGGATGATTTCGGACACTTCTTTCACTTGGTGATATGCTTGCTCCAAATGAGAGGCATGTTAAATATTCTCATTTTCTTGATGTAGGAGTAATTCAACAACTTCTTATCTATATGCGTGATTTTGAAAGGAACTAGTTCAAGCCTGTTCTTGGGAAAGCTTTTGATTACAAACAAAACCAATTGATTGTGTCCGGCTATGGGCAATAACATTGCATGAAACCATTTTCATCAGGCTTTGATGACTGGAGATTACAATGAAATGTAGTGCTCCATGACCACCCCATCCCCTGATATGAATACCATATGGGGCATTGGAAATTAACTGGCCCAATATTCTTAGTGCTCCAAGGAATGAACTCTGAGGGGCTCTCTCTTGCCTTTCAGCCTTCGGATATCGAGAAACTGAGAGAGATGCCAAATCAATTTGGCATTGTAACCCTTATATTATCTTAATATGATTTTCATATTCATCATAAGATAATATTTTCTTGTTCAACTGACAATGAGTTTTCCATATGTTGAGATGAATATCATGAATTTCATCTTCTATCAACATCTCGGGAATGTCGTACTGAGAATCAGCCAGAGGACAAAACATAACTGGCACTTCACCTTTCGCCAGTTGTTTTCTAAGGTTCAGTACATCCTATTTATCATTCAATGAAGATTCTTCTACCTGATTAGACCAAATATTGTGCTTCCTTGTTACATCATCGGATTCAACAAGATTGGTAGATAATTCACAGATCAAACTAGAAGATGCATGACTTAGGGGTGGTTCGGAGAATGACCTACACCCTAGGCTATCTTCTGATTGAGAAAGTATTTCACCTGCTATTGGTAAAGCATCATACATGACTGGCTTCATATTTGAATGTTCCTCAAGATAAGAGGGCTTTCTCATCACTACATTGTCCATTGGAGCATTTTCCAGGCAATGTGCATTATTACAACGGAGAGGACTTTCGGATCTAAATTCATCAGCATGGGAAGGAACACCATGGTGGGTTACAACAAAAGATGAAACATTTTTCTCCTTGGTCTTCTGACCACAAAGAGGGTTCTTGTGGCTCTCGTCTAAAGATGAAACTTCGAGATCGACCGAATTGTCATGAAGCAACCCTTAATGAGGAAGTGTATGATGAAAACCTTCGGAATTAAAGTCTCAACTATTGGGAACTAAGAGAGTAGAATCTTGAGTTGAAACAGATAGTTTTCTGAGTGCATCAAGAACTTCAGCATCGAGTAAGGCCTTGTTACATATGGGACTTTTATTTCTCAACTGTGCTGGGAGGGTCTTTTTCTTAGACTCCTTCTTACTCAATTTGGCAGGTGTATGTGCCTGCTCAAGAGAAATGATCTGGTTAGGCTGATTATCTCCGCTCAAACAAGGTGTATGTTCCTGACTTGGTTGTTCTTATGTTATGGGAAAGTATGCCCCACAACCCTCTTGGACTGGAACAGAGGTGTGTGTCTGTTCCGGAGTGAACTGTTGATTTGTCACTCCACTAGAAGGGATAGATTTATGTGTCTTTCCCGGCGATGCTGCTGAAGCTATTATAATATCCTGGCAGGCATCAAGAATATGAGCAGGGATTTGATTATTCCCTTTCACCATTTATATAATATGCCTGGTGACTTCAGCAGCTGGAATGGGGATATACATCCATTACGTGCTTGGAGTAGGTGTATGTGCCTGTTTTGTCCACCTTTTACTGTCAGGAAATCCTGACAGTACTCGTGTGTGGGGGTAGAGAGTTGAGTCTGCCTCCTATTTATCGCCAGAGCTTTCCTACTGACTTCTCTGAATGCTACCAAATGATACTGTTGGTAGGGTTGATCAATACTAGCAGGTTTATGTGCCTTCTGATTGCACTCCACCGAACGTGGTTGATGAGCTTCCGTCAATACTGACAGATGAGGCTACTGACAGGATTGATGAGTGTAAGCAGGTGCATGTGCCTATTTACCAGTTGTCAATACATTGGGTTGGTGGGCTCCATCACATGTAGTCAGACGAGCATGCTGACTAGCCGATGATTTGTAAACAGGTGTATGTTCCTGTCTATAGTACTCTGCCGGAATTGCCAGGTGGGATTGGCGTGCTGCTGACAGATAAGTCTTCTAGATAGTGGGATTAAAACGGATGGGTGTATGTGCCCGCTCGTTGATTTCCACCATGTTAGGTAAGTTGAATTATCTAGAAATGGAAGAGATAAGAACCTGCTCACTGTTAACTGTTTGTCGCCTCTAGTGGTTCCTCTTTCCTACCAGGGTTTGAGGAACCTGAGCCGAATGCCTGAAGACGACACCCTCATCATGTTGAGGGCACACTTTCGCACGAGTCTGTCAGTGATTGTAGATAGGATCCCTCGAGAAGGACTATTGTCTCCTTGAATTAAGGATTTGGGGGACCTGCTCATTCACCTCCCCAGAATACAAGAGGGAATGTTGATTGCGTTCCAGGGATAATGACCTGAAACTGTTGGAGACGGTGGTTGGAACCACCTGTTTCTTGATCGCTGGTCATCACTGTCCAGATGACCAGGTTGAATTATTGACTTGGAGGTCTTTTCAAGAAGCCTCCAGAGTCGGAATAGTACCATTTTGAAGGTACTCCTTAACCATCACATTTGATACCCTGCGTTGAAGATGCTGAGTTGGTGATGTCTTCCTTAGAGCGGACTATGATCCAGCAGGAGTAGCAGCGGATTCATGCACATCAGAGGTTTTCACAGCAGAAGTATTCACAATAGTGAACTTAAGAAAATCCATTCTTGTAATTCAGAAGATCTTGGAAAAGAGTGCCTGTTCGATATAACAAACATAATCAAGATAAGTTCGGCCGCTACAACTTTTGGATGAGCACATATATTATTGATTGCTTTGTTGGCCATCTCATTGAGTTTTAAATAGGGCCCTAACAAATAAGTAAAACATCACTTTAACATGGTTAAGGATTCATGTCGGGTTCACCATTTTTTGTTTCCTCTGGAATTGGGGGTGACCTCGTTGACTGAAGGTTAAAACATTCTAATCGGTTTCTAACAGGTTTGTTCATAGAATCGGAAACATCCAATGATTCCATATCTATTTGGACCTACCTTCCAAAGGTAGGTGCTCACAAGTTGTGGACTATTGAGGCTTAGGAATTTTCATTGGTTAAAAGTATGGGAGGTCGGACTCATCACACCTTTTTGAGGGGAATTATTGTCTACTTTGGGGCTCTCTTTATAGAATTAAGTTATTTTCATGAATCCTTATTACATTACCAAGCATAAAATGAGCTTTCCTTTATATCTGACAATTGATGATTGATATGTAGGAAATTTAGAGAATCTTTTATATGTATTCGAGGTACTTCATCGATATAGAATCATATGTATTTGTTAGAGATTCTTTGTAAATGGTATCCTTCAATACATAAAAGTCTCTTGGTCATTATGATGACCATACTGGTTTTAAAGCCACTCAGTGGGGCACTTGATGTTTATTGTCATTTAGAAGGAAATGGATTATTTTAGAGTTGGGATCGTATCTGCAGATGGTCTACCTACGTGTCCTTTATTTATAAAAGGAATCAGAACCCACGTAGTTCGAGTAAGGGAGTATGATGTTTATGCATGATTGATGGCTCAAATAAGGATTTCATGATTAAAGTTACACTCTAATCTCATGTGAGTCATACTCGGTGTGAGAAACAAGAGGTATTGGTTAAAATAGACAATTTATGCCACAAAAGATGCAATTACGTGGGGATTATGTATGTATGACTAGCCAAAATAGATGAATATTAAGATTTGATTTAGGGAAGAAATCAAGGAACAGGGTCCATAAAGGAATATGTACTTTATGGAGATTTGGATACTCTAATATTGGGGCTTACTCCTAAGGAAGATTCCCATATTAGGAGGGGACTTATGATAGGGTTTTACTCCTGAGAAGGAAGCCCAGATCAAAAGTAAATTAAAACTGGTTAAGAGAAATTAAGACTGTGGCTTACTCCTATGAAGGATGCCTAGGATAAAAGGATTTGAAAAATTAAGGGACTTGGGGCTTACTCCTAAAGAGGATGCCCATACTTGCAGACATTGAGATTAGGGCTTATTCCTGAAAAGGAAGCCCAGGTTAAGCGAACCATGGTTGGGTCTTACTCTTAAAGAGGATGCCCAAATTAATGAGAACTTGGAGACTGGGGATTACCTCTGAAAAGGAAGCCCAGGTTAAGAAAATTATGACTGGGGCATACTCCTAAGGATGATTCCCAGATTAGAGGACTTGGGGCTTACTCCTAAAAAGAAGGCCCAAATGAGGACTTGGGGCTTACACCTAAGGAGGATGCCCAAATTAATGAGAATTTGGACAGGTGCCTACACCTAAAAAGGAGGACCAGGTTAAGGATTCTCTCATCTTAAAGGATGAGGGTTAATGAATGAAATCTCTGACCTTATTGACATGAGGATATATAAATCACTAGGTTTTAAGAGTTGTTCCACATAATTCCTTTCAGATAAGGAATCCAACAATGAAATCATGCCATGAATGGATTTGGAGAGAGTTCTGAAGGCATAATCTTGAAGAGGAGAGGTGGATAGGTGTAAGAGAAGTGAAATGGGAAGGAAATGCACCCAAAAAGAGAGGGGAGTGCAAGTACTGCATGGACACGCAAGTACTACGTGGGCGCACAAGTCCTGGTTGCGCAGGTGTACCTGCATGACAAATGGGTACTTGCGCGACAACCAATCCTTAAGGTAGAACTTGGGCGGGGCTTATCTCAAGCCCTTAATACTACCCCTATATACTTCCAGAAGACAGGCGTGCAAGTTATGTGGATGGAATAAGGTTGCGCGCAAGTGTTGAAATTTTTCATTAAGGGTTGTCCACCCAGGCGTGCTATTGTTGATGAGTTTCATCACATAGGCCTTCCTCCTCCTCTTTATATCTTCCGTTCTAGGTAATAAATTAACATAGAAGTGTTTAGAATCTTTGAGAAGAGACTAGGGCATCGAGAGCTCAAATATGAGGTTCTAGAATTTTTCATCCTCAAAATGGTGGGCCCACATGGGGTATTTATAGGCTAGAGAGACCCTGGGAGAAATTTAAAAGAGGGCGCGCAAGTCACCTGCGTGACCACTGGGGGTCACACAAGTATTCTTGCGCGACCTTGATGGAACTTGCCCGACCAAATTGTAAATGACTCCTTGTTAATTCCTTTGTTGATATTTGATGTTTTCTTCAAAGGATGAATCACTTTACGCTAAGTAATTTCCCTTTTCATTCATTTAGACTTTGTGATGAAAAAGGATAATCAACATACATATAATATTAAATATATTAACTAAATTTCAACTCCAAAAACCATCTAGAGTTTCTAGGTCTCTAAGACCACTTTATCAATATTTTCTAGTTCATTGTGAATATGGTCGGAAAGTGTAATCTAGTCTTGAGGCTCATAAAGAAAGGAACCAATCAACAGTGGGATGGGGACTTCCTTACCACCTTTTAGGAAATCATGTGATACTTTCTATAACTTCTATTCATGATATCCCCTATCTCGGGAAGGCCTCCAGTCCTATATGTGAGTACCCTAGAATTGTATACTAGCACCCTTATAGCATTTAAATACAATGAAGGTTGAGAAAATAACATGTATTATCTTAGTTACATGCTCCTTGGCATGGATACTAGATAATATACCATAGGGAACAATTATCTCATTCTAGTTTTTTCATTATATAACTTATGAAAATATTTTCAGTGTCATGAGATACATCTAGTATCCTATGCCAATCCACTGAACTATATTCTTAAATTCCCCATGATCATATGATGATCATTGTGTTGGGAAGTAATTATACAGTAGTTAAAAATCATATTCATCTCATAGAAATCTCTCAAGGTACAATCACTAGAATACTTCATGGTTTCACATCAGATCACTGTGTAATTTTCTCTAGATGTCAACTTCATAGATGAATCTATTCTCTTGGTTTTCTAGGATGCACCATGTTGAAAAATGTATTTCAATGGTTCCTCACATATCCCAATTGGTAAAATGTACAAGGACCCCAAACTCAACATGGTAGTCATGGGTAATTTCTTCCTCACCCCATAATAGGTCACTTTTTTAAACATGTACTTATTTTAAAAGCCTCCACCGACAACAAAGAAAAGTATCAATCCTTTATAACTATCCATAATCTAGCTCTAAAGGTTGATGAATCTCATTTTCATGCGAAGCAAGACTCTGAGCTAGTCATCAATCAATTAAATGTTGAATATTTCATCTAAAAGTATAATCAGATTCCCCTATTGGAATGAAATGTTATCTAATCGCCCAGTGCCATTTTCAACAAAAGGTGACTCATGATTCTCGATTATAGATAGCTGATATGAAAATCTATAAAGCCTTGTCTCGTACCTAGCAGAACCTAGTCAGGAATACCTGGTAATTTATGGGGCACATAGAAGAATTGTTAACCCTATCACTTTTGGAGAAAATGACTAATAGGTAAATTAGATAGATTTCATTAAATTTTCACTAGGGCCCTCTCACTATCATATAGTTGAAGAAGTATTTTATTATATGGATCGATTAATTGAGTATCTCTAAAATTGTACTCTCCCATAAAATTGTGCAGAACATGAGTGGATTCCCCAGTGTGTAGTAAATATTATCCTCTTGAGTGGCCCCATCCTTGAGCACACCCTCTACAGGAATGGTTCTGATAGAATTATTTTCCATTGCATCTAGGGATATAGGATAATGAAATTTAGGGATGATGTCCATGAAGAATCTTATAAAGACCACCAAGAAGAATTGAATCTCTACCACTAAGTTCAAATATTGGGTTACTTTTATCCCACCATGGTTGGTGACTACATTTAATTCTCCAAGAGGGGTCATGCATGATAGATCCATTCCATATTCATGCATCACCCTCTAGTGATCCTCTGGAGTACCAAGTACTTATGGACTTTTTCAATATAAGGAATCAGTGATGTGGGTCCCCACCCACCAGAAAATAATAAACAGTGCATGATCATTTTGACTTTAATATACTTCTTTTCAAACTGGGATGAAGTAGTTACCCACAAAGAAGTCAAAACCTGGTTTGTGGTATAGTTATTAAACTCTCACATCATCCGTCATTTTAGGGTTACACACACTATTATCAAATACAATGGTACCAACTAATGTTATGATGAGTTGAAGGATATTTATGAAAAATACAACATCTCATCCAACCATACATTCTATTGTCACATGTAGGAAAATGAATAGATTAAAACACTAAATTAGACCATATATAAAATCTTACAAAAGATAGTGGTCCAAGACAAGAAGATTTGTCCAGATAAACTCCCAAACACCCCTTGGGAATATAAAAAAATGACTCAGAACTCCACAAGTAAGTACCATATTCTATTATATATAGAATCGAGATAGTATTTCCTAAGAAGTTAAATTGAAATATCTTTGAATGAATATTTATAAACATCTGACATCAAAAAAAATAGTTTATGTCCATCAAGATGATTTTAAATCCCTTTAATAAAATATACACCAGGTGGTCCATAACATGTAAAGTCATCAGGGCCTGATGGAACAAGAATATAATAAGAAGTCTCACCTTTTCTTATTTATATAGGGTGATTTGGTATTAGATCTTGTGATGAAAATGATACCCAACAATAAAGAACCAATTCTGAAACCCAAATGGGATTGTCTTTACACAATCCATAGGGTCTAATCTAATGGGGCATACTCACTGATCACCAAAGATTGGTAGTGTATCAAACCCCCACTAATGATAAGATCTTCATGTTTTACATTTTATGCAGTTCATGGTAAAATATATATGGTTTAAATTGGATCATACCATGGTAAAACCTCTATGACCATAAATTAAAACATGACATGGTCAAATTTCTACGACCATAAATTTCATAAATCCATGGTCAAAGCTCTGCGACCTTAAATTGAGTCACACTATGGTAAAATATCTAATACCTTAAATTATAGAACACTGTGGTCTGAGCTCTATGACCTTGAGCCGATATAAACATATTCAAATATTCATTACCTTAAACTAACAGAAATTGTCATCTTCTTTGTATGACTTTAAACTATGAAGATTAAAATCCCAATCATTTGACGTAAAACAATACAATGTTTTTTCTAATACCCATTGTGAATACATGGGATTCCTCATATAATAATTACAATATGCCACTCATGATTATATGATAAACTTTTCTATTAAACATGGGATTCCTTGAATAAATAAGAATGATACCTCATGCGAAAAGTGTGACATGATGTCCCCCATCACTTATGAGGCATTAAAAATTCCTATCACATGACTTAAAATTGTATGATGCCTTTCGGGAATTGTGCTTGGCTTGATTCCTGACCTCATGGAATATGTAGTGACACTGAGATGACATATCACAATCCCTACCTAACCATTAACTCATTTTGGGTCCTCCTACCTTATTGGATGTGTCCAATTTTCTCCCAGTCATGCACCCACTCAGTGCACTAGAGCATATGGTGGGGTAGTCCCAAGAGTG
The DNA here is from genome assembly GCA_963277665.1 of Viscum album. Classification (NCBI taxonomy): domain Eukaryota; kingdom Viridiplantae; phylum Streptophyta; class Magnoliopsida; order Santalales; family Viscaceae; genus Viscum; species Viscum album. Next base: position 900,544,399 of record OY728166.1, on the reverse strand, counting down.
TTGAACCACTACCCAAGCATGCCAATATAATCAACTTTCACAATTCATGCCTTCAAAACTTTTGATCCTCATAATCCCACCAATCCAAACAAGTCCCATAAAATGGAAATTGTACCTATCCAAAATGTCTCACATACCATCCTGGGAGAATTCCTAGAAGGATCATTAGAAAATGATCTGTGTTTTGAACACAGTTAGGAGTTGATATTTCATATTTCACCACATTCATGATTGGTTCCAATTTTGAACCTGTGTTTTAAAAATGGTCAATAGTTATCCTCATCTCATTGGTCTCCACCTCTGAGGATCAAAAATTTTAAAAATAATTATTTACTCTCCTTCCATATCTCTTTTTCATGAAGGATTTTGAACATCCTAGGTGTCTCCCATCCATGCACTTGTGCATGTTGATGAAGTAAGTCAATTTGGATTGGGACCTTCCTGATCCAGTTTCATATTCCCATATAGAACCCCCCATCTGATAAGGGAAAATCATACTACTCATTATTTCTTACATAGTGTATAGATAAAATAGGCTTAGGATTCTAGGAGAGCCTTCCCAACATGATTTCAAAACATCCTTTTTCCAAGAATCATGACCCTAAACCGTGTACGGCTCCCTAGAGAGTTGTATTAAGTAGTGTGACACCCACTTCGACCTATTATAATGTATTTTTATTAATATTTTTCACTACCAAAATATCCCCAAGTAGTTCTCCACCTTTTTCCACGCATTTTGTCTTTAAACTATGTGAGAACTATGGTCCAAGACCTATGACCCTAAACTAGATGAAACCATATTCTGAGATGAATTAATTTTAATAGGAAATACTAATGTCCTCAGCACACAGCCTTAAAATATAGCTCTACCATATTAAATGAACATATGAAAACTCATATGATATGTTTGATATAATAAAAAATTCCTCATATGATAACCACGGGATGATCTATCATTTTTTCTAGAGAGGGCACCACCATTCCATCATTTTTTAGCTACTATGTTGCATTATAGAACAATGTGTGGCTTGATTCCAAATCCAAAGGGATAAATAGTGATGCCTAGACCCTTTTTATTTGGTAACTTCCACAAATTCATCACAACCCCCTTCACCCATGTGGGACTATGTTCACTAACATCAATCCCTACGAACTATTTTTTATAACAACTATTTCAATATCCTCATTACAGGACATTTAACTATATCTTATCCCTATGTGAAAGAATTAATCATTTGATAAATATGAGATTTACAAAACCATCGTACTCATCAGATTTTGTTAAAATGAATCCTAATACATTAAACTAGCATTTTTCACTTTCCATGCCAAATTCAAGAAAAATGTATGGCTTGATTCCACCATCTATGGGATATATAGTGCTGCCTTGATCCCATATCATGGGCCCAACCCCACTGCTAACCTATTTTAGTGCCCTTTACCTTGGGAATAAGCTTAAAAAATGCATTCCAATGTGCTCACCCAGTACGTTTGACAACATGGAAAGATATTCCTTGGATATCTCAAATTTTCCCTCTAAATTAACTATCTCCCACTCCCACACTTTTATATTCCTTTGATTTAGATCCCCATCATCCTCACCAGTCTAAAAAAGTCCCCCTAACAATAATGGTTCAAGGAAATACTAGCTCACCTACCATTCTAAGCACTCACCTTGAAGGGTCTTTGGAGACGTTTGGAGACTTATATATTTTGAACATGGTCAATGATTGACTTATCAAATTTTTTTCACCATCCATGAATAGTTAGGTTGTCCGACCTATTATTTGAAATGTTTAATAGTTTTTTCCTACCCATCATTCACCCCAATCATGATAAAGGTCTAAAAAATAAATATTTACTTTCTTTTCCACCTCCCTCAATTCTAGTGAGCTTTTATTATTTCCTCGTGTGTTTGAGAATGATGAACAAGAAATTTAGAATCACTAGAACCTTCCCAGGTTAGCTTTCTCCAATACCTTATTATGATATGCCTTGTTATTTTGGATCTCCCTGTCACTGTGTCTCTCACACCGAGAATAGCTTATGTGGATTTGGAAATGTGGTGAAACTCTCCCCTAGAAAGGTTGAACCACATTAGAATTCCATGGCTCAAATTTCTCAAGCTCTATTATAAACTATAGAACATTAAACTTGGATTCATGATGAAATAATTATGAACATAAATTGTATAAAATATTTTTAGGGACATTTCATGTGGAACTAAGCCTTCTAGGCCCTCTTTTCACATAGCGCTACCAAACCCTTAAACCACACAGTTATCCCACAATATGTACACCTTGTAAAATGTATGATACCTTAAACCAAAGTAGCCCATGATCAAATGTATACGACCTTAAAACATATAAACCATTATTCTATGAATTAAAAACATAAAATATTTGAAAAATTATTAGTTGAACTAACTTGACATGAAAATTTACAATGCTCATTGGACCCACTACTATGCCTCAAAAAAACTGCTCTTCAATCACTATACTCCAATGGTCCAGAAAAAGTTATATCCCATTTTCAACCCCTTCTCATCCATTCCCCTTACCCAATTGGGAAGGAAATTTTTACATCAGTATAAAAATCCTTGTCAGAATATGATAAATTCTACCACCAACATCTTATTCCTACGATATAAAACTATATGAAGCACCCTCCTCACCATATACAATGTCCTTAATATTTGAAATTAAAACACATTTATCTCATCCACATTGCATGATGTGAGACTATGAAGTACCCCTGACTCATTCTGGAGGGAACCCTTTCCCTTCTAGTATCATTCACCTACCATACCATTCAGTCTCTAGGATAATTTTTTAAAATAAAAGATGAAATCCTCCATGGAGATAACTCTATCCCTTACTCATAATAATATTACCACCTAGCATGTTCAAAAATAGAGTGTCAAAATCCCAATGGTATTGAGATCCATTATAACATCCCACAAATACATCCCCACAATTCATTTCATATTTGATTTGGATCCACCTTATCATCCATGTTTGTAGTGGTTCCCTAAAGACAATGGTACCAACAATAATGTCTCACTTACCATCCTAAGGACAAGACCCAAATGACATTCAATAATAATTTGATAGGTTTTTTTAACATGGTTAGTGGACAAACCTCATTTGCGTGTCCCCATCCTTGAAAGTGCGATTATCAGACATATGTTTCAAACATGGTTAGTAGTCATCCTCATTTGATATGTCACCTTTTTTCAATTCATTGGCATCCTGATTCATTTCCTCCATCCTCCCCTTTATTTGGGAAGAGTTCAACACCACTAAAAATACCTCGTTTGTGCAACCACTCATGTAGAGAAATAAAGTCATCATTTTAAAGATTCCTACTCTCTAACTAAATATTATTTGACTAGAGTACTCTTGGTGGTAAATTAAAAATGTGGGCATTGGGTGTTTGATCCCCAACTAGAGCTCTCATAAAAAATGAACAATCTTATTTTTCCCCCTTATTTCTTGCATTGAGCATAACTCAAATGATCTTAAGGAATAATTGATGGTTTCCTTGTTATATATGATTGAGATTTAGAAAAATGTACACTTAATCACATGGGGAACCCCAAAAAATGACATCAATGTTATGGAAAGATCATCTATATGTTGAAGCCTATCTTTTATTATAAACTATTACTTGACCCTATAGGTCTCTACCTAGTTCAAGGACAACTTTAACCTAGAAAAACATTGGTGGGTGGCCTCAAAAACATGTTTTCACCTCAATATATTAGTTGCATCCTCCTATTATACATGGTAGACCTCATCATCAAAAAAATTCATCTATCCATGCTAAGTCATGTATTCTATGAATAAAGATGATGTGTATGCAGCCCTAACATCATCTAATCATAACTGCACCCTGAGAATTTTTAGAATTATTTGTTTCAAAGTGGGTGATGGAATCATATTCCATGCTTCCTCCTCCAATCGAGCGAGATTATTATCCACCACCTGAAGCACCTTGGTACCAAGGGAACATTACTTGTATCAAGTACTGTTAAAGTCTAACCACATTTCTTATGCTCTCTCAGTAGTGAAATCTCGATCCATTTCATGATGAACCTTGGATTCAACCCCACTAGTCCAAAGGTTCACCTTCTAGTAGTGGAGGGACCCTATTTGGATGGGAAAGTCAACCAAAGGAGTACAGATGATAATTTTACACATATTCCCCCAATCCATGGACCGGATGAATTACTTTTCCTTAGACACATTAGATCTTGAGTAATAAAACTATTCAAATGGTGTATGTTCATACTAAGGATGGACCTTAAGTACTTTAGTAGCAGGCTCAATCCCAAGAACCCAATCAAGTTGATGGAATGATAAATCCATAGATAAATCATCCACCTCTAAAGCCTCTCATGTATAATAAGACCTTGTTTCTCCCAACATTCCTTCTTAAAAGGATCAACCATAAAGGTTTCTTCTAGAGCCATTGGAGAAAGATCAACCATAAAGGTCTCCTTTGATACCAATAGAGTAAGATCCCCCCCCCCCACCATGATTCCTACAAAGTAGGTTCCACCCCCAAGGTCTCTTGTGGTGTGGATAAAATAATATCATCTACCACAACCTCATATGATGCCTCTATGGTGGACTTTGTTGCACTAGCCTACTCATCAACCTCAGGATAAGGTGCAATTTCAAGCATCACTGCTGAAGACCGGGCCACTAAGATAGGATACACTTTTTTATAAAAAATTAAATAGGGGGAGTTAAGTAAGTTAAGGGAACGGGAAAAATATTAGTATACTAGAATACCTGAATTATGATATAAATAAAGTTAATCCAGTAGCTCTAGAGTGTTCATTGAGAGACCTCCTACTGGAGCTGTTTTAATAATGTCCACTTCCTTAGCAACCACATATGTGCTCGTCGAATCTATTCAAGGAAAAATGAAAATAGTTTATAACACGAATAATGATATAAATACATTAAGAAAATATAAGAAATAATATTTTTAAATTTACCTGATGATTCTTGACCCTATAAAGCTTCCACCTCAATCAGAGATTCGACCTTAATAGTAGATGATTGATCACCTGTGACAATTATATTAGTAGGGGAACCAACAGAAACCCCCCCCCTTTAGGATTAGAACAACTTCTTCCCCTACTTAAATATCTTCTTTAATCTCACCCTCCTCTATAATTAATGAATCATGTGAAATTAGTAAACTGTTTCAAATATTAATTCATGACATATTTGTTATTCAAAGAGTCTGAATTATTAGATCATACATCATAATTAGAGGACCCATCCCTCACATGGGAGAAAAGTTAGGCACCAAACCTCCAATATTATTACTCCTCTAACATTTATTTCCTAACTATGCCCACAAATAGCTTACCTTCCAAGAGATCTATTGGGGAGGTAATACCCAAAAAATCTTTAACCCGAGTAGTGAGGGGGACATCCATGCCATATGAGTGGTTAAAATCTTCTAGATCCTTGATACACTACACCACCTCGGCCAATGGAGATGGGGATCCTTCCCTTGTATATCCTAGTATAGTTATATGTATACCAACAACTAGGAAATGCTATCATATTCCCTGAATATAGGTGAGTTGGCTAACATTTCCCATAATATCCAATAATTAGGTAAAATGATGTTATATAAAATGTCTCTACATAGAAAAAACTTCTCTAGAGGTTCACCATGTTCCCTCAGAAATACCCCATAGGCCACACCCTCAACCTGATATTACTTCACAAGGAGATTCAGACCTTTTATAAATCTCCTATATGAATATTTTTATTATATTAGATCAGGGATTGACGGATCTGTAGTCATTACTCTACCCAATGGTCCATCCATGCCTTTTTGTTGTTCATTTCCCATTAATTCCCTCAAATATGTGGTTTTGGGGTCCCATCTTCTTCTTCATCCTGAGTGGCTCATCACTTTAGCATCTTCTAGAGACAAGAATTCTCCTAAATTAGTGTTTAGACATTAATAATCACATAGGAAGTGATAATCTATGACATCTCATTTCACTCTTATCTATCTTCACATATGAACATGCACCACAACTTCTAGAGGACTAAAGAGTGTAACTCACTATGTACCCCAATGTAAACCTTCTATGTAAGATTTTTGAGGCAATGAAACTACCTTTAAAACTTAAGTGGGGTGTATAGTTTGTAGATTACTTTTCAATCTACTCGGGCCACTAGTACCCCACATCGGAAGGCTATGAGGTACGACCTCTACTCAATTTTCCTAATATCATCATTTATAAACACTCTCATTAGTAGGGTAAATTGGTAGAGATGAATAATTACACTATCATTTTTCTTGATATCACACTAACGGATACATCACAAGGGGTTGGTTCCCATCTATGTTAAGGATCAACATCATAAAATTCATTTCATAAGGGGAGATGGTGTGTGGATATTCATACCCACCCCATGTGTGAGGAATACTAACTATATAAGATGTATAAGGGTTTTCACACATTGAAGGGGGTCTTCTATTGGATAATACATTGTAGCACCTTTTTATATATTCTCAAGAATGGGTACTTCCATATTAATATGATGCTCCATCGCCAGCATTGAATCCATGATTATGGTGTTGGGACATACCCCATGTGTGCATCTCTAAAATGGAAAATCCACCCACAAATCAGTGTGGTGATGAATCCGGAAAACCAAACAACATAATCCTCGGGATTCACACTGTATCCCTACGTCTTTTGTTGGTATGCTTCCAACATCCAATAATATTAGAGGGCCTCGCCTCACTGATTATCTTCGTACATTGGCACAACATTCCTTACAGTTTCTTTAATAGACCATTAATAAAATAATTGACCCACTACATGAAAGGGATTACCATCATCCCTAGATTCAAATCACTCCCCCCTTACATCAGGTTTAGAAATACCCTTTCATTTCTTAGAATTTGATCCTAGTCATCCAATACATCATCTATATGGATAAATTCATCATACATCTCCCCTTGGACGGTGATCCCCTCAATGTGGTAGAGGTATCATAAACAAATTCATACCTCCTTATAATGAAAATGAAATGTGTTGGTCCCTACTGACCACCTTATTAATATATCTGGAATGATATTCAGGTAGTGGTGAACATGAATCTGTAAAGACCATGTTTCTTTATACAAGCCCATCCTCTAATACTCTGCCACAAATTCACAGCATGACTAGTATTCCTAGTATTCCTATGTCAACTCATCTATAAATTTTCCTCCATATCCTAGACCACATCCTTCATTCCATCCATAGAGATGGTTTATCAAACCGACATTAATAATAGTCTCATTTTTAGGAGGGTGTGTCTCCTCATAAAACACTTCACCATTGACACTACTGATTTGGTTCCACAATGTACATTCGATGGGTGCTTCATGATCCTTCAGGATATGTCCCTCAGAGGTCATGTTCCATTGATATTTCCTAGGTGTACTCTAAACCATTATGTGCGCTCAACCCATGAATCTCTTGAGATGAAAACATCATCCCTTAGTCCAAAACCATACAACAGAAGACTATTAAACAACATCTATTCTCATTTCACCTCCTTCAAGAACTTAGTGAAACCTTTTTAATATGAATCCAACTTGTAGTTCTTCCCAATCATAAGGTTGGTACTCATCTCCCTTCTTCAGCTCCTCACATACTCATCATGTTCAATTACTTTTTATTTAATACTTCGTATATTTTTACATTATAAGTTGTGAAAGTTCTCTCATAAAGGTTGGAGTTTGGAAAATTTTGTTGTCTCACAAAATTATGATCACCAAAAGGCATTTCACAGTAGTGAATTATTTTCATGATCGATAAGGACATGAATCATAGATCACTCATGAATGTAAAATTCTTTCACAAAAATAGAGCTGGGGAATGTTTTTCATGAAATTATCATAGTCCCTTTATGGGTCCCCACCCCTATATATAGGCACTAGGTTAGGCTAGGTTCCATGAATCGGCTCAACGATCACCAATTATAAGTTGTTTTCCCTTAGAATCAGACCATCCATTATCATTCCAGCCCCATTCTAAGAGGGGGAATTTGTTGATGTTCAAAATACATGTTGCGTGAGATTATAATGAAGGCCCAAGGGTTTTGAGTCAGCCCCTATCTAAAAGAATATCAAAATCCATATGAGGAACTGGATTCATGAAATTTAGTGACCTTATTGATTTTTTAGCAGTGTGGAATACCCCAACATGTGATGTTTTGAGGAAAAAAACTCTCATGCAGTATCATCCCAATTCATGAATCCCTCTACCGATATAAAGGTCTGAGGCGGAGCACTATCACGTAGTGCATGTTGGATTTACAAAACTCCTAGGACATTGCAAAACTCATAAATTAACTTGAAGGCCTCTATATTTCATGAATTTTTTTAACAAAGTTACCTGTATCATATAAATTTATCCCTTCTCCAAATTTTCAAAGGACACAACCATAGGATTTCCACCTAAGTCTAAGAATTTATGAAAATTCTCAATTTTTTGTGATGAGCTTCCTATGGTAACTATACTTGAAGATCATACATCACGTGGATTCTTTATCTCTAGAGGCCATGAAATAGATTTCTTTCAAAACTTCCCATGAAATTCAATGAACAATAAATCCTTTAAAGTCTATTGGTTTTTCATGAGATGATTATCTATTATAAAACCAAACCCATGGGGACCAAGAATTTACTTTGAGGTAAGGATACCCTATTTCATGAGGGCCACACCTTCATGAAGTGCTGACCATCACAAAACCATTCCCATGGATATCTATATAGTTACTCCTTTTATCTTTCATGCTTTCACAAAAGTTAAGCATCCTTGTCCCTCAAACAAATTCAAATCCATTCAACCTACACATTTACCTTTCATGAAAGAGGTACCATCAACCCTCTTGTCCACCTCACATTCTCATGGAACTTCTTCAAAAATGATCTTACCACTATCTCCTAATCATAGGTACACTAATTAATTTTTCTCTTAATAATAGACACCCTAACATTAGAATACCTTATTGTCACTCCTCAGTGGTTGTGTTTACACCATTCCCCACCCATACGTTCATGGGTTGTAGTCACATAAAACATAGAGGTGGCATCATTAGGGGAGACGATCTATTTTCCTTAGTAGTGATTTGTAGAATTTATTCTTAATATTCCTCTTTCTTTGAAATTATCCTCCTTAGATGTAGGCCCCACTAATGTCATATTCATATAAAATTAAACTACACAAAAATTTCCTCAACACGTGACATTATATTGCAGTCTTACCACATGTCATAAGTATAGGATGAAAATGTATGATCATCTAGTTTTTACACCTCCCCCTATATCATGGTATCATCCTATTAATTTGGAAAACCAATATTCATAAGCCCCACACCATCCCTCATTGACACTACTTTCATGATGTTTTCATCTATAACACATAACATTAAACTACATAGACTAATCTTGTCGGACAACCTTAATCAATGACATAAAACTACATGGGTTTCGATACCTATCAATTAATAGGGTACATATTATGCCCCCAATAGGTTTTATCCCAACATTTCAACTCATATGTGGTACCTCCCTGCATATCAATCTCGATGTTCCTACACCCGTACAAAACTAGCTTGTCCTTCCCATGGCAATAAGCTTCCCGAGTGTGATCATCTCCCCTATGGGGACACACTTAACCAATCGTGAGTGTGATCATCTCCCCCATGGGGACACACATAATAAAATACCATATACTCAAACTTTCTGAATAATACATTAATCATATGACCAACTATTTATGTTACTTTATATTGATCACACATGCGCATCAACATACACTACTCACACTGTCTCTCTATTTACCTTCATTCAATATTTCTAAAGGAGGTAATATTTTTCACTTTGATTGGTATTGTATTCTCTTTGATTTAAATGGGATGATGGGATTACAGTTTCTCCTTCCTTGATTCCTCCTTAGAGCTGGTTTCCTTGATCGGGTCACCCTCATAAATTAATTCATGTTCATGAAACTGATTCCTGATGTAATATCTTTTCGGATGTTAGTTAATTACAAAAAAAAATTCCCTATATAAAATCAAAATTTCATTATAGGATTACTCACATTGGGAATTGTTGGGAATTTCTGGAAATTGGCAACATTGATCACCTGTGAATCTTTTTCTTGGGAGGGAATCTCACATGAGGTATCTTAGGCATGGATCCCAAGGTATCCCATATAGATCTTGAGGTAAAACATTCCAAGGGTGTAATTCTTCCAAATATTTGTGTCTTAGGAATCCCATTTTTTACATGAGGTAGGTTGTTTGGGTCAGGTCACAGGTTTAACATCTTGTGTAGATAGATCAGAATGTCTGGTTTGGATAGAACATGATATGAGTTTACCATATTTTGAATATGATCATGGGTTTAATGTCTTTTTTGGATAGAATTTATGGATTAAAAAACCTCATGGAGGTAGATACATGTGGCTTTTCCCTAAGAGGGAATATTTCACACCTGAGGTTGTTGACCAATGGATCAGAATTCCTTATGGAGGATGATCTGAGAGTTTTGTCCCTATAAGAGATGATTTTATACCATAAAAGTTTACCAATGGATCAAAATTCTCTATGGAGATAGACCCAGGAGGTGTATCCCTAGGAGTATTATTGTTACACCTTAAAAATTTACAAATGGATCAAAACACCCTGTCGAGATGTATATGGGATGTGAATCCCTAAGAGGGATTATTTCACTCCTAAAATATTACCAATGGATTATAACGCCACATGGAGTAGGATCCCATAAGTAAATTCCAAGGATGGATGATGTCACACCTGAAATTTTACCTTTTATTTAGAATGCCACATCGAGGAAGATTCACCATGTGCATCCCTGTTAGGGAAGATGTCAAACCTGAGGTTGTTTACTAATGGATCAGAATTATCTATAGAAGTGGATCTAAGTATTGTGTCCCTAGGGAGAATGATGTCGCACATGGTAGTTTAACAAAGGATTATAATGCCCATTGGAGTTAGATCTGGGAGGTTCATCCCTAGGAGGGGTGATGTCACTCTGAATTTTTTTCCAATGGATCATAATTACCTATGGAGTTAGCTCTCGGAAGTGTGTCCCTAGTAGATAATATGTCACAAGTGAAAGTTTACCAATGTATAAGAATTATTTGTGGTGGTATATTTTGGAGGTACATCCCTAGGAGGGAGAACCAAGTGTTTAAAATTTTTGGGAGTAAAACTCAGGGAGGAATCCTACGTACCCTATTTTGAAGACAGGGATCAAAACCCTTGTTGTGTGATGCTGAATTTTTAGTTCATGTGATTGAATGAATCCATGTAGTTTAACATCAATAAGTATAGTTTATCATGTCGAAAAAATAGCATCTATGAGGGATGGTGTGGGGATTTCACAAAGAAACTGACCATCACAATAGGATTTATCTTGTTTTGAATGGTGTGGGGGATTATCTATTGATCTATCGTTAGTGAAAGAGTGTGAGACTCAGGGTGATAGAGGGTGTAATCCCATGATGAAAATACATGGGGCATCCTGTTTTCATTTAATAAGATAAGGCTACAGTTTTACATCGTGTGATGAGGATATTTTCATTTATTTTAATGTCATATGACTAAGACATGGAACTATGAAGGTTTATGTCATGTATCTGAGACACGTGGGGCTCACTTCTTACCCCTAGAGATTATGTAACCACCACTCATGTGCCTCTGGGTGGGGTATGACGTTGAAACTACCATGGAGGAGTGTTCAATCATGAGGTCCACATTAAAATCCCTACATATATATGTTAAATGGGTTGACGTACCTATTCTTAGAATAAAAACGTAGGTGTAATGCTCGAGCCACACTTGGGGTAAAGTGGGAGGAAACATGAGCGAATGACACTAGTCAGAAGAAGACTCAAGGTGCAGTTGAACTAGTCCGGTATTGTTGTTGGGATCATGGGCTCCAAAAATTCTTCAAGATATGCCAACCAAAGGGAGGAACCCTAGGGAGACCCAAGAGAGGTGCTACATGATGATTTTATGTTTTTTATGGAGGGTCACACAACACATAGGTCCTAAAATAGTTCGTGGGATTCATAAAGGAGAGTGATTTTCAAAATAGGGTGCCCCTGCATTAGAGGGAAGACATGATTCATAGGAGGGTGCTTTGTGGAGGATATAATATTTGTTAATCCTTAAGTACCAGAGATGTACATCTTCCTTCCTAAAGGACATTGTACTTTTCAAAATGCATCTCCACCTAGGGTGGAGGCTCTTAAAAACACAAAGGATGAGGTTTCTCAAAGCTTGGATACCTTGGGAGATCCATTTTGTTTTTGGTTAGTGATTCTTAGGAGGTCATTGAAAGGATATTTATTTTATAAGTCTAAATTTTATGTTTCATCCATAAAATATCAAACTTTAAGGGTATTTATATGCAAGTGGTTTTCTGAATATTGGAAGAATTCCTGAAGTTCCTTGATCATTATAAATGGGAGTGACACTGCGAGTCAGAATATCATTCTCACAAAGAGACTGAAAACCCATTGTTCACTCATGAAGTTCTCTACGAATCCAAATGTCACTACAAGTAGTTTGACATCAAGCCTACATTTGATCTTGAAGGAAATTATTGTGAAGAGAGTTTCATGAGGTTCGATAATTCATGAATTCTCTATGCTTCATGAAACGATATTTGTTATAGTGATTCTGGGGTTGTTTGTGCTTGGATACCATCTATACCAACCATGCCTTCCTAAAATATCTCCATGCCATACATATTTCAATTTCAACAAATTCCACCTCTTAGAATGGGATCCAATGAGGAAAATGAGTGTCATATTCTGAGGGAAAATCATTGAAAATTTGGAATCCATTCCCTTTCTTGAACTCACTCAAAAATACCGTTCATGATGATCAATTCATAGATCTGACATCAAGGAGACCGTCGCAAACCTAGGTCCATGAATAAGCCTATAAATAATATAGGGTCGCTTGATAGAAACCATCTAACTCTCACTAAGTGAAAATAAAAAGGTCTCTTTTCATGAAGATCACATCCTTCGCAAGAACTTTGTGATTTCGATCGTTACCATTCATGAAGATACCTATCTATGTGAACCTAGAACCATGAATTATTCTTTGTTAACCCTGATATTCAAACCTTTAATTTCATGAAAATCTTTTTTTAGGGACCTCTACAAAAGGACTCTTCATGAGATATCCATGAAATCATACTAAAAAATGATGTCTTGATTCAAATAGCCACTCGGGGAGTTAATTTCACCAATTCTCATAGGGAATAAATGGTTGTGAAAATCATGATTAGTGAGATAATATGAAGTTCCTTGGACCATGAATTACTTAGCACGTTACTAATAGAGCCTCAAAAGGAACCCCCATTTTGTAGTAGGATATTTCTTTATGGATTTGGGATGATAAATGATGTCTTTATCCATATGGATTGTAGGGATGAGCCAACCTAATGGATGAAAATTTTACCTGGAATATATTAGTGGAACATGGCATTTATAGTTCACATTTGGAAGGATCATGTTCTGATCACAACAGAACACCTCTGGAACTATATCAACAACATTTATGGGGATAAAGTGTAATAAAAGTCATCCCCATCATTGTATGAGACTATCCTCATGGGTGGTTAGGGGGAACCTCTCAAAGGATGGGATGATATCTGGGACATACATTAAGGATAAAAATGAAAGATTGAATAGCCCTAGTCCTACTGGGTGTCTGCGTCATTGTCACAAATTTGGGGTAGAGTTGAATCTAGTGGGGATTTATGAGGAATCATGGGCCTCGCAATACTATGTCTACCACCATAAGGACATTATTCTTGATCATAAGATCAGGTGGTGACTGGGGACATACCGCATTCATCTACACCATGGGGATATTGGGTTTAGCCTATGGATATTCACCAGATCACCAGGATCCCAATATAGGTGGTGATTTATGATTATCCCCTCCCCTTATAAGACATGTGGGTTGACTAGAAGTATATTCCATTCCTTGAAAGGGTATTGATACATTTGGTGAAGGTAACTAAAAAAGAGTGTTCAGGATGAGGGTAATCTTATTAAAGAAATGGTTCAACTATTTCTTGAATTTTCTAGTAGAGGATTCATTTGAGGGGGAAGAGTTAGAAAATAATATACTTTGGAGGCTGCACACATTACCTAGATCATACCAGTACGAAAAGAAGCACTCTTACTAGCAAACCTGGGAGGCGATCTGGTGGAAGTTTTTGGGATATATCATCAATCCTGAAGCACCTATATTTAGGTTCGTAGCATTCTCCATCATTTTTATCTATGGCTAGATTTTATATGTGAGGGATTCATGCATAGGGGTGTAGAAGGGCACCTTTAATTTGTCATTAATATTGGAAATGGGGAAGCATGTTAATTTGGTTTTCCCAGTAATGGAGAAGCTATTCAAGGTACTATACCACATCCATGAAGGTAAGACTATGACCCATATGTGTGGACCCATCCAATTCATGTACAAATTTGTTGTATCACACATGGGGTTATACTAGTAACCAAACCTCATTTCTCATCCTACTAGAAACTGTCTTCTAGTGATCTTAAATATCACATGGAGTCACCCATTCAGGTTAGGTTTGGTGGATGTAATTTGGATGTTTGAGCTGGAAGAGAACTTCAAATTTCATTTGGTCCCCAAACCAATAGGAATGATTACCGATGGCCGTATAGGGACCATTTAGCAGTGATCGTACCTCCTGGGCTTTCGATGTAGGGTACTAGTGGAAATAGTCAAATGTGATTTGATCTATGAACTGTACAAACTGCATTGGTTCACATTTCAGTTTACATATCGATATCTATTGACAAAAAATGATTACATAGAGTTGTGCAATGAGTTTCAAAATTTGTTTTTTAGGCCAATTTGGAATATGTTCACATGCGAGGATAGGAGGAAGCTAAATGAGTTGATTCCACCTACCACTGTGTTTTGACTCGTTCATGAATATGCACTCACATGGGAGATGAAATATCATGGGGACATGTTGTGGTGTTTATCTATCCAAATAGTATAGGACCTAAAACCCTAAGGTCATGTCTGAGTGGTGGTTGGTGCATGTAGTGGAAGTAGAGCTGCCTAGTAGGTGGGGTAGCGGCAGCGGGTCCAATAATTCATGTCCCTATAAAGGTGGGAGCTATAGGGAGATGAGCAACATTGTGCTCAAAAAACATGGGAAAGTGGTGGAATGAAGAAGGTGAGCCCTATGTGGTGGTCCTAAAGACATTAATCCATGATCTTGAGAACTGGTTTCATTACATGGATATCTCTTGTGACGCCATCTTTCCATAAACTTGGGAAAATCAGGATTCTTATAGTTAATTCTCATATTCTTGAAAGGTATGCCTCTTCCTTAATAGAGATGAGATCCATCTCACCCAAATCAGTCATGCCAAGGTCAGTTTCTATGTGTCTCAGGATTAGGAATGTCAATATGTATCAGATATGGAGGATCTCATCCATTATTAGGTAATTATGTTCCCTCTAAACAACTAGGCAAAGGTTTTTATTGAACTTGACCTCCACCCCATAGCTGCTAGAAGCTATGCTGGTAGTGCTCACTCCTATTCCATAAGAATAAAATTATTTCCAAAGAAGTGAATACTATCAAGGATCAGATGTAGACATACATTCTTCTTATGACCACGTAAACCCTATGTTCTGTCTTTATTTTTGGGCATCACAAAACCCTCAAAACTCATCTACTAATACCTTCTATCACATGTATAGGATTCTTAAATAATAGAATAGGGGAATGTGTGGGGTCCCTTCTTGATGTTGTTTCTACGAGAAACCAAACATCTACGCATACAACAGATGAAATGAAGGCAAAGAGAACATTTCCTGATAAACTACCTGTAAACTTCCAAGAGCTCCTTGATAGACTATACATCTCATATAAGTCACTTAATCTTTTATTACCTTGATTATTTTTCCTTTTATTCCCATTATTTATTGATTTATTTTGGAATGGAAGTTCGAATAGTGATTGGGACCCAGCCATAGAAAACCAACACTTGCGTTAACCATGCATGGGGCTGAGGTGGTGGTGGTGGATTCAGCTATCTCATCAAGAATGGACTAGGAGAACATATAATTTTGAATAATCAGAGAGGTACCACTACAAGGTACAGTTGAGACCATTGACTCGAATTTGGGGGGTTGAGGTGAAGTATATAATAGTGTTGGATGACAGAGCTGAAGTAGCAGAACCTATGGTAGTGGTTCCACCTAAGGAAGCTTTTTCAACAGATTTTGTTATGGGAGAGGGAGTAACTATGTCATTAGATGTGGTGACATGGTATGTGTCATTGGATATTTAGGTTCTAGAAAAACTATCGGTGGTGGATGTGGGATCCAAATCTCAATTTTTTTCTACCAAAAGGGGTATCTAAAGAATCTAGGATGATTGTCTCCACTATAGATGTTCCACAAGAGGGAATAAAAGGCTTCCACTATTAGTGAAGTGGATAGAGAGGAAATTTTCTTGGGAATTGTTCTCTAGATGCTCATGCCCGAAGACCTACACCTGGAGGATCCAACTGATAATATATTGGAAGTCTTTCTTCCATATGAGCTTTCACTACCCAATGACTTCAATGATTGTAGCTCAAATTATTCCAAGTATAATTGAATTATACACCACAATTCATGGAGTTATGTGTTTAATTTCATCGTCATCTCTCAATTAGTTTAACTACCACATTGAGTTGGATCTCTCTTCTATTGTCTAGTCAGTCTGGGTATTGATGGGGTGATCTTTAGCAACCTTCATGTTCTAGCTTAGTATTTCCAAATCGAGTGAGGTTCTTTATGAATAGAAGGTTCATGGTCATTAGTGAAAGTGAAACAATACAGATATTAACAATTCACTTTAGGCAGTTGAGGATAAGATCTATATCCTATAAGGGTTGGCACATGATAATGCGGTAGTTTCTACTTCTCAAACTAGGATCATCAACATTATGATGGCCCATTTGGAGGTTGATTAATCCATGGTGGAGAATTGAACATCATTGGTTTCTAAATTTCAAGCCAAGACAAAATGGAATAATGTTAGAGATGAGGAGGTTCATCCAAAAGATGATGAAGAGAAGGATGACCTGGCATAGTAGCAGAGAACCTTGGGGGCCACTCAGTAAAGGTTAGTTGAGCTTGAGCACTTTATTTCCAACTTCATCTCTAATAGATTATTTGAAAAATGAGAGGCTCCAATATGTCAATGACCCTCTAAAACATTATTTTGTTTAATATATTTCATGATGGGACGTATTTTTTCACTTTATTTGTTTCACATCAATAATATTTTTGAGACAACCACAACCAATCCCTATGCTCACTTGATTCATGCTCTAGGAAAAAAATAACAGATTACCAGGAGATACCTTGTAGTTTTACCTCAGGAAATAAAAATAAAAACACATAGTTTAACACCATATTATGCGGAATTTGGAAATTTATTTTAACTTCATATGGTGAGGAAGAGACATTTTATATTTTAACTTCATGTGATCAGGACACATTTCAAAATTTAATGTCAACTGACCATAATAGTGAGTGTATAGGGATTATGTATTGATCTTCCCAACAATTCTTCCTTGTGTCAGGTCAAGAGGGGATCCCAAGTTTATTTCATGTGACAGAGTCACATTTTAGCTTCATTAAAAAATGAACATAGTAAACCGACATGAATTATACCTTCCAAACCACTATAGTTGAGGGAGAAGAAGGGTAACATAATGAGAGGCCCTGCACTAAGAAATAGAATATGTGGTGGTTCACATATAGTTTATTGTCATGATGTATAGACCATGTATTTTAGTTTAATTTCCTAAATCTTGGACCTATTGCAAAAAGTTTAAGCTCATGCTGCTTGGATGATGGATTTTAGTTTAAGGTCATAAATCTATAACCCATTTTAAATAGTTTAAGTTTTTTCTTCTTGGATCACGAGAAGTGTATCTCAATGGAATGTGTGCAAAAACTAAAAAATATTATCCTATGTGAATGGATGGGCCTTGGAGGCTAGATGATGGTTCATTCAAAACCTTGGAGACAATTCACACACAGTTTAAATTCATGATTTCTGGACTTGAGTTATTCCCCTAGTTTAAGGTGGTAGGTTTTTGGAATATGTGTCACCCTAAAGTGTTTGGAAAGGCATTAAATAATATTAATATGATGTGAATGGAGTCCTATGAAGTCCAATTAACCATGAAAAATGTAAGGGGTGGGATGAAAATAGTTTAATGTCATATTACAAGGACCATGGATTTTAGATTAAGCCCATAAAGTTTGAGATGTGAAACTAGGGAAGGAAAAGGTCTTGTGAGGAGTCGACAGAGTGGATAGAAGAATGATGAAATATTTGGGCATCACTAAATATCTCATGTGTATGGGAATCAAGTCACACATATTTTTGAGACATGTCATGATAGAAGACTAATGTTGGTAGGGGATACCCTCTCGAATGAGAGTATAAAATCGTCTCCAACATGGATATGATGCATCCAGAATTGATATGGTTTAAGGATACATATAAATGTAATTTTATGAGGAAATATATATTCATTCATCCCTTTTTGTAATATAGGGAACCCTAATTTAATACAAGGTAAAGCCACCTCATAATCAGAGACTTCCATGACTTTTCTGCAGTATAACTTTTGTTTAACATCATGTTTTGAGGATGTTAATAAACTTCCACATTAGGATACTCATTTTATCATTCCTAATATCATGATATTAGGAAATCTTATACCACTAATGGTTCAATTAAATTAAATGGGAATTTTACCTAGGAGGCACATGGAACATTTTGGGTGACTGCACTGCAGATAACAGATGGTTTTGTAGGGAATATATTGCTGGTACTAATGATAGAATGTATAGCTGTAACTACATATCACAAAATGATAGGAATAAAGCCACATGATGTTATTGAAGATATAGGCATAGTTTAAGTTCATATGATCAGGTCCGTGTAAAATAGATGAGAGTCCTTTTATTTGTAATATTTAAAATCTTTTTAATGTCATAATGTGTGAATTATATATTTTTTTGTTTGAAGGTTACTCTTTTAGATGAAAATATTTAATACCAAATGTAAATGATCTAAAGGAATCTTACCTAACACAAAATTATCAATAGACAAACAGCACATAGTTTAAGGTTGTAATTATTTGACCATAACTAGGGCCAAAGGGTTGATGTTTTGTAGGTGTTCCCATAGGAAAGAAGTATGGTAATTTTTTTCTATCCGATAAGGATGTGAATCAAGACATACATAGTTCTAGAAACAAATCATGGTAGAAGATCGTTGCCTATAGGGGTGACTCTCTCTTGTGAGGTAATTTTAAGCACACCTAAATTACCATGGGGCATCCATGTTCAGGACATGGGGTGAGGATTATCTTTTATTTAGAGTCATCTAGATTTCATATGGGGTAAGATATTAGTTTATCATAACACATTTAAGACATTGGGATCTATAGTTTAATTTCATCAACTCAAACTATAGGAGATGAAAATAGTTTAAGGTCATAATTCTTGGACCAATTCCAAATATTTTATGTTTGTATTTCTTATACCAATGAAATTTTGTATAATTTCATAGAGATTTAAACATTGATAGTGGATTATCATAGGTTTATATATATATAGTGATTCAATTTGAAAAAAAACATAAATTAGGGACTAAGGGGCCCAGAGCGACACCACAGATTAGTGAGAAGACTCATATACAATTGAAATATGTGATTCTTGGACTTAAACTCCTATTTTATACTCATAGATTTTGGACCAATTATTCTATTAGTTGAAGGTCATAGAGTATTTACCATGGGGTGATTATTCCAAAAGTTATATGCGTGGTGGTACAGGAACAACATAACATGAAGGAGGACTTAGGAGGCCAACATTTCATGACACATTCACAAGGTAGACTCTCAACCATTTTTATGTTGTGATGTTGGGACTTGAGATCCTCATTAATGGTCATGTATTTTAGACCCTAATCCTCACATGATGTATTTCGTGAGACAATTAGCATTGGCGGTGGGAGTAATATGTTATAAATTCATAGTTATTAAGGAGTATGCATCATTGGAATGGACTTTATGAATGATGTAAGGTCCTACTCACTTGGGATCCAACATTGGAAACATCTTACATGGTATCAACAACATTATAAGATCCTATATTGTATCACATTGGAGAAAAGAGAAGAGGAAACCTTGTTGTTAAATGATATTGTTATTCTATTCTGCTGCCTTTCTGAATTATTCAATGCCTGGATCCTATTCATTTTGAGGGATTCCAACTCATATAGAAGAAGTTATACTATTTTTTATGGAATATATTTTTCATGTAATTCTATTTGCAAATATGGAAACTAAATCAATATGGGAAAATATTTCCTTATTCTATACACCCAGGAATATGATTCCAGCTGGATGAAATTCCTAGTTGTCATTCAGTAGGCCCAATGGGAATTGGGGAGCTTGTCTAGTCAATGTTTCTTGTTCGGGGTCACTATCTTCTGTAAAATATTTTAGATGGCCTTTTTGAATTCCTCAATATATCCATTTTTTTGTTATGATACTAATAAGTATGGTATAACGGGACTATATACATGGCATAACACATTTCCATATTATAATCCCTAAATTTGGAGTTGTTATCTATGAAAACGTCGTAAGGAATAATAAATTGGTGGTTCATGTGAGAGATAATTAACTCGATCATGGATAGAGCCTTTAATTCCTTGAGGAGGTTCACTTTGGCCCATTTGGAGAATAAATCCATCTCTGTTATAATGAACCAACATTGGTAAGCTTTTGCGGGTGTATATGGGCCCAAAATATTGTTTCCCCATACTACAATGGGACAAGAATATTTTTTGGTGCGGAGAAACTCTGGTAATTGATGAACAAGTTTGGCATAGATCTGACACATTTGAAAAATCTTGGCATACTTGATGAATTTATGGACCACGGTGGACTATAATTATCCTAGCATCCAAATCGGGTGGGAAAGTTTTAATACTAACCAGTGGTAACCAAAATAGATAACATTATATTTCTACATAAACTAAGGAATCTCATATACTTGGATAAAAATAATGAGAATCCACTCAAACCTATATCTCTAGAGATTTTATTCAAATTTATGGCCACTCTGGAGGGATAACTGCATTGTGTGTCGATGGATTCACTCATGCTAGGCTTGGTATGGTAGAAGGACACCACATGGGAGGTAATAAAAAAAATTAGTTATCCAATCAGTTATTTCTTTTATTATGGGGGAACATGAGGGTCCTAAAATAGAGGAACTAGTAGCCATCTAGTATACATATTAGTATTCATCATTATCTAGAATTATGGGAATGATGACCCAATGATGCGCCTCATTAATGAATAGGTCATCCTTGTCAATATCTGTAATGACATACCCAAACTAGCCAGGGTGTCAGCTCAACCATTATGTTATTGAGGTAATGAGTCACTTTTGGATTATAAAGGAATTTATCCATCAGATGAAAATTTCACATCAATAGGGTCATGAGCTCTAGCTTTTAGATGATTTAATCACCATTAAAACGACCCATACTTTACATACATTGTTATTAATTCAGAATTGAAGCATACTTATTACAACATATAACAAAACCAAGAAAGGACCGTATAGGTATAGTGTCTTTAGAAACTGGGAAACATAAACAACTGGTTCATAAAGCATCTACTTTGCCTCCAATTTATTTCATCATATCTAGAGTCCCTTTTTGGCATATTCTACTTAATAACCTTCTTCTTGACCTGGGGAAATAAAACATACAAAAGGGTGAGCTCAAATGCTCAGTAAGGGTAAACAAAAGAAATACCAATCACATCATATACATAAGAACATAACTTTTGGAAATATTAACCTGCAAAAGAGATCATAATATCATAACATGGGATAAATCATAGAAGTGAAATGTAATCCCAATAATCATAACTAAAAAACATGAAACTTTGTGGCATACACACATAATCATAGAGAATCATTTCTTATTAGTCAATACTCATTGGCAAGACTATCTTAGTGGACAAAGTCCTTTTCTGAACCGAGTTCACTCCTTGTTTCAGTCCTGTTTCACTGAACCGGTATAACCTACCGTTCCAGCCATGTATATCTCATGAGATATAAAATCTTTACCCAATGAATTGGAGGGAGATATAGGTACCACCCATCTCATAATGATACCATTCTTATGTGTTCCACAAAATCATAAATCATACATCATTGCATAACCCATGTAATAAAAATGGGAATCTTAAACATCGTGACATCATAAAACAATTCATATAAGATAAAGGAATTCATAAATATAATTTCATCACAACATAATAAAATCAATGTAATAATAAAGATATAAACATAACCCTTTGTTATCTTAGATGGAAAATAATTTTGATAAAACACTTGAACTCCATTCTTGAGGAAAATATCCTTTCTGCTTCAAAAACACTTTTCCTTTCTTAACATGTCATAAAATTTTAAACTAAAAGAAGTTGATTAAAAATAAACTTGAAAACATGTAAAGGAAGATTCTTGGAAATAATGTTTTAAAAATCCATTCATGCTGTATAAGTTAAAAAAACATTCTTCGTACTTTTGTCAGAAAAGTCAAAAAGTACCTCGTACGAAAAACGACAAAAGATTCCTTTCATTTCTTTTACTAAAAACTCACAAAAGGGTAAAATTGGATATAAACTATTGTATAAGGGTATAAATATTACATATTGAGGAAATATAGATGTGGATGATAAAATATACCCCAGTAAATTTCAAAGTATAAACAATCTCGGATAAAAATGAGATTGTGATATTTTCCCTTACCTTAGGTCCGACTTGCTTTGTGAGTGTCCAAACCTCCTGTATAATGATTTAAATAATGTTATTGACTTATTCTAGAATCATACTTATTTTTATGATATCAAATATGGTAATATTCTTATCTTCTTAGTAATATTTCATTGCTACTTGTTATTTGGGTGTTTATAACTTTTTGTTCTTATGCGTGTTTTGTCGAATAAATTCTTATTCTTCTCTTTAGGTTATAGATACCTCATTTCCAGAATGGTATTAGTGTAATATATATCATATTCATTCATTAAATTCATTTATATAATCATTATTAAATGAAGATCATGTAGAACGAGTCACATCACATCGTGGAGACGGTATTCCGTACGTACGCACAAGTGATGATATAGTTCCTATGATCGTGGAATTGTATTGGAGTGTATGTATACTATTTCAGAATCAATATCAATTTATAATAGCCATATATAGTCATTATTTACACCATTATACCCATCCAAGTAAGGTGGTGGTGGAAAATAGATTACACCACGGCGTGGAGACAGTATTCCGTACGTACACACGCGCGGTGATTTCATTTTCCGTAGGATGGATAGATGGTTAAATAAGGTTGTTTCATACTTATAATAACATATCCGTATATTATTGATTCTGATGTTATTACTTTATAATGAAACAACTAAAGAAGAAGAAGTGGAAGAAGAAATAAAGATGAAAAAATTGGTAACGGACATTACCTCTTCTTTGAAGTGATTCTTTGAGACCTCCTTTTAGGGCATTAAAATAGGTCTTTGAAGAAGACCAGAACCTATAGGATGTTTCTAGGGAAGTGGAGAGAAGAAATTGGCAGGGGTTGTCCGAGCTTGAAGGCTCAAAGTGCTGTGAGGAAGAGGGGGACGAGGTTCCCTTTTATAAGGGAGGAGAGGGGCACCTTTGGAATAACTAAACATATTATTTTATTATAAAGTCAATTTCGGTTTTAAATAGATCCAAATTGAGTTATTTCTAAGCTAATGTGGGGATGGGTATAAATACTCTCATCCAATAGAATTTAGACAAGTTTAGGTCATTATATTAACCTTATCTTTTAGTTTTAACTCTTAGTTAATTAGATTGACATTTACCATGTAACTTTGTATTTTTATATTATATAGTTAATAAACTTACCATATACATCCAAGCGACCCCAAGTTGTGTTTTATTAATATATATAACCTTATCTAAGTCATTTGGAAAAACCTTAGACTTTTAGGAATAAAATAACAATTAATAATATAATATTCGTTTTAAAAACTATTTTATGTCAATTTGGACACTATTCAATAGTTGATTTTTTTGAAACTCATAACAGAATGATTACTTAGACCAAAGTTAATTAAATCACTCCTAACATGTCATATTAACCTAGAAAATTAGTTTAATTTATAAAAAGTCTCAAATTATACTTATTTAGGTATTTATAATATCAATTATTCTAATTTTTTACTATTATGGTAATTACTGCATCATCATTGTGTCATAAATAAAATAAATTATTTAAAGTCTAAAATTTACAAATAAAAAACCATTATGTAGGAAACGTTTTTATCTTTATAATGAATATTTATAGTCGATTTTATCTTATGTATAACCCCATATTAAAAATTATTTACTTATTAAACTTTGATTTTAACTATTTTAACCCTTCTTTAAATAAATTAATAATAAATGTCCTAATCTAATCCAAGTGAGCCTAAATGGTCATATTTTATTACTAAGGTTATTTTTGGACGAATTAAACTTGTCCAATAGAATTAGGACATGTGTTAGGGTAATACTAATATCATTTTTACCCTTAATTACCCTATTTACTTTTAACTGTGGTAAAAAATGTAAAAAGTTACTATTCACCAAAAAATTATTTTAATCTCATTGAACCACATTTTACTTACTAACATCAACCGTGTCTTTCGGATTTTCAAAATTCCACTCACAGAAGCGTAAAATTAAGTTTTATGAAAAATTCAGTTTTTTTAACAGCAACATAGTAGTTTTATTATTCATCAAAGATTGAAAGTTTTCAGAAAAATACCAAAATTTCACCCTAGGCTAATTTCGATATTCCGAGTCCAAAAATGAAGTCCATTTTGAAAAATAAAATGTATAAAATTTCAAAAAGTTGTTATTCCTATTCATAATGGCTAGTTTTAATAATATTTTATTAGCATATCATTGTTTAGTGAAACTCGGTACTGCGTACGACGCAAGCTATCGAGGAAGGTTGCGATTTCTTGTAAAGCAAGCCAAGAAAGTGTTGTGTGTAGAAAAAGATTTTTTTGATGATTTATATAACATAAAAGTCTCGGGTGTTACATTCTACCCCCCTTAAAATGAATTTCTCCCTCGAAATTCGTCACTTTGTAACAAACAGATGAGGATACCTCTCCCTCGTCATATCCTTAAGCTCCCATGTAGCTTCTTCTAATTGGTGGTTCCTCCATAAAACATTCACCAATCAAGTGGTCTTTCTTCGTAGGATTTTTTCGCTACAATCCAGAATCTCTATCAGTTGTTCTTCATAAGAAAGATCTTGCTCCAACGGTACAACTTCTGAGCTGAGTACATGTGAAGGATCAGGTATGTACTTTCTCAGGAGAGATACATGGAACACATCGTGAACTTGAGAGAGATTCGGTGGAAGTGCCAATCGGTAAGCTACCTTCCCAACATGATACTGTATTTCGAAAGGACCAATATATCTTGGGCTCAACTTCCCCTTCTTTCCAAATCTCATAACCCTCTTCCAGGGAGATATTCGTAAGAACACTTTATCACCCACTTCAAACTCTAGGTCTTTTTTTCGGTTGTCGGAATAACTTTTCTGCCGACTCTGAGCTTCTCTTATGTGTTGTTGAATAGATCTGACCTTTTCTGCCATTTTATCAACGAGATCAGGTCCTAATAGCTTTCTTTCCCCAACTTCATCCCAGCAAGATGGAGTCCTACATTTCCTTCCATAGAGAGCTTCATAAGGACCCATCTGAATACTGGAGTGAAAGCTATTATTATAAGAAAATTCCACCAAAGGTAGGTGTTGATCCCAACCACCTTTGAAATCCATAGAGCAAGCTCTCAACATATCTTCTAGAGTTTGAATTGTTCTCTCAGACTGACCGTTTGTCTGAGGATGATAAGCAGTGCTGAAACTCAACTCTGTATACAGAGTATGCTGAAGACTTCACCAGAACTTCGAGTTAAATCTCGGATCCCGATCAGATATAATAGAAAGTGGTACTCCATGGAATCTTACCACTTCCTTTACATATATCCTGGCAAGTTGATCCAGAGAGAAATCCTCTATAATAGCAATGAAGTGTGCAGACTTTGTAAGACGATCAACTATGACCCAGATAGCGTTATTGCCTTTGGATGTTTTAGGAAGTCCTGTGACAAAGTCCATAGTGATGTTTTCTCATTTCTATTCGGGTATGGGTAATGGTTGTAACATCCCCTTAGACTTCTGTCTCTCAGCTTTAACTTGTCGAAAAACCAATCATCGAGAGACATATTCAGCAACATCTCTTTTCATGCCATCCCACCAGAAGTACTCTTTCAGGTCCCTATACATCTTCGTGCTTCCAGGATTAATAGATAATGAAGAACTATGAGCCTCATCCAGTAGCTCATTCTTTAATTCGGGGATGGGAGGAACACAAACCCGATTCCGGAACATTATTATCCCATCACAATCAAGGTTGAATTCAGGAACATTTCTCACCTTCTTTTGTAAATCAACATCTTCTTTATGTGCCTCTTTAATCTTCACATGTATAGATGGTTGAAAATTCATTTGAGAAAGATAAGAATTTTTCCCTTCCATTATAATTCCAAGATCAATTCTTTGTAAATCCATAAATATTGGATCTTTTGTGATCCTCATCATGGATAAACTAGCATGGTCTTGTCGACTTAATGCATCTGCCACCTTGTTTTCTTTCCTAGGGTGGTAATGGATTGAGCAGTCATAATTCTTAATCATCTCCAACCATCTTATTTGGCGCATATTCAGCTCCTTTTGTGTGAAAATATACTTTAAACTATTAGGATCAGTATAAATATCACACCTTTCACCATAAAGGTAATGCCTCCAAATCTTTAATGCCAAGATTACCGCAGCTAACTCAAAATCATGAGTTGGGTAATTTTGCTCATGTATTTTCAACTGTTGTGAGGCATAATCTATCACCATATCGTTTTTCATAAGAACACACCCCAATACCTTCTTGGATGCATCAATGTAGATCACAAACCTTTCTCCACTACAAGGCAGTGTGAGCACAGGTGCACTGGATAAACTTCTTTTCAACTCCTTGAAATTATCTTCACATTCCTCCGTCCAAACAAACATAACTCCTTTCCGAGTCAACTTGGTTAGTGGATTAGATAATCATGAAAAATCTTTCACAAAACGTCGATAATATCCAGCCAAACCAAGAAAACATCGGATCTCAGTTACTGTTGTTGGTCTCGACCATCTTTCGATAACCTCTGTTTTTTCTGGATCCACAGATATCCCCTCTTTTGATATTATGTGACATAGAAATTCAACTTTTTGAAGCCAAAATTCACACGTTGTAAATTTGGTATAATGCTTCTCCTTTCTCAGGGTCTTCAATATAATTCTCAAGTGATCTTCATGTTCTTACTTGCTCTTTGAATAGAAAAGAATATCGTCTATAAAGACTACCACAAACTGATCAAGATAGTCTCTAAAGACTCTATTCATTAGATCCATGAAGATAGCAGGGGCATTAGTACGACCAAATGGAATCACTATAAATTCATAGTGTCCAAACCTTGTACGGAATGCTGTCTTTGGTATATCCTCCCTTTTGACCCTTAATTGATGATACCCTGAACGGAGATCAATCTTGGAAAAGTATTGACCTCTGCGTAGTTGGTCAAATAGGTCATCAATGCACGGGAGAGGATATTTTTTCTTGATAGTGATCTTGTTAAGTTCTCGATAATCAATGCAGAGTCTCATTGATCCATATTTCTTCTTAACAAACAGAACAGGTGCTCCCCAAGGTGATGCACTAGGGCGTATGAACCCCTTATCAAGATTCTCTGGGAGTTGCTTCTTCAATTCCTGCAACTCAATTGGGGCAATTCTATAAGGTGTCCTTGAAATAGGCAAAGCACCCGGTACGAGTTCTATTGAAAACTCAACTTCACGATTCGGTGGAAGACCCGGCAATTCCTCCAGAAAGAATTCATCAAACTCCCGTACAATGGGAATATTCTTAATCTTGAGTTTCTCACCAACCATTTGAGATAAATAACCTTAATTTAGTGGAATCAATACCCATAAAATGGAAGAAATATCCACTAGAAGGTTATGTTCGTCCTTGCATCGATAGACGATCATAGATTGATCTGGAATATGAAATGTGACTTTCCTTCTTTGGAAATTGATATGATCTCCATGTAGAGAAAGAAAATCCATGCCAATAATCACATCAAATTCCACTATAGGAAGGATCACAAGATTTGCAGGAAGCACATTCTCACAAACTTCAATCGGAGAAGAATTATAAACTTTTGATACGACTTTTGTGACATTAGGGGTTGTCACAGCTAACTCAACATCTTACTGTTGAGGTAATACGGTGATATCCTTAGAAAATTCTTCAGAAATAAAGGAGTGTTTGGATCCAGAATCAAATAAAACATTTGCTACTTTAGAATAGATGGTAAGTGTACCTTTCACCACATCGTTATCGTACTCCACATTGCTGATAGAAATTGCATGTGACTTTCCTTTGTCTTTAGCCTTAAGAGTTTGTTGACGTCGACCATCATCATCAACCCTTGGATTAGGGCATTTATTGGCATAATGTCCCATCTCCTTGCACTTGAAACATTGAATTGATGTAGGTTCATTCTATGTATCCCTTCCTTTGTTTGAATCATTAGACATTTTTTCCCATCATCGCAGTATTCAAATGCCCGATGACCTTCCTTTCCATATTTGAAACATTTACTTGTCCCTTTAAGACAACTCCCTCCATGTTTCTTTCAACACTTGGAGCATAAGGGAAAGCTCATCTTCTTTTCAGTGTGCTCTTTAGATTTTCCTTTGAATTCCATTTTCCTCTTCTTATCAAACCCATATGACTGATGGGTTACTCTAATCTCCATCTCAACTTTGAGAGCACGTCGAACGATTTCCTCGTATCTATTGAAGTCCCTTATGGCTAGGGCCCTTCAAAGACTTGGTTTTAAGCCACTAAAGAATCGATCGATCTTACTCTCAAGTTGGATAATAATACCAAAAGTGTACCTTGAAAGTCATGTAAAATTTGCTTCATAGGTACCAACAGATTCATCATCCTTTTGCTTCAGTTTAAGAAACTCTTTCTCCAACTTTGTTTAGCGAATACTAGGGAAGTACTTATTGAAAAATAAGTTCTTGAACTCGTCCCATTCCATGGACTCAATTTCATCCCTTTTCCTCGTATTCTTAATAAGATTCCACCATTGATCAGCATCACCTTCCAAACGATACACTACTAAGATGACTTTATCATGCTCAGAATATTGAAGAACTGAAAATATCTTTTCAGTAGTACTAATCCATTTTTCAGCAACTAATGGATCAGTAGACCCATTGAATGAAGGTGGACACTGTCTCATGAAGGATTCAACAGAATGTTGCTCCTTCCTGTGCTCATTTGGAAGTCCTGCATGATTCATAGATTGTGAAAGTTGTGTGAGCATGGCTACAAGATTTTGCATTCCAGCTCCCATAACGTTTGGTTTCTCAGGGGTACAATCATTGTATTGCCCATCGCATTCCGCATTAACATGGTTCCTTTGTGTTCCAGCCATTGACTAGAACCAAGAAGAATAGTGTGAGCAACACTAATTATAATAGGAAAACCACATAATCAAGAATAAAATTTCACACTTAAGGTCTTATCCTAGGTTATTCATGGCCATTTCTAAAATACCAAGATTTTGTTCTATGCTTAGACATATCCTTAGGGTTCTTACTAAGGCTTTCACATCCTAGTTTCAAAAGGTTGACTATACATTTCCTCTGATACCCACTATAATGACCCATACATTACATACATTATTATTAATTTAGAATTGAAGCATACTTATTATAACATATAACAAAACCAAGAAAGGACCGTATAGGTATACTGTCTTTAAAAACTGGGAAACATAAACAACTGGTTCATAAAGCATCTACTTTGCCTCCCATTTATTTCATCATATCTAGAGTCCCTTTTTGGAATATTCTACTTAATAACCTTCTTCATGACCTGGGGAAAGAAAACATACAAAAGGGTGAGCTCAAATGCTCAGTAAGGGTAAACAAAATAAATATCAATCACATCATATACATAAGAACATAACTTTTGGAAATCTTAACCTGCAAAAGAGATCATAATATCATAACATGGGATAAATCATAGAAGTGAAATGTAATCCCAATAATCATAACATAAAACATGAAACTTTGTGGCATACACACATAATCATAGAGAATCATTTCTTATTATTCAAGACTCATTTCCAAGACTATCTTAGTGGACAAAGTCCCTTTCTGAACCGAGTTCACTCCTCGTTTCTGTCCTGTTTCACTGAACTGGTATAACCTACCGTTCCAGCCATGTCTATCTCATGAGATATAAAATCATTAACCAATGCATTGGAGGGAGATATAGGTCACACCCATCTCATAATGATACCATTCTTATGTGTGCCACAAAATCATAAATCATACATCATTGCATAACCCATGTAATAAAAATGGGAATCTTAAACATCGTGACATCATAAAACAATTCATATAAGATAAAGGAATTAATAAATATAATTTCATCACAACATAATCAAATCAATGTAATAATAGGGATAGAAACATAACCCTTTATTATCTTATATGGAAAATAATTTTGATAAAACACTTGAACTCCATTCTTGAGGAAAATATCCTATCTGCTTCAAAAACTCATTTCCTTTCTTAACATGTCGTACAATTTTAAACTAAAAGAAGTTGATTAAAAATAAACTTGAAAACATGTAAAGGAAGCTTCTTGGAAATAATGTTTTAAAAATCCATTCATGCCGTATAAGTTAAAAAAACATTCTTCTAACTTTTGTCAGAAAAGTCAAAAAGTACCTCGTACGAAAAACGACAAAAGATTCCTTTCATTTCTTTTACTAAAAACTCACCGAAGGGTAAAATTGGATATAAACTATTGTATAAGGATATAAATATTACATATTGAGGAAACATGGATGTGGATGATAAAATATACCCCAGCAAATTTCAAAGTATAAAAAATCTTTGATAAAAATGAGATTGTGATATTTTCCCTTACGTTAGGTCCGACTTGCTTTGTGAGTGTCCGAACCTCCTGTATAATGATTTAAATAATGTTATTTACTTATTCCAGAATCATAATTATTTTTATGATATCATATATGGTCATATTCTTAGCTTCTTAGTAATATTTCATTGCTACTTTTTATTTGGGTGTTTATAACTTTTTGTTCTTTTGTGTGTTTTGTCGAATAAATTCTTATTCTTCCCTTTAGGTTATAGATAACTCATTTCCAGAATGGTATTAGTGTAATATATATCATATTAATTCATTAAATTCATTTATATAATCATTATGAAATGAATATCATGTAGAACGAGTCGCATCACATCGTGGAGACGGTATTCCGTACGTACGCACAAGTGATGATATCGTTCCTATGATCGTGGAATTGTATTGGAGTGTATGTATACTATTTCAGAATCAACATCAGTTTATAATAGTCATATATAGTCATTATTTACACCATTATACCCATCCAAGTAAGGTGGTGGTGGAAAATAGATTACACCACGGCGTGGAGACGATATTCCGTACGTACGCACGCGCTGTGATTTCATTTTCCGTAGGATGGATAGATGGTTAAATAGGGTTTTTTCATATATATATAATAACATATCAGTATATAAGGGATACTGATGTTATTACTTTATAATGAAACAACTAAATAAGAAGAATTGGAAGAAGAAATAAAGATGAAACAATTGGTAACAGACATTACCTCTTCTTTGAAGTGATTCTTTGAGACCTCCTTTTAGGGCACTAAAATAGGTCTTTGAAGAATTCCAGAACCTCTAGGATATTTCTAGGGAAGTGTAGAGAAGAAATTGGCAGGGTTTGGCCGAGCTTGAAAGCTCAAAGTGGTGTGAGGATGAGGGGGAGGAGGTGCCCTTTTATAAAGGAGGAGAGGGGCACCTTTGGAATAACAAAAAATATTATTTTATTATAAAGTCGAGTTCGGTTTTAAATAGATCCAAATTGCGTTTTTTCGAAGATAAGGTGGGGATGGATCAAAATCCTCTCATCCAATAGAATTTAGACAAGTTTAGGTCATTATATTAACCTTATCTTTTAGTTTTAACTCTTAGTTATTTAGATTTACATTTACCATGTCACTTTGTATTTTTATATTATATAGTTAATAAAATTTCCATATACATCCAAGCAACCCCCAAGTTGTGTTTTATTAATATATATAACCTTATCTATGTCATTTGGCCAAACCTTAGATTTTTAGGAATAAAATAACAATTAATAATATAATATTCATTTTAAAAACTATTTTATGTCAATTTTGACACTATTCAATAGTTGATTTTTTTGAAACTCATAACAGAATGATTACTTCGACCAAAGTTAATTATACTTATTTAGGTATTTATAATATCAGTTATTCAAATTTCTCACTATTATGGTAATTACTGAATCATCATTGTGTCATAAATAAATTAAAATATTTAAAGTCTAAAAATTACAAATAAAATACCATTATGTAGGAAATCTTTTTATCTCTCTAATTAATATTTATAGTCAAATTTATTTTATGTATAACCTCATATTAAAAATGATTTACTTATTAAACTTTCATTTTAACTATTTTAACCCTTCTTTAAATAAATTAATAATAAATGTCCTAATCTAATCCAAGTGGGCCTAAATGGTTATATTTTATTCGTAAGGTTATTTTTGGTCGAATTACATTTGTTCAATAGAATTAGGACATGTTTTAGGGTAATAATAATATCATTTTTACCCTTAATTACCCTATTTACTTTTAACCATGGTAAAAAAGTAAAAAACTACTATTCACCAAAAAATTATTTTCATCTCATTGAACCAAATTTTACTTACTGAAATCAATCGTGTCTCTCGGATTTTTGAAATTCCACTCACAGAAGCAGTAAAATTAAGTTTTATGAAAAATTGAGTTTTTTTAACAGCCACTTAGTAGTTTTACTATTCATCAAAAATTGAAAGTTTTTAGAAAAATACCAAAATTTCACCCTAGGCTAATTTCGATATTCCGAGTACAAAAATGAAGTCCATTTTGAAAAATAAAATTTATAAAATTTCAAAAAGTGGTTATTACTATTCATAACGGCTAGTTTTAATAATATTTTATTAGCATATCATTGTTTAGTGAAACTCGGTATTACATACGACGCAAGCTATCGAGGAAGGTTGCGATTTCGTGTAAAGCAAGCCAAGAAAGTGTTGTGTGTAGAAAAAGATTCCTTTGATGATTTATATAACATAAAAGTCTCGGGTGTTACAACCATTAACTCATTTGATGACTATCACAACATCTCCTTTCAAAATAAAGTGGGGGACATCATTCTTGAGAGCCATCTTGTGACCATTAATGATTTCCTGATACTATTCCTAATTGTTGGGGTGTCCTTCAAACATCATGAATGTGTATGCCAATACATCCTATTTTTGGGTGATGAAGATGATCCCTAGGCCAAATATGTTGATCTTAGGATCATTGAGACTTCAACCAATTGGAATCCATGAGGAACCATCAAAATTCATCTACCAATAAGGTATAGCATGATCCCTTGAGAGGATGGAATCATTTCAGAAATCAATATCATGGGGTAGTTCTTCCAGGGCTGGACAGGAAACCAAATATTTTACCAATTCCTGGACCTTTATGGAGTTCAATGGGATAAACCTGATGTCGAACTAAGGAAGGATCACTACCCAATAAGACAATCAACCTATCATCATGGGGATATTTATGATATACTTAAATAGGCTCTTATGGTGTATAGTTGTATCTCATGTTTCTCCATATAATTCCAAAATTTCTACAATTCAAAAACTAGTGTAAGGTACCTCTTCTCGAAAGGGGGTGTCTAGTCTCCGTGTTAAGGATCATGAAAATGAGATAATGTAAAAAGTCTTTTATATCCTAATTGTACTTGAGGAAAATAAGGTCCCTAAGGGACATTTCTAGGGAGGTCACATAGAGTAATAGATTCTTTCTAGAGATTGGAGACCTCAAAACTAGAGGTTGTATTAAATAATTCTATATTTCTTCATAATAGTTCTAGTACTCATCTTCCCTGGGTTAGATGGTCCCATTATTCCTAAGACCCAAAATGGTATTACACTTTCTAGCCATATTTTTGATAAATTGGCATATAAAGACTAAGTGTCCTTGGTGGCCTTATAGCTCTCAAAGGTTTCCTGAGGGAGGAATTTGGATAATGGACATTATCTTATCTGGTTAAATATCAATGTCTCTTTATCTTATGATGATTACAAGAAACTTCCCAGAGGTACTCTCAATACACACTTCAAGGGGTTCATCTTCAAATACTAGGAAGGAAGTGGAACACTTTATCAAGATCAATGAGATAGTCCTAGGGTTGGCTGTATTTGATCAGCAAGTCATCCACATTACATTCCACCAATGTCCCTAGGATTAGTTTGAATATGTGGTGTATGGCCCATTGGTAAGTTGATCTTTCATTCTTTGGGACAACGAGAATCACCTGATTTTAAAAGGTCCCTTTGGGGACCCCTAAGGTAGTAGAATCATCATCCTTAGTGGAAATTAGGATCTATTTGTACCTAGATTTTCCATCCATGAATGATAAATCATGAAACTCAGTTTTAGCATCGTTCAACAACTATGACACTAGAAGTCAAAAATCATCCTTCAGATAATGTTGGATGAGATATTAGATATCGATACAGTCTCTAATCTTTTTTTCTTTTTCCTAATAGGGGCGATGTTTTCCAGACACATGGGGTACTATACTTTTTTGATGAAGTTGTATTTGATAGTCTTATTAACCATATCTTCAAACATGGAACCATGATAGGAGTGTATATTTCTTGTAGGCTACATGAACCCATGCCGACTCCCTGGGAGGCCAAGATGGTGGATAGTTACATGAGGTTATAGTCCTAGTATCTTTTCATATATCTAGGAAAATACATCGTGACTCTACATCAAGAAGGCCACAAACTATTGTATCTCCTTGGGTGGAATGGCTACACTAACCATCATTGGACTCATATCTTCCTCTGTTCTAAGGATCACCCGAACCAAGTTGTTGAGGGTGAAAAATATGCACTATTTTAATGAAGTATAAGATTATTCTAAATCCACTTTGTTATATGAGGTGGGAGAATCAATAAGAGTGTGTATTTTGTCCATGCCAGCTAACTTATGGGAATCACAGTTTCCTTCTTAGGAAAACATGAAATCCTCACTCAGGGTCCATGTTCTGTCAAAACCATGGATAAGGATTCATTCAATACAATTCCATCAAGCCTTCATCCTCAAGTACTATTCTGGATGTCAAATCAATAGTGGTGATTCTTCTTATGAAGATTCAACCATACCCTATAGAAAATTCAACAATGTCATAAAATTGTGTTCCTAGTGAAATCCTTTGGGTGCGTCATGGGGATTATGGAATATAGTATCATCTTGGCCTAGCTTGTGTAAGAATATGAGGTAATCTATGGAAATTCCTCCCTTTTAGGGATGTGGTGTCAATTTTTCTTAGAAATGAAAAAACAACATCCCATGTCTAGAATGTGGCCTCCAAATGATGGATTAATCGAATAAAGGAATCATCCAAATCTTCCCATGGACTAGATGTGGAAATTGAGCGCTCAAACTTATTGGTCTAAAATTTCATACCCTACTATTTATAATAGAAGGAATCCAAATAGTGAGATTCACAAGAGTCTAAGGGATAAAAATCACTTGGAATTACCCTTACTCGAATATTGAGGGATTACTTGAGGAACTGGTGATATATGGAAGGGACTTTCACTTGTAGATTAAGCTAAGCCCTACCTAACAACACATTATCAGTGGTATCCTAGGAGACATCCATTAATTCAACACTTTACATCAATGCACCAAACTAAGTCCTCAACTAAATCATGCCACATATTTTCTACTTATCCCTATCATAATCCTAAATATTTAGGTCAGAGTGAGTTAGATCTGCTCAGTCTATCCCAGCATGTTGACAGTCAGGGTCAGGACAAGTTTAGTCCCAGAACTCAGGTCAACTTGGATGTAATGTATTTCCATGCCATTGAATAGGCATGTTTTTTACAGCGTGTAGATGTTCCCCTTCAGGAGATCAACCTTATTCTATCCATATAATGTGGTGATGATTTTTCATTCCTCTTACTTGAAATCTTCTAAAAAGTATGTCTCTATGACAAATACCTAAAATTCAAACTGGAGTGGGATTTTTAGGGCCTCTGCAAGGGCCGCAAGAATTTCTTCTGACATGAAGATATAATTTAGAATGAGAACCTTTCATGTATTCTTATAATGAACTTGAACATGTTTTACTTCTACACCAAAGGAATGCTTTTTTCCATAAGGTTCGTTCTTTTTTTTGGGCACAACTGGTGTTGTTGGTTGTACTACTAAGTTCTGGAAAGTGTTGGAAATATCCTTATGCTGAAAAATGACTCACCCTGAAACAACACTTACTTATTTTTTATTGGATGAGGCCTAGATCTGGATAGACATAGCTTATTTAGGTGCGGTCATGGCTAGTCATCTCTGATAGTTGACATGGTTGTTTGTGGTGTTAGATCCAAAAAAGTAAGTTTGTAAGACTACACATATTTAAATCTGTACAAAAGCTACTTCCAAGTCTTGATATAATGTATACCTCAGTATTAGAAGTTGTATTGGATGCTCTAGAAGCTCGCATTTCCTTGACCTCTCTTTTGATGGCATCAGTTGGAGGCACACAAGGGGCTTACCAGATTGTCCTCAATGTCATTCATTGTGAATTGGTCAACTAACTCAATGGAATTCACTGATTCATACCCAACTCATCAATAGAAGGGTTTTCAAAAGTTGTGAAGATCCTAGGTGTGATTCCCAACTTAGGAGACATAAAATCTCTCAGGGTGTGAGATGGATTTGGAATCGATGGGGGAACTTTGGTTTCTCTTACACTATCAGCGCCTTCACCATTGGGATTTAGAAGGTTGTGACATAGATGTAGAAGCATCATCTAGGGAAGGAATAATAACAATAGGAGGATATTGTCTCCCTAGGAAGGCATAGATGACACTGTGAGTGTGAGTAGATACTCTATGAGATAACCAATCATATTCATTTGGGGTTTCATGGATACAGGCATGTTTTCATCCACCTGAACCCTCACCGAAACTATCGATATGAGTAGATATATGTTACAACTATGTCGGGATGTTTCCCAACTTGATCAAACCATGTTTCACTTCATCCTAGATATAATTATTAAACACATATCATTCTAGGATGGTATTTCTAATAATTCTATAGAACCAAAAATGGTTTAGGTGGTCAGTTCATCCTATTTTATATAGCCTCTTGTACTCTGTTAGCTTCAGAATCCCCTTATTTTGGGAATATATATAATAAAATGGTAACTACGAATCTTAAAATAATAATTCAAGTTCATTATATCTGTAAAGGGTTCTCTAGGAGCCTGGCCTTGATAAGGGGATAAAGCCACATTTTCTCATTTTACTGGATAATCATGGAGAGGCGGTTCTAGATAGTTCTGTGTAGGGTGAGGTAGATCTTGGTAGGGATAAAATACATAGTGGGAATCTTTTGGAAAATAGTCCAAAAAATCAATCATCTCAAGGTATTTTACCTATACGTTGGTGAAAGTCTCTATCTTGGTAGGTCTTCTTATAGAAGCTTGGACGGGCAATGAGTATTATGGTTTAGCCTATTCTAAGTCTTCCTCCAAATACTAGGCCTTATAAAAAAACTCTTTGAGTCCACCTAGAATGTTCTGGGTGATTAGGGTAGAGACCATCTTAGTCTTAACATTCCCACACACATTGTTAGTAGCTAATCAAAAGTCAAATGCAAATCAAGTGAGTACAAGAGGCCATTCCACTAGGTAGAAAACATATGTATCACTCATCAATAATTTTCTTGAACATAAAAAGGGTAGTAATAATTTTATTGTGCATGGTGGAGCTGAACAAGTAAAAGAATCTTTTTGTGAAGACCTTCCCAACTTGTAATGGACTCTATAGTCAGCTGGTTATACCTGAGGAATTCAGGTCCTTCCAATGTCCAGAAAAAATGTCAAAGCTTGGTGGTCTCCTATTACTCTGATTTTCCAACACGGTCTCACATCTTGAAATGAAGTGGTCTAATTTCTTTTGTCGGTCACCCATCCTATTGAATAAGAATATATTAGGATTCCCAAACTTTGGTCTTGATCACATGTCATCCACCCATGCCAAGTATGACATTACATTAGGTGGGACCCCTACGTATCACAACTATAGAGCCTTAAGGTGAGCATTGAGAGTGGCTATCAAATAATATTGGAAAGGATATCTATCATGATGATAATTATTGACCACCAAATCATTTACGAGATCATAAACTCAGTAAGTAGGCTTAGTGATTTATGGAGTGACATGACCTAGATCTTGAGAAGGGTAATTTCCCTACTCAGGAGGGTTCAGTAACTAATACCTCAGTATTTTTCTATATACCCCTGACTCTTCTCTGTCTGGATGCACTGGGTTACCAATGTTGACTAGGGGAATCTAGATAATTATAACTTTTTTACTACTGGATGAGAAATGGGATCACATTGGGTAATTCCATAGTCCGAATGTTGATCATAAATGATCTCATAAATGATCCTTTTCCACTCTTTGAGCTACAAAAAAAGGAGTCTATCAAAGGAATTTACTCTGTCATTGATATTAAATCAGATGGATCAGTAGGTCCAACATTCTCTTTACACTTTTTGATATTCTTATTGGGAGGTAATGTCTCATTGGAGGGATCCCCAAGGCCACATGTTTAACTATTTTATCCAGTAAGGATACTTTTATGATGGTATACCCGATATTGTGCCACCCCTTGGAGTAGTTTTCTCCCCATCTTACTATGCATAATTTTCCCTATTCCATAGATAATTTATTAGGTTATAAATGAACATATTTACCATAACAATACTCATAAAACAACACTCATTTTCAGTGGGTAGTTCAGGCTATCACAGGATAGGGATGAAGTGAAGAGTATATTATTGTACCAGGCCCTAACCTACACATGCAGAGATGCATCATCCATAATTACTTAGACCACTATGAGGCTCTTGAATCATCTCTATTGGAGGTTCTGGTGAACTTTAAAAGACATAGGTTGCTGATCCACTATGAACAATGCTAACTCAACCCTTTGACACTGTTGATCAATGTCCTTGTGGTGCCTTGGGATTCTTGGGTTGTCCAAATAATGATCGCGATGACGATGAGGCATCAACAAGATGATATAGTGGATACACACTACCTGGACCTCATTAAAGGACTCTAAGATGTTAAATTTTCTATTTATGGTGGTTAGAATACCCAATATATCTAATCATTATCCAAAACCCCACACTATGCCTCTCGCTCATAGGATGGTACATGTTCCTTTTCATCCAAAACTCCAATTATTTTTGGTCAATATATGGGTGGTGGAACCAATATAGATTAGTTTGGTGGCTGTTTAGTGGTAGAGGAGGCAATTCAGGATTCATCTACTTATTCTACATTGGGACATCTCTTGTTGGATAACTAGCTATATAATCATATCCCTATATGATGGGGTATTTACCAATTCTTCATGCATAATGAGAGAAGTTCTCATCTATGGCTCAAATGGTTTATCACCATTTATAGGATTTTTTTCTATTCCATTATAGATATCTTATGTATTTTGTAGAAGTATAGAGTATGGAAACTGGTAGTGATAGTGTTGGTTGCATAATTATCCCTTATATGGGGGCAGAACATCTTCCACCTTCATGTACTTACGGAGGTCTTAAAGATCTTATGGATGTAAACTTTTGAGATGGTGAACTTCAACTATTTGGATATAACACTATACTCTAACAAATAGTATATAAACTCTATGAATAATATGTCTCTATACTTAGAATCAGATAGGTCAATGAGGTTTACAATGGCTTGATGTTTCTCAAGATTTAGTCTTCATTAGTGGGTGTTCACTATTCTTCCACAGAATATTTCTTCAGTGTAGGGTACCTCTTCAATACAGGGAGTTTCTCCATGCTATTAGGTAGTAATTAGGGGAAGACCACCACATTTTTTTGTGGTAACATGGGTATGACCTCCGTACTGAGAATCTAGAGTATAGGTATGGGATCTATAATTGTTTTTGAAAGATAAGGGGGGAACTTCACTTGGGTTGATTATGGTGTGGGAAGGACCACTACACGGAGACTCATAATTATGAGTTGGACCATAATGGATGTTAATGGTGTAAGTTATTGTTTGGGATAACTTGATATGATTATGGGGAGGTTAGGGATTCGATCCCAATTAAGAGAAGATGGTTCCTTGTTTTCCTATTGTAGGGTCATGGAGGGATGTGACAGTGGAAGTAGGTCTAATAGAGCCATGTAATATACCCCTTATTGGGAATTATCTTGAGCCTTTCCCAAATGTTGTCATTGGGTGGTTCGGACCAGGGTCGGTGGAGCATGGTTAAAGTACACAGATTGTTGGTCTTGAGGGATCAGCCATTTCCAGGTTGACATGGCCCAATGGGATCCCTCCATGGTGGATCTCAGGAAGTAGTCCTAGCTAGGGTGACTCAAGAATCCCCCACCTCCTTGAAATAGGGGAGAAAGTAAAAGTATCACTCCATGGAAAGACTCTTGAATAACTTTTTTATTCAAATGGGGGGTGGTTACCCATGGAACAACCCTTACAGACTATGGTGTCTTCAAGGCGTCGATGACTCCAACTACTAAAGACCCATATACACTATGGTAATGACCCATACAATTCATATTTATTCATTATGGAGTCAATAAACCTTCTATGGATGATCTACGAGGGTGAGACAAGGCCTAGGAATCTGGTACCTAAAGTCACGGAAAAATTTGTGGTAGGATTGGTGTTGTGTGGTGTTGCTGCATCAATATTTCCAATACCTTATCACCTATGGTATATGGTTTATTGATTACTATATTTTAGAGTCATATAAGGCATATGGATTGTCCCTTTAGTAAAAGTACAAGAAATGAAATTCCTAATTCCCCAACATCATCCAATATTCTATAGTTGGAGAGAAATCCATGATGACAATACCCCAAATTGAGGATTCCCAAATGTTATCTTTCCCAATTCTCTAGTGAGTTTAATTTTAGGCCCACCATTTTCTTTTTCAGACTTGGAACCATATATTTTAATTCAGTGAAATGATAATATGTTGATTCTCCAACACTAATAATCCCCATGTTAAGGATAAGAGTGTCATGTCAAGTTTACCATTTATGTTTCTGACACAATCATTGGGGACCACTTGCATGTCAACATACAATGTGTTCACTGGCATTTTTTCTCCAAACATTTATTCTTTTGAAGGGTGGGAGACTATCATCACTTTTATTGGTGATGTATACTCCTTGATCGAAATGGGATGATGGGATTTGAGTTCCTTCTTCCATGGATTCCTCCTTGGATATCGTTTCTTAGTATGGTTCTCCCTCAGATATTAAGTCATGTGTGTTGAAAGGATTCCTGATTACCTCTATTTATGGATTCCAGTTAATTAAACTTCTTCTATCATGACAGGTAAGCAGCCTTTGTCCAGGAGAGTACTAATGTTGGGCGTCACTGGGCAAGTTTGGATGTTGGGTGCATTGGTCACCTATAAATATTCTTATTGGGAAAGAATCGCACATAAGACATATTAGTCTTGGAAACCAAGGAATCCAATGTTGATCATGAGTACATTTATTCCAGGGGAGTAATACTTCCATGGATTTTTACCTCAGTCATCCAATATTTTATATGTGGTGGGTGTTTTGGGTCAGGACATAGGTTTAACATATTGTGGAGACTGATCAAAATGTCAGGTTATAATGCATCAAAACACGAGTTTAATGTCTTGTAAACATGGTAACTTGGTTAATGTCTTGTGGGGATAAGATGGATTGATTAGAACACCCTGTGGAGGTGGAACCAGAGATGTAGGTCAGAACGTCCCATAGAGGCGGATCGGGGAGGTGTATCCCTAGGAGTGAAGATGTCACACCTTGGGTTGTTTACCAATGGATTAGAATGCCCCATGGATATGTCTTCTATAATTGATGATGTTACATATTAAATGTGTCATAATAGATTATAATTCACCTTGGAGGAAGACTTTGGAGGTGTATCCCTAGTAGGGATGGTGTCACACCGTGAAATATTACCAATTAATCAGAATGCCCCATGGAGGTGGATCCGAGAGGTATGCCCCAATGACGGATGATTTCACACCTGAAATTTTACCAATGGACATTAATTCCCCATGGTGGTGGATCTGGGAAGGGTGTCCCTAGGAGGGATGACATCACACATGAATGTTTACCAATACATCAGAATGACTCGTGGAGAAATATTTGAGCGGTGAATTCCTAAGAGGGATGATGTCTCTCTTGAGTTTGTTTAAAAATGGATCTAAAAACACACATAGGTAGATCTAGGAGTTTTATCCCATGGATGGATGATGTCGCCCCTAAATGTTTACCAATGGATCATTACTCCACATAGAGGCAGATCTATGAGGTTCATCCCTATGAGGGATGATGTTACACATAAAAGTTTAAAAATGGATCAAAATTCCCTATGGAGGTGGATTGAGGAGTTGAATTCCTATGAGGGATGATGTCACACCTCACAGTATACCAAAGGATTAGAATACCTTGTGGCAGTAGATATGGGAGTTGTATCCCTATGAGGGAGCACCATGGGTATACCATTATCAGTATTAGACCCTAGGGAGGCATCCTATGTACCTTGTTTATAAGACACATATTAAAACTCATGTAGTTCGATGCCACAGTTTAAGGTCATTTAATGGGACTAATCCATGTAGTTTATCATCATGAAGTTAGGACAGTCATGTTATGAATGGTGCATGAACGAGGGATTCTGTGGGGCTTATGCATAGAATATTTCCTTTTTAAGAGGATTTCCCTTGGTTAGAATGGTGTGGGGATTACACATTGATATTATCTAAGTAAAAAGGTGTGAGACTTGGGGTGAGATAGTATTTCATCCCATAATGATCATAAATGGGGAATCTTGTTTTCATCGCACATAGTGATTCTACAG
The DNA here is from genome assembly GCA_963277665.1 of Viscum album. NCBI lineage: Eukaryota > Viridiplantae > Streptophyta > Magnoliopsida > Santalales > Viscaceae > Viscum > Viscum album. Next base: position 900,500,895 of record OY728166.1, on the reverse strand, counting down.
TTTTATGTCATGTTATAAGGATTTTATAGTGAAATTTAACATTGTACGAGTAGGATGTGGAACAATGAAGGTTTAAATAATGAATCTCAGAGGTGGGGGTTATTTCTTACCCCTAAGGCTTACCTGACCACCACTCATGTTCCTTTTGGTGGGTCATGTCTTTGGAACGACCATTGAGGAGTGTTCAATCGTGAGGTCCTTGTTAAAGTCATTATTCTTAGAAGAAAAAGGGGTTATGGTGCCTCTTCTTAGAAGAAAAAGGATAGAAGAAGGCTCGGGCTGCACTTGAGGTGAAGTGTTCTGATACAGGAGTGGATGGTACTAGTCACATGGTAACTCGAGGTGTAGCTAAACTAGTCGTGGAGTGGTCCATGGGTCTTGGACCCTTGACCATTGTAAAGAGATGTTATAAGAAGGGAGGCATCAGGGAGAGGCCCATGAGAGTTTCTTTATGAAGATTGGTGGTTCGTGAAGGGGTTCCTGTAAATCTTGGTGTCCTATTATAGGTTGGGTTCTTCAATAAAGAGTATGATTCATGAAACAAAATGCAACTACCTTATAGAAAAATTCTAACTCATTGGGGGGGTTATTCATGAAGGTGAATGAATTGAAAAGACTCAATCACCATAGAGAGAATTTTTCCATCAAGAAGATTCTAGTATTTCATAAATGGATAATCTACCTAGGGTGGAAGATCTTAAGAATATAAGGGATTAGGTTTCATAAAGCTGGGATAACTAGGGGGATCTATTTTTTATTTAGTTCATGATTCATAAAAGGTTCCTCAAAAATGAAAAACATTATAAGTCAAAAGGTTTCACATCATCCGTATAATGTTGGAATGAAAGGGGTATTTATCAAAAATAGGATTCATGAAGGTTGGAGGAATTCATGAAATGGAATGAGATTCATGAATGGTCATGGATCTGTGATTCCAACTATTGTCCTCAGGAAGACACCATCAACTGTTCGCATTTTCATGAAGTGATCTGTGTCTTTGAATTTCTCTACATAGAGGTTATCATTAGGCCATTGTGAGGTAAAAATTAAACTCCCATCCATGTAGCTTTTTAAGCTCCAAATTTTCAAATAAGACCTAGTATTTTTTAAATAAACATCTTTAGAGGGACTTCTGGGCTATTTGGACTTTGATTTGCTTTGAACTGACCATTCCTTTGTAGACTCTTCCTGTGGAATGTTTATTTCAGTGTCAACACTAACCAATCCCTATAAGACATTAAAACTATGACCATACTGTCCCCAAAGGACATTAAACCTGTGACCAACTTGTCCCTACAAGACATTAAATCTGTGGCTAACTTGTCCCCACTTGATATTAAACTTGTCCCTAACATGTCAATTTAAAACATTAAAACTGTGACCAACATATCCCTACAATAAATTTAACATGTGAACAACCATTCACCATAAGATATTAAACCTGTGAACAACCTATACCAACACCACATTAAAATTGTGACGAACCAATCCCCACAAGACATTATACCTATTATCAACATGTCCCCATAAGACATTAAACCATTGAGAAACATATCACCTCAATAAATTAAACGAATGACTCCACCACGGAAATAAAAATCCCTACCCAATGTGATGAACAAGGTATTAATGAAGAAATAAACTTTATATTACTCATTCCACAAGAAATAATTACAGTGTGTTTGACATGGGATGACTTAGGTCGCATACATAAGATGTTTCATAGCCCTGTCATAAAGTACCTCATAACCAAAATGAGGTTCCATGGATTTCATGCCCAATATGACTCATAAATGAGATTAACTAACTCCAAAAGACGAAAAAAATATAGAATAAAAACCTTCCCAACATCCAGATATGCCCAAACATTACCAACATTGATATCTTATATAACAAAAAGTTACTTCCCTATCGATAGATAATTAGTGTAATTAACCTAAATCCACCTCAAGATGGCACCAGGAATGATTTCCATGAACATGAATAAAATATATGATGAAGACTCATACAAGGGGATGAGATCCAATGTGGAATCCATAGAAGAAGAAACTATCATCCCATCATCCCATTTCAATTAAAGAACCTACCTCACCAATCATGGTGATGGAAGTCTCCTACCATTGTAAAGATGGAATGTAGGGAAATAGAAATGTGAATTACCAATGATAATGAATGGACCCAGTGGAATGTGTTGAAAACACTACACTAAAATCATATTAAAGTCATACATGATTGACTGCAGGCCTTCCATATGATAAAATCTTGTCAAACAATCTTATTTTTATGAAAACTTTGTGTATGAAAATTGGATTCTCTTACATTTTATCCAATTCTTTCATAATATATATAATATATTTGTTTTATCTAATGTTTAAAGTATCATTCCATAATAACAACATTCATACCAAGGATAAATTATTTCTATAAAACCATCCCCATGTCACTTCATCAATTTTCTAAGGTTGTTTTCCTAAAAAAGTAGAATCAAGATCCTTCAAAATTAGAATTTATTCCAACTAAATTACTCAAAAAGAAAAAATTTTTCTTTCAAAATTATCATTATGTATTTTTTCATAATCATAAGTCATTATACCAATTATTGGAAAACCCACTAAAATATAATAACATGAAATATAAAGAGATAAGTTTTCTATTCTTTGGGAGTGATGTACCTCTAATACAACATTTTTGGAAAATTCGAGTAGCAAAATCCACCATTTGAGAAGTAACTTCCATCCATTATTCATATAAAACAACCCGGTGCATCAAATTCAACCATATAGAGTGATTATTTGAACTCTTATATCTATATAGTGGAATAAATTCTCCAAAAACTCTATAAAACACTGTTTTGGTATTATATTCCCCACCTCCTGAGTTTATGTACACTGGAACTATGAAGATATGTTTAAACCAAATCACCACATGTGAACACTTGGATTATATTTTTTGAAACATAATAATAACAAAAATAGAAAAATGGTATTTATGTAGTTCTTACCATTTCTTATATCCATGTAAGAACACTGAAAACATTTTTCATTTTAGGATATATGAATGAGTACTAACACTAGATCACTTTCACTTATATTGGGTCTTAAAGAAAATAAGTTAGAAAACTGAATTGTTCATACATTTAACACTATTACACATTAGATAGAAACCACCTCCAATTTATATAAGTCTTCATCTAGTCAATAGGTTTGAATAACCTTTGATCATTATAGTTATCCTCAAATTGAGTTGAGAAACTACTGATAACTAGTTTACCATTTCATTGAAACTGATAAAAGCCAGTCCTCAAGCTGTAATAAATAATTTCAAAATGGAATAAAAAAAATTTCCTCTACCCAAGAAATTGTATCATTGAATATATATAGTGAAAGCCCCATATTAGGATTGAATAATCTCTATATAGAACCCTTTTTCTAATGACTATACATATTTTGATCTCTGTATGATTGACAATTTGTGTAGAAGAACACATTATACCCAAAACACTATGAATACATAATAGGAATCATTGTTTTTGGTCTTGAAAAGGGATATATGTAAGATCCTCTCTATCTAGAAAAATGATTCTAATCCACTCCATCTAGAAGACATTTTATATTGAAATCTTTAAGAACACTTTCATAATCTCAATAATAAGAATATCATGCAGCTAATCTCTAATGTCACTGGACCATTGGGTTATAAGATTTTATGATTATTTTTTATATATAGATTTTAAATATTTATATGAAATATAGAATAATGTATATATATTTGGGTAATATCATTTAGAATCAAATATAATATGTAAATTATGTATTTTATCACTAGATCTGGAAGTGTGGGTCTGTGGAACATCAGTTGGTATTAAAGTGAAGTGCAGTTATTTTTTGGAATTAAATTAATAATTATAAAATAATATAACTTAAAGAAACCTATTTTTAACCAAAATATATATATTTTCAATATAAAATAGAATGGGTTTCCAAATTAGGATATATTAGGATTAATTTTTTTATCATATATATATTTAGTCTAGTTATTATTGTTTAAGACTCACACAATCATATTTGGAATTTTTCAATGTTTTGAACTAGGATTAATATAGATAAAAATGAATTTGATGGAAAATGTAATGATTATCCCATGATGTAACCAAATGGGATGCGAGATGGTTCAGATCATCTAATGTTTATTCTCACCCAACTATATTGATTTTTAATTAAACACATGACACTTTTTTAAATCCAAACAACACTAAATAATGAAAAAATGGAGTTTTAGGGAAGTTTAGGTTATAAAGAACTTCAAGGAGAGAATATATATCCTTTTTACATGTCAAAAATCTATGAGTAATTGCCTATGAAACTACCTGAAAGGAATAAGAATATGGTTCAAGTGTGCAAGGGGTAGCTATTGGGATAATGATTTCTAAAGAGGGATACATATGTTCATGAATATAATGTAGGGTAAGAAAGTTTCAACTAATACAACACAAATACTTCAATGCTTCAAAGTCATGGAATTTGGGAATTAAGGAAATTGATTCCCTAGTCCAAGGGATAATGAGGATAATAAAAATTTACAACCATGGAATCCATGGGAACAAGAAAGAACCTATTTAGTAACTTCTGCTAAAACTGATATTTATAATTATTTGTTGAAAGGTCCCCTAATCCCTTACATTTTTGGATGTTTTATTTGATTATAATTTTTAACTTAATTTCATGTCATCAAATATAAGGACCCATCTATAAAAAATATATATTCTAGTGACTATATAATAGAATTACGATTCTTTTTCCAATGATATTTTTATATTTAGAGTTTTAGATAATTATTTCATAACTTCGACAAATCAAACTCACATATTACAAATCTATCACTCAAAATCAATATCCATTTTTTACAACATAAAACAATTTAAGTAATAAATGATTTCATTAAATAAAAAAAATCGAGATTTTTAACTTGAATTATTATTTTCCATTATCCATCCATAATTCCTATGAAAACTACCTTAAAACATTAGATGACGACAAAATATTTATTAAGGGACATAGAAAATAAGAGAACTATTAGTCCAATGAGAAATAAGAAAACCCATGAAAAGTTTTTATTTATTTTAATTTTATTTGAGAGAATTAGATAATAATTTTCCAAATAAAACACACACACACCTTTGTCTCAAATATAACATTAATAACCCATGATAGTTTGATAAAAACTCTTTTAGAAAACATAGATAAATAATATTCATAACCCATTTCAAAAATCATGTCTTAAATAAATAGAGATGAGTTAAATATATAGGAGAAACCCTCTAATATCTTCCTCATTATTTTCTCAAAAACATGGTACATTTACTAATTCATTGAATCAATATCTGGGTGATACCATTATATAATCTATATTAGGATCACCCAATGCTATTTGACAACTCCCATCATATAATCTATACCGGACATGTCCATGATGATTAATGGGATTCATCCTTTCATATAAGTTTTATCAAGATCACCCATTTCTCACATAATACGCAAGTAAAATTTAAAACATTTTATGATTTCACATTTTCATTATAAAATATTTGATAAACTCTTTTAAGCCAATATTTAAAACACTTTCAGATTTCAACATATATTTTTCTTTTAAAAACACATTTTTCAATACCAAAATACCCGAAAAAAGTGAAGAGGGTTTTTATTTGAGTAAAATATGAAATTTTATAAAGGAATATAAAACATAAAATATATTTATGGAGGTGAAAAATGTGTTTTTGACCATATATATTAAAATATAACATTCTTTTTCTCTTTTTGTAATAAAATTGAAAATATCATATAAAAAGTTTCCTTTTGAAAACCTTTAATATAAAGATGAAAATTCCATATATAATTTTTTTGTCCATATAAATAAATTCATAAAAATCATTTTAAAAAAATGGAAATATAAGATAAATATTTTAAAAATACGTTTTTAAAATTTGGATTTATGTTAAAGTGTTGTAAATTAATCCTTTATCGATGATTTATAAAATAATGTCCCTTACCTTGAATTTGAGTAGTCATGTGAATCCTTTATCTTCCTGAATAATAAAATTAGGTTAATTATTTAATTTATTGTGATAATTTATCATAATTATGATTCCTTTTATTTTATTTAATTCCATCTTGTAATAAAATACTTATTCATTTAAGTTCTCCTATGTGGTTCTAAGGATATTTGTTTCATAAGTCCAAAATGACGTCAGTAGGTTGAATTTGTTCAAATATGTCACTATTATATCATATAAAGAATAATAATCCGGAAACATATATCATATTTATAGATAGTTATACTTTTAAAACCAATCATGAAATATGGTTATTAACAATGAACCACATTACAGTCATTGAGACGGTAGAACATATGTATGCATGAGTAACGTTTCAATTTTTCAGAGATCATTATTGAAAGATGGTGGGTAATATTTTATCATTAATGAATGATTATAATATAATAAATGAAATATTATTTTATTAAATAAACTTATATATATCATCCAAGTTTTTTGGTGATGGAAAAAGGATCACATCTCTTCATGGAGGATATAGTCCACATGTACACCTTAATGTTGTTATCATTTTTAAATGAGTGGAATGGTAAGAAATAAAATGATATATTACCTCTTTAGTTTGATAAATATTACATTAATATAATAATTATGTAACTTATATCACATATATGAATGAAATTTATCCTTAATACCTTTCATTTAATGTTTAGTGGAAAATTCGTCACATCGCTTCACGAGGCATAGTCTGTTTTACAAACTAGTGATGTTATTTTACCCCCCACCCCATGAAAATGAATGTAAGAATAATATGAGATATAATAACTCTATAAGTATAAAAATGTTTCAAATATCTTATATATACTTTAAATCTATCATTATATCATGATTATAGAGGCAATGATGGAATAAAAATGCCATCGGTAGTCAAGGTAGTAGTCCTCCATACACACTAATATTGGTTTTAAATCACCTTTGGCAGAAAATGATATAGATTTATGTGATTAAATTAGAAAAATAAAAAATTATTATATTTAAGATATTTTTTCTATTATATAATCATTATTTAATAATATTTTAAAGATTTGGAAGAGGAAATAAAATAAAAATTCTCGATTAAGCTTGATACCTCTTCATCGAACAACTTCATTTAGTTTGATCCAAATCCTTATATGGATGTCTTTATGATCAAAAAAAGGATATTGATTATGGGAATGGGAGTGGTAAATATATTTGGGCAGTTCTTCGCCTAAATAATTATATTTGGGAGTGTGAAGAGAAGTGAATATGGGGTGGCCTTTTAGAATTGAGCGAGAGGACACTAGAGGAATTTTCTAAAAAGAAAACGTTTACCTCGGTTCTTCAAATGAAAAAAGGATTGAAATTTGTATATATCCTTATATGATTTAGGGTAGAATATGTATATAAAATTTATTTTGGAAAATTTTATAGGTGATTTAAAACCTTTTATTTCATGTTTAATCCTCAATAAACTCATTTTCACCATAACTGTGATAATTAATTTTTATTATTTTCACTATTCATTATGGTCAAAAAATTAAGTCTACCTTATTAAATTATATAAATTATTATGATTAAAAATTTTGATCCATTCAAAAAATTTTATTCATATAAGTTTTATAATTTGAATTTAAAATTAAACTTGAATACGCGATGAAAAATGGTTTTTCAAAAAGAGTATTTTTCAGAAAATCGATTTTTTATATTAACTTCATGACTAGTAATAATAGTTTTTTAAATTTAAATTAATATAAATATATATTTAATCTAATAATTTGTATTTAAATCACCTTTAATTAGGGGTTATTTCAATTATTTAAAATAAATAAACATCAATCACTTTAGAATAGTTTTCAAAAAAATAATTTTTTAACAAGAAATATACTTAAAAAAATACAGTATTAAGATTATTCAAATGAAAATAAAATGATTAAATATAACTAAGGGGTTATTATTTTACATTAAATCATATTCAAAACATAACAGTTCTTTAAAATTACTTACATTATTCATAAGAAATGAAATTTTTCTAAAAATTGGTATTTTTCCCTATTCAATGAAAAATCAATATTTTTTTTAAAATAATAATATTTCATGATAAGTTAAGGATTATATGATTATTAAAAAAATTGATCCCATTTTTTTAAATTAAAATTCTATATTTTATAAATTTTAATTTTAAATAAAACCTTATAATTTTTTTTAATTAAAACTATTTCATTTTTATTTAAAAATTACCAAATATTTTTATAATGAATATAACTATCTAATTCCTAAATACTAATAAAAATTAAAATGATTTATTTTTTATTTACAAATGTTTATATATTTTTTACCCTATTTGGAATTACATCTACATAATTTTATTCACTTATTAAACAAGTAGGGAAAATTTTCCCCCTTTATATTTTCATATTCCATTTTGGCTTCTTCAACCATATGGTTTTCTCATATATACTTAACATGGTGAAGCACTTTATTATATAAAAAATTCTCTCTATGGTTAATAATATGGCATACATGTTCCTCATAAGAAATATGCACTTCAAATTGAATTTCTTTTAGGATCAAAACATGAGATGAATCTAGCACATATTTCCTTAGCATTGACACATGAAATATGTTGTGTTTTTCTTTGAAAAGGTTATAGGATGTGCCTATTTTATTAAAAAAATGTATAGGAAATGTCCAATAGAGTTAAAGAATCAAAATTATCAAAGTTAGAACCAACAACACATTCTTATCTTTTTAATTAGTCTTTTAGTGATTTTTCTGTCCTCCTCTTGAATAACAAGCCATTCCGCTTTCCCTCAATCGCACCCCAGACCTCTTGATCTCGCCCTAATTTGGGGTTAAATTCTAAAGCCTTTCCAGTAATGTTTTAGAATCAGTTATATCATCAGAGTTGTATTCTTTGCTATTGTCATGAGTGAATCCACGTGCCACTATATTCATCTCCTCTTTATCTTCAGTTGCTTCAGATGGAGCAATAATCTTTTGCTAAATCAACACTTCAGTTGTTCCTAGGATGGAGACCTATGACTTATCGACACCATTGAAATTTTGGTCTAAGAGAAGAGGAAGATTACCTCTAGTAACCTGGTCAGCCACCATTGAGATAACAATCCAAGACTTTTTCTTTTTGTAAAAAAATATCTTAAATCCATCTTTATCCACATTTTATTTTATTGATGTAAGAATTTTTTTTAAATGATAAGAGAGTTAGATTCTAAAATTTTCATACCCTTTCGGTTACCAACAGTAACCATCCTCTCCTTTAATAGTTAATTATCAATCTCTCTTTGAATATTATCTTCAACCATTTTCCCATCCATCATATCAAGAGCACTTCTTAATGAAATTTTTTCATTGCAATAATTCTTCTATGTGGATAAGATGTCAGCCTAAGATTTTGTGCATGATATTCCCCATTCTCATCACCTATGGATTTGTTCAGTTCCTTGGGTAAATTAAATACATTGCGTACTTTGGATAAACTCAAAGTTAAACCCACTCTATATGAAACTAATCCAAATTTATCTTCGATTTTATATATACTAATAAAACATGGACTTAACATTACCTTTTAAAAAAACTCATAACACTTTTCCATGGAGATAATTTGAGAAATATTCTAGCAGCTACCTAAAAAAAGAGATCATTCCTATGGTTATCTATATAACATTTCTATATACTCAGGGTCGTCCTCATGTGTTATTGAATCATCTTCGCTTTATTAACCATTTTCTTTACCAACTTTGGTCCCATCAACTTCGTTTCCCATACATCATCCCAAAAATATGGATCCTAAAACCTATTCTTTTATAATTCCTCAAAAGGTGTCATCTATATTTTTGAATGATAACTATTATTATAAGAAATCTCAATCAAAGAAAGTTATTGATCCCAGTTTTCCAAGTAATCCATTGAAAAATAATGATGCATATTTTCCATGGTATAAATTTTATACTCATATTGTCTATCGAATTGAGGATGAAAAGTTTTTCTAAAACTTAATTCAATATCCAATGACTTCTGAGGTACTTTCTAGAAATTATACGTGAACCTAGGATCATAGTATAATACAATGGAGAGAGTGACTCCATGAAACATATCTATATCATTATGATATATTGGGGATATATTATAGAAAGAAATTATATCTCATATAAGAAAGAAATTTATAGAACTAGTTAATCAATCCATAATAAACTAAATCTCATTATTACCTTGAGACATATTTGTGAATTCAACTACAAAATAAATGGATATATTTTCCCATATTTTATCTTTCAATAGTAATGGTTAAGGAATTCTCTTTAGTAATTGATATTTCTTTTTAATCTATATAAATGTCAAACATTTCATTGTAAATTCATAAATATCTTCATTCATTCCATTCCATGAGTAATAATCTCAAATGTATCAATACATATTAGTGCTTCCAAGATTAACATAAAACATAGAACTATGAGCTTCACTTAAAAATTCTCTCTTCAATTGGGAATCACAAGGAACACACATTTTATTCTTATATATTAAAACACCTTATTTATCAACAATAAATTTATGAAAAATACCATTCTTAATCGATTCTACCTTCTATTTCATAACATGATCATATTTCTAAGGTTACATAATTATTTTGGAAAAGGTATATTTCACTAAAACCTAAAACAAAATAGAGTTTTTCCTAAATCCACAACCTATTGGAAGAAATTCATCAAATAACATTCCCAAGGGTCATATTCTGAATGTAATATGGTTAATATAACATTATTTTTTTTTGACTCAATGTATCAACAACCTTATTTTTCATAGATGGTAATGAGTCATTCAATTATAATACGTTATTAGTTCTTTCTATCCTCGTTTACTCATGTTCGACTCCTTATAACAGAATATATACTTCAACCATTAATGATCAATATATATTTCACATTTTAACCCATATAAATGATGTCTAAAAATTTTCAAAGATAAACTAAAATATCTAATTCCAAATATTGTATAGGATAGTGTTTATCATGAGATTTTTACTAACATGAAACATAAGCAATTAATTGATCAATCTTCTTTAGGAAACAAACTAGTACATTCAATAAAGAATCACTATAGATGAAAAAAATCACCACATATTGAGGGAAATAATAAAAATTGTGAATTCATAAATTTTCTTTTTTATTTCCTCAAAATAATCACCACATTAGTTTTTTCAAAAGAATTATTCTCATTTTTTATTTAACATAGTCAGTGGGCCATACAATTGAGCATTTTTTTCAAAAAACAAATTATCAATATTAACCTATTAATCAATTAAAATTATGAATTTATAGGAAAATTTCTTGTCTTCCACATTCTTCAATATCATTAGTTTTAGAACGGTCTATAGTAATTCAATCCTTATAAAAATATACCAAGTAAAAAAAATTCGATAAAATATTATAATTTCTAAATTTCTAGTATAGATTATTTGTATTCTAGGTTGGTAGAAAAATACTGAAATGTTTCTCTTGGAACTCAAAAATTTTGGAATAATTCAATATTTCATCCATAAATGTAACCAAAAATGTATCCAAGAACTCATGGAAATATCTATTCATATGGTTGATAAATAAATCAGATTTATTGGATTACCCAACGGGTATAACAACAAACTTATAATTCCCATATCTAGTCTAAAAGGAAGTCTTTAAAATGTCACCCTAATTCACCATTAGTTAATGGTACCCTTACCCAAGATCAATATTAGAAAATTATTTCACTCCCTGTATATGATTAAAATGATCGATATGAGGAACGCGGTTCTTGTTCTTTATGCTAATGTTATTCATAGATCTATACTCAATGGGAAGACTCATGGAACCATCATTATTTTTAGGAAAAAACATGACCACCACCTAGTTAAGTACGTGGTCCAATAAAACCATTATCTATCAATTATTACAATTTACTTTTCAATTTCAAAAGTTCCACATGATCCATTAGATAAGAGTTTTTTGAAATAGGTTTATCATTAGGTACTAGGTCAATAGTAAAATAAACATCTAAATCAAGAATAACACAAGATAAATCATTAAGAAATATATACATAAATTTATTAAAAATTGGAACATCGCTAATGTGTATAGTTTCTTTATTTTTAACAACATGAGCTAGGTTATGTTCACTACCATATCTAATAGATTTATCATCCTCTTGGTTGGTTATTAAAGGTATGAAATCATTGAATAATTATTTCTTATATTTGAAATATATCTTAACATGATAAATTGAAATCCAATCCATACCTAAAATGATATCAAATGATACTATAGGATGTTTTACAGGAATTTTAGGAATTCCTATCCCTCGAATAACAATTGTAAGCTTCCTATAAATCTTGTTTACTTTAATGCTACTTCCTAGGGTTTTTACTAAAAGTTCTATCTTAATTTAATAAGGTGATATTTCCAATTTAATTGAATATTTTTTAGAAATGAAGGAATGTGAGTATCCAAAGTTAAACAAGTCATTTGAATAATTTGAATAAAAAAGTAACATGCCTTTAAAAATTAAATTCGATGGTCCAATTTCAAGCATAGTAGTAGCAAATGATTTCTCCACACCCTATTTTTTGTTCCTAATGATTTAAACCCTGATTAAGGAACTTTAGAAACAATTTATCATAATGAAAAAACTCATTGAAACTAAAACAAATCACCACTGTATGGATATATGTTACCCCATTTTTTGGATTGTTTATGACTCTCTTCTTTGAATTCATGATCCCTATGGACAATCTAACCACACTATTAACACTTTCTAGAACCAGCAAAACATTATGTGAATTTCTATTTACTAAACATAAAACATTTTTTCATCTTACCTCTAGACTTTAGAGTTCTCTACTTCTTAGTTTCCTACCACCTTAACCATTTCTTACCCTTTTCATTTCATGTAAAATAAGTCTCATCAATCTCCATATCTACTTTCTCAGCATAATTAAAAACATTATCATGACATTTAAACTCTCATATGTTCAAATATCATCAAAAACATCATTTCAAACTATAGTAAAATATAAAAATTTTATTATCAATATAAAAAAAATTGTATAAATAGGGCTAGTATTGTTATTTTTTCTATATATGAAACTACTTAGTATTCATTTTTTTCCTCAACTAAAATAATTTTTTCTTCACTCTAAGCCAAAAAAACCATAGAAAACAATTTATCTAAAAAGATATTCATAATTTTACTTAATATGTTTCATAAAGATCATATTTATCTCTGGTATTCTTAATTATAGACCACCATAAATTGGATTCACCATCAAAAAAATAAATAGAAAGAGTTATATTTTGTTTTTTTGAACATCCCAAGTCTTCAAATATCTTTTATATAGCTTTATACATCCTTCATCTACCACTTGATTTGATGATCCACTAAATTATGAAAGGTGATATCCCATAAAATTCTCCATTATTATCATGTTTCTCTATGGTAAATATTGTTTCTCTATAGCATGGATACCACCATCACTTTTGGATTTTGTTAGATGATCAATTACTGCGACAAAATCCTCTCTTTTGATTCCAACCATATTGGGATACATATTTGGAAGGGTATTTTACTCTTGGTTCTATCCTACTACAGCTTCAAGATTTTTTCTATGGAACCCCTTTTTCTATAATGACATAGTTTATTTGAATCTAAATGGAAACATAAAATTCTATAACATGATAAAAATAGATTAAAATGTCTTAATGGTGTTTATTTACATTTTCCAAACTCTAAGTTTATCTGAAATTTTACTCTAATACCATCTATAAAGACATGACCATAAAAATTAAATATTATAGTGACTTTAGACTATAGTTTAGTTTATTTTCACAATGATATTGTTATGTTTATAGTTTTAGATAATTATTTCAAAACCCTTACAAATTAGACTCACATATTACAAATTGGACACTTCCAATTGATATACATTTTTTCACAATATAAAACTCTTAAAATAATGAAATAATTAATTGAATAGAAAATATTTACGACTATTAACATGTCTTCTTATTTTCAATTTCCAATCCTTAAATACTATTAAAAACATTTCAGAAACATAGGATAACCACAAAAAGCTATATAAAGGACATTGGAAGAAGAAAATTGTTAATATATTGAAAAACATGAAAACCCATGAAATGTTTTCCTTTAACCCTGTGTTCTTTGAAAAAATATAATAAAAAATTCACACATAAAAACACACACAAAATTTTCTCAAAGAAAATCCTAAGAAAATGTGTTATACAAACAAAAAATCTTTTTGGAAACTTATAGTAGTTGTATTAATAACTCTTTTTTAAAATATTGTCTTAAATAATTGTATACGAGTTAAATCGATAGAAAAAACCTATGGTAAATCCAACCTTATTGCCTCAAATATAGGGTACATTACCCAACACATTTTAGTACTATCTAGGTGAATACATTATATAATATTTATTAATATCAACTAGTACTATCTCGGAACACCCATCGTATAATCTCAGGTCACCTGTGAGTATTAATTGGACTCCACCATTCACATAAGTTTTTTTTGGGATCACCTATTTGTCATATAATTCTCAATTACCATATAAAAAATTTTATTCTATCACATTTACCTCATAAAAACTTTGAAAACTCTATTAAACCTATATATAAAACACTTTCATATATCAAAATATCATTTTTAAACCCATTTTCAATACCAAAATTCATAGAAAAATGAAAGTGTGAGTTTTATTTGAAGAAATCATGAAATGTAGTAAAGTAATTAAAAACATAAAATAATGGTTATGATGGAAGAAAAAAAAATTCACCATATATGTTTAAATAAAACACTTCTTTTGTATTTTCTAAATATTAAGTCAAAACATTCTGTAAAAACAATTCATTTCGAAACCATTTGATAGAAAGTCAAAAAACCTCATTATAATACTATCATCTCCAAACAATTACATTCATAAAAATAATTTTAAATTTTTTTTAATGTAATATAAAGATTCATAAAATACATCATTAAAATGAGTTTTATTGTTAAAGTAATAGAAATGAAACCATTAAAGAGGATTTTTAAACAAAAGTCACTTTCATTTAATCTGACTCATCACATACATCATTTATCATCTGGAATTTTAAAATTATGTTAATAATTTACTTTATTAATAAAAAATTTCATGTTTACTATTCATTATAATTTATTTAATTCCATGTTATAATCAATTACTTAATCATTTACTTTCGACTCGGTAGTTTTGATGATATCTATTTCACAAGTCAATAATGAATTTGGTAGGTTGAATTTGGTTAAAGAGTTCATTATTACATAATCACCAGAATATTAATCCTAAAATAAATATTATATATTCACATAAATATTAATTTGAAAACCAATCATTAAATAAGGTTACGAAAAATGAACCCTGTTACAATCATGGAGGCGGAAGGTCGTACGTACGCAAGAGTGACTTTTCCATTGTTTGATGATCATTATGGAAAGAAGGTATGTAATATTTTATATTTAAATGATTATAATCATATAATAAACATAATATTATTTTATTAAATATACTTCTATATATATCATCCATGTGTTGTGGTGATGGAAAAATAGACACATCACTTCGTGTAGGTGACAGTCTAGTTGTACGCATGAATGATCTTCTCATTTTTTCGTGAGTGAAAAGGTAATAAAGAAAATGATATATTATCATTTAAGTATGAAAAATATTTCATTAATATAAAAATTATATCATTTATACAATATATATTCATCAAATGTATCCAAATTACCTTCCATTTAAAGTGTTAGTGAATAATGAATCACATCGCATCGCGAGGTTGTATTTTATTGTACACATGATAAATGTTATCGTATCCCATGCAGAATGGGAATTGAATATATATATATATATATGTGAAATAATTACCAAAAAACTGTAAATATGTTTATAATAAAATATATATACTTTAAATCCATCATTATATCAATCCATTAGAGATGATGATGGAAAACAAATGATATTGGTTCGTGAGGCGGTAGTCCTTTGTACACACGAAGAATGATTTCATATCCCATTTAATGGAAGAGGGTATATATATAGTAGATTAAATTAACCAAATAAAATATAAGTATATAGAGGTTATATTGTTTTATATAATCATAATTGAAGAATATTTTAAAGATATGGAAGAATAAATCAAATAAAACTGCTCGGTTAAGCATGATAACTATTCTTCAGAAAACATCCTTTGGTTTGCACCAAATCCTTCTAAGGATGGATTTAGGATAAAAAATTGGATATAGATATTGGGGAGGAAATTAAAGAATATGTTTTTGTAGATATTGGATGAATAAATTGGTTTGGGTGTTTTAAGAAAAAATGAATGTGGGTAACCTTTTATAAATGAGAGAGGAAACAAGTGGAATTTTTGAAAAAAAAGGTGCACCCACATTTTTTCTAAATTAAAAAAAGGGTCTAAAATAGTCCGTTATAGAACTGTATAGTATTTAGGGGAAAATGTTTCTATAAAATTAATTTTTTACTAGGTTATAAGTTATTTTATCACATATATTTTTAGTTTAACCCCCAGTAAACTTGTTTTCACCTTAACCGCGATAATTAATTTGTACTATTTTGACTATTAATTATTGTAAAAAATTGTCTTTAACTTATTATATAATATATATTATTATGAATAAAAATATTTAATCTATATTATAAAATTAAATTTACATAAATTGTATAATTTAATTTAAAAATAAACCTGAGGATGTAATGAAAAAGTCGGTTTTCAAGAATTATATTTTGCAAGAAAATGATGGTTCTGTGTTAGCTCCATAAATATTAATAATAATTATATAAATTTTAGTTAATATAAATATATATTTAGTATATTAATTTCATTTATATCATCCAGAATTATTGGTTTTTTCAATTAATTAAAATGAAGAAACATTATTCACTTCAAAACTGTTTTCAGAAAAATGCCTTTTTTAACTAAAAAATAAACATATATAAAAATCAAATATAATGATGACTCAAATATTATTATGTAAAATAATTAAAATTTAAGGATAATTATTTTACATTAAAAAATATTAAAAATTCAAAGGGTTATTTAAATTACTTAATTTATTCAAAATAAATGACATTTTTTTTAAAAAATGGTATTTTCACACTTAACTGAAAATTAAATATGTTCCAAAGAATCAAGAAATTTCAAAATAAATTAATTTTATATTATATTATAAAAATTTAAATTAATTTTTTTAAATTAATATTTAATTATTTGGATATTTTAATATTAAATAAAAACTTATAATAAAAAACTTTTATCTAAAACAATTTATTTTTTATTTAAAAATTAATTCATATTTTTATAATGAATATATCTATATAATTAATAAATAATAAAAATTATTTATTATATATTTACATATGTTATTACATAAAACTGTTATGAAAATGTTGATTCACAACCTTAAACATTGGATATTAAATTTTCAATGCAAACACCTAGTGGAATAAAGATTATATCCAAGGTATATAAATATTATTCAAGGTTTTTAGGAATATAATTCTTAAATATGTTGTTATTACTTCCATAATATAATTTTATTTCATATTAGGCATGTATTAGTTCTATTTTTTAAAGGATCGTATCAATTTTTGGGATAGATAAACCATATTTCATATATAAAATCATCTCATGATAAAATATCAATAAAAGTATCAAAATAAACTTCATTAAGAACATAATTCCTTTTTATGTGTCTTGATACCCAATAATATAGGATAATTTTGAGAATGAACTCAACATTGAACACATTCAAATAAATTATTAGTTATAAAACCATAATATTAGTTACTATATTCATATGATGTTTGACTCGGGGATTATTTTACTAACAACACTAATTTTAGTTCATGGATTGAAATATTAGGAACATATCATTGTTGAATCATTACTAACATGATAATGAATATCATTTAGTGGATTTTCAATTAGTTAACAGTTGAAAAATAAATCTATTTGAAAAAATATAAATAGTTTTTTGCTTAGGGCATGAAATATTCATCGTGTATATCTAATATTTGGATAGTGTGTCGAATAAATAGTGTATACATATCTATCATTAGATAGTAAAGTTATGACTCTGGATATGTTTTCCAAATTATAGCTTTTATATCCTAAAATTTAGAATATTTGGTACAAGTAGTCAAGGTAAATATATTCCAAATAGGAAGTAAAAAAAATTTCCTAGTCTTCCTGGAGATAGTAAGGTTCATATCAAATTTGAAATTATATCTCGAGTCATGTATATATTACATCCACCCTCAACAATGAGTGATAATTAAAATTTCTATAATGTAATATTTTTAATGGGGAGTAGCACCCCATGTCTTGAAAAAAAATTCTTAAATTTAATCTCTATCATTATTAAAAGTTTTTTTATTATTTATGAATAATTAAACAAGTATATAAAAAAATGAAACAAGATATGAATAAAAAACAATACATTATTCACTCATAATAGAACCCCAAAACTAAAATACATGAAACCTTGTATTACATTCCATGGAGTATTTCATACTATGTATTATTACATCCTTAGAAAGTTAATAAATTAAAATGGGGAAATTAATAGAAAGGAATAATATTTTCACAAATAATATATCCCTTAGGTCCTCTTAAAAATTTAAAATCATTATTAGTGAAAAAAACCTAAAATAATAAATAATATCATGAAATTATACATAATAATATAAAATATAAAACAATAACTATAGGAATAATAAGATTCCTTTTTTAAGTAATAATTTAATGAATTTATATAAGGTATTGAAGGAATAATTTTTTTATATATGTAACATCCCATGTATGTAATGAATAATAGATATTCTTATCTATGTCTATTTATGAATTAGATAGTGTTTTAGAGGCTTAAAATGAGAATAAATCCAATCTTAAGCATGGAATACTCTAATATTTTTAAAAGATTGTTTTACCGCCTTTTGATGGGGAGCCATTTTTAAATCTTACTTTTGACAATTTTATAAGCTATATTTGTCAAAATAAACTTATTCTTTATGATTGGGACATTGAAATTTACATTCGATAAATTTCTGGTATTTTTCTAATAATGTTCATTTTTTTAATGAGCAGTGAAGAGTGTTGTATTTTAATTCAAAATCACTTTTTAATCTAATTTATTTAGATAGTTAGATTATCTTTTTAATTTGTTTTAAAGTGAAATTAGAATATATGTTTACCATTTAATCCAATGGTGGTCATTGGAATTAATATCACATTGATATTGGACATAAACGAGTGTCAATCTTTTGATAGATATTGTTTCATAAAAACACGCTATTTGATTTGACAGCGGGATTTAATTATAAAATTAATTAATGAAACTTCTATTTTATGAATTTGGTAAAATAGAAATCATTATTGAATTTGAAATATCAAGTATATCTTAGGGTGAATGTTTGGTATTTTTCTGAAAAACCTTAATTTTTGATGAATAGTGAAACCGCAAAGTCATAGTTACAAAAACTGATTTTTCATATAAATGGAACTTTACCACTTCTGTGATTTGAATTTCAAAAATCCAATATAACTTATTTTCATTATTAAGTTAAATGTGGTTCAATGGGATGAAAATAATTTTTGATGAAAAGTAACTTTTAAGTTTTATTAATCACGATTAAATGTAATTAGTGTGATTTAAGGTAAAAATGATATTATAATTAAATGAAAATATCTTGACACTTGTCCTAACCCTATTGGATGAGTCATGTCCGACCAAGAAAACCCATGGGTAGATTTTTGGGATCCCATGGAGCCACTTCGGGAAGATAATGACATTAATGCCTTTTATTTAAAGTAAAAGTAAAACTGACACAAACATGTATTGTTTTACTAAAACAATTTTTACATGGGGTTATACAAGTCATAGTTTTTACTATAAATATTCAATGGAAATATGAAATGATTTCCTACATCATAGTATTTTTTTATAATTTTTAGATGTTAAATAAATTAAATTATTTATGACATCATGATGATGCAGTGATTACCTCATTATTTAATGATTTAGATAAAATGAAACGATAATGTAAAATCTAAGACCTAAACATGTAAAAACCTATTGTATTTGTTGATTTATAACTCTTACCATCTTATCCTAGAAATACATACATTTGGGACCTTTAAAATCCGAAACTCATTTGAAAATAAAGTAACATTTTATACCTTTCCAAGAGTACCCCTCCTCTCCTCTAATAAAAGGCCCCCACCTCTACCTCCTTACACACACCTCTCAATCCTTTGGATCGGCCAATATCAGATCATTTTGTCTCTCCACATCCCTATCCTCATCCTAGAATCCTTACCTTGGGCATAGAGCTCTTCAAGAAACCCTTTAGGCTCAAACCAAGGGGAGTTACCCGATTTAAAGGTAAAGTCTTCTCTAATGTTATTTTGTTTCATTTTGCTTCTCCAACCACCTAAAATCTTTTTATTCATTTACTTTTTCACAAAAACAGTATATTAAATATACTATGATGTTTTTATAAGAAATATTCGAGCTACACTTACACACACCTACATCTAATGGTTAAAAAACATTCTGTTTCTGTGGATGGTGAATTTATGCCTCACGAAACGATGATTGTTCAATATTCTTTTAACACCTTCAAATGTGTCCATTAATATGTCACTATATTTATATATGATATATAATATGTTTATGTTTTACTTAAGCTTCTGTATTTTTTATTTATGTAATACCTTTATGGTTTCCATTATGGGTAAACGTGATATCTTCATTTTAGGAAGTGCGGACTACCGCCCCCTCAAAGTGATTTGATTCGTTAATACCATATGTGGTATGTATAAAGGATATATTTAATGATATTATATATGATACCAAATTTTATTTATAATACTATTATGTATCAGTATTTTTTAATTCCATTAAATATGAAATAGAAATGGAAGTAGCGTTCATGCGTACGTTCGGATTACCGTCTCCATGAACGGTGCATTTCATTTCTTACCTCTAAATGTTATGTTATATTATAAATGCATGAATATAATGGATATATATGATATATATGATATCTAAATAATGAATATAATTCTGGATATAATGGATATTTTACCATATGAACAACTTGTAATTATAAAGAGTTTATTTTTGACTCGAGTACCAATGATCGACAAAACGACCATTATTAACTTAAATAATTACATAGTGTTCATAACATGGTAATAAGGGATATAAAAGGAATAATGAACTTGAAAAAGGTTCTTAAGTAAGTATAAATTAACTCATATTTATTATTCAGGAGTTTAAAGAATGATCGAGTCTAGTCGGACCTGAGGTATGGGAACTTCTTAACCAAAATTCATTTCTACGGGTTGATCTTCTACTTCTAGTTTATTTCATGATATGATTATGTGATAAATGAATTTTGATATCCTATATTTTATTTATAATTTCTTTATGTGTACTTATAGTGAATACACATAATTGATCTATTTTATTTACAAAATGATATTGGTATGGGACTTCGTCTCAATCTCCTTTCATTGAGGCATATTTTGTTTTACACACAACTTTTTTTTATATGGTGTATAAACCCCTTTGACTTTTACGTTTGTTCAAAAGGAATATTTTTTATATGAATAATTTTACTAAACGACCAAAGGGAATTTTTTTGTCGAATGTTTGCGGCGACAACGACTTCTCCGCCAACGTGACCATTATTTGAGTTTCAGATTCCTCTACAAGCCATAAATTTTTTTAAAATTAAAAATAAATACCATGTTTTAATTTTATTTTATTTTGGTATTGAAAATGGTCTTCGCAACATTTTTATTATATAAATGTGTGGTATTGATATCTTTTGATTGAATTGTGGAAATGTTATGTTTCCTTTATGCATTTCTTATGTGATACGATTAGGTTATGGTTCTTGGGAATTGTTATGAAGACGGGTCGTTCCATCATAAACTAAGGGCGGGTGAGCCCGATATAGCTCTCCAATGAATCGGGTAACATGAAGGAGTTGAACGTTAAGGTTTCTCCAATGAGATTTAGGGAATATTCTGTGATGGGTATTCCAAAAGTAACCATGAGGGTTACTCCCTATGTAAGAATGTTATGAATGACTCAAGTTACCTTTTATGTCTTATGATTTATATGATTTTTTTTCATGATTTGAGGAGGTATGTTGGCGTGCTTATGTTTTATGGGTAATGTATGATTTCATTGATTCTTATGTATAAATTTACTCATGTTTCCTTTCCATATTTTTATATCCCTTACTGAGCTTTTTTATGCTCATCCCATGTTTTTGAAATGTTTTTTCCCAGGTCAAGGGAAAGGTATATGATATGATGATAGTGTCAAGGAACTGTCAAGAAAGAATCCATGTTTTATTTTAAATATGTTTCTGTTTATGGGAAAAATGAATACTATCTTTTATGTAACCACTTTGTTTAAATGTGGAATGTAATGCTTGTTTTATGATCGAAATCTCTAAAACTCTAAACCTAAAAAGATCCTCAACGTGTATTCTTTAAATATCTCAATATTAAGTAATGTTTAAGGCCAGGGCATTATAGTTGGTATCAAAGGTCGGTTTAGTTAACTTTAGGAGTTAGAATTATATTAAATGATTATCCAATTTTTTTATGGTAAAATTTAAATGATATAAAATTTGAAGATTACCATGTTGCTTCATCTAAGACATGTTTGTTTAGAATGGTTTTCCGCAGAGGAAACAGGGAAGCATTGCTAGGAAGGAATACAGAAGGAAATAACCTTCTGAATCAGCATCCTAAGATGGTCGGAATTGGAACTGAATAGTTTGTTGCAGTAATGGCGTAGTTCACTCAAGCGATAAATGGTGGTGGTATCCATGCATGAGATCATCCAGATCAACCACAGAGGAACATGTGAGTGGTGGAACATTTCATGAGGCAACATCCCCCATCATTAAGAAGATTATCTGACCCTATGCTAGCTGAAGGGTTGATTAAAGCACTGGATAATATTTTTGATGTCATGGGGTGTTCAGATAATCAAAAGGTTAGTCTTGCTATTTACCGTTTGGAGGGTGAAACAGATTAGTGGTGGTCGATGGTTAAAATATCAGGGACGCTGATGAGATTGATGCTCTCGACTGGGATGAATTCAAAGGTATGTTTCTTGAGAAGTATTTTCCTAAGGCTGTTTGACTTAGGATGAAAAAACAATTCCTGGAATTGAGGAAAGAGGAAGGCTCAGTGGTTGCCTATGAAGAAAGGTTCACTCGATTGGAAAGGTATGCTCCAAATTTTATTCGAGACCTTGATAGTCAAATCAATCATTTTTACTCAGTATTAAAGCCAAAATATCAAAGGGAATTGGATTCTCGTGAGTTCAAAAGTTATGAAAAGCTTGTTTGATGCGCTGAGAAGGTGGAAATGGAGTTTTCCGATGATCAAGTGTTGTATAACAACCAACAGAAGTAGAGACCGAGGTGGCAGGAGAAAGGAAATAATTATTCAAAAAATTATGATGGTAAGAAAACTAAGTTTCAAGTTTGTGATATATGTGGTAAAAGGCATGCTGGGGAATGTCGACTGAATTCTGGAAAGTTCTACCAATGTGGTAAGATGGGACATAAGGCTCGTGATTTCACTGGAAAAGATCAAGGTGATGGTAAGACCAAATTTGATTTACAATTAGTGAAATTTTTTAAGTGCAATGAGATGGGTCATTATGCAAACGAGTGTACGATAAAGAGCTCGAGTGATGGGAAGCAGTCATACTACAAGAAGAAAGGGGTGGTGAAATCCTTTGCAACCACTTCAGCAGGTGTTTGGCCATCAAATGAAGTGGTATCAGGTACTTTGTTTGTTTTTTCAAATTATGAGAGTGTGTTGTTTGATTTGGGTCTACACATTCCTTCATCTCTAAAAACGTTTCTAGTAAAATGGGAATACCATCTCAAGAAATGACTCCTGAACTTGTGGTAAAAACACCTAGGGGAAATGTTGAGGCAAAATTAATTTATAAGAATCATCCTATCCTTTTCCATGGAAAGAACCTACTTGCAAACCTTATTGTTTTACCTCTAGTAGAGTTTGAGGTTATCCTGGGTATGGATTGGATCTCTATTTACCATGCTAAGATTGATTGTAGAGCTAAAGAAGTTTATTTTTAAGAAGACTTTTAGTTTGTGTACAATAATGAACCCTTACTTTTGATAACATATCAAGAGGCCAAAAAACTTGTTAAATATGGAAATGAATGTTACCTTGCACATATCATTGAAAACAAGGGAACAGTTCAGATTAATGATGTGCCAGTGGTAAATGAGTATCCTGATGTTTTTTCAGAAGAGTTGCCTAGAATAATACCAGATCGGGAAGCTGAGTTTGTTGTTGATTTAGTTCTTGATGCTAAGCCAATTTCAAAACCCCCTTATCGAATGGCTCAAACTGAACTTTTAGAGTTGAAGGAGCAATTGCAAGATTTATTAGAGAAAGGTTTCATTCGACCTAGCACATCACTATGGGGTGCTCCTGTTTTATTTGTTAACAAGAAATATGGTTCTATGAGACTTTTCATTGATTATAGATCCTTGAATAACATCACTGTTAAGAACAAATAACCTTTGCCTCATATAGATGATTTGTTTGATCAGCTCCAGGGAGCTCAGTTTTTTTCAAAGATTGACCTGAGATCGGGGTACCATCATTTGAATGTAAAGGAAGAAGATGTTTTGAAGACCGCGTTTCGAACAATATATGGCCATTATGAATTTGTAGTAATGCCTTTTGGGATATACAATGCACCTCCTGTATTCATTGACCATAGGAATAGAATTTTCCATGAGTTCTTGGATAAGTTTGTGGTTGTTTTCATTGATGATATTTTGGTGTTTTCTAAACGTAAAGAGGAGCATGAAAGTCATTTAAGGGTTATCTTTCAAACCTTAAATGAAAAGAAACTGTAACGAAAATTTAGCAAGTGTGAGTTTTAGTTGCAACAAATTTCTTTCCTTGGTCACATTGTTTCTAAAGATGGCATAATTGTTGATCCTACTAAAACAAAAGTTATTGATGAATGTCCAAGACCCACCAATGTAACTGAGATCCGTAGTTTCCATGGTTTGGTAGGTTACTACCGAAGGTTTGTTGAAATTGTTTCATAGTTATCTAGTCCAATGACTATGATAACTTGGAAGGGTGTTAAGATTATCTGGAAAAATGAATGTGATGATTATTTTCAGGAGTTAAAAAGAAGATTGGTTAATTCTCCAGTTTTGGAACTTCCTTATAGTAATGGTGAGTTTGTTATATACAGTGATGCTTCGTTAAAGGGACTTGGTTGTGTCCTTATGCAGAATGATCAGGTAATTGCATATGCTTCACGTCAGTTGAAAACTCAGGAGGTAAATTACCCTACACATGATTTGGAATTAGCTGCTGTTGTTTTTTCTATAAAAATTCGGAGGCATCATTTGTATGGAGTAAAGTGTGAAATATATACCGATCACAAAAGTTTGAAGTATATATTTAGTCAGAAATAATTGAACATGAGACAGAGGAGATGACTAGAATTAATCAGTGATTATGATTTTACAATTCATTACCATCCGGGAAAAGCAAATAATGTGGCTGTTGCTTTGAGTCGAAAAAGTAATTCTTTATTAACCATGCTACGTTTGGCACGAGATCCTGTGGTTTTTGATTTGATAAACTTTGGCATAGAATTTGTTGGTGCAGAAAGTTCTTTTGTTTTGTTTCAGGTATCAGTGAGATCATCTCTATCATACAGAATTAAGCAAGTGCAGAAGAATGACAGTGGGTTGCAGAAAAAGGTAGAGCTGGTTCAGAAGGGTAGGTTGCCTGAATTCAATATTGATAATGATTGTGTTTTGAGATTTGTGAAGAGATTGTGTGTGCCTAGTGATTCACGGTTGAAGAGAGAGTTGTTATGTGAAGCTCATAGTTCTCCGTTTTCAGTTCATCCAGGTAGTACTAAGATGTATAGAGATCTTCAGGAGTATTACTGGTGGGATGGAATGAAAAGAGATATTGCTGATTTTACTGTGAAGTGTTTTAATTTTTAACTAGTAAGAGAAGAGCGGCAGTTACTAAAAGGGATGCTTCAGCCTTTACTAATACCAGAGTGGAAATGGGAGAATATATCCATGGACTTCTTTGTGGGATTGTCGAAGACACCTCGAGGTAATAATTCAATCTGGGTTATTGTTGATCACTGGACTAAATCTGCTCATTTCCATACTATACAAGATACTTTTTCCCTAGATCAACTTTCCCATTTGGAACTTAAAGTGATAGTCAGGTTACATGGAGTTTCTCTCTCCATTGTATCTGATCGTGATCCCAAGATTACTTCTAACTTTTGGAAAGGCCTTCAGAACTCGTTGGGTACTGAATTAAATTTTAGTACACCTTTTCATCCTCAATTAGATGGGCAGTCAGAATGAACAATTCAGAATTTGGAGGATATTCTACATTCTTGTTCGATGGATTATCAGGGAATTTGGGACCAACATCTTTGTTTGGTTGAGTTTTCTTATAATAATAGAATTCATTCCAGTATACAGATGGCACCATTTGAGGCATTATATGGGAAGCAGTGTCGAAATCCAGCTTTCTGGGATGAAGTGGGTGAAAGGATGTTTATGGGACCAGAATTGGTAGAAGAGTTGGCAGAAAACATTCAGCAGATACAGACACATGAGAACAGCTCAGAGTAGGCAGGATCGTTATGCGGACAACAGGACTAAGGATCTTTCTTTTGAGGTAGGTGATCGAGTTTTTCTCAAAGTTTCACCATGGAAAAGTGTGATGCGATTTGGTAAGAAAGGAAAGCTGAGTCCAAGGTTCATTGAACATATGAAATTTTTGAGAGAGTTGGATCAGTTGCATACCGAGTGGCTTTACCTCTGATTTTATCTCAGGTACACAATGTTTTTCAAGTTACAATGTTAAGGAAGTAAATGACAGATCCATCTCATGTTTTGAGTCCAGAGGTAGTTCAGCTAGAAGAGAATCTATCTTATGAGGAACAACTGGTCCAGATTCCTGACCACAGGGAGCATTTTTTTGCAAAATAAGGTGATTCATCTAGTAAAGGTTTTGTGGAAAAACCACATGAGTGAAGAGGCAACATGGGAATCTGAAAATGCAATAACGGACAAATACCCCCACTTATTCGATAAGTAAATAAATTGCGGGGACACAATTTTCTAAAGGTGGGAAGGATGTAACATCCCAAGTAATTAATGAATAATATATATTCTTATCTATGTCTATTTATGAATTAGATAGTGTTTTAGAGGCTTAAAATGAGAATAAATCCAATCTTAAGCATGGAATACTCTAATATTTTTAAAAGATTGTTTTACCGCCTTTTGATGGAGAACCATTTTTAAATCTAACTTTTCACAATTTTATAAGCTATATTTGTCAAAATAAACTTATTATTTATGATTGGGACATTGAAATTTAATTTGGATAAATTTCGGGTATTTTTCTGATAATGTTCATTTTTTAATGAATAGTGAAAAGTGTTGTATTTTAATTCAAAACCTCTTTTTAATCTAATTTATTTATATAGTTAGATTATCTTTTTAATTAGTTTTAAAGTGAAATTAGAATATATTTTTACCATTTAATCCAATGGTGGTAATTGGAATTAATATCACTTTGAGATTGGACATAAATGAGTGTCAATCTTTTGATAGATATTGTTTCTTAAAAGCACGCTATTTGATTTGACAGCGGGATTTAATTATAAAATTAATTAATGAAACTTCTATTTTACAAATTTGGTAAAATAGACATCATTTTTGAATTCGGAATATCAAATACATCTTAGGGTGAATTTTTGGTATTTTTCTGAAAAAACATTAATTTTTGATGAATAGTGAAACCACAAAGTGGTAGTTATAAAAACTGATTTTTCGTTTTAATGGAACTTTACCACTTCTATTATTTGAATTTCAAAAAATCCAATATAAATGATTTTCATTATTATGTAAAATGTGGTTCAATGGGATGAAAATAATTTTTGATGAAAAATAACTTTTAAGTTTTATTAATCGCGATTAAAGGTAATTAGTGTGGTAAAAATGATATTATAATAAAATGAAAATATCTTTATACATGTCATAACCCTATTGGATGAGTCATGTTCAACCAAGACAACCCATGGGTCGATTTTTGGGACCCCATGGATCCAGTTGGGTAAGATAATGACATTAATGCCTTTTATTTAAAGTTAAAGTAAAAATGACCCAAACATGTATTGTTTTCCAAAAACAATTTTTACATGTGGTTATAAAAGTCAGATTTGTGACTATAAATAGTAATTTTTAATATAAAAATATTTCCTACATCATAGTATTTTTTTATAATATTTAGATATTAAATAAATTAAATTATTTATGACTTCATGATGATGCAGTGATTACCTTATTATTTAACGATTTAAATAAAATGAATAGATAATGTAACATCTAAGACCTATACATGTCAAAAACCTATTGGATGGGTGGATTTAGAACTATTAACACCTTATCCTTGAAATACAACAATTTTGGACCATTAATGTAACAACCCGAAATTTTGAATAAATCTTGTTTCCTAATTTTATGTGTTATTTTTTTATACTCAAAAAAATGTTTTAATTGATAAACATGATTATAATTAAAATGAGACCATTGGTTTTTGAGTGTTATATGACCATCGGTCAATATGACCACCGTGAACAAAATGTTTTGATTATTTTCTCTAAATTTAAGAAATCTTGGTTAATTATTATAGAAAGAAGATTTGATGGCCTCACCTAGTAGACTTGGACCGATCGAAGCCCATCTAACAGAACTTGGGAAGTAGGTAGCACCATTGGGCTTTGCTCTGGCCCAAACCCAAGCCGAACTTCATCGTGTGAAGCTAGAATGGAATCGCCTTCACGAGAAGTTCAAACTGATAGAAATTACTACTCGGGCAATGTTGGTCGAGCCTCCCTCGGACTCTCTCACCTTAGCACACCTTACACTTAGGTCCTATGCTGGTGTGATAAGGGGCTATGTAAGAAGACTGTAATATCCTTGTGTAATCCTTTGTTTTAAATAAAAATTGGGATTTCTTCTTATGATGATGTTTATGAATTTTCAAATGTTTGGAAAAATATTGTATGCATATTTTTGATGAATTTTAGAAAAAGGGTATTTTAAAAATGTTTATGTAAACCTTATATAATTAAAAATGTGTAATGATTCTCAAAAAATGGTCTTCTACAATTATGTTCAGTACGAAATTTAGAGTCTAATAAGATCAACATGATTTTTGATGAATAGTAAATTATGAATAGTGATTTTATGATTACGATTAGTAATATGACCAAATGGATTAGTAATCTCACTTAAAGAAAGTTTTAAAATAATCTAGGCACCTTGATTAAGTAATGTGATTCAATAAAATGGTTAAATAACGGTTTCATAAATTATTATTCAAGTATTAGTTTTTCAGGTGAATAGTGTTTTTTAATTAAAAACTTAATTAAAAATAATTAGAAAATTATTTTTATAAAAAGGAATTTATTTTTGAACTCAGAACATCGATATTATGTTATGGTAATTTTTGGGGATTTTTCTGGAAAAAATGAATTCTCGATGAATAGTATTTTTATTTAAAAATTAAATTAAAAATATTTAGAAAATTATTTTTATAAAATGGAGTTCATAAATGTAATTATAGCATCTATATTTAGTTAAGGTGAAATTTTGGGATTTTTCTGAGAAAGATGAATTTTTTCAGTGAATAGTAAAAATGCAGTTTTAGGGTTTCGGTATGTTTAATGACATCATAGCTGTGTCATGATGATGTCATGAGATATTTTAAGGGTTGGCCGGCCAAGGGTGATGAATTATTGTTTTGGGGGCCCCATGTGGCCTAACTCCATGATAAATGCCAAGGGAGAGCACATGGGTTTGAGAAAAGCATATGTGAGGTGTCCCTTGGCCATTAATGCCTTGTCCCCTCACTTTACCTATAAATACCAAGCCCTCCTCTCATCAATTCGACTCCCCACTCTTCCCCCAACGAATTTCTGGTCTCCTTACCACCCAAGGAGTCCTCCAAAGGTGCCCCCAAGCCCTCAAGATCCCAACCATTGAGGTTTAAGTGTTACGTTTTAAGGTAAGGGATCCGACCTCTCTCTTTCTTTTCAAGTAATCTCTTTTATGTCATTTCTTTTATTTTACATATTATTATGTTGGAGGATGTTCTTTTATATTCATCCTACTGCCCATTTCATGTTCATGTGATGGGAGACCCCCCTTTCTCTCATCATTTCGTTTTAAGAAAGTTTAAGTGGCGCCATTAGGCTGCCGAATTTTTAAGGGGATTCTTTCACCTTCCTCGTTCTCAAGTTCTATTTTCGTTCAAGTATTTCATGTTCCTTTTTATTATGTTGGGGTATGATCTCTAAATTTATCATACTGGTCTTTTATGATCATATGATGAGAGACCCCATTTTATCTCTTCAATTTAGTATTTTGATGTTTTAAGTGGCGCTGTTAGGCTGCTGAATGTTTAAGTGGTTCTTCACCCTTCTTGTTTTGAAGTTCTACTTTCATGTCCATTCTTTCAAGTTACTTTATATTATGTTGGGGTATGATCTCTACATATATCATACTGGACTCTTATTTTCATATGATGAGAGACCCTATTTGACCTTTTCAATTCAATTTTGTTGAAGTTTAAGTGACGCCGTTAGGCTGCTGAATTCTCACAAGAGAAATCTTATTTTTGTCTTCCTTTAATATTCTTCATTTCATATGGTATATTTTCAAATTTCATTACCATGTTATTAAATCCCTTATATTTTGTTCCTCTACTGTTTTATGGGTCATTTATGAATGTTTGACCCATGTCTCCTCTCTTCTAAATGTTTTCTAAAACCTTGTAACATAGTCGTTATGCTGCAGAATTTTCGTCTCAAAGTGCCTCTCTCTCTTTTCTAAAAATTATTTTTATGTTATAAAGTGAATACTCAAAGCTCTTATTTCTACAGGGGTATTCACATATATATATCAAAAGGTTCTATTTTAAATTCTCGGATTTACATACATGAAACCCTCTTTCCCTTTCTGTGGGTTTAAAGTGACATAAAGATCATGTCTTTAAAGCAGTTTTTAAAACGTTATGATTATGAAATGAAAGCCATTTCTTTTATGCTATATGGGTTGTTTATGAAATGGTTGATGATGATATATGTGGCTCACATGATAATAAAGGAAAATTTAAGGGTGCTCCCTGATAGTGCTCCAATGCATTGGGTAAAGACTTAATCTCTAGAGATGACCATTTTAACGACGCCTTGGTGAATAACCTTGGTAATTTTTAACGACACCTTGGGGATGGACCTTGGTGAAACGAAACGAATGCCAATATTAAATGTTGCAGCCACATCTTCAAGTTATGAAAAATGTTATTTTTATCATGATGTATCCCATGATTTCTTTCTCATGCCTTAAAGTTCTTTTCATGTCCTTATTGAATTATATCAAGTTCACATGTAAAATGTTCCTCTTGTTTACCTTTCTGGGCCTTCTGCTCACCCTTTCTTTTGATGTATGTCCCCAGGTTATGAGATTCATAATGAACATAGGATGAACTAAAGGATAAGCCTTTCAAGTGTTTAAGAAGAATGATTTTTTTGTTTTTTTCATGTTTTATGTTCCTGGTTTCCAAGACACTAGACCTTAAATATCCTCAGTTTTGTGTAATGTAATGAAAGTTTTTGTTATAAAATGGCGGGATTCTATAGTTTGTATCAAAGGATGGTTTAGTTATTTGTGGAAATTAGGATATAAAAACTTTAGGAAGAACCCTATAGAAGAGTTTAAATATAGGAAATCTTCTGGATATTTTGGTGAGTATTGAGTAAGGGGTTTCCAAGCAAATACATCCCTGTCTGGATACGAGCAGGTAGAGGTGGCTCTGGCACAGATGTACATAGGGGTAAAACCCGAAAACATAGCTTTGAGCTAGAGTCGAACGGGAACTGGTACACGACAACGAGCCTTGCTGCACTCTTGGTTACGACACTCCCGGGGGATATGCTTTGGTAAATTCATAAGCTTAATATGAACCATTGT
Source organism: Viscum album (assembly GCA_963277665.1). Taxonomy (NCBI): domain Eukaryota; kingdom Viridiplantae; phylum Streptophyta; class Magnoliopsida; order Santalales; family Viscaceae; genus Viscum; species Viscum album. The sequence goes on along the minus strand of OY728166.1, from coordinate 900,468,594 downwards.
TAAAGGAACAAAGATAAAATAAAATAAAGGTTTACATAAGAATATATGATCATGGATAACCTAGAAGGGAACCTAGGGGATCACAAGTTAGGGTATAATTTACTTCTACAAGTTATCCTTAGATTATTTAAGTTTCTTTTCATGATTATTGGCTAAGTATTTAGGCCCCTAACTATAGCTTCTTTTCATAGTTAATGGCGGGAAATGTAAGAACATGTCCCAACAACCAATGTGATAGGAAATGCTACGATTTCTGTATTAATACGACAGAGATGATTATGGGATTAAAAGATGATTATTATTTTGGAAGATGTTCACTATTTTGAGGACCCTATATGATCAAGGTAAATAGATTACTACGGTATTTTCATTGAGGAGTAAGGTTGACTTATATTTTGAAGAATCAATGAATTTAAGGTAGACTTATAGTAATTTAGGTTACTTATGGGAATGATTAACCTATCTTGGGTAAAATATGTTTAGGTTATCTACTTTTGTTATAAGATGTTAGGAGTGGTTGATGTTGTTTGGAGATGAACAATGGAGTTTATTTTGGATGACTATGTTATCAAGTCCTTCTTGTATTTGGGTTTCAATCTTAGTTTGGTTTATTTTGAGGAATTTTAAGGACTGTTATTTATGGAATGGTCTATGATGAACTTTGGGTATTACCATGGAACATTAAAGATTTAAAATTAGTTTCCATTCCTATGGGATTCTTCCTTTTTTAAGAGGTGTTTAACCTTACCCTTTCTGTTTTGGGATAATGTTTAAAGATAGAAGAAATAGATAGTTAATCTTTTATGGATTATGCGATTCTCTAGAAGATGATTCTTGTGTTTTGATGAGACCAAGTAGTTTTGAATGCTCATCGTTTGGGGGAAAAGATTAGTTTTGGAAAAAACTTATTAAAGGGTGAAACTCTACATGGAGGTAGATATATTTCCTTATGTTTTTGTTCTATGTTTTTAAATGAATTCCTCAAAATTATGAAAAGGAACGTAAAACAAAAAACGTTGTTGGTTTACGTTTCCTACTAGGTAATCAAAGACCGCTTACACACATCATAATTTTGGGATTTTCTGGTGGTTAACTTCCTCCTAATAATGTTTTCTATCACTCTCCTTTAGAACGTGACCCTTTGTTTTCTCCTCCATGTCCATGTTTCCTACATGGAATCCTGGTATGAGTAAACTCGGGTGGCCTTTGTACTTCCTTTTCTTTCTTTTAAAGTAATAGTGTTACTGATTCTTTTTCCGATGGGGGACATTCAATGAAATTTCAAAAGACAATTTTTAAAAAAAAATTGCGAGGACGCAATTTCTTAAGGGGGGAAGAATGTAACGACCCGAAATTTTGAATAAATCTTGTTTCCTAATTTCATGTGTTATTTTTTTTTATACTCAAAAAAATGTTTTAATTGATAAACATGATTATAATTAAAATGAGACCATTGGTTTTTGAGTGTTATATGACCATCGGTCAATATGACCGCCGTGAACAAAATGTTTTGATTATTTTCTCTAAATTTAAGTAATCTTGGTTACTTATTATAGAAAGAAGATTTGATGGCCTCACCTAGTAGTATTGGACCGATCGAAGCCCATCTAACAGAACTTGGGAAGGAGGTAGCACCATTGGGCTTTGCTCTGGACCAAACCCAAGCCGAACTTCATCGTGTGAAGCTACAACGGAATCACCTTCGTGAGAAGTTCAAACTGATAGAAATTACTACTCGGGCAATGTTGGTCGAGCCTCCCTCGGACTCTCTCACCTTAGCACACCTTACACTTAGGTCCTATGCTGGTGTGATAAGGGGCTATGTAAGAAGACCATAACTTCCTTGTGTAATCCTTTGTTTTAAATAAAAATTGGGATTTCTTCTTATGATGATGTTTATGAATTTTCAAATGACCGGAAAAATATTGTATGCATATTTTTGATGAATTTTAGAAAAATGATATTTTAAAAATGTTTATGTAAACCTTATATAATTAAAAATGTGTAATGATTCTCAAAAAATGGTCTTCTACAATTATGTTCAGTACGAAATTTAGAGTCTAATAAGATCAACATGATTTTTGATGAATAGTAAATTATGAATAGTGATTTTATGATTACGATTAGTAATATGACCAAATGGATTAGTAATCTCACTTAAAGAAAGTTTTAAAATAATCTAGGCACCTTGATTAAGTAATGTGATTCAATAAAATGGTTAAATAACGGTTTCATAAATTATTATTCAAGTATTAGTTTTTCGGGTGAATAGTTTTTTTTAATTAAAAATTTAATTAAAAATAATTAGAAAATTATTTTTATAAAGAGGACTTCATTTTTGAACTCAGAACATCGATATTATGTTATGGTAATTTTTGGGGATTTTTCTATAAAAAATGAATTCTCGATGAATAGTGTTTTTATTTAAAAATTAAATTAAAAATATTTAGAAAATTATTTTTATAAAATGGAGTTAATAAATTTAATTATAGCATCTATATTTAGTTAAGGTGAAATTTTGGGATTTTTCTGAGAAAGATGAATTTTTTCAGTGAATAGTAAAAATGCAGTTTTAGGGTTTCGGTATGTTTAATGACATCATAGCTGTGTCATGATGATGTCATGAGATATTTTAAGGGTTGGCCGGCCAAGGGTGATGAATTATTGTTTTGGGGGCCCCATGTGGCCTAACTCCATGATAAATGCCAAGGGAGAGCACATGGGTTTGAGAAAAGCACATGTGAGGTGTCCCTTGGCCATTAATGCCTTGTCCCCTCACTTTCCCTATAAATACCAAGCCCTCCTCTCATCAATTCGACTCCCCACTCTTCCCCAACGAATTTAGGGTCTCATTACTTCCCAAGGAGTCCTCCCAAGGTGCCCCCAAGCCCACAAGGTCCCAACCTTTGAGGTTTAAGAGTTACGTTTTAAGGTAAGGGATCCGACCTCTCTCTTTCTTTTCAAGTAATCTCTTTTATGTCATTTCTATTATGCTCCATATTCTTATGTTGGAGGATGTTCTTTTATATTCATCCTACTGCCCATTTCATGTTCATGTGATGGAAGACCCCCCTTTCTCTCATCATTTCGTTTTAAGAAAGTTTAAGTGGCGCCGTTAGGATGCCGAATTTTTAAGGGGATTCTTTCACCTTCCTCGTTCTCAAGTTCTATTTTCGTTCAAGCCTTTCATGTTCCTTTTTATTATGTTGGGGTATGATCTCTAAATTTATCATACTGTTCTTTTATGATCATATGATGAGAGACCCCATTTTATCTCTTCAATTCAGTATTTTGATGTTTTAAGTGGCGCCGTTAGGCTGCCGAATGTTTAAGTGGTTCTTCACCCTTCTTATTTTGAAGTTCTACTTTCATGTCCATTCTTTCAAGTTACTTTCTATTATGTTGGGGTATGATCTCTACATCTATCATACTGGACTCTTATGTTCATATGATGAGAGACCCTATTTGACCTTTTCAATTCAATTTTGTTGAAGTTTAAGTGACGCCGTTAGGCTGCTGAATTCTCACAAGAGAAATCTTATTTTTGCCTTCCTTTAATATTCTTCATTTCATATGGTATATTTTAAAATTTCATTACCATGTTATTAAATCCCTTATATTTTGTTCCTCTACTGTTTTATGGGTCATTTATGAATGTTTGACCCATGTCTCCTCTCTTCTAAATGTTTTCTAAAACCTTGTAACATAGCCGTTATGCTGCAGAATTTTCGTCTCAAAGTGCCTCTCTCTCTTTTCTAAAAATTATTTTTATGTTATAAAGTGAATACTCAAAGCTCTTATTTCTACAGTGGTATTCACATATATATATCAAAAGGTTCTATTTTAAATTCTGGGATTTACATACATGAAACCCTCTTCCCCTTTCCGTGGGTTTAAAGTGACATAAAGATCATGTCTTTAAAGCAGTTTTTAAAACGTTATGATTATGAAATGAAACCCATTTCTTTTATGCTATATGGGTTGTTTATGAAATGATTGATGATGATATATGTGGATCACATGATAATAAAGGCAAATTTAAGGGTGCGCCCTGATAGCGCTCCAATTCATTGGGTAAAGACTTAATCTCTAGAGATGACCATTTTAACGACGCCTTGGTGAATAACCATGGTAATTTTTAACGACACCTTGGGGATGGACCTTGGTGAAACGAAACGAATGTAAATATTAAATTTTGCAGCCACATCTTCAAGTTATGAAAAATTTTATTTTTATCATGATGTATCCCATGATTTCTTTCTCATGCCTTAAAGTTCTTTTCATGTCCTTATTGAAGTATATCAAGTTCACATGTAAAATGTTCCTCTTGTTTCCCTTAATGGGCCTTCTGCTCACCCTTTCTTTTTATGTATGTCCCCAGGTTATGAGATTCATAATGAACATAGGATGAACTAAAGTAGAATCCTCTCAAGTGTTTAAGAAGAATTATTTTTTTGTTTTTTTCATGTTTTATGTTCCTGGTTTCCAAGACACTAGACCTTAAAGATCCTCAGTTTTGTGTAATGTAATGAAAGTTTTTGTTATAAAATGGCGGGATGCTATAGTTGGTATCAAAGGATGGTTTAGTTATTTGTGGAAATTAGGATATAAAAACTTTAGGAAGAACCCTATAGAAGAGTTTAAATATAGGAAATCTTCCTGGGATTTTGGTGAGTATTGAGTAAGGGGTTTCCAAGAAAATACATCCATGTCTGGATACGAGCAGGTAGAGGTGGCTCTGGCACAGATGTACATAGGGGTAAAACCCGAAAACATCGCTTTGAGCTAGACTCGAACGGGAACTGGTACACGACAACGAGCCTTGCTGCACTCTTGGTTACGACACTCCCGGGGGATATGCTTTGGTAAATTCATAAGCTTAATATGAACCATTGTTAAAGGAACAAAGATAAAATAAAATAAAGGTTTACATAAGAATATATGATCATGGATAACCTAGAAGGGAACCTAGGGGATCACAAGTTAGGGTATTATTTACTTCTACAAGTTATCCTTAGATTCTTTAAGTTTCTTTTCATGATTATTGGCTAAGTATTTAAGCCCCTAACTATAGCTTCTTTTCTTAGTTAATGGCGGGAAATGGAAGAACATGTCCCAACAACCAATGTGATAGGAAATGCTACGATTTCCGTATTAATACGACAGAGATGATTATGGGATTAAAAGATGATTATTATTTTGGAAGATGTTCACTATTTTGAGGACCCTATATGATCAAGGTAAATAGATTACTACAGTATTTTCGTTGAGGAGTAAGGTTGACTTATATTTTGAAGAATCAATGAATTTAAGGTAGACTTATAGTAATTTAGGTTACTTACGGGAATGATTAACCTATCTTGGGTAAAATATGTTTAGGTTATCTACTTTTGTTATAAGATGTTAGGAGTGGTTGATGTTGTTTGGAGATGAACAATGAAGTTTATTTTGGAAGACTATGGTATCAAGTCCTTCTTGTATTTGGGTTTCAATCTTAGTTTGGTTTATTTTGAGGAATTTTAAGGACTGTTATTTATGGAATGGTCTATGATGAACTTTGGGTATTACCATGGAACATTGAAGATTTAAAATTAGTTTCCATTCCTATGGGATTCTTCCTTTTTTAAGAGTTGTTTAACCTTACCCTTTCTGTTTTGGGATAATGTTTAAAGATAGAAGAAATAGATAGTTAATCTTTTATGGATTATGCGATTCTCTAGAAGATGATTCTTGTGTTTTGATGAGACCAAGTAGCTTTGAATGCTCATAGTTTGGGGGAAAAGATTAGTTTTGGTAAAAACTTATTAAAGGGTGAAACTCTACATGGAGGTAGATATATTTCCTTATGTTTTTGTTCTATGTTGTAAATGAATTCCTCAAAATTATGAAAAGGAACGTAAAACAAAAACATTGTTGGTTTACGTTTCCTACTAGGTAATCAAAGACCGCTTACACACATCATAATTTTGGGATTTTCTGGTGGTTAACTTCCTCCTAATAATGTCTTCTATCACTCTCCTTTAGAACGTGACCCTTTGTTTTCTCCTCCATGTCCATGTTTCCTACATGGAATCCTGGTATGAGTAAACTCGAGTGGCCTTTGTACTTCCTTTTCTTTCTTTTAAAGTAATAGTGTTACTGATTCTTTTTCCGATGGGGGACTTTCAATGAAATTTCAAAACCCAATTTTTTAAAAAAATTGCGAGGACGCAATTTCTTATGGGGGGAAGATTGTAACGACCCGAAATTTTGAATAAATCTTGTTTCCTAATTTCATGTGTTATTTTTTTTATACTCAAAAAAATGTTTTAATAGATAAACATGATTATAATTAAAATGAGACCATTGGTTTTTGAGTGTTATATGACCATCGGTCAATATGACCGCCGTGAAAAAAATGTTTTGATTATTTTCTCTAAATTTAAGTAATCTTGGTTAATTATTATAGAAAGAAGATTTGATGGCCTCACCTAGTAGTCTTGGACCGATCGAAGCCCATCTAAAAGAACTTGGGAAGGAGGTAGCACCATTGGGCTTTGCTCTGGACCAAACCCAAGCCGAACTTCATCGTGTGAAGCTAGAACGGAATCGCCTTCGTGAGAAGTTCAAACTGATAGAAATTACTACTCGGTCAATGTTGGTCGAGCCTCCCTCAGACTCTCTCACCTTAGCACACCTTACACTTAGGTCCTATGCTGGTGTGATAAGGGGCTATGTAAGAAGACCGTAACTTCCTTTTGTAATCCTTTGTTTTAAATAAAAATTGGGATTTCTTCTTATGATGATGTTTATGAACTTTCAAATGACCGGAAAAATATTGTATGCATATTTTTGATGAATTTTAGATAAAGGATATTTTAAAAATGTTTATGTAAACCTTATATAATTAAAAATGTGTAATGATTCTCAAAAAATGGTCTTCTACAATTATGTTCAGTACAAAATTTAGAGTCTAATAAGATCAACATGATTTTTGATGAATAGTAAATTATGAATAGTGATTTTATGATTAGGATTAGTAATATGACCAAATGGATTAGTAATCTCACTTAAAGAAAGTTTTAAAATAATCTAGGAACCTTGATTAAGTAATGTGATTCAATAAAATGGTTAAATAATGGTTTTATAAATAATTATTCAAGTATTAGTTTTTTGGGTGAATAGTGTTTTTTAATTAAAAATTTAATTAAAAATAATTAGAAAATTATTTTTATAAAAAGGACTTTATTTTTGAACTCAGAACATCGATATTATGTTATGGTAATTTTTTGGGATTTTTCTAGAAAAAATGAATTCTCGATGAATAGTGTTTTTATTTAAAAATTAAATTAAAAATATTTAGAAAATTATTTTTATAAAATGGAGTTCATAAATGTAATTATAGCATCTATATTTAGTTAAGGTGAAATTATGGGATTTTTCTGAGAAAGATGAATTTTTTCAGTGAATAGTAAAAATGCAGTTTTAGGGTTTCGGTATGTTTAATGACATCATAGCTGTGTCATGATGATGTCATGAGATCTTTTAAGGGTTGGCAGGCCAAGGGTGATGAATTATTGTTTTGGGGGCCCCATGTGGCCTAACTCCATGATAAATGCCAAGGGAGAGCACATGGGTTTGAGAAAAGCACATGTGAGGTGTCCTTTGGCCATTAATGCCTTGTCCCGTCACTTTCCCTATAAATACCAAGCCCTCCTCTCATCAATTCGACTCCCCACTCTTCCCCCAACGAATTTCTGGTCTCATTACCTCCCAAGGAGTCCTCCCAAGGTGCCCCCAAGCCCTCAAGGTCCCAACCTTTGAGGTTTAAGAGCTACGTTTTAAGGTAAGGGATCCGACCTCTCTCTTTCTTTTCAAGTAATCTCTATTATGTCATTTCTATTATGCTCCATATTCCTATGTTGGAGGATGTTCTTTTATATTCATCCTACTTCCCATTTCATGTTCATGTGATGGGAGACCCCCCTTGCTCTCATCATTTCGTTTTAAGAAAGTTTAAGTGGCGCCGTTAGGCTGCCGAATTTTTAAGGGGATTCTTTCACCTTCCTCGTTCTCAAGTTCTATTTTCGTTCAAGTCTTTCATGTTCCTTTTTATTATGTTGGGGTATGATCTCTAAATTTATCATACTGGTCTTTTATGATCATATGATGAGAGACCCCATTTTATCTCTTCAATTCAGTATTTTGATGTTTTAAGTGGCACCGTTAGGCTGCCGAATGTTTAAGTGGTTCTTCACCCTTCTTGTTTTGAAGTTCTACTTTCATGTCCATTCTTTCAAGTTACTTTCTATAATGTTGGGGTATGATCTCTACATCTATCATACTGGACTCTTATGTTCATATGATGAGAGACCCTATTTGTCCTTTTCAATTCAATTTTGTTGAAGTTTAAGTGACACCGTTAGGCTGTTGAATTCTCACAAGAGAAATCTTATTTTTGTCTTCCTTTAATATTCTTCATTTCATATGGTATATTTTCAAATTTCATTACCATGTTATTAAATCCCTTATATTTTGTTCCTCTAATGTTTTATGGGTCATTTATGAATGTTTGACCCGTGTCTCCTTTCTTCTAAATGTTTTCTAAAACCTTGTAACATAGCCGTTATGCTGCAGAATTTTCGTCTCAAAGTGCCTCTCTCTCTTTTCTAAAAATTATTTTTATGTTATAAAGTGAATACTCAAAGCTCTTATTTCTACAGGGGTATTCACATATATATATCAAAAGGTTCTATTTTAAATTCTGGGATTTACATACATGAAACCCTCTTCCCCTTTCCGTGGGATTAAAGTGACATAAAGATAATGTCTTTAAAGCGGTTTTTAAAACGTTATGATTATGAAATGAAACCCATTTATTTTATGCTATATGGGTTGTTTATGAAATGATTGATGATGATATATGTGTCTCACATGATAATAAAGGCAAATTTAAGGGTGCGCCCTGATAGCGCTCCAATGCATTGGGTAAAGACTTAATCTCTAGAGATGACCATTTTAACGATGCCTTGGTGAATAACCTTGGTAACTTTTAACGACACCTTGGGGATGGACCTTGGTGAAACGAAACAAATGTCAATATTAAATGTTGCAGACACATCTTCAAGTTATGAAAAATGTTATTTTTATCATGATGTATCCCAGGATTTCTTTCTCATGCCTTAAAGTTCTTTTCATGTCCTTATTGAAGTATATCAAGTTCACATGTAAAATGTTCCTCTTGTTTCCCTTACTGGGCCTTCTGCTCACCCTTTCTTTTGATGTATGTCCCCAGGTTATGAGATGCATAATGAACATAGGATGAACTAAAGGAGAAGCCTTTCAAGTGTTTAACAAGAATGATTTTTTTTCATGTTTTATGTTCCTGGTTTCCAAGACACTAGACCTTAAAGATCATCAGTTTTTTGTAATGTAATGAAAGTTTTTGTTATAAAACGGTGGGATGCTATAATTAAAATCCGAAACTCATTTGAAAATAAAGTAACATTTTATACCTTTCCAAGAGTGCCCCTCCTCTCCTCTTATAAAAGGCCCCCACCTCACCCTCCTTAACCACACATCTCAAGCCTTTGGCTCGTCCAAGCTCTGATCCTTTTGTTTCTCCACATACCTCTTCTCATCATATAAGCCTTACCTTAGGCAGAAATCTCTTCAAGAAACCCTATAGGCTCAAACCAAGGGGAGTTACCCGTTTTAAAGGTAAAGTCTTCTCTAGTGTTCTTTTGTTTCATTTTGCTTCTCCAACCCCCTAAATTTTTTTTATTCATTTCATTTTTAACAACACCAGTATATTAAATATACTAGGATGTTTTTATAAGAAATATTCGAGCTAAACTTACACACAACTACATCTAACGGTAAAAGAACATACTGTTTCTGTGGATGGTGAATTTCTGCCTCACGAAACGATGATTGTTCAATATTCTTTTAACACCTTTAAAGGTGGATATTAAGATGTCACTATATTTATATATGATATATAATATGTTTATGTTTTTCTTAAGCTTCTGTATTTTTCATTTATGGCATACCTTTATGGTTTCCATTATGGGTAAACGTGATATCTTCATTTTAGGAAGTGCAGACTACCGCCCCCTCAAAGTGATTTGATTCGTTAATACCATATGTGGTATGTATAAAGGATAGATTTAATTATATTATATATGATACCATACTGAAATTATAATACTATTATGTATCATTATGTTTTAATTCCATTAAATATGAAATAGAAATGGAAGTAGCATTCATGCATACGTACGGCTTACCATCTCCATGAACGGTGCATTTCATTTCTTACCTCTAAATGTTATGTAATATTATAAATGCATGACTATAATGGATATATATAATATATATGATATCTAAATCATGAATATAATTCTGGATATAATGGATATTTTACCACATGAACAACTTGTAATTATAAAGAGTTTATTTTTGACGCAAGTACCAATGATCAACAAAGCGACCATTATTAACTTAAATAATTACATAGTATTCATAACATGGTAATAAGTGATATAAAAAGAATAATGAACTTGAAAAAGGCTCTTAAAAAAATATAAATTAACTCAAGTTTAATATTCAGGAGGTTAAAGAACGATCGAGTCAAGTCGGACCCGAGGTAAGGGAACTTGTTAACCCAAATTCCTTTCTTTGGGTTGATCTTCTACTTCTTTTTTATTTCATGATATGATTATATGAGAATTGAATTTTGATATCCTATATTTTAATTATTCTTTATTTATGTGTACTTATAGTGAATACACATAATTGATCTATTTTATTTACAAAATGATCTTGGTATGGGACTTCGTCCCAATCTCCTTTCAATGAGGCATATTTTGTTTTATACACAACTTTCTTTTATACAGAGTCTAAACCCCTTTAAATTTTACATTTATTCAAAAGGAATATTTTTTATAGGAAGCGTTTTACTAAATGACAAAACGGAATATTTTTTCCGTACGTTTGCGGCGACAAGGACTTCTCCGCCGCCGTGACCATTATTTGAGTTTCGGCTTCCTCTACAAGGCATAACTTTTTTTAAAATGAAAAATAAATACCATGTTTTACTTTTCTTTTATTTTGGTATTGAAAATGGTTTTCACAACGTTTTTATTATATCAATGTGCGGTATTGACATCTTGTGATTGAAATTTGGAAATGTTATGTTTCCTTTATGCATGTTTTATGTGACACGATTATGTTATGGTTCTTGGGCATTGTCATGTGGACGGGTGGTTCAATGATAAACTAAGGGCCAGTGAGCCCGATATAGCTCTCCAATGCATTGGGTATCATGAAGGAGTTAAACGTTAAGGATTCTCTGAAGTTATTTAGGGAATATACTGTGATGTGTATTCCAAACGTAACCAAGAGGGTTACTCCCTATGTAAGAATGTTATGAATTCCTCAAGTTACCTTTTATGTATTATGATTTCTATGATTTTTTTTTCATGATTTGAGGAGGTATGTTGAAGTGATTATGTTTTATGGGTAAAGTATGATTTCATTGATTCTTATGTATACATGTACTCATGTTTCCTTTCAATATTTATATATCCCTTACTGAGATTTTTCTGCTCATCCCAAGTTTTTGAAATGTTTTTTCACAGGTTAAGGGAAAGGTACAAGATATAATGATAATGTCATGAAAGTGTCAAGAATGAATCAATGTTTTATTTTAAATATGTTTCTGTTGATCGGAAAAATGAATACTATCTTATATGTAAGCACTTTGTTTAAATGTGCAATGTAATGCATGTTTTATGATCTAATTCTCTAAAACTCTAAAACTGAAAAGATCCTCAATGTGTATTCTTTAAATATCTCAAGATTAAGTAACATTTAAGGCCGGGGCCTTATAATATAACCATTATAAATGGGAATATAATAATAATAAATAATACTAGTAAATATGTTACCAATTTTGAAATACTAGTGTATGGTTGATATACATATATATTATTTTTATGTATAAATATATACATTTTCACTATAAATATTTTTTGGAAATAAAATAAGTATTTTCATAGTGATAATTAGAAGATATTAATTTATTTGTGAAATTACCATTGATATTTAAAAAAATTATGATATTTTATTCATTTTAAAATTATTAATTTGAATGAGGGATCATAATATAGATAATATCATGGAATTATTAGTAAAAAAATTAATAACATCCAAAGAATAATTATTTCACTTTAAGTATTACTAATTTAATAATTAATTACTAAAAAAATATTTTTTGTAAAATATTTTTTTAATTATATATTACCTTTTTTTAGTGAAAAGTTAAATTTCTAAAATGTATATTATGTAATTTAATAAAATTTATTATTTATATATATATTAATATAAATAATAATTAAACTAAGGGTTATTTGTAAATAAATAATAATAATATCATCTTATAATTACAAAACATTTTCAAAATAATTTTTTTTCGATCATTTATATTTTTATATTAGAATTTATTTCAGTAATTTTTGGTAAATTGAGTATATTGAGGTATATTTAATATTTGGAATAAAAATATTTAAATAAGGTAATGAGATTATTTTTTTATTTTAAAACATTAAAAATATGTTACCAATGAAAATTAAATTCTCAGAGTTGATGTTTTATGTTTTAACGAATTGTACTTTTATCAATGATGTGTATTTTTATCATAATAATTTAAATAAATAACTTTTAAATAATAACTATATTTTAATGTTTCAATGTATAAAAAATATAATAACACTTATTTTATTAGTAATTGATATGAAATAAGATTAAGAATACTTAATGTTTTAAAACTCAATTTTCCATAAAAATACTTTTTTATATATAATATGTCTTCTTATAATATTAAATTAATCATATTTAAAAATTGAATTATATTAAATTGGGTAAAAATTTGGAATAATCCCATCAAAATTAATTAAGATGGGTCATATTATATATTTATCAAAAAATAATTATTAAGTTAAATAATTATACAAGTTAACAAGTGGTTAACAGTAGTAATCTGTCATATCTCAACTTTTTTATGATTAAAATGAAACAATGACATTATAGAAGACCTTTTTTTTGTTTTCTTAATTCATACCTACATGTCTCTCCAAAATTTCCTTCCCAAAATCACCAAACTCCCATGCTATTCTTATGTAGACCTTTTCTCATATAGGTTGTGAAACTCAAAAGGTATTTGAATTTTTAAATTATTTGGTAGGTAAATTTGAGAGCCAGGAATGGAAATAGTTTTCTATGAGTTCGAGGACATTAAAATGATGTTCTTGGACATGGAATGATGTTTGGGAGGTTGTTCAGTGGCTCAGGTGAGTATTATAGGGAGACAAAGTCTATCAAGGTTGTTGTAGAAACCACCATCTATTTGATAAAGTCCATTGGTGCAGAGGTGTGTTAGACAATGACCCAAAACCACATTTGGTTCAACTATCCAACTTGTGGTTCAATTCCAATTGGATAGTGGATCCACTAGCTCATAATTGAGTCCTACAATCTCTTTAGTGGGTATCTTGAAGGGGTATGTTTACCATATAACCCCATTGGTATATTAATAGGTGAATCCCCACTCTCTCCCTTGTTTATTCATGTACATCATCCCCAACTCCTTCCTTCTCCTCCATCAACCCCCCTTGGTTTTATGGTGTTTTTATAGTGATTTTAAACAATCAAAGGTGATTCTTCTCCAATATTGGCCTCTTTCCTTCTCATCCTTCCTTATTCTCTAACTTTGGTTGTCTTTAGGTTAGTGTTTATAGATTATTCCAAAAAAAATTATGTTATCCTTCTAATTTTATGGGGATTCTATGTTAATTGTATTGGAAACATCCTAGGAAAACATATTCGCACTATTGATTATAAATTCATTAGAGGTATTTTGTGCTGCCAAATGTATTATAGTTTTTCGTAATAAGAAAATTGAGTTGGAAATGTTTTGGGTTTTTTTGATATCTTTCTTATTTTTGGTATGGGAGTATGTTATAGACCTTCCGCGTGTGGTTGGTCATGGTTTTAGCATAACAATAGCATTTGATGAGATTATATGAATTATTCCTTTTTAGAATTAATAAGGTTTATTTATTATAAATGTTATAATTGATTGTTTTTATTTGATTGTAAATGAATGGTTTATATTAGGGCCTCATGTAAGTCGATGATGGCTAGTTGATCTTTGAAATAACTTGGTTAGCCTATATAGAGAAACTCATCTTGAGAATTTTGATGGCTTGGCTATGTAAAGAGGGAGGTGATGTGGGTACTTTCCCTATTTTTTGTATTTTTTATGGTGTATATAATGTGTGTTCACACCACTAGGGTGGAAACCTTCAAACAAATTAAATTTATTTATTTAAATTAAATGTTAAATTTAAAATTAAATTCCTTAAAATGAAGATATAATTGTTATGTCCATGTTGTCACCTATACACTACCTTGATCACCTCATCCAATGATGGTTGAGGCCATGAGTTATGTTTTTATTAAATTTATTCATGGAACCCCATCCCCCCTTGACGGGTGTTCTTATCAAAAATTAATTTTTTATATGATAGTGTCCTAACATAGGATCCTTGAGACATCTTGGTAGAGGTGATATAACATCGAAAAGTTTGGACCCAGTGGACCATTGTGAACATTCTTATAGATTTTATATGATATTCCTTATAGATAAATATTTATTTTTGTCCACATTTGGCTCTAATAGGTCATGTAATCACCCTAGTGATTCTTTAGATCCCTAAGGGTTATTGAATTGAACCTGGGGTGAGTATACCTTCCCCTTGAGATGTGACTACCTGTGTGGGGTATACATTGGATAGATTGTTGATAAACCCGATTTTTGGACCAACCAAGAATGTCCTTGGGCATTGAGGTGGGGTATGAGCCTTATCTATATACTGTTATTGGTGCATTGTTACCTTGAGTCTTATGAGGTTGTACTACCTATGGAACTATCAAGGGACGGATTCCATTCTTGTGATGGGTGTTAAGCCTAGACTATATACTAAAACTAAGGACCCCAAGTGGGGTGACCCTAATTTTTTGTTGGACAAGGGGACCTAAGGGGTTATCTAAGAGTTACATGAACATGAGAGGGTGCATAGAGACACGTAGTGATGAATGTTTTTGTCACCTTAGACCTTGAGACTCAGTGTTATTTGTGGAGAATGTAGTAGTATAGGCGGGTTAGGCATGTAGTCAACCATTGTTTATTGTTTTTCCTTATACTATATAGCACAATCCTAAGAATAATTTTTGTTAGGATGTATATAGAAACTTTCTTCAGTACGGTGTTATGTTTGAAATTTAAAATAACTTTGGGAGGTTTTTATATTTTTTGAAATGAAAACACCCTATAAGGTGGTTTGGAAAACTCGTTTCAGGGAAATTATTATACTAAAGAAAACATACCTTATATGTTGGTTTTTAATAATTTATGTGTATAGTTCATTAGGTTATTTTGATACTATGATGGGTCTACCATATATTTGGATATGTGGTCATTTAATTTTTGTTAAGATAATTCGTCATGTATCATGCTATATGTCAGGGATTGTGGGGTATTCATTGGGCGTGGTCAAGTCGTCCTCGCTTCTAAGGATCTGTTATTGGGAACCATATTATAATGAGATGGAGTAATCATTGGGTTTTTAGTCAATTATAGAGCTTTTAAGAGGTTATTATATTGTATATTGGGGTGGATCAGGCCCTCAAGTCATTATATTATAAATCAAGGTGTATTAGGCTCCAGAGTCATTATATTGTATACTAAGGTGGATCCAGACCTTAGGTCATTATATTATATATCAATGTGGATCAAAAACATGGTTCATTACCTATATACTCGGAAAAAATACCCCCAGGTCATTATTATGGATTTAAGGGTCATCACGACATATTTACAGACACTCTAGCACTAGCTAATGAAGGTGTGGTTGATTGGGGTTTTAGATCTAAGGATTGATGGTGGAAATTTATTTATATATTTCTAGTGGTTTTTTTATTTACTTGAATCATTTTACAAGAACATATAACTATATTTAATGGATATGTATGGGAATTATCTGGTGTTTCCCTGATAAATTATGTACTCACACCCTTCTCAGTGATCCATTACACTTGGGTACCCAAGAGACCCTCAATTGTGGAGGGTTTAGGTTTGGATAGGTCCTGGTATTGATTGTGTGGGATAAACCAAGAGTGTATATGGATATTTGGAGGATTTATGTCTTAGTGATTCATAGGATTCTTTCATGTATGTTATCTTTCTTTATTTTATGTGTACATGTGACTAGCCAAGTGGGAAGTTTGTCTTGTATGCATGTATGTCAAAATTTTATTAATTTTCATATGTTTGTGCTACTATATTATATACATAATCTGATGGTAATGTATTTTTTATGATATTTGGACATTTCATTGTTATTAATACACTGATATATGGGACACAATCTCCTCAAAGAACTACCCTATATCCACACTGGTAGTTGGATTCCTCTGGCCTATGAGGAGTTGTTCTTGAGGTCACGTAGTAGCACTGGTGCAATTAATATTCATATTAAACCAGTTTGGGGAATTAAAAAGTGGTACCATATGGGTTTTCTATAAAAAACATATGGTATATGATATAAAGAAGACAAAGGAATGTTCCAAAATATGTAATAGATATCAGACTTGTGCTTCATGAACATCTTTCATGATAATAGACCCATGTTACATGTGGCATGGATTGTTGTTATTGGTAAAATAAGTTAATAATTATATGGATTCACCTCTTCTAATTCACATGGATTTTTCAGGTCTATGATTTTATTCATGATTTTCCTCATGTCCCACAGTGGAAAGAGGCATTTTCATACATGATTCTCAATAGTAGGGATTGACATGACATATAGGATTGGTAGTTTTATTTTTACCACTGAAGAAAGATACAAAGTTGTTTATTATTTCAAAAAGATTTCATATGTTGATTTCCCATATATGTTTCTAGTGTAATTATACTCAAATATACCAATGTGCATATATTTGCTTCTGATGTTAGGTTGTGTGGATCAATATTGACATTCATTTCATTTATGATGATGTATTCCCATGTTCATGGAGGTGTGATGACCCTAGAAGGCCTATATAGGAACTTTATTCCTTTAAGATGACCCATATAGATTGAAATAGGCATATAATTCTGAATGGTAAAACCCCTTATGGGTGACTATTATATAATTTCGTCTATTTACACTTTTAGAAACAACTTATATGGTATTTTCCCATTTATATTGGATTGAAATTCTGCTTAACTGATCTTGGGAAAAAAACTCTTTTGGTACATTTTTTCTAGAATGATGATGTTATAGGTATATATATAAATATTTTTATATATTGATTTGGTCCTCGTGGTGGTGAGTCATGTCCTTAAAGTATTGGTGAGAACCATCTTGATTATTTTACTCTCTACGGGGTAGTCTTATGTGTGGACTCTTGTTAGAATTGATTCCCTTGAGGGTAGATGAGTTGGCTTAGGTTGATGATGAATATGTATATGAACCATAGAGTGGTTAATTTCACACATTAGAATTCATGGGTTTATCTGATATGGGATCATTATTGGAACCTCATGGTTTATAATTTTTAAAAGTCTTGACATAAAGGGGACATGTGAGAGAACCTAGTGACCCTTGAGACATGGCTCGACTTTTAGTGATTCAATGCCATGTGATAAATGAGGGTAACTTGAGAGAGGGGTTATCCTAGTATTATTAGTTATTTTAGGAATAATTTCTCATTAAGTACTTGTTTTGGGGATCAATGCATGGGATTTTCTATCAAGGTTATGCTTTGGCATGGTGATGTCATAGTTTTCCTGATGTTGAGAAACATGAGTGCTAATACTTTTAGTGTTAAGGCTAGTTTCAAAGGTAATGATTATTTGAGTGTCTAACCCTATTATTTAAATATGTGATTTTACTATTACAATTATAGATTAGATAAATTATTTTTTCTAGTATGGTGTTGGATGGTGGCTTGGCATGTGATAAATTGTGACACTAGTGAAGAGCTTTATTTAGAAGAGCCATGTTGAGGGAACCTTGACATAATAAAACATACATCAAAGAGGCATGGTAAGTAGTTTTCTTAGGTATATAAGCCTGGTATAAATGTGGTATGAATAATGGGATCATGATTTTGGGTAAATGAGTCGTTTGTTCAGAGGCATACACTCATTTCACTTCATTGATATTGAGTGGATCCATGTTTCCTACATGTGTGATTCATTAAATTATTAAATTGTGAAGGTAATGGGTGGTTTAAGTAATGATGTATTTTTGTGAGTTACTAATGGAAATGTTAGTTATAAATATAATGAATGTGTTGATAAGGTATAAATAGGATTTAAACATGCATATTAATGATGAAACCTATTTAGGGTGCACTCAAGGAGTTGTATAAGATGATCCAGGTGGTTGGGAGTGAACAATTATCCATCGAAAGGTGTAACCCTTGATATGATTTATATTTCCAAGGATATCAAGGAAGATGATTTCATGATCTATGAATAAGAATTTTGTGATATTATGAGTGGATTTCTAGGGTGGTTTGGGTGACCATGTCTAGTTGTTCTATTCAGTGATGGATGAGGAGTGGGACAAGATGGTTGAGGACATGAACTAGTGATATGATGATAAGATAACTCCTCTAGTGTGGAGTGGAAAATTAGTAATAGTGATATTAACTTCATGTGATAGGATTTGGGGTGTTTGAAACTGTTCATTGGATGGTCATGATGGAATTTGAATACCGATGAGTAGATAGATCTAAATTTATCTAGAATCCCCAATTATTGTTAGATGTGATATTGGGTCAAATTTAGATATATTCTTCATGATTGGGTGAACATAAGATGAACCAAGAATTATATGATCATTAGTGTGTTTTTTCTCTTGGTATGGACAAGAATGAGGTTAGTTATGGATATTTGAGGATTCAGTCATGCAATTTCATTAATGTTTTAGTATATATAATCATTATAAAGTTTTAGATGATCAATGGATGCATTCAGGGGTAAGGGAATCAGGATTAGGGGTTTTTGTAATGTGATGGTGGGTAAAGTTATTTACTTTTGATATGGGTCAGACATAAGAGTTTCGAATATAATATTCATGTGAAATTTGTTGTGGGTGGATAAATATTTCATCTACGATGAAGTATTTGATATGATGGGTGCATTCCTAGGATTGGTTAGGATTTTCAGGAAATTTGTTGTGATCAGGGATTGGGTATAGATGGTGATAAATCATCCATAACAATTTATATTTTGGGGATGAGGATGATGTTGGAATTATTCGTGTTTTTCATTTTTAATGGGATGTGATTAATTAGAAGCTATTCTAAGCACATATTAGATCATGTGAGTTTTGTTTTTGTTCTGAAATTTCTTTTGTGAATGCAACCATGGTGGGGAATTTTCTAGTATGAGTTATACTCTATGATGGAAATAACCATATGTTTAAAGTTAAATTGGATGAGGACAGCCCATGTGTCACTGGATAGATAAGTGTGGAAGATCATTTTCTCATTACTTCAGGGTTGAGGATGAGTGTTGGATCGAGGTTTTGGAAGCTTGCGCCTTGGGTTCAGAGAAGTGTTCTAGAAGTGTGTTTTAATTTTTAGAATGGAATTTGAATTTTATCATTGAATTCATGAAGAACATAGGTTGAGTGTATTATTGGATGACTTAAAATGATTCTCCAAGACAATAAGTGTCATGGTGGGTATTTTTAAAAGACATATTATGTTACAGCTTGTAAAATTTAGAATGAATTTGAATTTTTGATTTAATGGATGGGTTGTTTCAAGAATCAGGTATCAAACTATTATTTGGATATTTCAATAACATGATAAGGGTTTTTTGGATGTTTAATTAGGTTTTGGTGGTAGGTTTTCTAGTGGCCCGACATCACTATTGGTTTCACCCGCCACTCGGTGGCTCAACACTGGCCAGCCCATGGATATTTTAAAGGTGGTAATTTACAAAATTTCAACATCATTATTGTTGACGCTCTTTTCTTTGTCACATTGTCTAAAAAGAATGTAAAGGGAAATGACTTAGCAACAATTGATTCATCCTTTGAGGAAAAAATATAAAATCGACAAAGGCATGAACAAGGCTTCAAATGCACAAGGGCCGCGCAAGTTCCATCATGGTCGCACAAGTCCACTTGTGTGATGCTTCATGGTCGTGCAAGTGACTTGCGCGCCCTAAAGGATAACCGCCCGAGGTCTTCTCCGGGCTATAAGTACCCCCAGTGGGGCCCCCATTTGGAGGAGGAATTTTTCCAGAATTCATATTTAGAGCTCTAAATGCCCAAGTCTCTTCTTCAGGTCTTCCGAACACTCTTAAGGTAATTCATTACCTAGAATGGAAGGTCTAAACAAGAGGAATAGGGTCTAAGTGTTATAATTCACTAACACTTGCGCGCCTAAGGTGTTTTACCCTTAAGGGGAATGAACATACTTGTGTGACGCCCTACTTCCTCACCAAAACTTGCGCGCCACTCTTCTGAATGTACCTCAGGATAATTCTAAAGGAATTGGTGAAGGATCACCCAAGTATTACCATGCTGGTTTACAAACGTACAAGTACCCATGTGTCGCGCAGGTATGCCTGCGTGACCAGGACTTGTGCGCCCACACAGTACCTGCGCTCCTTCCAGGACTTGTGCACCCCTACCTTTTTGGGTGCCCTTCTTGCCCATTGCACCCCTCATATGTCATTCCACCTCTCCTATTCAAGATTTAGTCTTCAAGACACTCTTCGAAGCCATTTATGGCATGATTTTGTGATTTGACTTCCTTATCTGAAACAAACTCCTGGGAACTTCTCTCAAAATCTAGTGATTTACACATCTTTATGTCACTAAAGATTGAGATTTCATTCATTCAACCTCATACATTAAGATGAGAGAACTCATTAACCTAGGCCTCCTTTTTAGGAATAATCCCCAGTCATAATTCCTCTGAGAATACCTTTCAGAAATAAGCCCCAGTCATAATTCCTCTGGGCCTCCTTTTCAGGAATAATCCCCAGTCATAATTCCTCTGGGCCTCCTTTTCAAGAATAATCCTCGGTCATAATTCTCAAATATGGGCATCCTACTTAGGAGAAAGCCCCAAGTCCCTTAATTTTTCAAGTCCCTTAACCTGGGCCTCCTTTTCAGGAGTAGGCCCCAGTCGAAATTTCTCTTAACCAGTCCTAATTTACTTTTGATCTGGGATTCCATCTCAGGAGTAAAACCCAATAATAAGTCCTCTCTTAATTTGGGACTCCTTTTCAGGAGTAAGCCCCAAGTTAGAGTATTCAAATCTCCATGAAGCACATATACCTTTATGGACCCTGTTCCTGGATTTTTTCCCTGAAGTGAATCTTAATCTTCATTTAGCTAGGCAGTCATACATACATAAGCCCCACATTATTTCTTATGATTGCATCTTTCATGGATCAATTGTTTGATTTTAACCAATACCTCTTGTTTCTCACACCGAGCATGACTCACATGAGCTTAGAGTGTAAAAGTAATCATGACTTCTTTATTTGAGCCATCAATCATGCATAAACATCATACTCCATTATTTGAACTATGTGGGTTCTGATTCCTTTTCCAAAACAAAGGATACATAGGTAGCCGATCAACGGGTACGACCCCAATTTTGAAATAATTCATGTCCTCCTGAATGACAATAAACTTAAAGTGCCCAACTGAGTGGATTTAAAACCAGTGTGGTCATCATAATGACCAAGATAATTTTATGTATTTTAAGGATACCATCAACTAAGAATCTCTAACAAATACAGATGATTCTTCGTCGATAAAGAACCTCGAATACATATAAAAGATTCTCTGAATTTCTTATATATCAATCATTGATTGTCAAACTAAAGGAAAGCTCATTTTATACTTGGTAATGTAATAAGGATTCACAAACATAACTTAAATCTATAAAGAGAGTCCCAGAGTAGACAACAATTACCCTAAAAAAGGTGTGATGAGTCCGACCTCCCATCCTCTCGAAAAATGAAAATTCCTAAGACTCATCAGTCCACAAACTAATGAGCACCTACCTTTGGAAAGTAGGTCCAAATGGATGGGGAATAATTGGATGTTTCCGATTCTATGAACAAACCCAGTAGAAACCGATTGGAATGTTTGAACCTTTAATCAAGGAGGTCATCCCCAAATTCCAAGGGAAATGAAAAATGGTGAACCCGACGTGAACCCTTAACCAAGTTAAAATGATGTTTTACCTATTTGTTGGGCCCCTATTTAAAACTCAATGATAGGGACAACATAAACAATCATTGACATATGTGCTCATCCAAAAGATGTAGTGGCTGATTTTATCTTCATTACGTCTGTTATATCAAACATGCACTCTTTTCCATGATCTTCTACATTTCCAGAATGGATGCTCTCAAGTTCACACCTATGAATACTGCTTCTATAAATGCCACTGCTGCTACTCCTGGTGGATCGTCATCCACTCTAAGGATGACATCACCTACTCAGCATCTTCAATGCTGGGTATCAAATGCGCTGGTTAAGGAGTACCATCAACATGGCACCATCCCAACTCTAGAGGCTACCTGACAAGACCTCCAAGGGAACAACTCACACCGATCATCCAAAAAACGACGACCAGTGATCAAGAAGCAGGCGGTGTTAACCACTGTCTCCAACCGTTTCTAGTCGTTATCCCTGGAACACAATCACCATTCACTCCCATATTCTGGGGAGGTGAATGAGCAGGTCCCTTAGGGATTTAATTTAATGAAGCATGAGTCCTTCTTGAGGGCCCCTATCAACAATCACTTCCAGAATCATGCGGCAGTACGCCCTCAACATGATGAGGGTACCAACTCCAGGCGTTCGGCTCAGGTTCCTCGAACCCGAGCAGGAAAGATGAACCGCCAGAGGCGGAATCCGGTCAACAGTGAGTAGGTTCTCATCTCTGCTATCTCCAGATAAGTCAACCAACCTAACTTGGTGGCAAGCAATGAGCAGGCACATACACCTGCCTCTTTTAATTCCGTTGTCTAGGAGACTCGTCTGGAAGCATCACATCAATCCCACCAGGCAATTCTAGTGGAGTACAATAGGAAGGAACATACACCTGTTTATACATCATCATCTAGTTAGCAGGCTCGTCTGACTACATATGATGGAGCTCATCAACCATGCTCGGAAAAGTACAATCAACAGGATCATACTCCTGCTAGTATTAATCAAGCCTACCAATAGTCTCGCTTGGTAGCACACGGAGAAGTCAGTCGGAAAGCTCCGAGGACAAACAAGAGGTAGAATCAACTCTATGCCCCCACACTTGAGTACTGTCAGGAATTACTGACAGGGAAAATGAGGAAAGGATCAGGCCCATACACCTACTCCAAACACGGAATGGACGTATATCCCCATTCCGACAGCTGAAGTCAACAAGCATATTTTATCAATGGTGAATGATCAG
Source organism: Viscum album (assembly GCA_963277665.1). NCBI lineage: Eukaryota > Viridiplantae > Streptophyta > Magnoliopsida > Santalales > Viscaceae > Viscum > Viscum album. The sequence continues at coordinate 900,445,062 of OY728166.1, read as the reverse complement.
AAGCAAATCCCTGCACATATTCTGGATGCTTTCCAGGATATTATAATAGCTTCACCAGCATATCAGGGAAAGACACATAAATCTATCCCTACCAGTGGAGTGACACATCAATAGTTCACTCCGAAACAGACACACACATCTGTTACAGTCCAAGAGGGTTGTGAGGCATATTCCCCCATATCATACGGACAACCAAGTCAGGAACATACACCTGATTTGAGTGGATATTGTCAGCCTAACCTAGACATCTTTCCTGATCAGGCACATACATCTGCTCAGAGTAGCTACTTTCATCAATAAGTGGTTTCCAAGGCAAGTAAGAAGGTGTCTAAGAAAAAGACCCACCCAGCACAGTCATGAGATCAAGATCCAATCTGTAATAAGGCCTTGCTCGATGCTGGAGTTCTTGAAGCCCTCAAACAGTTATCTGTTGGAATTCAAGATTCTACTCCCTCATTTCCCAATAGTGGGAACTTTAATTCCGAAGGTCTTCAACAAACACTTCCTCATGAAGGCTTGCTTCATGAAAATTCGGTCGATCATGAAGTTTCATCTTCAGATGAGAGCCACAGGAACCCTCTGTGTGGTCTGAAAACCAAGGAGCAAGAGATCTCATCTTTTGCTGTAACCCACCATGGTGGTCCTCCCCAGGATGATGAATTTCTCTGCAAAAGTCCTCTCTGCAGTAGTGATGCACATTTCCCGAAAAATTCTCCAGTGGACAATGTAGTGCCGAGAAATCCCTCTTATCTTGAGGCACTTGAAAATGAGAAACTAGTCATGTCTGATGCTTCATCGCAAGCAGGTGAAATACTTTCTCAATTAGAAGATAGCCCGGGGTGTAGGTCATTCTCTGAACCACACCTATGTCAGGAATCTTCTAGTTTAATCAGTGATCTCTATACCAATATTGTTGAATCTGATGAAGTAACAAGGAATCACCAGCTCTGGTCAAATTAGGAAGAAGAATCTTCATTTAATGATAAAGAGGAAATGTTGAACAACTTGAAAAATTTAAAGTACCAGTCATGTTTTGGCCTCTGGCTGACTCTCAGTATGACATTCCAAAGATGTTGAAGGAAGATGGAATTCATGATATTCATCTCAACATATGGAAAACTATTTTTCAGTTGAATAAGAAAGTATTATCTTATGATGAATATGAAAATCATCTTAAGATAATAGAAGGGTTACAACGTCAGATTGGTTTGGCATCTCTCTCAGTCTCTCGATATCTGAAGGTTGAAAAGCAGCAGAGAGCCCTTCAACGTTCATGACTTAGCGCACTAAGATGATTGCATCAGTTAATTTCCAATGCCCCATCTGGTATTCATGTCAGAGTATGGGGTATTCATGGAGCACTGCATTTCACTGTGATCTCTAGTTAGAAAAGCCCGCCGAAAATGGTCTCATGCAATGTTATTGCCCATGGATGGCCAAATTCAATGGGCTTTGTTTGTAATCAAAAGCATGACCAAGAACAGGCTTCAACTAGTTCCTCTTAAAATCAAGCATACAGAAAACACGTTGTTGAATTACTCCTGCATCAAGCAAACGAGAATATTGAACAGGCCTCTCGTATAGAGAAAGCACATCATCAAGTGACAGAAGTGTCAAAAATCATCCAATGGTCTTTTGAACTAGGTGATAAAAGTGGACACAGGTTAATGCATCCAGCTAATTTTCGGACTAAGGTTCGCAAGATCAGGAGAGCTTTTAAGAAGGTATCATACATAGCATGTCAAGAGCCACCCTAGCTTCCCAGACTAGGGAATCTTTTAAACCAACCCTCAGAATCAACAAATAGGATTCGAGGAGTCGTGCGGGAACAACAGGAACAACCCCAGTCCACCGGACTGGGGACTTTTTCAAATCATCAATCCCCTCCTTAGAGAAAGTCGGTCTTTTCTCAATTGGGAAAGAATCCTCAAGAGGATCGAAGATCCAAATTATTAGGAGATTCCCTCCAAATTACGGTTCGTCAAGAAGTTCCTGAGGGATCGAATCAACAAAAGGAAATGTCTCATCAAAGACATGGAAGAAGATAATATCACATAAATGCTAATAGAAGAAATGCGATGCTTTATGCATCAATCAATGTCATCAATGCCGTTGTTGTTGATCCACCAGATGAGGTTCACTCAGGGGACTCAGATGAAGAGGTTCCTGCTCAAGAAGATGTACGCACTGACAAAAATGAAGAAGGTGTGCATAGAAGAAATCATAGGTTTACTCAAAATCTAGGTAATCCTTTGAGTAACCCACTTCCCCATCTCCAAAAAGGATCCAAAAAAGGTAGGGGAAAGAATCTGGTTACATATCCTTCCTCTAGAGAAGGCCAATCGCTATCACTAGAGCAAAGGTTTGCACAACAGGAGGAAGAAATGAAGGAATTAAGAAGGTTGAATGTAGAACTACTTTAGGGTAGTCTTCTTCTTAAGTGTGCTGGAGTCATTCATCCAAAGGAATTTGTTGCAGCTACTGAGATGGATCAAGAATATCCTCCTCTATCAGTACACCCTCATAGGTATAAACCTATGGGTCAAGTGCAACAACAGTTAGCAGTGCTACCATTAGTTTCAGCACCAACCACCACATCTATCCAAGCTCCAGTCATTTCACCTACCCATGTCCAAGTTCAACCAGATGTTTCTCAAAAGTTAATAACTACCATTGAGTCATTAATAGCTCGGTTAGAAACTATGGAAGGGAAACGTGCATAGGTTCAACCAGAAAAGAACGTTTACCCTGGAAGGGTAGATTCAATCTCTCCTCAATCCAGTTTTGGAAACCCTGTATTCCCTATTTTCAATGGATCAGGAGACCCTGAACAACATTTGACGCATTACGTGTCTTGTTGTTATCCTATGATGGGAACTCCGAAGCAGCAAGAAGCAGTAAAACTCAGATGCTTCGTACGGACCTTGCAAAGACCAGCCTTTGTCTAGTATACAAGCTTTAAATCCCGGTCAATTATCGGATGGGAGGATCTTCGCCAAAAATTCCTTCTTCAGTTTAGCTCAACTTTTCCAAAGACAATAGTTTTTGATCTTACAAACTGTAAGAAAAGAGAGAATGAATGGGTCTCATATTTCATTGCTCACTGGAAGGGTTTAACATTTTCCCTAAGCTTATCACTCCCTCAATAGGAATTTTTTCCAATCTGTGTGGCAAATTTTCGTGACGAATTACGCACGCCATTGATACCTGTGAAATACATTGGAGGGTTTCGATACCTTACTTCAATCGCTCAGTATATTGAAGATTCCCTTATACAGGTTAAGGCTAAATCTCGTGTAATTCCATCAGCTCTAGGAAGGAGAATGGGTAAAGCAGAAACTGCTATAGTTATGCTTAAACAAGCACATGTACCTGTTTCTACTTCAAAACCTTCATCTTCTCGAAGGGCTCCACCTCTTGAGCGCCAACAACAAAGGCCGTTTCTTCCAGATGATCAAAGAGATCAAAGACAAAAACAATTTGAGGATCTGAAGAGAAAAACATACACTTTCTGAAATGAACAAGTTCATAGTTACTTCATTTCGGCTCTGGAAAATAATCTGGTTCAATTTCTAAGGCCTAATAGGTCAAACAATGAAGGAGATGAACACCGTCCCAATTATTTGCCTTTTCATCAAATGTTGGGGCATCCCATCCAGAAGTGTTTTGTCTTCAAAGACCTCATCCAAAAGATGGTCGACTCAGGACAAGTCAAACTGAAAGGTTCTTCAGCTCAGGTAGCATGTGTTACTGCTACAGTTCCAGAGGAGGAAGGCGAATGGAAAGAAGTCAAAAGCAAAAATGCACAAAAGTATGATGATTGGATTGTCAGAAAGACAATCAACCAAACTCATGCTATTTTGAGAACACAATTAAAGAAATCGATTGTGTCTTCTTCCATGAATGTTGCGCCAAAACCCTCATCATCAGAGGTAAAGTCCTCAAAGAAACGACATGATTCAATTAAATAAAAAGAATCAGAAGAATATGAGTATGTGTCGAAGCCTAAGTTGTCTTTGACTCTGGTAGACTTCATGCCATCTACTTTAAAGCCACGGGCACCGCCCCACCAAACGGAACAACCTAAACAGGCTAATCAGGCGGAGTCTTCATCAGAAGAAGAGTTAATCTTCAGTTCTGTTAATATGATTCAATTAACAGATCCATATGCCAGTCGCAGTTTCGATTTTGATGAGCCTGAATTCCCTATATCAATTAGGGGAATCAGAGGAAGTTCCAGAGGCTCAGGATATAGGGTAAGATGTGGATCTTTCAGAAGAAACTATTCTAATTCTACCCCTTCTAGAACTGTGTACGCAACGGAAACTCATGGTAGAGCCCTTCAGCGAGCTCAACAATAAAAAGAAAGATCTTCTACCAATAGCAAATTCAATTCTGGCACAGTTATTTTGGAAGACTGGTTGAAGGTTCCATCTTCTTCCTCTCAGCTTGTCAATGGATCTAATAGGTCTAATCTTCCAAAACTAGGAATATTGCAAACTCCTATCCCAATACAAAATGCATCAACTTCCAAAGCATCTTCTTCCAATGTACCAACTAAACCACATATTCCTGTTGGGAAATGCAGACCTCTAGATCAAAAGTATGATGTATTGAAACACTTGGCCCATGTAACAGCCATGTTATCAATTCTGGATTCTTTGAATCTGTCAAAAGATCTTCGGGAAGCACTCATCGAGGCTTTGTCAAGTCCACTGGAGTTTGAAACTGAAATTGATACAGCTTAAGTCTATCACATAGAGAATAATACTGCAGAATTCCATGCAATAATACCTTTTACTGATGAAGATGAAGATGATGTTGTGCATGGGCATATTAGACCTTTGTACTTATCTGGCAAGGTCAATAGAATAGATGTCCGAAGAGCTTCCATTGACAATGGTTCTGGATTCAACCTCATGCCCATTCGTACACTTCGTCAATTGGGCCTCATGGAATCTGATTTATCTCCTTCTACCATGATTTTACAGGGATATGATAAAAATGAACAAGAACCACTGGGCGAAGTTACACTCAGAAATCAGTTTGGATATCTTGTATCCTATTCGGATTTCATGGATGTTGATCAAGACTCAGCTTTCAACATCTTGCTTGGAAGACCCTGGCTACATCAACATGTGGCTATCCCTTCATCATACCATCAATTTCTCAAATTTCATTTCGATGGTCAAGTTGGGACATTGTATGGTGATAAGGCCCCGTTCAAGACATGTGAGTCTCAATACATTAAGGATGAATTCTATCACATGAAGGGAAGGGAGGAATGCACAACAAATGAGATTACCGAAGTTAATGCTCCATATGGTTTGGAGAAGATTCCAGTAAATCCATTTACACATGTGAGTACAGATTATGTGTTTCCTATCAGTCAAATTAACAAGATAGACCCAAATTAGAATACTCTTATGAAAAGATCCATAATGTCAATTATGGCAATCAAGCCAGACAACATTGGAGAAATTGGTAACCCACCAAGCAGTGATGAAAGCACTAATGGTGATGTCTTCATTTCATCTGCCAAAATCCAGCAATTCTATACTTCACCAATTAGGGAAGAAGAAGTTATATCAACATAGGAGGTGAAAAATGATATCTATTCTCAATCCATCATCTCCTCTTTATTACCCAAAGAAGACCCTTCATCATTAATCAGGTCTGAAATAGAAGCTTCTTCTACAAGATGTAGAAATTTTGACTTCTCTTCTGATCATGAAAATTATGATTTATCATCTACTATGCAAGTAGAAATGGAAGAAATAACACATGATGAAGAAGAAGAGGAATATCTCAGAGATTCTCCTCCAACATTTGGAGAGGGTATCTCTACTACTGGGGATGAACTCATAGAAATAAATCTGTGTACAAAAAAAGATCCACGCCCCACTTTAATCAGTGCGGCCATGACTCTTGAAGAGAAAGAGATGTATATTTCTTTTCTAAAGAGAAATAGAGATATATTTTCTTGGAACTATACAGAAATGCTCGGGTATGATCCTGATGTTGTTACTCATCATTTGGGTTTACCAGAAGAACATTGAGGATTTAAGAAAGCCGTGAGAAGAACACACCAAACATATGCTTCCAAAATTGAGGCTGAAGTGGATAAGCTTATCAAAGCTAACTTCATCAGATAAGTTCAATATCTCATGTGGTTGGCTAATATTATCCCTGTAAAGAAGAAGAACAGAAAAATTAGAGTTTTCATCGATTTCAAAGATCTTAATTAGCATTGTCCTAAGGATGATTTCCCAGTTCCGATTACAGAACTTTTAATTGATGCAATAACTGGCTATGCAGCACTTTCCTTCATGGATGGATATTCTGGATATAATCAGAACTGAATGGCCATAGAATATGAGGAATCCACATCCTTCAGATCCCCTCAGGGTGTGTTTTGCTTCCGGCTAATTCCCTTTGTCTTAATGAATGTAAGTGCAACATATGAGCGTGCCATGAATAGTATCTTCAAACCCTTCTTAGGGAATTTTGTTGAATGCTATGTAGATGATTTGGTGGTTAAATCCAAACAACGTTCTAATCACTTGGCTGATTTGGAAGTCATATTCCGCAAGCTTCGACAACATAATTTGAAGACGAACCCCTTAAAATGTGCTTTTGGGGTAACCTTAGGAAAATTTATCGGCTTTGTTGTACACCATCGTGGTATTAAAGTCGATCCTGAGAAGACCAAGTCAATCCATGGTATGTCGCCTCCTCAAAATTTGAATGAATTAAGAGGACTTCAAGGACAGTTATCCTATATTCGGTGTTTCATTGCCAATTTTGCAGGAAAAAGTTTACCCTTCACCAAATTGATGGAAAAGGGAGTCACTTACTAGTGGACTAATGAATGTCAAGAAGCATTTGATATTCTCAAGAAATACCTCTTGAGTCCACCGGTACTCATGACACCTGTTGAAGGAATACCACTTATCCTCTACGTGACAGCTCTAGAGCGATCATTGGGTGCCTTTCTTGCTCAAAAAAATGATGCTAGGAATGAAAACAACCTCTACTATCTCAGTCAAACTATGCTTGAAGCAGAAACCCAATATTCAAGTATTGAGAAGTGCTTCCTGGCATTAATCTTTGCAGTTCAGAAGTTGAGACACTACCTGCAACATCACGCGGTCCAATTTGTATCTCGCAATAACCCGCTCAAATTCATCCTTAGTCGTCCAATGCTTACAGGACGTCTAGCAAGGTGGACAGTTATTTTGTAGTAATTCGACATTCAGTATGTGTCTCAAAAGGTGATAAAAGGCCAATCTTTGGATGATTTCCTGGCAGAGCACCCTTCAGTGGAAGACACATCTTCAGATATTGAACTCCTTGATGAGGATTTCTTCTCTATTCAAGAAAGTCCTCAGGCATGGGAAATGTATTTTGATGGTGCTTCCAGAAGTTCAACAGGGAGGAAAATGGAAAATCCTATATTCAACAAAGTTGGCTTAGGAATTGTGCTCATTTCAACAGAAAAGGCAGTGTTACCTTATTCCTTCTTATTGTGGGAATGTAGTACCAATAATGAAGCAAAATACTAAGATCTCATCGTAGGCTTGCAATTAGCACTTCAAGAACAAGTGAATCACTTAGAGGTGAAAGTTGATTCATACCTGGTAATCAAACAAGTCAATGGGGATTATTCCATCAAAAAAGAAGAACTAATCCCTTTGTATGATTACGTCAGAGAGTTAATGGAGGAATTCTCTTCGGAACCGACATTTTCTTATGTCCCAAGATCACAAAATGATCAAGCTGATGCACTGGCTAATATAGCCACATCTCTGGAAGATCCAAATCGGGATGAGACAACCATCAATATTGCCCACCGTCATGCAATTTCACCTTATGTTCAAATCAGAATAGAGGAAATTAATGAAATTAGTCCCATTCCTGAACCGTAGGGTCATACTATAGGATGGATGTCACCTATCAGGGAATACCTTCAAAATGGAACACTTCCACCTGATCGAGCTGAGAAAGAACAAATCTGGTGACGTGTGGTCAATTTTGCTCTTTATGATAGCCTATATCACCTAGAGAAAATTCTCTACAAACGTGGTTTTGTTGGAGTTCTCTTCAGATGCATTGATGGTGAAGAGAAAATGGCTATCATGAAAGAAGTGCATGCAGGAGTCTATGGTACCCACTAGTATGTACGTAGACTGTCTGATCAGATTCGAAGGCTTGGATACGTTTTACCATTAATGATTCAAGATTGAGTTGATTTCACAAAGAATTTTCATTCATGCCAAGTACATGCCAACTTCATTCATCAACCTCTAGAGTTTCTTCATACAGCTAAATACTCATGGCCATTTTCCACATGGGGAATGGATGTGGTGGGACCTTACCCTTCGGCTACGACCAAACAGTTTAAGTACATTCTTACTGCTAATGACTTCTTTTCCAAATGGGCAGAGGCAATACCTCTCAAGGAAGTCAGTTCTAAATGCACTTTTATATTCAACAAGTCTAACATCATTACTAGATTCGGTGTCCCTCATACCATATTGAAAAGCAATGGCACCAACTTATGTTCATCCGAGGTGAAGAAGTTGTATCAAGAATACAACATTAAATCCAACCATTCATCTCGGTATCATACAACGTCCAATGGCTAGATAGAAGCCTTAAACAAGACTCTTTCAAATATACTTTAAAAGATGGTGGATAAAGATAAGAGTTCATGGCATGATAAACACTTTCATGCTTTATGGTCTTATCGTACTACCACCCACACTGCAACGCGGTCAACTCCATATTCATTGGTATATGGAATGCAAGCAGTCTTTCCAATTGAAGTTCAACTACCCTCACTCAGAGTTTCTATTTGTGATCAATCATCTACATATGAACAATCTCAAAAGAGATTGAATGAATTGGAACGGTTAGATGAGAAAATATTGTGCACTTTGCACCACTTAGATGTCTATCAGAATCAAATATCATGAGATTTTAACAAAAAAGTTTGTCTTCGTTCATTCACTCAGGGATAATTGGTATTAGTTCTCAGAACTCCAGTGATACCAGGAAAGAAACCTTCCAAGATTGAGCCAAAATGGGAAGTTCCTTACTCAACACATAGGGTCTACTACAATGGAGCTTATTCTTTAATCTCAATGGATGGAGAACTCATCACTACTCTAACCAATGCCATATTTTTGAAGAATTATTTTTTATAAACACAAAATATATTATCATGGTCTGGTATGACCTTAAAACTGCACCACCGTCTAGAAAGATGTTAAACTACATCATCCACAGTCCATGCATATGACTTTAAACTATTCGCACTTTCATCCAACATGATGTTATACTGTGAAAAAGTCCCTAATTTGTCCTCACTGCATGACATTAAACTCCACAGTCCCCCTTCCGTCCAGCTTGATGTTAAACTGCACCATCCACGGTACATGCATATGACTTTAAACTATTCTTACTTTCGTCCATCATGATGTTAAACTGTGAAAAAATCCCTAATTTGTCTTCACTGCATGACATTAAACTGCACACTCCCCTTTCTATCCAGTATGACATTGAACTGCACCATCCACGGTCCATGCATATGACTTTAAACTATTCGCACTTTCGTCCAACATGACGTTAATCTGTGAAAAGTCCCTAATACGTCCAACATGGCGTTAAACTGTGTCCCCCTTCATCGTCCTTGCTATATAAAGTTAAACTGTATAGAAGTCCCTTTTGTCCAACATGATGTTAAACTGTATAACCAATGGTCCATGCATATGACCTTAAACTATTTGCACTTACGTACAACATGATGTTAAATGGTGTACTCTTTTAACCTCACTACATGACATTAAACTGCACAGTCCTTTTTTGTCCAACATGACATTAAACTGTATTGTCCCCATCATCCTAAATATATGATGCTAAACTGTACATAAAATCCTTTAATACGTCCTACATGACATTAAATTGTATGTTGTCCCTGCTACATTACATTAAATTGTGCAGCACCAATAGTCCTAACTGTAAGACCTTAAAACTGCATAGTCCCTTGATGTGTCCTACATGACATTACACTGCGCATCGTTAAAGTTGTTGTTACCTCTTGTTTCTCACACCGAGTATGACTCACATGTGCTTAGAGAAAACCTCAACCATAACACTCTCTCTGGGATACTAACCATGTGTAATTCCTAGCAACATCATTTATCAGGTCACTGTCCCCAAGAATGACTTGATCATTAATTCATTCTTTAACTGAACTACGCGAAATTTGATCCTTGCCTTTCAGGCTGAGTACGTAGGAAACCTCCCAAGGTTCAAGCCCAAAACCAATATCTTCACATCGGTTCAACTCCTTCTCATACGATGTTGATTTGTGAAACCTCCCCTAGAATCAATATCTTTACATTGATTCAATTTCGTCCTTGCTATACGACGTTAAACTATACAGCACTGTTTTGTCCAGTATGACAATAAACTTCAAATATTCTTTGATACCCTCACCTGAGTGGGAACCATTATTTACAATGATTTTTCAATCAGGTTTCGTTTCAAAGACTACATGCATACATGGCAACGCCCAAACCTTTTATCTTGGGATAAACCATCATTGCACTAATGTCCCTTTTCACCCTTCACATGTACGAACCAAATTTGTACATAGGTTATTTCTAGAACTACATGGGCTTGATTCCCATCCTTATGGGATACATAGGAACGTTTGAGTGTCCCTTGAATCCATCCCCAAGTCTTTTGGGCATAACCCCAAATTCCACTTCCAGTCCCTTGGCTGAAAAGTCCCCATGAAAACACACACAGTGTATTTCTTATGATGGTCCAATCTCTATGACCCTAAAATAAGATCTCTAATCCTTTTGTCCCACACGACGTTAAACTGTAGTCCAAGAACTATGTATGGCTTGATTCCCATCCTTATGGGATACATAGTGAATTCAACATTTCCATTCAGAACCTAGCCACAACATGATTATGGTTAGCATTGATCTGTGTATCTCTGTATACATTGGACAATACCCATCTTTATGTGTCATAATCCTAACCTTAAATATTTTCAGATCTTCATAACCCTTTTCTTGACTTTTAGTCACAAGAATGTCAAATATCTTAGAGTTATTTTACCTGACTATGCAGTACGTGCCCTTAGGCGGCCTTGCATAAATAGTCTACAGAACAGATTTGTCAGCCAAAAGATATTATTATCTGACTATGCAGCCAATGCCCTTAGGTGGCCCTGCATAATTCAACCCCCTAACAGGTTTGTCGGATACTAGTAACTTCATTCTTAGGAAGAAATCCTATTTTGTCCCTATTGGTCTTAAATGAGAGTATGTAGGGATCCGCAAAAAATAGTCATCCTTAACATATTTGTCCCATATCCTTTTTCATGATCTGAAAGTATTCAAGTCTATGGTTTATATTCTCCTTCCCTAGGTTTGGGTCAGACTTTCATAGGAGTGATATCCATCTAGTTCTTCGATAATCTTGTTTGGAAATATCTTCTCCATATTCAAGTACCTCTTTCCATATAGAAAACTCTATACTTTGGAAAATTTTACTCTCCATAAACATTCCATGGCTTTTTAGCACTAGGAAAGTAAAATTCTGAGAGTTCTTTTTCCTGACTATGCAGCACGTTCCCTTAGGCGGCCTTGCATAAACAGTCTACATAACAGACTTGTTAGCCAAAAGATTCTATTTATTTGACTATGCAGAAAATGCCCTTAGGTGACCCTGCATAATTCAACCCCCTAATGGGTTTGTTAAAAAATGGTAACTTCATTCTTGGGAACTACTTCTTCTAATGCCTTTTTAGATCATTTTCATATCATTCCCCAGATTCAAATTTTCTTAAGTCATAGTTTACATATTTTCCCTCATACTTGAGTATGGTAATATATTTTTAGATAAATTGTCTAGGAATTGATTCAATTCTAATTCATTCAGTCAAATCTATTTTGACCATAAACATTATCCTCTTTATGTCCGACATGCTTGACTTTAAACTGTCAGATTTCTTGTTCTTTTTCACCTTAGAGTCAAATCCCCATTTCTCTATAGATCCAACTCTGAGGGGGGACTTTTGTTGATGCTCTTTTTTTGTCACATTATCTAAAAATAATGTAAATGGAAATGACTTAGCTCAAATTGATTCATCCTTTGAAGAAAACATCAAAAATCGACAAAGGCATGAACAAGGCTTCAAATGCACAAGGGCCAAGCACGTTCCATCACTGTTGCGCAAGTCCAATTGCGCGACGCCTCATGGTCGCACAAGTGACTTGCGCACCCTAAAAGATAACCGCTCGGGGTCTTCTCCAGCCTATAAATACCCCCGGTGGGCCCCCCATTTGGAGGAGGAATTTTTCTCGAATTTAGATTTAGAGCTCTGAACACCCAAGTCTCTTCTTCAGGTCTTCCAAACACTTCTACGGTAATTCTTTACCTAGAATGGAAGGTCTAAACAAGAGGAATAGGGTTTAGGTGTTAGAATTCACTAACACTTGCACGCCTAAGGTGTTTTACCCTTAAGGGGAATGAACATACTTGCGCACTGCCCTACTTCCTCACCCAAACTTGTGCGCTTCTCTTTTGAAAGTAACTCAGGATAATTCTAAAGGCATTGGTGAAGGATCACCCAAGTATTATCATGCTGGTTTACAAACACACAAGTAACCATGTGTCACGCAGGTATTCCTAAGCGACCAGGACTTGCACGCCCATGCAGTACCTGCACGCCTTCCAAGACTTGCGTGCCCCTACCTTTTTGGGCGCCCTTCTTGCCAATTTCACCCCTCTTATGCCATTCCACCTCTCCTATTCAATATTCAGTCTTCAAGACACTCTTGAAAGCCATTTATGACATGATTTGTTGATTTGATTTCCTTATATGAAAGGAACTCCATGGAACATCTCTCAAAATCTATTGATTTACACATATTTATGTCACTAATGATTGAGATTTCATTCATTCATCCTCATCCTTTAAGATGAGAGAACTCATTAACCTGGGCCTCCTTTTAAAGAATAGGTCCCAGTCTTAATTCCTCTGGGCCTCCTTTTCAAGAATAAGCCCCATTCATAATTCCTCTCGGCCTCCTTTTCAAGAATAAGCCCCATTCATAATTCTCAAATATGGGCATCCTATTTAGGAGTAAGCCACAAGTCCCTTAATTTTTCAAGTCCCTTAACCTGGGACTCCTTTTCAGGAGTAGGCCCCAATCGTAATTTCTCTTAACCAGTCCTAATTTACCTTTGATCTGGGATTCCTTCTTAAGAGTAAAACCCAATAATAAGTCCTCTCCGAATTTGGGCCTCCTTTTCAAGAGTAAGCCCCAAGTTAGATTATTCAAATCATCATGAAGCACATATACCATTATGGACCCTATTCCTGGATTTCTTCCCTGAAGTGAATCTTAATCTTCATTTATCTAGGCAGTCATACAAACATAAGCCCCACATTATTTCTTATGTTTCCATCTTTCATGGCACAATTGTTTGATTTTTACCAACACCTATTGTTTATCACATCGAGCAAGACTCATGTGAGCTTAGAGTGTAAATGTAATCATGGATTCTTTCTTTGAGCCATCAATCATGCATAAACATCATACTCCCTTATTCGAACTACGTGGGTTCTGATTCCTTTTCCAGAACAAAGGATACGTAGGTTGCCCATAAACGGGTACGATCCCAATTTTGAAATAATTCATGTCCTCCTGAATGAAAATAAACTTCAAGTGCCCCACCGAGTGGCTTTAAAACCATTATGGTCATCATAATGACCAAGATATTTTTATGTATTTTAAGGATATCATCAACTAATAATCTCTAACAAATACAGATGATTCTTCCTCGATGAAGAACCTCAAATACATATTAAAGATTCTCTTAATTTCTTATATATCAGTCATTGATTGTCAAACTAATGGAAATCTCATTTTATATTTGGTAATGTAATAAGGATTTACGAACATAACTTAAATCTATAAAGAGAGTCCCGGAGTAGACAATAATTCCCCTCAAAATGGTGTGATGAGTCTGACCTCCCATCCTATAGACTAATGAAAATTCCTAAGCCTCATCGGTCCACAAACAAATGAGTGCCTATCTTGGGAAAGTAGGTCCAAATGGATGTGGAATCATCAGATGTTTTCGGTTCTACAAACAAACCCATTAGAAACCGATTGGAATGTTTGAACCTTCAATCAAGGAGTTTATCCTCAAATTCTGAGGGAAACAATTTTTTAAGTATTTTAATCCCTAATTTATCCAATATTTGTACACTCAAACCATCCCACACTTCTCCCATACCCCCATTTAAACCTACTTGGTTTTGAGGTGTTTTTTGGTGAACTAAATTGAGTCTTCATCTTTGTTTTTCTCTTTTCTACTCTTCCTCAATTATTATATAATTTTAGTTTTCTCAATTCTATGTTTAATATAATATATCACTAGATAATGGTGAAATAATCCTTATTTTATGGGTCCTATATGTGGCTTGCATAGGGAACATTCTGAGAAGATGTTCACATATCAATGTTTGGTGATTCGTTAGAGGGAGGTTGAATTACCATTTTTGTTATGGTTTCTTCATAAAATTTAATTTTTTTTGAATTATTTTTTGTTTTTTATATTGATTATTTTTTCCAATTTATGGATACTATTATGTGAGGAAACATACATAGTTGGTTGGTCATGGTTCCAACACAGTGAGAGCTTCCATTGAGTTTTTCGGCATTATGGATCTTTATAATTTTGATAGTTAATCAATTATAATTATTATAATTGACTATTTTTTATTTTCTTGGTATAATTGGTGTGTATTAGAACCTCTTTTATGAAAATTATTGTCATTTTATCTTGGAAATACATTCATAGGATTAGGAAGAGCTCCTCAGATTTGGAATTTTGATGGATTGGCTTCATAAATGGGTATGTGGTCTGTGAACTATCCCTAGGGTATTTTTACTTTTTATTATGGTACATGTGATGTGTGGTCTCACAAATGAGATTAAAAACATCATAAATATTTAATTATGTATTTTAAACTAATTTATTTAATTTAAAATTAAATTCCATAAAATTAATAGGTAGATTATAAGGCCATGTTGGACCTTGTGCACTTCCTTGATCACTTTGACTATTAATAATCGTGGTTGTGACTTAGTTTTCTATGACCAGGGAATGTGGACCCCACTAAGGGGTGTTATTATCCAAAATAAATTAATCATGTTGTATTGTACCTAATATGGGATCTTTGAAAACTCTTGGTTGAGGTGAAACGACATGAATAAGTTTCATCACAGTGGGCCATAATGGACATTACTATAGATTCCCTATACCCTTATTATAGAGGAGCATAGTGTTTTGTTTTTGGTTGTCCCTAGTATATAGTATAATGAACTTGGGGATACATTAAAGACCTTAGGCTCATTGAATTAAACCTAGGTAAATTGTATCTCTCATTTTGATGTAACTACTTTGGTTCATATTCTTTAGATAGATTGTAGATAGATTTTTTGTGTGTACTGACCTTTCATGAACTGGTACATTGAGGTGGTCTATGATCCATATCTCTAGACTATTTGTGATATAGTGTTCCCATGATTCTTATGAGTTCGTACCATGTACAAAACTACTAAGGGATTGATTCCTTCGTTGTGATGGGTGTTGACCCTATACTTGAGATAATGACCAAGGACCCCAAGTTGGGTGCCCCAAATATTTTTCCCCTTGGGAACCTAAGGTGTGAACCAAGATTTATGTGACATTGATCACATGTGTTGTAACTAGTATAGATGATTATGGGTGTCACCTTAGATCCTTATTCTTAGTTTAAATCAAGAAGGATATAGTGGTTGAGGTTGGTCAGACATGTGCAAGAACCTTGCTAATTTATTTTCATTATATAGTATAACACATTATCATAAGATTGTTGAATTATAGTACATATAGAGAAATATTTGAGTGTCTTTATGTTCGAAATAGAAAATTTCCATGGTGAAAACATTATATTTATTAAAATGAAAACACCCTATGAGGTAGTCTGGACAACTCTTTTTGGGGATGTCATGATACTAAATAAAGTACCCCTTATAGGATGGTCTATGATGCGTGATATGTATACGGTGTGAGATAGTTTCAACACTATTTGGGGATTCCATGGATGTGAATCGAGGATTATATTAGTCCTTGGAAGACGATATGTTCTACCATATTATATTTGTTGAGGCCAGTGGGGTTTTCAGTGGGTGTACTCAAGTCTTACACACTGTAGGGGATCTACTAATGGGAACCATTATATATTAGGATGGAGCATTCTCGGGGTTTTTTATTCTAGGATGAAGCATTCACCAATTAATTATTTTATATATTGAGGTAGATCAATCCACATAAGTTGTTATATTTTATAGAGGGGTGGATCAAACCCCTGGGTTATTATACTATATATGAGATTGGATCAAACCCTTAGGTCACTAAATTGTATACTAGGTATTATTATACACTCAGTTTATCACAATTATACTGGTGTAAAAGACCCTTGGGTTGTTATTGTAGGGAGTAAAGTTTATCGTAATGTGCTCTGATACACATTGGTATAGGATAAAGAAGTTATGACCTATCAAGGTCACACTTCAAAGGGTTGATGGATAAAATTTATTTATTAATTTCTAGAAACCTGTTTATTTAATCACAAAATGCAACATGCACATGTCCCAACATTTTTTGGATATATACCTGAACACATTGGTGGTTCCCCACTGAGTTATGTACTCTCACTCTACATGGGAATACATTACCCTTGGGTATCTAAGAATCCATCACATATTATGGGTTTAGGTTGGGTTGAGGCCAAGAATTTATTTATAAGGATATCTTAGTCATGTATATAGATCTTGGGCGGAGGTATGTCTCGGTGATACTGCGAAGGCATTCATGTTTTTAATTTTACCAAATTTTATTTATACATGTGTCCATCCCAGTGGGAAGTATATCATGTATTCCTATATATTAGTTTTTCATTAAATAACACTTGTTTCTTATACTTTATTATTTTCATACTATGATCGTTATATATATATTATGATAATTTTTTATTTTTTATTTAGTAATACACTAATACAAGGGGTTTAGGCTCCTCAACGAACCACCCTAGACACTAGTTATTAGTTGTTAGACCATAAAATATTTGTTTTAATGCATAATGTCACATAGTACCATTTTTTTAGTTTCCATTTATAGTGATCTAGGCCAAGACATCACAATTCTATATTTACCCCTCACATAACTTTCGTTTTCAATGAAATTTCATTCATTTTCACCTGTTAAAGGGTATCACATCCACCCACTCAAAATAATTTATAACAAAGAATTACTCTAGAATACCATTACATTTTATCTCTCCTAGAGACTTATTTCACTTTTATAATCCTCTAGTTAGAGGAAGGAAGCCTAAGTCTTTTATTATTAGGGTATTCATCATGAGATCGGGAAATTCATCTAGTATGTAACAAGTTTTTCTTTATTATTTTAAGTATGAATACTCATATACATTCTAACTAAATATAGTTACCTTCTATAATGATTTTATATTAACATAATTAGGATTCTATATAAATAATTATACAATTATATAACCTTATCCCCTTGCTCATTCATTAGTATAACAAGTTCTTTTTGGGCTAGAATAACCACATCGATGAATTGTTCTAAACTAACTCCAATATTTACAAAATAAATGAGAATAAATAAATTGATAATAGTAATAATTTATGTATAATATTAAATTATTTTATTAATATGGTTTTTAAGTATTATATAAAAAATTAATAATCAATATAATGTAATTATTTTTTATTAGAAAGTTAACTAAAACATATTTTCAATGGATTTCATTCCTGTAAACTATACCCATACCTTACATAAAATGGAAATGGGACTAAATAAATGATTTAAACAAAATTATTAAATTACCTTGATTAATCTAGGAATGATTAACTTTGTATCAAAGAACAAGGATTCACATCACCATTACAAAAATCATATGAGACACACAAATTTATTATCGTCCAATGAGAAAAATAAATTATAACTCCCTAAAATATGTGTAATGAATAATTATTAATGAAATTAATAGAAGTTAATATATATATGAATATGTTTTTTAATTAATTTATTAATGTTTTTATGTTTATTTTATGATATATTAATAGTTTAATGTAAAAAGGGAGTAAGATAAGGTTTTTCTCTTCTCAATATCTCTTGATTGAGAAAAGTACCTATATACCACTTATTATAATTTTTTGGTTCATATACTTACATTTGGATTTATTTTATCATAATTTCCATAAAATTAAATTTATTTACATACCCATCTTGTATTCCATCTTTTATGATCTTTTGATTAAAAATATAACAATGTTGTAAGGGTTTCTTTTATAATCTCATTTTCATATTGAGATTGTTTGGAAATGAATTTTCATATATAGAAACTTTTGCTATTTATATCTGAAACCCCATTATATTTCTTCACCTATGTTTATTATTGTGGTTTATTTTTCCTCCTACCATTTCAATTCCATTTAGTTAATAATTCATGTGATGTGCTATGAGTAAGTGAAACTAACCTTACCTTTTCTTTTTATTTTGGGAATCATTCCCTTTCAAATCCATATTATTTGAATATCTTAATGGATATCATTATATACATTTAAATTATTTATTAAGGTAATTTCTTATTATCTATGAATTTATTTAAAATGTTTTTAAATTAATCTTTAAGGCTTTTCTATAGAGGTCATTTTTTAATTTCTTTGAATATGTGTGGAAAGAATCTAATTTTAACATTTTCTATATGAACACATGTTTTCCATTTTCTTTCCTATTATTATTTATGAAGATTAATTTATAAATTTTTATTTATTATAAAGAAATCACTATTATTATTATTTTGTTAATTTTTATATTTTTTAATAAATTGTATTTGATATAATTTTTTTATTTACTTTTCCAATGTTTTTATAAAGGTATTTATAATCTTTGTCAATATCCTTTAATATTTCATTGAGTGATATATTCTTATGATACATTTCATATTCTTTCTATTTAGGTATTAGGAAAATATTTTATGAAATTTTCCCATGAAACTGGTTTCTTTTCCACTGTTTAATTATGTGATGTTAAACTTATTATTGATTTCATGTTCATGTGGCATGTATATGTAGGGTTTATCATTATGTGATGAATGGGTCTGTTACGGACCACAATGTATTAGTTAAAGCTATATATCTCATGATATTATTATGGGGCGTGAGTTTTGATACTTTATCAACTATGTGGTATGCGTAAGATACTTGATTAACTGTGGGACCTAGGTAGTGACACTTGATCCAATGGGTTATAGTACACAATATTGTGATACCTTATCCACTATGTTATGATTTTTGTAATTATTTTTATGCCACATTTCAATATTTTTTTTACATTCCTATTTTATTTTCCATGGATATTGATTTTTATCTCATGTTTATGTTTTCTTAATCCATGTTATGTGTTTACGGTTTTTTATCCTTAAAAAATTCTTTATGAACAACTCTTATTGTTTCATGTCCATTTTAATCATATATTTCTCCACTTATCATGTTTTTTCATATCCTTATTTGTTTAGGTATGGCTTCCTTATTCTATGTTCATATAAATAAATTATATACTCCTAAACACATGAATATATTATGCTCACTTATGATCTTTGATTTATATCTCTTTCTCTTACCCGTATTGAGAAATTGAGATCACCCTTTTCTAATGTTTCAATCCCTCGCAAAATTTGAAGGATTATTATGTGGGATATGTCTAGATGTTATCATGTGTAGTTGATTTTTTTGACATATTGAATAATTAAATTGTAATTACAATGAAAATTTTCTAATCTCTCAAGAAACTAGACCATTTGGTTTTTTGATTGGATGAGAATTTATAAGATGTAATTTTTAAATATTGATATGATATATAGAATGGTGTATATGTATTTAATAAATCTCATTTGTTATCAAAGATAGTATATAAAGTATGTATTTTTAACACAAGGTTTGGGATTATTGGTCTAGGAGCTTCACCAAATAATCTCTTAGGTATTTAACATGATTTCATTTCAAGTTAAGTATAAGGGAATACCCAATTAAAGTACTTATTGGGATGAAGAATACATATACATGGGAAGATTATGAGTTTTTATCATTTTTATTGGGTATGTTTGTGTATAAAATCATTTTATTCAATTCTAAATTATTTTATTCCTATAATTTTCTAAAAAAAAGATAAACCCCCTAGAAATAATAAAGAAGGTATTTAAAAAATTAAAAAAAATGCATAAATGGAGAATATAATAAGAATTAATCACTGTTAAACAAATTTCATATATACATTATGGATATAAAAGGGAAAAGGACTTATATTTATGAAATAGTAAATTAATAAGATAATGTTTTCCTTTGTTTTTTAATTATTAGTCATGCATTGTAAATTATGGATCAAAACTCTTCATTGGACTTTAAGATATTCACATAACTACTCTCTGACAATAAACCTCATAACATCCCAAAAAAAGTTCTCAATATTGAAACATTCTATTTCCTTTACGAGTAGAGGTATGATAATTACAACAACCCTATGGTAATTATGTACGTTTTTGAGATTGATAACAACATTGAATTTATTTTCTCTTGAGTGAAGAGAGAAAATTTCCAAGATGATACATTATAATTACTGTATAGATGAAAATTAGAATATAACATGAATTTTGATGGGGTAAAATATAAATTTTGGAATTACTAATATAAAATAAGAATGATTTTTATTAGTTAAACAATATTTAAGAGATTATTTTACTCTTTATATAATTTTTTATATTTTATTTGGGTATATATTTTCCTTAATTCATTGATGATTTATTACCTATAGTGAAAAAATGATATGTATTGGGAATTGATAGAGTTTAATTATTACTTATTTTTTTTATATGTCATGATAAATTATTCCACCATTACTTATAAAAATTGGATAATTATCATAATTTCATAATTTCAATGTCATCTAGAGAATTTCAATATTTGGTTTATATTTTTAATTTATTGTAATTAATTTTCATTTTAATTTTATTGAAACATATTTAACACCTCATGTTCATATTTTCATATTTTCAGGGTGGTGATTTTAAAATTCAAAAAATGGCTGGTTTAAAAACAATAATAATTAGTAATGCTAAATTGATTACTGTATATTGTAAAACAATTATGGCGACATCACCTCTTGTGATAGGGTTGTGAGTGGTTTTTGAGTGAAGAAGTTATAAATATCATGTATGGAAATAAATAATGTCGTAATTTATAGAAAAAAATATTGGGACCTCAAAATATTTTATAGATATCATAATTCATTATATAAAATTATTGTATTATGTGACACAATAATCAATTTTGAAAAAATCATATCATATTGATGATATAGTTATTTTAATACGGAAAGAAAGATATTTTCATTATTTAAAACCACTATCGTAGTTTGTGACTTAATTGTTTAATATGATATAACATATAAAAATTATTCAATGGTACTTTGTTTTTATAGATGAATCCTCAAGAATTATATAATCAGATATGATATAGTAATCATCATGTAACATATGGATGTGATAGTTAGAATCTAAATGGAACACCTTTATTATTAAAGGTAATAAAGAATATTTGAGAAGGTAACATAAAAACATTATAAAATTGTATATATCTAACATGGTATAAGTACATAATGAAATATGTATATTTGAGGTAGTGACTAAAGGGAGATATTTATTGTAACATAAGATTCCAACATTTCAGTATACAGTACATTATTAGTGTGTATAAGGAAATCACATCATAGTATATGATACAAATATCATAAAAAATCAATTATATAATATGAATCAATATATTAAAGCTTAAAATAAATCTTTTAATAAATTATATTCTTGTATTTAATCCTCTTGAATCATAAATCATACTTATTGAATGGTGTTCAATGTTGATCTATTCTATTATAAATTCCAAGTCATGAATGAATATTGATGTACTCATGAATCACATAAAAAATACAGAATATTTTGAATAAATATTTATCTCAAAAAATGGAAATAGTTTAACAATATTGATATATATCTTCTAATCTAGGTAATATAGTATTTAGTGATTATGTGATGAATTTATCATTGTTAGTGAATCATAGAGATGAATTTGAATGATTATATGATTTAGAATGATCGTAGTTCATTTGTAAAAGAAACATATTAATGTGTCAACATTGAAAGATCAAAAAATAATATGAGTGATCTATTATTGATATAATTACTTCCAAAAAATTGATTTTCATGATCAATAGATACTATGAGATGAGTATGATATTTATAGATATAAAATTTTAATAGTTATTTTATCTAATTTTCCTCATTCTTATATAACTCCTATAATATTTAAATGATCCCCTAGTGGTTGATTAAAAGGGGAATAACTATATATATTCTTGAGTTTCTATTTATAATATTCAAAATGATTATTGTATTTTTAATTTTATAATTTTAGATAGTGGTTTTGAGTGTAGAGTTTGTGACCATTTCTCTTTCATTCCTATTACATTTTGGTATTCCTTTTTTTACAAGATCATCAATTGGTTCTAATTTTATTAATTATTTTTCATATGATAATGTTTATTGAATCAAGTAATGAGTTATTTTTTATTGAATTCATGTGATTTTGGATATATTCTTATTACCTAACTACTTAATATATGCTTTACAAGATCAATAATTATTTTATGAAATAATGATTTAACATATCACTAAATCATTTAGAAGTCATTGAGTGGTTCTATTATGTAACAAAACACATATTTTCAGGTATATAATAATATATGGTTTCCCCAAAACTAATGAAATTTGGTAATATTAATATGTTGGAGTATCGTAGAAATTGGTTTCTAAAGGAAAAATTGTCCAATGAAATAAATCTTTAAATAAGGTGGAAAATCATACCATTGTAAGAGCTATTAAACCATGAAGTTTGGGACTATACCATGAAGAAAATGAATCACACTAGAATTATTTATTTAAGAATAAATTATGTGGTCAAGGGGTGCTTTCATAGTGTAACATGAGTTGTTTCATTAGTAATCACATGGTCACAACATAATGTGAAGACATTATTATTTTATGTTATTTTTCAAATAGGTGTTGTGTTGTTAAGTACATGAACATGCTATAATGTGTCACTTCATTGGAAACTTAATATCTAAATAGTATAGTCAATCCACAATGTTACCCTATGCATTTATTTTATTTTTTAAAATTAATTAAATTGACTAAAAAATTATAAATTGAAATCCCTGTTTTGGCTTCCCAAAACCTAAATGATCCTCCCCACTAATCCTTAATGAATCCTCCTTCCAACCTCTATTTATTTACTATTCATGATTCAATTCCAGTTTTGGTTTTCTAGATGGACCACTACTGTTAAAACTAATTATCCTCTTCCATCTATTCACAATTTATTTTATTTTATCTTTATTCTTCACAAAAAAATCACAAATTTGGTGTATTAACATAGGTTTTTTGTTTTCATTTATATAAGGATAATTTATCTAATTATCTTTAATGAGTGGGGTACTATTAAGATGTGGTGGGTTTCCCCAATATTTTCCAGAATTTTATATATATTTTCAATGAAAGCATGATCTATGGGTTACATGGGTGTCTATATATAACCTTGAAAAACCCTAAATTGTATGTATTAATTCATGAAGAGTTGAATGAAATTTATTAAGGTTGTTATTATTCCATTGAGTTATGAATTATTATTTTAGGTTTATCCATGGCCATTTTCTTAAATTAAAGTGTTTTTAATATTTGAAATGGGAACTTTTGATGGGTATACCGGATTATATTATGACATAATGGACTTTGGTAGGTTCCCTAAAGAATTATTTTATGATGGATTGTTAATTAAACTTAAGTATAGTATAGTGGTGATCCATGGTGAATTATAAAATAGAAAAAAGAGTTGCGGTGAGTGGATAACAAACATAATGTATGGTATATTATAGAGGTTGATATAATTCAAACCTTGTATATTTTCATACATAAATGTTTATGTGAATTGATTATTTTCATTGATTTCTTATAGACTATCATCTAGTATGTAATTACTAGTAAATATTGAGTTACTATATGATGATAATGTTTTTATTCAATAGTGTGTAATGCCAACCAATTCTATTCTAGTGATATATTTTGGTGTAATTCCAACTAATAATACTCTTATCACGGGCTAGATGCACTGTCATCCAGGTTATACCTGTAATTTGATTGGGATTAATTTCAACATTAAATATTTGGGTTATTAGGGATGGGTTTTTTTCAACCATAACTATTTATTTTATATCAATTCAGTGTGATTCTAATTATTGATCTTTTCAATATATTGTATGGGTATAGTGTGACCTATGTCCATTCTTGTGTAGTGGGTTGGGTACAATGCCCACCATAGCTATTCTCATTATATGGATTTTATGTAATTATAACCTTGATTACAATTGATATATGATATGCATGTAATTCCAACCATTATTCTTCTACATATGAGTGTTGGATGTAATGCTAACCTTGGTTGTGCTTTTGATGGGATTTGGGTGTAATGCCAACATTGATTGTTCTTAGGACCTTAGTTGGTTGTAATGTCAAACCCTTTGGTATTATTGTATCATTTGGGTGTATTTACAACTCTTCCCCAATATTGTTTTATGTTGGGTGTATTACATATTATTATCCTTAGACTATATAATGTTATTATGGAATAATATTATGTTGACCCTTGGTATCTTTTTGTGACATTTCAAAGATTACCCCAATACTAGATGAATTGGGTATGGTTGATATTAGATGACTTATTATATCCTTAGGATGTTGAAATTTATTATTGATGTTTTTATTTCCATGTCACATCATGTACGCACTTACACATTTTAGATTTTTTATGGATACTGTTAGGGGTGTCATGTTGAGTTATACTCACACCCTTTATGGGAATCGCCAAGAATATATAATCTTATTTATATACGATACAGATCATGAAAATAGCCTTATAGATAATGGATAATATAAATGGATATAAGGAGTGGGATATTGGACTAGGAAGAGTATCAACCCTATTTTTAGACTATTTTCATCCATTTTTTATTCTTTTTGATATCTTGTATACGAAGGGGAAATGAGGTAATCCCATTAAAATATGTATGGATTTTATGATATGAAAGTGGTATACCATTTTTTTATTGAATGTGATATATTTCTATATCAGTGTATTATCATTGTAATGCAAATATGATTTTTCTATTATGATGATAGAATATTATTATTACTTATACTTATATTTATAGTTATCTGATTCATAGATTATAGTCTCTCCACATTATATATAGACCCATTTTATTGGTCGGCAGCCTCTAGAATTTGGGGAGAGGCTCCTAGGATATTTTGGTTCCACTAGTTTGATTTCTATTTGTTTAGACTAGGTTGGTATGTTATAATGTGGTATCATAGAATTATTTTTTATTTTCCTTACTATTTACGACATGTTAGTTACATATAATATGTTTTAAGATCATGGGATGGACATTATACCCAAGGTTGGTTAACCCATGTTTAGGGAAAGTCTAATATATTAGAGATGAGGTTATTGTGATTGTTTATATTTTTTATAATTGATTTAATGTTTCCAAAATATGAAACTATGGCTTATGGATTTATATTTTCTAAAACTCTTGGTTAAGGGTTGAAATAGGCATGCGTTCATGCATAAGATTTTACATGTTGGATTCACATGAAATTTTTATGATTTTATGTGATTGATACTCTGATTATGATATGTAGTTTAGTTATTTAAAGTTTCAATAGAAAATTATATATCAATTTCCGATATAAATTATTGATGTCACTCTAAATGATTGAGTTGTGGTTACTATTTCACTATTTTTATTGTGAATATTCTTGTGTGAATTTATTTTTGTTTTTACCTAACATAATATTGGTTATGTTATTCTAGATATTTACCAAGTCTTAGGAGATAGTTATATACTAAGGTTCATATAACGTTTTATGATAATATGCCTGTTACTTATTCTCCTAAACTATGATACCAAGAATTATGATAGCTATGTTTTGAGCTATGTGTTTGGAACTGTAGATACATTCCACCATGGATACCTATAATTGATCACTAAGAGGTTGGGCATGATCATTTCCCAACAATGGTTGATCCAAATCCTCCTTTTGCATTTGGATCCAATATGGATGAGTATCTCTGAGTGATTTTTCTTCAGATTATAAAATATATGGGTTATGAGATAATAGTGAATCTTTCTATGTATATGTTATCATTACAAACTAAATTTTAGATGTATGTATTTATGTAGGAATTTATTCATGTTGAATTATCCTAGAGTGATATCTAGGTCCATTTCAGCGATAATTTCATTCCCTTGATATTGAGGGTAGATATGGATCAATAGTTTATAAATCTCACTTCGAGGTAGATTGCATTATGTATAATGTGACATGTTTCATGAATCTTGTCCATATTGATTTGATTTTGGTTATAGATGAGGTTTCTAGGTTCAATTTATTTAGGTATGTGTTGAGATACGACATTAAGCTTCATATGGAAATTTTACACGTAATAACTTTATGTTTGTTTTGAAATAGTCCCCCATAGTTGAGAAGAACCCAATAGTCGTTCATGCTTTGGGGTAGGTTATTTTCTCAATGGGGACTAGTATTGGTTATTATAGAAGAAGAATGTAAAGGTTTAATTGTTCTTCCATGGGTGTAAAATCCTAGGGTATCTAGAGAAGTGGTTCATCCCTTTCACTATGAAGAATTACTTTTGTCGAGTTTTACCATTATCGTGGGCTTGTTCAGGTGTGGTATCAATACCACTGATAACCTATGGAGTTTCAATCATGTATCCAAATGTGGAACCCATAACACTGTTTTAGTTATTTATAGTCAGTTAGTCATAGAGGATCTAGTTAGATATAGGGATCTGAAGCAAGGTCATGTGTATCACACCAAAGTGGAAATTGGGGTTCCATTTTGCATTATAGATATGGGTGAGATTGTGTCATTAAGGGGAAATAAGGGTATCTTGGTGGTACCCCTATAAGTATTCAGGGTTTTAGAAACCAAGACAATGACTCGAGTCAGTTTCATGCTATAAATTTTATTCCTTATTGTCATAGAGAGTGGAGATTAGAAATTCAATGTATAATCTTATTACAATATACCCTAGAATCAATTTTATTTTATATAGTTAATCCAAAAAAAGTTATATCTGCCCAATTAGATGATGAGCTGTATCTGAATATGGAATTTTTTTCAGGGATAATGATTATTGATAAACACTTAGGATAGGATTTGAGGATATTATGAGATAAATAAGATATATTTTTTCAATTAATGGTTGTGATCATCTCTAGGATTTCTATATATATTATAGGTACAATGTTTTGATGTGATCTATTGGATGGATTATTTGAATCACTATCAAGTACACATTTACTACTATTATATGAGGGTATACTTCACATCTGTAGAGGGTGATTATTATAACTTCCTCAAAGGGTTGTACTTTTAGGTTAGCTACTCAGTATATGTAAATAAGTAGTTGGGGATGATTTTATCCTTGTTTAATAATGTTTCTTTAAAATATGATAATATATGAAGACAATAGTCATGGTGTGTACTAGTATTAGAATTTTTTCCAAATAACATATCAAGGCATACACATAAGAGAGGGGTTATGTTTATGATCAATATGATGTTAGGTATGTATCCCATATTTATCCCTCCATATAGGATTGATTAAGTAGAACATAGAGCGATAGAGGTCTCTATAGAGGGCATAGAGGTGAAGGGATTCATTCACCCAAGCACGCCCCTTTAGGGTTTATCTATTTTATTCACCAAGTATGGTGATAGTTATTTTCACTTATGCACGAATTAATAGAGATTAAAAAGTGATAGTTAAGAATTAATATCCTCTTACTCATATAGATGACTTTTTTAATTAAACAAGGGGAGCCTAGTGATTCTCCAATATGGATTTATGATCAAGATATCACAGGTTGGTGGTGAGTCTAGAGAATGTTACTTATACTACTTTTAGAAGTATATATGGTTTATATGAGTTTCTCATGATCTAGATTGGTTTATAAACACATATAAAATGTATTTAGCATTAATTAATAGGTTCTTTAATCCATTTTTTTAATGGTGTCATTTTATGATCATATATTTTTGAACATCAGGGTGTAAGATGACCATTCTTGACATAGAAATATTATTTTTACCACATTATATGAGAACCAAGACATTCCAATCTCTCAAATTTTAATTTTTAGATTACTGAGGTATGTTTATTAGGTTATGATGTTTTGAAGAAGGAATATAATTGGACCCTGAGATGGTTGAAGTCATGATTTCTTTTCATTCCACCAAAAATATTTTCAATATTTATAATTTCATGTTTTTGTGGGATGATACCTAATATTTATCTAAGATTTATACCAATTGGAAATGTTAATATTGGATCTTTCCCAGAATGTCGTGATATTTTAGTGGTATAATTCTTATTATTAGGTTTTCCAAGAGTTGAAAGGATGGTTGGTGGCTATGATGATCATGACATTATATGGGCTCAGTAAAATATATACTTTGTATTTATATCCAAAAAACATAAGTATAAGAGTATTGTCAATGTAAGATGAGTGAAAATTATATATGGGTCCAAGAAACTAAGGTTTCATGAGAAAAACTACCCAATTAATGATGTATAGTTAGCAACGATGGTGCATGCATTGAGATATTAGCATCACCCTCAGTTTGGTGAAGGTTTTGTCATGCATATTAACCATATAGACTTAGGTATATATTTTCACAGTGTAATAAGATCCTTCAAAATATATGGTGGGTTGAATAACTATATTTCTTTGACTTCAATATAGTGTATTCCCCTAGATAATGGAATATTGTAATTGATGCTCTAAGTAGAAAGACTCAAAACTCTAGTAGTTTTTAGGCTTGTAGAATGTGGTAGTTTTTGAGCCTATTTTCATTGATTAACCTCGATATCAAGGAGTTATATTGAAATGATACCCTAATAGCCATGATCATCGCATCCTAACTCCTTTATAGAGTAAAATACATTCATTTTTCTAACATATATTGTTGATTAATGAGGGAAAATATAAATAGTAGATATATTGAAATTTATTATTCCTAAGATGATGTTGGGATTCAATATGCGTGATGTAAAGTTTGGGTCCCAACGATCATGCATAAGGAGTTCAAGTGGGATTCATATTCCTTGAGATTGTATACTCAATGAGGTTGGATAATGGATTTCCATGATATCTACAAGTAATATTGTTGGAATATGATAAAGACAAATGATAAAAGATTTTTTCCTTGATTTCTCACTTATTATGGTGACCCGTATATTTCATAATTAATTATTACAACTCATTTAAGATGAATAACATAGTAATAATACATTTTACAATCACTATGGTCAGTTTCTTTGGTAAATAAAGTTCATATAATATGATTGAAAATGAAATTTTTAACATTATTTTAAACCTTCAATATGTAAATACAAAAATAATTAATAATACTATTAATACATTTAATCATTTAATCACATGAATCAAATAAATAATGATAGAAAATAACAGTATTGGGGTATAACAAGGATGGAAAATGAGACATCAATCAATATAGTACATATGTGAGTATAATCATTATTATCGTATCTTAAGTATGGCATCCTCAACATAAACGTGAATAAATCTATTAAAAGATATATGTAATGTGGAACATGAATAATATAGAAACCTTAAATCATTGTGGAAAAAGTATATCCATATAATATGAAAAAAAAATCATGCATAAAAATGTGAACAAAACACAGTACATAGAATACGAAAAAATATAGCATCATGTTCACACATGACATTTATAATCTAATGAGAAATTTCACTTTACCCAATTCATTCGAGAGATATATAATTATAGGAAACCTATTATACTATAATATGATCATAATCATGCAATCCAAAAATAAAGGGAACGTATATCAAACATATATATGAAATAAAACTATTAGAATAAAAATATTCCATAATAATTTCATTGGAAACATTCTAATCAAGAAACATAATGGTTTATAAATCATAAATGAAAAAATATTTTTTTCAATTCAGAGGTGACATTTATAATGAAAAAATCATACTCCATGTAGAAGATAATAATAATCATAATCAATGATATATTTTGAGAATAAATTATCTATTAATAGTCAAGAAGATATATAATAATGAATCCCAATGAATAAGAAAAATTTATATTGAGATTCGCATAGACTCACACTCCAAGATATAGTGATACAGATCATACTCCACACACATTCTCTGAGGGAAATTGAGACAGTACCAAACACATACATCATTTTAATATTATTTAAATATTAAAATTAACACTCAACACCCAAATGTTTAGTGTTTTTAGATATTATATACATAAACAACTTATTACATATTAATTATTCAAAATCTTACAAAAATATTATTCATACTTTATATCCTTATAGAAATGTTCATGAATAATATTTTATAAGGAAATAGAGAAACATAAGAAAAGAGTTTGATCAAAAAAATGTTAGGGGAAAAATAATATCATTAATTCATATATGATTACATCATAAACATGTTAGAACAAAATAAAGGAAAAATATCTCATTAAATAATAAGATTATAGGAAGTGATTATGAAATATGGTAGTAAAATAATAGATTAATTCAATGGAATGTAAAACCATAATATAAAATTTAAAGAGGACATAATTTTTACCGTTCATTGAGAATTTGAAATTATCATACAATAATCCTGATCCATAGAAACACAAAAATAGAGATGTGGAAAAAATTAATTATATAAATTGTAATATCTTTCATAGTTTTATATGAAGGACATCATAACATAGTGAATATATAATCACTAAATGCATCCTATACCATATTATATCATGATTCATTTCTCATATCCCATTACATAGTACATTTAGTATCACAACTCACATCCCTTAGTAATATAATGTGATATAAATATTTTCCTAATACATCTAAGAGATATATAATTCTATTCCCTCTAATCAAATAATGACAATCCATATATATGAGGGACACATGAATCAATAAAAAAATATAATGATTAACCCATGAAAATAAAATTGATTATAAATAATCATTCATGATGTGAAATTCATCAAATATAGTAAAACTAGAGAAAACCCCTATAAATAAAATAATGAATTTTAATCTACTCACACTTTATAGAATAAAAATTTATACAGAAATAACAGTATAACTACCATGTTAACTAAAGGGTATGAGTAATAAAGGTGAATACACTTCAATAAAAATAAATAAGGTTAGGGTAAGAACAATATAAATGCATTGGGATAAAGTTTTTCTTTACATATTGATATAGATAATGAAATACATAGTCCTGGACAGATCAATCCACTTATAGATATTTCATTTACTCATCACGAGGGACAATTAGATAATGAGTAAAAGGATTTTTTTGGAGTAGGGGAAACTTAATAAAAACTTATTATGTGAAAATTTAATCTATAAGAAACATTTATATAATTTAATATAAAATATTAATTGCATACATTGAGCATCATTTAAAAGAGTGCAAGAAATTATATAAGGTATAGGAAAGCAAATCACTAGGTTTTATAACATAATTATATAATTAAAAATAAAAAAATAACCAACTTAAACATTATTTTAATGTAATAACCCAAATATATAGATATTTATAAAAAAATATTCATAAAATATTTTAATTTCAAGAGAATTATGACTTATAATAAATATTTGAAAAATGAAATCAAATCTTGAAAATAGATTATTCTATGTTTTAGAAAATATATCATAAAAACAAAGTTAAAATTGAATTTAAATATCATTATTTTTAATGTTTAAAACGAAATTTTGAAACATTATTTTGATAATAAATTTATAAATAATTTATTCTTGAAATAAATAATGGATATGAAGTAAGAAAATAGAGTTGATGATATAAAATTTACTGAATTAAAAAGAAATAATCTTTAACTCATTTTTACTTTGTAAAAGTAACCCAAATTTTTTAAAATAAAATAAAAATAAATTTTGAATATAATAAAATATAATTATGAAATTTATGGGTGAGAATAATTATTTTTATTTCAAAATAATAAAATTAACCATTTTTTGATAAAAAGAATTTATATTTGGAATAAAAATATAAAAAATTGAAAGAAAAATATTTCCAATTATAAATACACATATTTATGAATTTAGAATCAATGAAAAATATTATTTTGGAAGTGAAATTTGTTAAACCAAAAAATAATGATAAAACAACACATAGTATAGGAAATTTTTATAATGTTACATGTTTATGAGAGAATAGTAAATCAAAAATTATTTTTCCACAAGAAATTTGATTGAGCCCAGAAAACCCCTTATGAATTTGGTAATATATGCATCAAAATAAAATGAAAGAGATGTAATGAAAATTAATGTTAAATTAAATTATTATAAAATAATAAAATATTATAGTGATTACCCCGTTTTAAATAAGAATAAGTGCAAAATTTGAAATATTTTTCATTGAATGGAAATTGAGACGATGAAATCCTTCTATACATCATAAATTATGAAGTAAAATTAATTTTAGAAGCATTATATGAGAAAAAAACTATAAATACACATTAAATAATGGTTAAATACAATATAATAAAATAATAGGGTATATTGAACTAAATATATGTGATCATAATCAATAAAGAAGTTATATGACTCAATGAAACTTGATTTAGTTGACAAAACCCTTATATTTAATTCTCACTTTCTTAAGTGTTCTGTAAAATCATATATAATAAAATAAGAAGAATTAATAATATATTTTAGTAACCATTTAATAGTTATTACCTTTTATAGTAAACTTTTATATTCATTTATTACATAGTTATTACTTATTTTTAGTTTATATTGATCATCATTTGTTAGTAGTTTTAATTGTTTTCTGTTTTTTTTTGTATGGTGATCTCGATCATCATTTCATTATCAATTTTTCAACTAGTAAATTATATTAACAGTACTAGAATAGAATTTACATAATTATTTATAAAGATCTAGATTCATGCCATGGGAACTTTGGGTACATTTTGTAAAGATGAAATTGATAACAAACTTGTTTTGGTAATTTTTATCAAATATAAAGTGTTATATTAAAAATTAGTTAAATATTAATATTACTAGTACAACAATATAATGAAATAATTATTTAATTATTAATTTAATATAATAAAAAAATTATGTTTTCTTAGACATCCATGACAAAAATTCAGAGCATCATCCTTGTAGTTTATTAAACCAACACAATCACGAACATCTTATAATCAATGGATGAGTATGATTATAATGTGATTTTTTTATAATATCATTGTTTTATAGGTATTATGATATTATTTAAATGTTATTAAAGTGATAATTCAAAATGTGGTAGTGGTATAAGAAGAATATAACTGAAAAATGAGGACAATAAGTTATTCCTTGCAAAGAAGAAATTGTTTGTTCACTTGAAATTTATCCCTGTTTTTTCGGATTTGGGGATTTATCTTGAGAATAGTTTATAAAAATTGTTATTGAGGATTATTAGGTAAGATAATAAAGAATATTATAGATAGGATTTATAATTTTAGGTATGTTTTATAATGTTTGGTGGTTGGTGAAAAAGATACACCATAAATTCTTGTGTTTATGATAAACTATGTCTATTTAATATGTGACAATATAAAATTTTATAATATAAAATTATACTACCAATAATTGGGTAAAATTTAGGTATATCATCATCT
This sequence comes from Viscum album, assembly GCA_963277665.1. Classification (NCBI taxonomy): domain Eukaryota; kingdom Viridiplantae; phylum Streptophyta; class Magnoliopsida; order Santalales; family Viscaceae; genus Viscum; species Viscum album. The sequence goes on along the minus strand of OY728166.1, from coordinate 900,410,990 downwards.
GTGATATAATTATATTATATCCATTAACTATAAATGGTAGTTACATTTTAAAGGATTATCTTTCTAATCTCGCTTATATTAGCTATCATTAATGAAGATTTTTATAATAAAACGTATGGCAGTCAATTATATCATGGGGTTACAAATAAATTTTAAATACATGCATAGCCCATATATTCCATAACATATGATTAAATTTATGGATGACTCTAGGTTTTATCAATATGATAAATAAGGAATCTACTTCCATACAATGGTAAATTTTAGATTACTTAATCCTCAACCAATACTCTCTATCTCTTATATCTCTCTTATTCTCAATTGTTTTCCAATAGAGGTTCAAGAAATTACATGTATTAAAGGATATTCCTACCCATATAATTGGATATTCATCATATCTCATGGATATAACATGGAGATGGGAGTCTAATGGATAAAATTGATGGATCTTCAACAATCCTGTATTGTGAATATGGTTGATATGTTACTTTGCTGAAAGGTATATAAATAGATTTCTTCACATTACAACTTACATTATTTTTGGAATTTACACATGCTGACCATGGTTTTGGTTTTATGGATAACTTTATCTATTTTTAATGAGTTTATTTAGATCCTACGAAACCCAAAAGTGGTATCATATCAATGACATGACATTTTATTATCAAAATATTAGTTTATAATGATGAAGTTTATGTTACTATGAAAACAGGGGATCATACCATAATGATGTTATAATATATATCATAGTTTATGGATGGTGTGGACATCATGTAAGAATGGAAACTCACATGGTAATAATTAATGTTTCCCCTTACTATATCAATGCATACGATAGTATACGTCTAATGATACAGACTTTATCTATTGTGATTCTTTTCAGCACTAATTTTATACTACATGAGTTCTCAGATATTCATATATAGAATTTATATAACTTTATTATTATCATGATATACATCTCATACAAGAAAGTGTGATTTATTCTAAGATTCTCTATAGTGGTATTATTCATACATGACTCCATTTTCCACTAGTTTTAATATTGTGTGAGTGATTCTGTACCTGGTTTAATATCATGCATTCTTTTATTGATATTCATGATTCCCTATGTTGTGTGATATTAGTTATAGTTATTATTATGATAAAACTCAACAGTCTTAGTTATTCCCACATAATCATTGAGTTAATATCACATGGAATTCTATGTTAATATTAAATGACCATTGGGTATTATATTAGTCATATATAATAATTGTTTAATGTTACGTGGTCTATATCGTAAACCAATCACACTTATTCCTAAAAAAATCCATCGCCACGTGGGATTAATATTTCATATTATATATTGAGAATATCTTGGTTAAAAGGATATAGTGTGCGAATTATTCTCGTACAAGTGGAATAAGTCATTAAATATGAATTAGTTGAAAATTGTTATTTTTTAATATATTAATTATGAATTGATTAAAAAATTTAATAAATTATTTTTTAAATTAAAGAAAAAGATAAAATGGGATATAAATATATTTATTAAATTGTTTAAAAATTAATTAATTATAATTTTTTTATAATGAATTAATAAATGTTTGTAAAAAATATATTTATTAAATACTATATAAATAGTATATGTTATATTGAAACAAATTTTAATAAATTATATAGAATTATTAATAGTTTAGATATAAAATGTTAATATAGAAATTATATTATTAATTTATAAAATATTTATAAATTATAATATAATTCAAGAAAATAATGTTGTTTTAGTTTAAATTATGAATTGTTAAAAATTAATAATATTTAATTGCTCAATGACTTAGTTTATAAATTATTTAAACTTCATCAAAAAGAGTTTTGAGGATTAGATTATCAAGGTATAAATAATTATTGATATATGATTTTTGGATTATGTGAATAGTTTACATAATTGATATTGAAATATAAAATGTTTCTGTTTCATTTAATATCATACATTTTATGGTATATATCATATAAAAGAATAATATTATGGGGTTCATATTAGATATTGATATAAAATTTCTATATTTATCCAAATTATAGAAATTCAATAATGATAGATAAATTATGAAATGTTTATTTTTATATTTGTTTATTTATTTTTCATAAATGTTTTCAAATATCAAAATTTGGGAATTGTTTATTTATTTATTTTATCCCCTACTTCTTTCATGTATATAAATTGTTTATATTATAAATATATATGTATGGTTTATTTTAAATTTTTATAGATATTATAATTTATCTTACATGCATTTAAGGAGTCACATTCTATGTATTGTTAATATACTTAGATTAAGTAGTTCATTATAGTTTGTACATATTAGGTGATATAATTTTATAAATTTAATATCTCTCTTTTATAAAGTATCCCTGATAATAGGGTACATGGATTAGACTGATCACTATACTGGGGGAATGTATAGTATAGAAAATTTAGGGTTAGCAACCTATATCTTAATTCTTACTCATGTGGGGATTTTTGATTTCATATAAATTTAATCATTTACATGAAAGGGTTTTATATACCTTACGCATATGATGAATTTGTATATTTTTTGTTATAGTTGGATTTAAATTTGGGTTAGTAACATTATATATGAGTTCTGTAAAGGTTTTCACATCACTATGGTTTGAATATATTGAATTTATGGAAAGAATATAATTTAAAACTAAATAAAAAAAATCATCTATATATATTTAAGGATTTATCCCAAAATATTAAAAAACCGAGTAAATTTCATTGGAAACCACTTATTTAGATCTCCAAATTTCTTCTAAATTTATACTTTTATAATGTTATGACATAATTCACATATATAAACCCATGAGAATACAAAATGGGTACAAATAAAACAATATCCTTTTTTTATAATACAAAAGTGTTTAACAAAAAGATGAAATATTTTCATAAAAATGCTTCACAAAACTCATCATGGATTCACTTTTTCTATTACCCATACTTAAACCCTATGAAAAAACATTTTAAAACATGGTATGAGAATACAAATATTATAAAGTGATATAAAAATAAGGATATAAAAAATTAGTCCATGAATAATTATAGACACATGAAATGATTTTCACCAAGACATACTTTTCACCCATAATGTCTCATATACATACTTTTTGAAACAAGAGATTACAATAAGACGTAGTCTAACGACCCAAGATTGAAGTACGTGGAAATTAAATTTATTTTGAAGAATACTTAATAAATTACACAAAATATAAGCACAAAGACCCTATTATTTTATTGTATTTGGAAACTCGAAACATAATCTTCTGACTTGATGGAAGATCTTTAACATCTCCCATAAAGATCTTCCCTTTTTTCCTACCTAAAAAATTTATTTATATCCTAGGAAAAATAAAACATACGAAGTGTGAGATGAAATTCTCTTTAAGGTTAAACATGTAGAACATAAAAAAAAACAATAAACATTTTAACAAAAAAACATTAACATAGTGTTTAAACATCAAAATATTGAGCCATGAAATAAATCAGGGAAGTATGTAAGGAATAGATCGTAAAGGAAAATTAACCTCGATAGAATGGAGTTGGGATAAAACATGTAATTGAGTAAAAATAATAATCAAATAATATGATTTCCATAGTAGATAAGGCATTCTTTCCAAGACCATAATGGTGGACAAAGTCCATTACTGAACCGGGATTACTTGTCATTCCAGCCATGTATTACTAATCCGTATTTATATTATGTTCTAGTAATGTCTATCTCATGAGATATAAATATTTACCAAATTAATTATTGGGATATATATGTCCCACCCATCTCATAATGAAATCATTATTACATATTCTATAAAAACATAAATCATTCATCATAGCATAACCCAATAAATAAAATGAGTTTCTTAAAGATCATTACACAATAATATAATCCATATAAAATATCATTCCATAATTAACATAATTAAATCAAACTAATAATAAGGATTTAAAAATAACCCTATTTAAAGAGCTTCATCTTAGATGGAAAATAATTTTTATAAAACACTTGAACTTAATTCTTGATGAAAATTTCCTTTCTTCTTCAAAAACGTTTTCCTTTCTCAAAATGCCATGAAATTTTAAAAGAAAACAATTTAGTTGAAAATAATATTGAAATACTTTAAATTAATATTCATGGAAGTAAGGTGTCATGAAACAATAAAAATACATTCATTCTATAAATGTTAACAAACATTGTTCTTGTAGTTTTTCTAGAAAAGTCAAAAAGTACATCGTATGGTAAACAAAAAAAAATTCCTTCCATACCATGTAGTAAAAGTAAAAAATGGTAAAATGACTTTAAACATACCTAGAATAATGGTAAAATTTTTTTGAAAACATTTTTATAATACAGGTACAATTATGATAAATATACCCCTAGTAAACACTTACGTATAAACAATCTCTGATAAAAATCAGATTGCAAAATTATCCCATACCATAGGTCCAATTTCTTCCATATGTTCCCGAAACTCTTGTCTAGTGGGTTTAAATATATTATTAACTTGTAAAACAACCATAATAATATTTATTATATCATATATGATTGACTTATGACTTTATATCACCCATTAATTTGTCAATTTCGTTTTAATGAAACGTTTTGTGTAATAATAGTTTTATTTGTCGTATATGTTTTGACTTGTTATTCTTGATATTATTAATTTGATCATGATTTATTTAATACCAGAATGTAATACATGATTTATATATCATATATATTTATTATATTAATATATATATATATCTATATATATATATTAGATAGATAAATGAAATGGAATACAGCGTTAATGTAGACAGTAGGTCAAACGTATGCATGAACACTATTTCCATCTTTATGTCATATTAATGGAATGAAAACTACCTGATACATAAGTATATAATAATTAAATTAAAATAAAATATGTTATATAAGTTTCATAAGTTCAATAACTCCATCCTTTGTACAATCCATGTATGGAATGAACAAGTCATATCACTTTGAGAGGGCGGTAGAATGCACTTTCTCAAATGAAATTATCGTATTTACACATTATGTAAAGAATAAAGGTAATAAATAAACAAAAATAATAATAATAGAGAAAATATATATAATATATATCATATATAAATACAGTTCCATCATAATTTCCACGATGAGAGGTGGTAGGAGAAAATTGAACAATCGTCGTTTCATGAGGCAGTAGTTCGTCATTCACAAAAATAGTATGTTTGTATCCATTAGATGAGGTTGTGTGTAAGTGTATTTAGAATAATTCTCATGAAAAAATTCTAGTATATTTAGGATAATTTTTTTTATGTAATAAAATAATATGAATAACATAAGGATTGGATAACGAAAATAAAATAAAATAACTTGAGAGAGGACGTTACCTCTAAATCGGGTAAATTTTTTTGATTTGAGCCAAAAGACTTTATTTAATTTCATTATTCCCAATTTAAGGATTATATGAAGAATATTGGGATATTGGGAGATTTTTTTCATAGAATATGGATGATCCAAGGGGCTTGAGAGGTGTCATTAAATGGGTAGAGGTGGTGGCCTTTCATAAGATTGGGGAGGGGCACTTTAGGAATGTCTAGAAGTATTAATTTATTATAAATTCTATATATATTAAAAATGTATCCAAAATACATTATTTAGAATATAATATTAATATAACTCTAAATAAAATCATCCAATAATAATTTTATAGGTTTTAGATATTTTTTAATCCTTATCTTTCTTATTTAACCCTTTTTTACAGTTACTGTTTTATGAAGCATTCAACACTTGGAGAATAAAAATACTTACCAAAACATGAAAAATGTCCAATGAGAGAGTAATTAGTAAAATTATAGAATTATCATCAATTTTTTTTCAAATCCTATATTTTTTTTATATTTTATAATATTTAATAAAATATTTTATATTTTAAAATATGAATTATGTCAATTTGGATACTATTCATATCATGACATTTTAAAAAACCTTACTAATTTTATTACATTTAAATAACATCATTAATAAAAATATAACATGTACATATCATCCATAAAATTCATTTATAACATCAAAATAACCAAATTACATTTATTTTAACATTTATAATATCATTTATTTGAATGCTTTATTAATGAAGTAATCATTGCATCATCACTTTGTCTCAATTAAACTTATTTATTTAATATGTAAAAATTATAAATAAAATATAATGATGTATAAAATTGTTTTATCATTATAATTCCTATTTATTGTTGAAAAAATCAATTATATAACCCCATATTGAAATTATTTTAGTAAAAGATACATGTTTGTGTTATATTTATCATTACATTAAATGCATTCTAATAAAATGTCATTTTCATATACAAGTGGATACATGGGGTCCCATAATAGAACCTAGTATGCCCATTGTAAGAAATATCTCATTAAATAGGATCATAACACATTTATGGTAGTTTTATATTTTTAACGTATTATTTTTTCCATTATTTACCAGATTTTCCCTTTAACCATGATAAATAAAAATAATTACTGATGTTACTATTCATAATATCCAAATATAAAAGGTACCTTTTCACACAATTTTGACCATATGATTTAAAATATGGAATCAATTTTTATAAAATTCCAAACACCGAAGTTTCATTAATTAATTTAAAATTAATTCTCATTATCAAAACAAAAAATTTTATTTTTAAGAAGTAATAACAATCAAACAAATGACTTGTGTTTATGTCCTATTTAAAATTTATATTACATACAATGTAAAACATTGGATTACATGGTAAAAATATAATCTAATTACACTTTAAAACCAATTAAAAGAACAATATATATATATATAAGTTAGTTGAAAATGAAATTTTGACTTAAAATCTGGTATTTTTCACTATACATTAAAAAAATAAACTTTTTTGAAAATTACCAAAAATTTATCCAATGTAAATTTTAATGTTCCAATTATGATTATAAAGTTTATTTTTTAAAATATAAAATATAATGTTATGGAAACTATATTTAAAAATAGTTCTCTATCAAAAGGTTTTAAAACTCCATTTTTTGAAAAATACGTCTTTTATCAGAAAATTGATATTGTTCTCATATCATGTTCTAGAAAATGTGTAATATGAATTCTAATGTTATATAAAATTCAAAATTTGGATAATAATATTCATAAAGGCTAGTTTATATCCCATTAAATAATAATATTTTTATAATATATCGTTGTTTAGTGAAGCTCAGTATCACGTACAACGCAAGCTATCGAGGAAGGTCTCTCTTGTGTGTAACGCAAGCCAAGTCATTATTACAGTTAGTGAAATATTCCATTGGTTTTTCATATAACATAATCCAAACATAGTTCATTTATACATTGAAAAAAATATATATTCAGTGTTGTGTGAAATGAATTGTATCAAAAGAACATGAAATTGTGTGCAGCACAATCCAAGAATATGGTTATGTATACTACAAGCTAATACAGTGTTGTGTATAGTACAATCTAATCTTGGTGTACTATAAAACAAACAAAATCAAATGAATTTGAATAATATATCTCCTAAAATATTGTGGTGTTACATTATACCCCCCTTAAAATGAATTTCACCCTCAAAATTCATTAGGGTTATAATTGGTTTACAACTTGAATGTTTATTTCATTGAAACCCACATCGTAAAGAGGAAGTATACAAATTCATTTTAAAAAGTAAATTAAGAAACATAACGGTTACCCAAAGTAACTCATCACTAGGTTTCCACATAGGATAACATAGGTGGGAAGTGAAAACATGGATGTAGAAGAAAAAACTAACCAACAAGTTCTAATGGATAGAGATAGAGAATAAAGTTTGGAGAACATTATCTACCAGAAATCCATAAATCTGAGATGATTTAAGGGACCATATGATTCCTAGGATGAAAAGGTACTAGGATAACATTTTTGGTTTCAATAATTTTTACATCAGGAGAAATACTTATATTATTTCAGTATAATCTCAATTTTAGTCATTCCCTGAACAATTGTCACTTAATCTATTATTTAAAGAAATGAAGTTGAATTTTTCATTTATGAAGTGTTAGCAGATCATTTGATTGAATGATAGGTCATTCAATCTGTATCAACAAAAATTTTAGAATAGGTTATCAAATATTCATAATTCCACCTATAGTGAGATAATACATTAATCGAATAAACATCAACTAGAATATAACTTATATGATCCATAAATGGATAATATTACAATCCTTCCATAAACTGAATATATAAAACTTTAGAAAGAGGTGAACTAAATCAACTTAACATTTGTCTCCCATATCTCATTTGGCATTTCTTAGCTGTCACATTCCAAACATGTGAATACCTTTATCATGTATTCTCTTAAAACATGATAATTCCATGAATTACTATATAACCATAGTGAAAAAATGAATTATATCAAAATTAACTCTTTATACACACCAAAATACTAAATAATTCTATAAACTCAAACCATGATATCACATTGTCTTTATACCTGTCATGATCTCATTAATACTATAAAAAACCTCATTATCTTTATATCCCTTCATTATGCACTTATCATGTGCTTTCCAAAAATATTTCAATCATGTTTCATGTTTTCTGGTACCATGTACTTATGGAAAACCACAATGGACCAATACATAGATATTCCAATAATCCATAATACTATAATTGAAATTCCACACCACTATTTTGGAATCCCATTACATAAACTTTTAATCATTCCACCACTTTGTTATCATACTCAAAATCACCAATAGTGATCGCAAGTGACATATCTTTCTTTTTCCTTAGGAGGTTTCTGACTTTGATCATCATTAACACTTGGATTATAGAATTTTTTAGAATAATTCCCCATTTCTTTTCACTTTTATCATTAATGTGTGGTTGGTGTTTTCTCTATAGTCTTTTCTCTATTCAAATCATTAGAAACCCTTTTCTCATTACTTCGACATTCAAATACTTGATGACCTTCTTTTACTCACTTGATAAATTTTCTATTCCCTTTAAGACTATATCCACCATGATTATATCCACACTTCAAGAATAAGGAAAAATTCATCTTCTATTCACCATTATTTTGATATTTTTCTTAGAACTCAATATTTCTTTTCTTATCAAAACCATGAGATTGATACATAACCCAAACTTCCATTTCTACATTTATAGAATAATGCACAATCTCTTTATAGCTACCGATGTATCTTATTGATTATTCTTTTATGATAATTGGTTTTAATCCAATGATGAATAGATCAGCCTTACTTTTAGGTTGGATGATAAATCCAAAAGCATCCCTTTCATATCTTATAAAAATCACCTTGTATGTACCAAAAAATTCATCATCCTTTTTCTTAATCATAAGAAACTCATTTTCCATCATTATTAAAATAATATAATTGAAGTACTTGTTGAGAAATAATATATTGAACTTGTCCAATTCCATGAATTTAATTTCATCTTGCATCATTGCATTCATAATTAGTGTCCACCACTGGTCTACATCACCTTTTAATTGATTGACAGCCAAAATAAATTTTTAATGTTCCAAATAGTGATGGATGGAAATTTTCTTTTTGATGGTATTAATCTATTTTTTAGCTATGAGTGGATCAGAATACCCACTGAAATAAGGTATATGTTTCCTCATGAAGGACTCAATTGAATGTTGTTCCCTTCTTTGTTCATTTGGAAGTGCAAAATGATTCATATCTTTTGTAAATATCGAAATAAGATGTTGTGTTCCATCTCCAATAACATTTGGTTGTTTATGAGGAAAATAATTTCATTTCCCAATGAATTTATCATTAACATAGTTCATTCATGTTCCAGCCATTGTTTAAAACCCCAAAAAAATAGTGTGATAGGCAAAAATTATACTAGGAAAATAATATAACCAAGGGGGAGTACATTCAATCTCTAACGTCTTAGGTTTAATCCAATTTTATTTATGATCATTACCATAATTCTAGGACTATAATCTATAGTTATACTTATCCTTAGCGACATATCTATACATACATTAGATATATCTCTAGGGATCTCACTAAGGTTTTCACATCCTAGTCTCCAAAGGATAACTAAACCTTCGCTCTGATACAAATTATAAAGAACCAAGATTGACATACATGGACATTAAATTTCTTGTGTGTAATAATTAATATATTTCACAAAATATATTCCCAAATACTATATTAGTTTAGTGTCTTCAAGAACTCAAAACATAATATTCTAACTTGGTGAAAGATCTTTAACATCTCTCCTAAAGATATTCCTCTTTTTTCCTACCTAAAACCATTATTTATATAATGGAGAAAAGACAAAATAAAATGGGTGATCTCAAATGATTAGTAAAGGTAGAAATGGAGAACATAAAACAAACCATAAATATTTGAACATAAAAAACATGAACATAGAGTTTAAACATCAACATCTGGAGTCATTAAAAAAATCTTGGATGACCGTATGGTATAGATCATAAAGGAACATTAACCATGATATAATTGCATTGGAATAAAACATGTAACTGTGGAAAACTAATAATAAATAATATTATTTCCATAGTATCCAAGGGCATTTCTTCCAAGACCATTAGTGGACAAAGTCCATTACTAAATTGGGTTTACATGTCATTGCAGCCATGTATTACTGAATCAAATTTACTTGTCATTTCAGTCATGTCTATCTCATGACATATAAATCATTACCCAATTAATTTGATGGAGATATAGGTACCTCCCATATCATAATTAAATCATTCTTACATGTTCCATAAAAACATAAATCATTAATCATAGAATAACCCAACAAAATCTTCTTAAACATCATTTCATCATAACAAAATCCATATAAAGTATAATTTCATCATTAAGATAATAAAATAATACTAATAATTGGGATATAAAAATAAAACTATTTAAATAGCTTCATCTTATATGGAAAATAATTTTTATAAAACACTTGAATGTAATTCTTGAAGAAAATATCAATTCTTTTTCAAAAATAATTTTCTTTTCTCAAAATGCCACATAGTTTTAAATTTAAATAATTTAGTGGAAAATGATCTTGAAATAGTTTATTTGAATCATCATGTAATTAAGGTGTCATAAAACTATAAATTTAAATTCATTCCGTATAATTTAAAAAACATTTTCCTCCTGCTTTTTCAAGAAAAGAGGTAGAAGTACATTGTATAGTAAACAAAATAAAAATTTCTTCCATAACTTGTAGTAAAAGTCAAAAAAAAGTGTAAAAATTTCTTTAAACATACATATAATAATATTAAATATTTATTAAAACATTTTTATAAAATATATACATGGATTATAAATATACTTCGGTAAACACTTACGTATAAACAGTGTCTTATAAAAATGAGATTGCAAAATTATCCCTTACATTAGGTCTGATTTCTTCTGTATGTGTCTAAAACTAATTTATAGTGGTTTTAAACATATTATTGACTTTTAAAATTACTATAATAATATTTATTATATCATATATGATTCCCTTATGTCTTTATATTACCCGTTCATTTGTTAATTCCATGTTAAAGCAATGTTTTGGGTAACAATCGTTTTATTTTTCTTATAAGTGTTGACTTGTTATTCTTGATATTATAACATAGATCGTGATTTAATTACATAAATAATGTAAAATATTACTTATATATAATATATATTCAGTATATAAAGATATATATAACAAATTAATAAATTAAATGGAATACATTGTTCTGGGTGACGGTAGGTCGTACGTACGCATGAATGCTGCTTCTATTTCTATGTTATATTAAAGGAATGAAAACCACATGAAAAATAGTTATATTAAAATTCCATTATAATATAATATTTTATATATGTTACACATTTTCATTAACTCCATCCTTTATATGTTCCATGTATGGCATGAACGAGTCATATCACTTTGAGAGGGCAATAGTCCGCACTACCTAAAATAAATTTATCTTATTTACACATTACGGAAAGCATAAAGGTATACTATAAAAACAATAAAAAAACATAGAGACAATATAAATATAATATATATCATATATAAATAAATTTCTTTCATAATGGCCACCATGATAGGTAGTAGGAGAAAATTGAACAAACATCATTTCGTAAGGCAGTAGTTCAGCGTACACGGAAATATTATGTCTGTATTCATTAGATGGAGGTGTTTTTAGGTTTATTTATAATTATTATCATAAAACATACTATTATATTTAGGATAATGTTTTTTTATATAATAAAATAATAACAATATCATAGGGAGTGGAGAAGGAAAATAAAATAAATGAACTTTAGAGAAGGTGTTCCCTCTAAATCAGGTAACTTCTTTTGATTTGAGCCAAAAGGATGTCTTGAATTGTTTTCTTCCCTAGGTAAGTATTCTAGGAGTAATATATGGTTGTTTTGAGATCATTTAGGAAAAAATCTAATTATACAATGGGCTTTATAGGTGTTATTAAATGGGTATAGGTGGTGGCCTTTTATAAGAGCGGGTAGTCACTTTAGAAAAGTCTAAAAATATTAATTTATTATAAATTATATCTAGAATACAAATGAGTCCAAATTCAGTCAGTTCAAATATAATATGAATATAAGTCTAAATAAAATCATCAAATAAAAATTTGATATGTTTTATATATTTTTTAATCCTTATTTTTTTAACCGTTTTTTACTCTTATTGTTTTATCAATCATTCAACACATGAGAATCAAAATAGTTACCAAAGCATGAAAAATTTCCAATGAATAAGTCATTAATAAAATTTTAGACTTATCATAACCATTTTTCGGAATCTTATATTTTATTAGAATTTTATAATATTTAATTAAATATTTTATATTTTAAAATATGAATTTTGTAAATTTTTTCACAATTCATAACATGACTTTTTGAAAAACCTTAATAAATTGATTCCTTCAAAAAAAACTTCCTTAACACCAATATAAAATGTTAATATCATCCATAAAATTATTTTATTACATTAAAATAACCAAATTACCTTTATTTTAACATTTATAATATCGTATATTTGAACCTTTTATTAATGAAGTAATCATTGTATCATCATTTTGTCATAATTAAATTTATTTACTTAATGTCCAAAAATTATAAATAAAATATCATGATGTATAAAATATTTATATATTTATAATTACTATATATATTCAAAGTGATAAATTATATAACCCCATATAAAAATTGTTTTAGTAAAATATACATGTTTATGTTATATTTTTCTTTACTTTAAATTAATTCTTATAAAATGTCATTTTTATATAAAAGTGGATCCATGGGGTCCCAAAATTGACCCAAAGATTATAATGGTTGTAAATATCTCATACAATATGATTATGACACGTTTTATGGTAGTTTTATATTATTAAATTATTATTTTTACCCTTATTTACCAGATTTACCCTTTAACCATGGTCAATAAAAAAAATACTAAAGTTACTATTCATAATGTACAAAAATAAAATTTACCTATTCAAAAAATTTGGAGCATTTAATTCCAAATATATAATACCTTTTTTTAAATTAAAAAGACCTTATTTGTAGTAATTAATTTAAAAGTAATTCTCATTGTCAAAACCAAAAAGTAGATTTTTAAGAAATAATAACTTTCAAAAGATTGACATGTGTTTATGTCCAATTTAAAAGTAAAGACACTTATAATGACCAAATATATATTAAATGATAAAAATATAATCCAATTAAACATTCAAAAAAATTAAAATTATAATCTAACTATATAAATAAATTAGATGAAAAGTCGGTTTTGACTTAAAATGCGGTATTTTTCACTATTAATTAAGAAATGAACTTTATCAAAAAAATAAAAAAAATAACCAAAGTAAATTTTGATGTTCTGATTATAAATAAGAATTTTATTTTTTCAAATAGAACAAATACAAGTATCAAATCATCATTTTAAAAATTGTTTTTCATCAAAAGGTGGTAAAACTACATTTTTTGAAGAATACTTCTTTTACTTGAAAAATTGATTTTGTTCTCATATAATGTTCTAGAAAATATTTAAGATGACTGATAATGTTATATAAAATAAAAAATATGGTTAATACGATTTATAATGTCCAGTTTATATCCCCATAATTATAATAATATTTTAATAATATATTGTTGTTTAGCGAAACTTGGTATCACGTACAATGCAAGCTATCGTGGATGGTCGCTATTTAATTTAATGCAAGCCAATCCAGTCTTTCATGTAGTGAATGCTTCCATTGGTTTTGCGTAAAATATAACACAATATTAGATAATTTATACATTGAACAAAATATATACTCGGTGTTGCGTGAAATGAATTCTATCAAAAGAACTTGAAATTGTGTGCAACATAATAAAAAATTATTGTTTCATATACTACAAGCCAATATGAGGTTGTGTATAGAGAAAGCTAATCTTGGTGTAATGTACAACAGATGACATAAAAATAATTAAAAATATATATCTCATAAAATCTCAGGTTGTTATCACTAGAAAACATAATTTACTTATATAGGTTACTTAGGGAATTACTTAATTAATATTATAACCATTGTGGCTACCTTACTATTTGTAACCATCATGGCTACCTTATAATGTATCCCTAATGGAAACCTTATGGTATAACCGTCACAGTTATACATGGAGTAACAATAAGGTTGAACCCATACCCAATAAATTGGAAGAAGATATAGGTCCCACCCTTCATCATAAAAAAATCCTAAGAACCATAAAATTTTCAAAACACAAGAATACTTATATCATATAAATCATCACTTTTAAAAAAATAATGGAAATTAAGTTAGTATTTTTAATGAAAAGTCTCTTACAAATATCATATATTTCAAGTGAGAGTTAATAAAAATAAAAAACATATGTGTATAAAATATAAATACACATAATAAAACAAAATATAATCAATATTCATTTCACAAATAATCTTTTTATCACATAATTAATAATATAGATGTTTAAACCAATGAATGGAAATTTGGTTAATAATTTCCTTACCTCAGGTTCTTCTTACATCAAACGTGTCCAAAACTCTTATATAATGGTTTAAAAAGTTTTATTAATATATTAAAGAACTATACTCATATTTATAATTACATATATGATATTTTCATGAAATATTTCAACCCATTTATTAATAATACTTTGTTATTTTTATTGTTTTGGGTGCATTTATTTCATAGTTTCCATGGTTGGTTTTTTATTTAATTTCTTGTCAAAAGGGAGAAAAACTCTAGAATTGAAATTTCATGTTATTAATGAACATAAATAATATTAAAAGTACTTTTATATAATTTTTTATTATATGTTATGAGGTTGAATCATTAGATAAAACATTTGTTATGAATGTCAGTTTTTTTGGTGAATTTTGATCCTTACGACCACTTTTGATTTATTAATTTTTTTATTCCCAAAAAATGGTTTTAAAATAAAATATAACATATAATGTCTATAATAGAATATTATTAAACTATATTAATTGTTTTATTACCATCCCTGATGGTGGTAATGGGAATTGAAAACACATCATCTATGATGTCGGTAATTTGACGCATCACAGTCAATGTTTTTTTTAGAATAAAAGTGAGAGGAGAAGAAGTATGATGGTTAATTTTTACATAGAAATAATAAAATTAGATTATATTTAAGATAATATAGTTTTAATGCCTCTTGGATGAGGGTATATTAAGATATTATAATAAAAGAAAAAGAATTGAAAATAAAATAAAATAGAATAAAAGAGGATTTTTACCTATTGATATCTTCTCCTTGGGATCCTCTTTAAGGCCCTTGGTTTTGGGATTTTGGTGAGACCATCTAGTATTGGATGTGGTTAAAAGGCTTTTTAAGAGTATTGGGATGAATTTGGATAATTATAAAATATTTATCATCGTGTGGAGAAGAGACGGTGGGGGCAGTATTTATAGTAGGGGAGAGCATGGTTTTTTTTATTATTTTATTCATTAGTTTATTTTATTGGCTCAAGACTATGAATATTTTTAGAATTATCACTTAATATATTAAAATAATAAATGAATTTTTAGATTATGGTGATTAAATCATTCATGATGTTATGAATATTGAATTTAACTTATAATGTATATATATAGTAAATGGACATATTTCACTATTCACCAAAACATCATGTATTTAAAAAAATCCCAATACATCACCCCAACCATTTTTAAACTTTTATAATTAAAAAATTGAATCCATTTTATCAAAATAACCTTCTAAATATGATAAATTTAATTTTTAAACAAAACCAAAATTTATTAAAAAAATAACAATTTTAAAACTATAACCGATTTTATAACACCTTGAAAAATTAATCAAGGTCTCATAAATTATTATTATAACCATAATATAATAAAATATTAATTTATGAATCTTTTTATAAAAAATAATCTTTTTTTTTAATCAATAAATTTATTATAAAATTATAAATAAATATTTATGTTTCAAAAAAATACAAACAATTACTTAATCATTTTTAAAATATTAATTAACTTATTTCATTATATAAATTTATAATAATTTCACTTATAAGATAACTAAATTTTATTTATTCTCTGATAGGTGAGGTTACTATTATTTTGGTCATATTAATATTAATTAAGTGGATATTACAATTCCAAAGGGTAAATTAACTATTCACCAAAAAAACTATTTCGGTCCTATTAGACTCTAAATATCTTACTAATCACAACTGTGTGTGTACGTTTTTTAACATTCAATTCATAGAATTGGAAAAATTAAGTTTAATAGATTGGATATAACTATCTCTTTTAAATAATTATAACAGAAAACTATTGTTTTCTATAGATATAGTGTTGCGTACAATACATACTATATTAAATTTATTTGTAAATACTTATGGGGTTATATTCTCCTCATATTTTGAAAATTGATTTCTATTTATTTTTTATTTACTTATTAAACAAGTGTGGGTACCTTTCCAATATAGCATTTTCATATTCCCAGGTTTCCCCTTCAACCATGTGTTTTCTCTACAAAACCTTAACGTGCAAGATTAACTTATTCCTCAAAACATGTTCTCTACGATCAAAAATATGATTAATTTTCTCAACATAAGAAAGGTTCTCTTCCAATTGAACTACATATAGGCTTAAAACATGAGATGAATATTCCATATATTTTCTCAACATTGGAACATGAAAAAAGTTATTTACCTAAGAAAAACATGGATGAAAAGCTACTCGATAGGAAACTGGTCTAAATTTATCTAGGATTTCATAAGGTCTAATGAACCATGGACTCATCTTCCCTTTCTTGCCAAAAATCCTAACACTTTTCCAATGAGATATTTTTAAGAACACATTATCACCTTCCAAGAATTAAAATTCATTCCTCCCATTATCTGCATAACTTTTATGCCTGATTTAATCTTCTTCGTGTGTTGTTGGATCATTTTCACTTTCTATTCCACTTTATCCACTATTTCTGGTCCCATAAACTTAATTTCCCTGATTTCAACCCAAAAATATAAACTTTGACACTGCTTTCCATCTGATTCCTTAAAATGTGTCATCTATATACTAGAATAAAAACTGTTATTATAAGAAAACTCAACTAAATAAATATGTTAATCTCAATATCCCTGGAAGTCCATTTAACAAGATTGAAGCATATCTTACAATGTCTGAATTATTCTTTCGGTCTTTCAATCAGATTGAGGATGAAAATTAGTGCTAAAATTGAATTTTGTGCTCAATGACTTCTGAAAGCCTTTCCAAAAGTTAGAAGTGAACCTCAGATCATGGTCACATACAATGAAAAATAGAACTCCAAGTAATATTATAATATATTTGAGGTACAGTCGAGAAAGATGATCTAAAGGGCTAGTATCTCAAATAGGATGAAAATGTGAAGATTTAGGCAGTCGATCAATAATAACCCAAATCTCTTTTTTACCTTGAGAAGTCTTTGGTAGTCTCACCACAAAGTCCATAGTTATATTTTCCAATTTCCACTCTGTCCCAAGAAAAGGCTGAATAATCCCCATTGTTAGTTGTCTCTCTGCTTTAACATGTTAATATGTCAAGCATTTCACAGCAAAATCTAAAAAATATCTATTCATTCTATCCCACCAGTAATACTCTAGAAGGACTTTGTATATCTTAGTACTTCTAGGTTGAACTGAAAATGGAGAACTATAAGCTTCACACAATAATTATTTCATTATTTGGTAATAAAAAGGCATACATAATCTATTACCAAGTCTCAAAACACAACATTTATCAACATTAAATTATGGAAACTTACCCTCGTCATCATTTTTTACTTTTTCTATTGTTTTTCTCTTCCTTCCTCGCTTTATTAATTCTATATGATATAGAAAACTTAACTGAAACATAAAAAAACATAAGAATTTTCTACACCAACAATTTCCAATACAAAATTTATTAAATCATTAATCAAGGGGTCTTGTTCTAAACACAACGTTGTTAGTGATTCATGATGTTTTCAACTCAAGGTATCATCCAATTTGTTTGATTTTTCATGATGGTAATTGATTTTGAAATCATAATCTGTTATCAATTAAATCCATCTTCTCAGCCTCATGTTTAATTCCTTTTGAGTGAATTTATACTTCATACTTTTATGGTCAGTATATATTTCACATTTGTATCTGTATATAATATGACTCGAAATTTTAAAATCAAAAAATACAACTGCTAATTTCAAATCATGTGTGGGATAATTTGACTCCTGAGGTTTTATTTGTCTTGAGGCACAAGTAATTACCTGATCACTATGCATTAGAACGCAACTAATTCCTTACAATGAACCATCACTTTAGGTGAAAAATTCACCATTTATGAAAGGCAGGTCTAAAATAAAGGCATTCACTATTATCTTCTTCAGTTCATAAAAACAAACATCACATTCATCTATCTTAATAAATTTAATGCCTTTTCATGTTAATTTATTTAATGGGGTAGATCACCGTGAAAACATTTTAAATAACCATCAGTAATACCTTCTTAATCCAACAAAACTAAAAATATCTCAAACATATTTAGGTCTTGTCCATTCATCAACCAATTTTTTTTGTTGGATCAACTGTTATTCCATCATTATTTATAATGTTTCCAGGAAAATAAATTTTATGTAACCAAAAATAACATTTTGTAAATTTCCGACATAACTTATTTTCTTTGTGAGTTTACAATAAAATCCTTAAATGTTTTTCACGATCCTCATAACTTTTTGAAAATACCAAAATATTATCAATAAAAACAAAAACCAACTTACCCAAATATTCATGGAATATTTTATTCATAATATTCATAAATGAATTAGGGGAATTTTTCAAAACAAATTTTATACCAGAAAACTCAAAATCCACATATCTAGTAAAAAAAATCTTTTTTTGGGATGCCATCCTCCTTCACCTTCAGCTAATGGTACCCGTAAATATTTGGAAATATGGATCTCCCTAGATAAAATCAAACAAGTTTTTGATGTGATGAAATAGATACATATTTTTAATAATAATGTTATTCAAATATCTATAATCAATGTAAAGTCTCATGGAACCATCTATATTTTTGATGAATAAAACAGGAATACCCCATGGTGAAGTGTTAAGATAAATGAATCCTTTATAAATCAACTCTTCAAACTAATTATTTTTAATTCCATAAGATAAACTTGAGAAATTTGATAGGGGTATTGAAATTGTCTTAGAATCAGGAACCATGTCAATTGTAAATTTAACTTATCGATAAAAAATAACATTTTCCAACTCATCTAGAAAAACATCTAGGTATTCATTTACCACTGGAACATCATTAATCTTAAAAGATACCTTGTTTTCAAAAATATGGGAATGATAACATTGATTTTCATATTTTAATAGTTTCTTGGAATCCTGATATGTTATAAATTTTATGTGTTCATTCTTGTATAAAAACTAAAATGCTTTCTAAAAAACAACATATTTAGATCTGCATTAAATCCTATCATGATAAAAATAAATCCAATCCATATATTGAATGCCATCAAACTGTACTGAGGGTAAAACAAAAACATTTTCAGTTAATGTCTTTAAAAGATAACCATAGGAATATTTTTATAATTCTTTTTTGCAATAATATTTTCCCTTGTGTTTTAACTATATGTTCTAGTCTCATTTCATAAGGTGAAATTTTTAATTTACCAAAAACATCCACATAAATAAAGGAATGTGTAGACCATATATCAAAAAATAAATTCAAAAAATATAAGTAAACAAACAAATTTCATGATACGACTTCATTGGATGGCTTGACATCTGCTGACATAGTCTTAAAGGATCTCACTCCACATTTCTTCTTATAATCTAGATTATTTCCATCATTCAAATCTTTCTTTGGGAAATTATTTTTATAAGGACACATCTCGCCACATTTAAAACACTTTATTGTTTTCATATACTAATTATTCATAAGATCATTTTCATTAAAATCTCGGGAAATTTTTATAAACTTAACAAATACAAAACACTTCCCAGTTTTGTTAAGGCGATCCTTAGGATGATTTTTACTACAATTTTCACCAATTTGGAACATGACGATATTATCGTATTTCTTTGATTGATTCTTACTCATAGATTACAATATAGGCCTCTTCCCCTGCTTGTTTTCAAAGTACATGTGATCATCAGAAAACTCTATTTCTATTATCTCATCACATTGGAGAAGTTTCTCAAAACTTTTTAATTCACTGAAATCCAATGACCTTCTATATCTTGGATTCAATTCTGAGTAAAAATGGTTGATTATACTATTAAGATCCTGAAAAATATTTAGATAATACATTTGTAGTAAAGTGATTTTTTCTTCGTACATGGCCACTAAATCTTCCTCATTTTTATTAAATTCCTAGAGTTGTTTTCCGTCCTATGTTATGCCACCTTAGGAAAATAATTCATGGAACATATTATTAAATTCATCCCATTCCAAGGCATCAATATCCTAAATATCCCTAATATTCTTAACCATTGACCACCACTGGTCAACATCACCTTCAAAATAACTAATTTAAAGACTAAAATTATGATTATATAAATAGTACATAAAATTCAATATATTTTCATGGGATTTATTCCATCCTTTAGCTGCCACTAGTTTGAAGATTCAGAAAAAGCTAGAGGGTGTTGCCTTATAAAATGTTCCACAATCATCATGTTTCTTTGGGGTAACTCTAGTTGTTCTCTTGAATAGAGTCCCCACCATTTATTGCATGTTTCAATTGATCCATTACTACCACAAAATTTTCAGTTCCAATTCCCACTATTCTAGGTTTTCGATTCAGAAACATATCATCTTCTCAATGCCATCATACTTCAGCTTCCTTGTTTATTCTTCGGAAAACATTTCTGAATAGATATATCATAGGCAAATCATCATTCTAATATTTAAATGATATATCATTTCAACATAAACATATGTTAAAAAATCATTTATTTTATACTATTAACATCATCATAACCCATAAAGTTATCTAAACCAGGCTCTGATACCAGTTATAAGGACCCAGCTTTAATCATTACATAATTTTTTAAATTTATTTAAAATTCACTTCGTTACATTCCCAAAGATCATTTAAATTTTTTATTTTAAATAGTTAGAACATAATTCATATATATCAACCCACAAGAATACAAAGTGGGTAGAACTAAAACAATAACCATTTTTTCATAACACAAAAGTATATGATAAAAACACTAAATATTTCAATAAAAATTATTCAAAACATTAATATTAGATTTCAATTTTATCATACCAATCCATAAACCCTGTGAAAAACATTTTAGAACATGGGATAGGCACAAAGATTTTAGTAAGGGATATAAAAATAATGACAAGAGCCTTTATTCAATGAATAATAATAAACATATGAAATCATTTCCACAAATACCTACTTATCATCCATAAAGTATCATATACTTTGTAAAACAAGATATTTACATAAAATATTGAAAACATAAATAAACCTTATATGTTACTTGGGGAATTACTTACTTAATATATTAACCCTCATAGCTACCTTATGATTTGTAACCCTCACATCTACCTTACAATGTAACCCCCATGTATATCTTATGGTGTAACCATCGCAGTTAGACTTGGAGTAACCATAGGACCGACCTCCACTTTAAACATACCCAATGCATTGGAGGGATATATAGGTCTGAGACTTTATCATAATAAAATTATAATAACAAGAACATTATTATATAATAATAATACTCACATCATATAAATTATTTCTTTTATAAAAAAAAGGAAATTAAATTAGGGTTTTTAAATAAAAGTCCCTTATAAATATAATATATTTGAAGTGAAAGTTAAAAAAATGAATTTAATATATGTATACACTGTAAATTTACATAATAAAAAATAATATATTCAAAATTGATTTCACAAATAATCATTGTACCACATAATTAATGATGTGGAAGGTTAATGGTTCATGAACTAAGGGAAGTTGGGTGATGGCTCGCGAAAACGCTCCTCAACGGGCGACTCGAAACCCTAGCATCCAGCTTGATCTTCTCTGATTCCTGCTAATGGCTAGTTTTGATCCGACATGGGAGCTCCCTCCTCCTGCTCCGGTTGCTACCGAAGCAGACTCTACAAAAATTGAAGTGGGAAAAATAGAAATCCCACTTTGCTCCGCACCCATCTCCTTTCGCGATGCCTTACAAGGGGCCGATCCTCGCGATGCGACGGTATGTAAGCAGCCTCTATTTAAGAAGCTTGAAGATGGTTGTTTTATGGTCGATGCAGATCCGGAAGCTCTAAAGCAAAGGATACAGCTTTGTAAATACTCGATTCTGGGTCAGGTGACATACTCCACAGGTGATCGACCTTGGTCTCTCCTGGAGCTCAAGAACAGAATAGCCCACTGCTGGGGCTCTTCGAAATGGAGGATGATCCCCATCAGTAAGGGGTACTATCACTTTCTCTTCGGCACTCAAGATGAACTGGACCAGGTATGGAATTTAGGTAATTTAAAACTTAAGCCTGGTTTTCTCAGAACTCTTGATTGGGATCCTAACTTTAATCCATTCACACACAAAAATCACTTGGCTCAAATCTGGGTTAGAGTTCATGGTCTAAATTGGTTCTATTGGCATCCGAAAATCCTAAATGATATTGCTTCCTGCATAGGGACTCCCATAAAAATTGATCATAGAACATTGAATGGGGAATTAGGACTCTATGCTAGAATAATGGTTGAGGTTAATCTAGGTATTGAACTGCCTTCCAGCATTATTTTCAATGCCCCGGACTACAAATTTGAGCTCAGAATTGAATATGAAAAGAAGCCACCCTATTGTGAAGTATGCAAATTGAGTGGTCATAACCTCTCAAATTGTAGGGTGGTTAGAAAACAAATGGACCCTCCAAACACTAAGGATTGGCAAGAAATAAAAAATGCCAAAAAGGGGTTTACTACCTCTGTCAAACCGCAGCCCCCCAATAAAGAAAAGAAGGACATTTGGGTTAAGAAACCCAATGTTCTGTCAACTCTGGAGGGAAAATCCTGGGGGGATTTAGTAGAGGAAGAGGAGACCCTTCAAAAAAATGAAAATCCGGTTATTATTTTGCATGATCCAGTGGCTGTAAGTGGTGAAATTAATCACACTTTGGCCACTGATGTTTCTTCCTCACATTCTCTCGCTTTGGTTGAACATTCTAGTCAGGACTTGGGGTCGGATGCTTTTTCCCCTGTGGATCTCATTGTTAACCCGGAGGTCTCCAATACAACAACAAGCGTTTTTCATAAATCTGCAGACCCAGGTTCTTCGAATCCTTCTATTGCTCCTGTAATGAATAACATGACGATTGATGCTGTTAATTATGAAAATGGTGCAGTTCATTCTTCTTATATTTCCACTATCACTGCACATAGCACTCCCTCCTCCTCTGCTGATGATTCTGTACAGCCTGTTACTGCTGTCCAAACTACTAGTATTGTTCCTGTAACAGGGGTACTGGCACCGCATCCTATAAATGCTGCTACTTTAGTGGCCAACAACTTATTCAACACCTCACACACTTCTAAACCTGCTCCTGCTACATCTATTTCTAAAATAAATCTTCCATCATCTGCTTCAGAATCCGAAAATCTGGCACCTCATGCTGTCAACCTTGACACTGTTATGGCCAGCTCTGCCTACAGCACTACTCCTGATCCTATTCTTCCCCCTGAACCAACTCTTACTGATATTTTTTGTACAACTAACAATGTTGGACCTCCACCCCTTGCTGAACTGCAGACTCCTAATCTGGAAAAATCTACATCTGCAAACCCCATTCATTCTACTTATGATAAATCAATCAGCTTGGATTATTCTTTACAGGTTGATAAATCTCTCATAGCCTATGATCCTCTGGTTCAGAGCTCTCCTAAAATTACGAATGTCAGTCCTTCTCCCATGGATTGCACTGCTATCTAGAATTCTGCACATTCTCCAGCGGATCATTCTGCTGCCCAAGCTGTTGGTCCTGGCATCACAGCCTCTGAGCGCAAATCTGTCACTGCTTCTAGCAATGAGACACCTTCTAACTCCAATATTCAGACAGTCAATTTAAACTCTTCTTCCTCCCCTATGGCCACTAGATCGCAAAGGAAGAATGATTCTGGAAAATCCAAAAAAAAGAAGGGTTCGAACCCAAAACGCAAATAGAAATGAATTTTCTCTACTGGAATTGCCAAGGTCTAGCTAACAATGACACCTCCACTACAATTAGGAGGCTTATAAACACTCATAAACCTCAACTTTTTGCCATCTCTGAACCTAAAGTTAACTTCAAAGCCAACTACATGAGACTTGGTGTTCCTAACTATAGTTTTCTTGGCTCGTGTAAACATGGCACGCAAACTGACTCCATGTGGATCTTTTATCATAATTCCCTTCAAAATGTGCACATCATTAAAAGCACAGATCAGCAGGTTACGTGTGACTTCTTGTTGAACGGTTGCCTCTTTTTTTGTACTATGATTTATGCTAATAATAGATATCAGGACAGAAGGTCTTTATGGCATGACCTTTCCGACATGGCCCGCTCAATTAAGGAGCCTTGGGTTGTTATGGGGGATTTCAATGCCATTCTAAGCACTAGTGAAAAAATTGGCCACTCACATCTTACAATTTCCTCTAATGAGTTTAGGTCAGCTATTGATGACTGTAGCCTTCTTGAAGTTATTCTTACTGGTGCCAAATATACTTGGTACAGAAAACATCATAATAAAATGGTCACCAGTAAGCTTGATAGAGCTTTTGTCAATATGAAGGCCCTTGATACTTGGGATAATATTTCTAGTATAACCCTACCTAGAATTAATTCTGACCACCATCCTATCTTATTGCGCTTTTGTACGACCGCCCGTAGGCATATTCTCCCCTTTAAATTTAATATTGTGTGGTCCTCGAACCCGGACTATGTCGCTCTTATACACTGCACCTGGAACTCTATGAACCACCATAAGGATTTATTTGCCTATATTTTTATGTTGAAAATCCTAAAACAGGCCCTTAAAAGTTGGTGCAAATCTTCAAGTTCTCAAATTGACCATGAAATTTCCTCACTGGAAAATGATCTTAGTCGTGCTCAAACGCAAAACACAATTTCTGATTTCAGTTTGGATCCTCAGCTGGAAGCTAACCTTTCCCTTAAACTTAATTCTCTGCTCACTTTTAAGGATAACCTTCATAAACAAATGTTTAGGACTAAATGGATTGTTGATGGAGATCATAATACTAAATTTTATAATTCTCTTCAAAGAATAAGAAAGGCAAATTGTCCTCTTACCAATCTTATTCATGACGATTTGCTCATTGATACTGAAGAAGCCATAACGGATCATTTCACCTCGTACTTTTACAACCTTTTCAACAGTCCGGACATAAATATTGACATCAGGGACAATATTATCCCCTTACTAGTTGATGATAGAGACAATGAAACTCTTTTAAGTACTCCGCTTGATCAAGAAATTAAGGATGCTGTCTTTGGCCTTAATCCAGACAGTTCACCTGGTCCGGATGGGTTCAATAATGGATTCTACCAAAAGCATTGGGACATCATCCAAAAGGATGTTTGTAACCTTGTTAAAACCTTTTTTCCCATGGTTCTCTGCCTCATGGTATTAATGCTCAATTTTTAGTTTTAATACCTAAGGTTGAAAATGCTTCGGAGATTCATCAATTCAGACCCATTGCTCTCATGAATACTCTTTATAAGATCATTACTAAAATTATTGCGAATAGGCTGGCGCCCATTTGTGACAAAATAGTTTCATGGAATCAATTTGGATTCATTAAAGGTAGGGCCATTCAGGAATGCATCTGTCTGGCCTCGGAAGGTACCAATAGTCTTAATAAAAACACTAGAGGGGGTGTGTGGCCATTAAACTTGATATCAGAAAGGCCTTTGACACTATTGACTGGAACTTCATCTTCAGGGTTCTAAAAAACTTTGGTTTTCAGGACTCTTTCATTGGAAGACTGAAAACTCTTTTCAGATCTGCCTATATTTCTATTCTAATCAATGGCTCTCCTAGGGGCTTCTTCAACTGTTCTAAAGGTGTCAGGCAGGGTGACCCCCTATCGGCCATCCTCTTTGTCATTGCTGAGGACTACCTAAGCAGACTTCTAAATAGTCTGGTTGCTCAAGGATCCCTGAAGCCCATACAAGCTTCCAGGAACATAAATATCCCTACCCACCTTTTATATGCTGATGACATCATTCTTTTTCTTAAGGGGGATCAAAGGAATATTCATGTCTTAAAACATGCCCTTAACCATTACGAGGAAGTCTCTGGTCAATCGATTTCCTGGAATAAATCATATATTTATTTTGGAAAGAGCTTTCCTGTCCGAAGAAAAAATACCCTCACTTCCTACCTTGGAATTAAAGAAGGTCTCCTCCCTTTCGCTTATTTAGGTGTCCCAATTTTTTGGGGTCGTCCTAAGGCTATCTATTTCACTAATATCACTGAGCAAATTGTAAACCAACTCTCTACCAGGAAAGGAAGATCCCTTTCTATGGCTGGCAGGATTTGTCTTGTCAAATCGACTATTATCTCTATGATGGTTTACACTATGATGTTTTACAAATGGCCCGCCAGCATTGTCAAGAAGATCAATACCTATATCAAAAACTTCATCTGGACAGGTAGTATTCTTGAAAGAAAACTTGTCACTATTCCCTGGAAAACTTGTTGCAACCCTCTTGACAAAGGTGGCATTGGTATTAAAAATCTAAAGATGTTCAATAATGCTCTCCAAGCCCGTCTCACTTGGCGTATTATCAATGGTAATTCCAAAGCTTCTGATTTCTTGAACCATAGATTCCGCACCAAGCTTTTAAGTGGGACGCTCAACTACGTTAACTCTTCAATCTGGCCTTCGATTAGAGACTCGTATCAGAAGATCATGGAAAATTCTAGATGGATGGTTAGTGCTGATTCTCCCATTAATTTCTGGTGCGATAAATGGTGTGGCAACCCCCTGATATCTTTGTTACCACCTAACATCACCCCCGACGAATATAATCTTTCCATAAAGGATGTCTTACAATATCACAGGCATTCTCTCCCTGACAATATTGCGCAGATCATTGATGATCATCACTTTTCTTCTATTGGTGATTTCCTTGTTTGGGAGCCTGCCCCGAATGGCATCCTTGACTCCAAAAACTTCTACCAGCATTACTTTTCTGAAAGTGATTCTATTTTACACTGGGTGAGACATTTTGATAAGCCGTGGATCAAACCCTCTAGGCTTACCCTCATTTGGCAAATTGCCCATAATAGAATACCCACAGAAGTCTGTCTTCAAGCCTTTAGCATTCAACTCTACTCCATTTTTTGTTTGTGTAATCAGCACAGGGAAGATGCGGATCATCTTTTTTTGTCGTGTGCAATGGCATTTGCTTTATGGAATTATGTTTTAGACTTATTTAATTGCAGATGGTCTCTTTCAGATACTATTTGTTTATTCCTTATCAAGTGCACTAGTTATGTTTTCTCTCCTCAGGTTAAAAATCTTCTGCTTACGGTGGTGGCAGAACTGCTTCATGTGATCTGGTATGCTAGAAATGACATCATTCATAATAAGCGCTCATTTAGTTTAACTGTAGGTAAATCTTGAATTCTTATTGCGATCCATGAAGCGTCTTCCATTCAAAAAGACTGTTGCACCAACTCGGTGGGTGATTTTGAGATCCTTCGTCACCTTCGCGTGCCTGGCGTCTTCCCTCGGACCAAACAATCATTTGAAGTTTTCTGGCAATCACCGATGTTGGGATGGATCAAAGTGAATGTTGATGGTGCCTCCAAGGGTAACCCAGGCCCTGCTGGTTGTGGTGCTATTTTTCGCAACTCGGCTGGTCTTTGCCAGGGTTGCTTCTATGCTGGCTGCGGCCATTCCTCTTCCCTGGAAGCTGAAATGCTTGGTGTCATCCACGCCGTTGATTTTGCCCTTCAAAGAGGCTGGAAAAAACTCTGGATTGAAAGTGACTCTACCACCATCATTCATGCCATCTGGAATGGTACCATTCATCTCGCTTGGTCTCTCACCACTCTTTGGATGAATTGTCTCAACGCTCTACAGGGGATTGACTTCATAGCCACTCACGCCTATCGGGAAGCGAATACTGTTGCAGATGCTCTTGCCAACAAAGGCATTCATCAGACCATGACTTGGCTGGACTCTTTACCTTCTGAGTTCTTACCTTTGTTTGATAGAGATTGTAAAAGAATCCCATCTTATCGCCTCCTGTAACTTTTTTGCTTATCAATAAAAAGCCTTTTACTTTAAAAAAAATGATGTGGAAGGTTAACCCAAAGAATTGAAATTGGGTTAAGAATTCCCTTACCTTCGGTTTGTCTTAATTGAAACATGTTCAAACCTCCTATATAATTGTTTAAATAGTGTTATTAATATATTAATGAACTAAATTAATATTTATAATCACTTATATGATATTCTAAAAAAATATTTCAACCCATTTATTAATAACACTTTTTTATTTCCATTGTTTTTGGTGCATTTATTTCTTGGTTTCCATAGTTGATTTATTATGGAATTTCCTATCAGAAGGGAGAAAAACACCAGAATTGAAATTTCAGGCTATTAATGAACTTAAATAGTATTAAATGATATTATATATAATTTTTGTTATATCTTATGAGGATTAATCAATAGATAAAACATTATTTATTAATGTTAGTTTATTTTTGGTGAATTTTGATCATTACGAACCACTTTTGTTTTATTAGTTAATATTATGCATAAAAACTAATTAAAAAACATAATACAACATATAATATGTATGATAAAATATCATTTGAAAATATTAATGGTTTTATTACTAGACATGAAGTCGTTAATGGAAATTGAAAACACATCATCCATGATGTCGGTAATTCAACAAATCATCGATGATATATATATAGTTTTTGAATAAAAGGGATAAGAGATGAGGTATGATGATAAAGTTTTCTATAAATAAGATAATATTGCAATATATATAAGATAATAAAGTTTCAAAACCTCTTATATAAGGTAAAGTGAATAGATTATAAGAAAATAAAAATAATTGAAACGAAATTAAATGAAAATGAAAAGGAATTTTTACCTCTTGGTCTCTTCTCCTTGAGATCCCCATTATGGCTCTTAGTTTTGGACATTTGGTGAGACCAGAAGATCTTGGACGTGGGTAAGGGTTTTGAAAGGTGGATTTTAAAGATTTTGGACAATTCTAAAATCTTGATAGATTTGTCTAGATGAGAGGGTGAGGCGCGGTATTTATAGTGGAGGAGAGGGGGTTTTGATTATTTAATTAATTAGTTTATTATTTTGGCACAAGACTATAATTATTTTGAGAATTATCACTTAATATATTAAAATAATCAAGTTATGTTTGATATTATGGTTATTACATCATTCATGATGTTTAGAATAGTGTTGTTAACTTGTAATGTATATATACCATAAATTGTCATATTTAACTATATTCACCAAAAATTTAAGTATTTCAGAAAAATCCCAAAAATTCCCAACAAACTTTTTTCAATATGTAAAATTAAAAAATTAACTCCATTTTGAAAAAATATTTTTCAATATATGATAAATCTTAATTATAAATAAAATCATAATTTACTCAAAAAATAACAACTTTAAAACTATAAATGATTTTATAACACCATGAAAAAATAATCAAGGTCTCATAAAATTATGTTATAACCATAATACAATAAAATATTAATTTATAAATCAATTTTATAAAAATAACATTTCATTTAAATTATAAATTTAATTATAAAATTATAAATAAACATTTGTGTTCCACAAAAATACAAACATTTAATTTATCATTTTCAAAATATTTATTAAATTATTCCATGATATAAATATATCATATTTTCACTCACAAGATACCTAAATTTTATTTATAATTTAATAGTTGAGGTTACTATTAATTTGGTCATATTATTATTCATAAGGTTTGTATTACTATTCCAATAGGTCAAGTCACTACTCACCAAAAAACTATGTTGATCTTATCAGTATCTAAATATATTATAGATCACAACCATGTATGTACATTTTTAAAAATTCAATTCAAAAAACTAGAAAAATTAAGTTTAACATCTGGTTTATTAATATCTTCTTTAAATAATTATAATAACCAAGTGTTATTCAAATAGACTCAATATTGTGTGCAATAAATTATATATTAAATTTATTTGTAAATCCTTCAGGTGTTACAATATATTTAAAGTGAATAGAATGAGACAAGATTGTGGGATAAAATCACCTTTAAATAATATTAAGTGTCATATTCTTTTCCAACTGAACACATGTTAAGACCTTGATCACTCAACTGGTATGTTCAGCCAAAGCACAGTGATTATGGATTATCTTGTATACTGAATAGTGTTAATGGATAACCCTAATATTTAGGTAAAAAATCTTTTTGTGATATTTGAGTTAATCATAATTGGGAATCCCTAAGACGTAAGATATTTAGAGAATGGTGTTGAGTTTATCCATATAATGGATTTGATAAATAGTTATCAACCTAACTATGTAAGATTTATATATGATGTGACTGGGATGATTCCCTAACTAAATAAGTAAGTGGTGAGAGGAATTAAAAATATGTATCTTTTCTTAGTGAAATATGGTTCTTTTCCTACAAATAAATATTTTGATTTTAAAAGGGGTGACCATTTTAGTGGGAATACATCTTATAAAACTCCTTATTAAGTGTTTGAAAAAAATGACACTAATTTGGTAAGAGCATTATTACATATTAATAAAATCATTATCATTGAAATTTTCTTTAAGATAAATCATTAAAATGAGAAGCTTAATTTAAGAATATCTTTTAATTTGTAACTTAAGAATGGTTATTAGGTAATAAAAATTTTATATTTTAATGAAAACACCTTGTTTAATAACATACTATTAAATTTGTTCAAAAAATTTATCTAGATGTTTATAATAATAATAGAATTATTCAATTAAATTTTCAAGAGAATTTTATGAAACATTAAATAATAAATTTTATCTTAAAATAAAATACTCAATATGATACGGTATGTTAATGACTTAGCGAGAATATAGGTTTTATTTTGTTTGGTTTTAGTTATGAATTTCATTTGGTTGTTTTAGATGGAAATGTTCTGAAAATAAGAATGTATTCAATAAACTCTTTCCTGATATTCTTAATATGTTTAGGATAATTTAACTATCACGTATAATTTCTAGGTTCTTGAACTGTATGGAGAGTATAAAGGGTAAGAGTTTAAACTAAAAGAATAAAAGTTAGTTGGGAAGTCAATTTTTTTTTCTAGTGTCTAGTCATGGTAAATAAAACCTAAATTTGTTATTATAAAAGACGTAAATATTTCCTTATGGTGGAATTTTCTAGGTTACTTAAAATGGTTTATAAAATTCTAGGGAATTTCCCTATCAGATATTAGTGTTATACAAATAAATTCTCCTTGTTTGAAGGGTATATGATAAAAATGTATATTTATAACTTTTTTAAATATAAAGGTGTTAAAAATCATGTAAATAATTGATCAATATTGTAATTTTTATTCAAGAGATGAATAAAAGAGTTTCTATATCAAATATCTGAATGTAAAGGAATATATCAAGCTTATATGGATCTTAATAGAGGATGTGTATTGTCATCTTATTTATCTAATATGGTGAGAGAGGTTTTTGATAAAAAAGTGATATTATAAAAAGCATGAGATGTTATATATGTTTCATGATTAATTAGACTCTATAAAATTATATATAATAATATAAGGATAAAAACAATTATCGAGGATAAAATTATTTATCCATATGGGCATTAAAATATGATGAATTTAGATTCCACTACTATAAGTGGAATATCTTAAAGTATAATATTATTTTATTATAAGTTCTCCAAACACATGTAATTCTATATATGATATGAAAACAATATTTTGTATACTAAATATTACTTCTAAAATTTAATTAGAGTTATTTCATAAACAAAAGAGTTTTGAATATTAAAAATACATTCTAGATAAAATATAGTTTCTAAGAGGATAATAAAAGTATGTTTATACTTTGAGATGTGAAAAATTATAAAATGAATTATTATAAAATTAAAATCTAAAATTTAATGTCACATTATATCCTAAATTATTTTAGGATATATGTTGGTAAAATATTATGGTAAATAATAACATTAGTTTCAAAAATATTTCAACAAAAAAATATTGGAATGGGATTCCCAGAATGATGATGGTATACCTAGAAATTGTTTTCAGTAGATAACATAAGTTATTAACCCCATGATATTTGTTGTTATAGAGTTATGGAGTTTGACTATTTTCAATGAGTTTAAAAATTGGAATACGAATATTAAGTATCACTATTATTCAAACTCGATTACTTTATATATGTTATTGAATAAAGTTTTTAGTGGGATATTTATATCAAATGGTCATATAATTATGTGGAAGTAATTACATATAGATATAATGATTCTAAAAAATACCCTAAACTTTTATCATACATAAGGCTAATATGGAATCCTATACTATATGATATATTGAATGGGTTATTATTTATAGTTTTGTTAATCTCCCTAAAAGAGTCTAATAATATAAAGTGGATCATGTTATCCAAAATTGAAATCTCTACTTTACCATTCCTTAATTTTAGTTGCCTATATATATTTATATTCATTTCATGAATTTTGTTAAAAATTTACCTCTCAAAGGATGAATTTGAGTTATCCCTAAATGATGTTCACCACTTATTATTTTATGTTGTGATGAAATTTTAAGTTAAAAATAAGTATGATTCTTGTATTAGAATATAAATTATTATCATAAGGCACAAAAATGGTGTTTTTTTCACTCTATGAACGATAAATTATACCATATATAATGTACATATTATTTATTTGGTATACTTAGGATGAAAATTTCATATTTAGAGTCCCCATTACCATTGTTTTGTGAAATACCTAGTATGAGACCCTTCATATTTTAATACCTTTCTTACCCAAACATTGAGGCTTAGATAATGCGTGGTTGGTTAGGTATTTTTTGATCAAATGATCAAAAAGAGATCAACTATGATAATATTTTTCCTCCTGTATAGTTATTATGAAATCTATACCCTTGATTTAGATATACTGTGGAAGATTACAACCATACTTAGATAGTACATATGACATGATTATCTATTTGGGTGAGGGGTATGTGATGTGATCATCTATAAAGGAGAGTGATATATATTGTATTCATTGACTTGGTAAGTCTAAATTTGGAGAATCAATAATGTATAAGTTTTCTATATGTTATTTACATACTTTGTGAGCTATGGTCACTTTTGTTCATAGAAAAATGGATTAATAAAAAAAGTTACATACATATGTTGTTGTTGATGGACATAGGTAAATAGATACTTGTGTTTGATGGATTTCACACTAGATCCCTTTCTATATTGAGTATAATATATATTTTTTAGAGGATGACTTTTTCATTAATTTACAGATTTATTGATTTATATTTTTTCGATTTTATTAAGGTTTATGGGGTCACACTTTATGTTTGACTTAATAGTGAATAAGTTTGACTTAGTGAGAAAATATTTAAGTGTTTTGGAGTTTATTTAAAATGAATTTTAGATTATATTTACAAGTTTTAACATACAATAATATTATCGGCGGGGTTGATGATAAATTTCTATAAGTGTTTTAAATTAAATATTAAAGATGTTTTGGATATGATTTCACAAGTTATTATATATGAACAAAAATATCCTAAAATAGAATAATGTCCTTGAGGATTTAGTGGAAGTTGAATATTTAAGAATATATTCCTTAAATACCTTGTATATACGCTAATATAGAACTATATCATATGAAATTATATAATAATGTAATAAGATAAAATGATAATTTAAAATATAGTGTGTGATTAGGTCATGTCATTTGATATGATATAAAGATATCACATCCATCTCTTAGGAATGGAAGTTGAATATTGAAGGATTAAAATTCAAATTTAGTTATCATTAATGAATAGTGTTATGAAGAATCACATGCGGGTAGGTTTGATCATGGGGTTAAAAATAGTTTTTAATTCATTCCTTAATAATATGTTCTATAACAAGTGTCTAAATTTATGGATGACTATAGAGTTATCAAGAGAAAATATAAGGATTCTACTTCCATTTGATAATATATTTGACCTTACCAAAGCCTCCATCGATACTCACCCTCTCAAAGCTCTATTATTCTTACTTGTTTTCCAAAATAGGTTCTAACATGTCATGAGTAAAGTGGAGTCCCATTGATGTGATGGGTAATTCATATTAAACCATGGAAACACAACGTATAGGGGATTCTGATGGTTTTACTTGATCGATATTCACTGATCACATATGATAAACATGGTTACAAAATCACTTAAGTGAAATATATACAAATAGGATTCTTCATATTATATATTATGTGATTTCAATTATTGACACATGGTTATCTTATTTTTATGTTTCATAATCACTTCTTCTATTTTTAACGAGTGTCTTTAGGTCCTATTAAACTATGCATAGGGGTCATTTTATAAGTGAGGAGGAGTGGTATTTTCATAAATAATCATTCCTTATTATGTAAACTAAAAATATTTTCCTTAAAATACACAAATAAAATTCAATAAATATTGGTTTAGAACAATTTTTATACATTTAAGTGGTAATGTATAGAGATATTTTATCAATTTTAGACCTTAATTTAACTATTTATGTCATTATACCATTTATAGTGGTAACTAACAATTAACCGGGTAACTAATATTTTTCCATAAAATGAAATTGATTTTATTACATAATTTTGGAAAAATGATTCCAAATACGATGTCAGCTTTATTACATTAATTTTTTAAAATTAATTAAAATTGATTGTAATATAAGAATTAATTAAGAAAAAAACAAATTTATAAGAAATTAACATTTTATAAAGTTAATGATTTTATATTTATTTCGAACCAATTACTAATCATTCCATGAATCTCAATTAATTATGTTATATTTATAAAAAATTTAAAAAAATATATACTCTAAATATAAGAAATTTAACTATTAAATATAAATATATAATATATAAAAAATATAATTTATTTAAATACAACATATTTATTTAGGCATGAATAACTAATGTTTTATTCATTATAATTATATTATTAAATCTCAGATGTTATTTAGTTATATTACAAATAAAAAAATGTTTCAAAAAAACATATTTCTTCACACATTAATCATTAATTCTCTATTGATTATTTTTATATTTTAAATCAAGGATATTATTTAGTTATATTACAATTCATTATTTGTTTTATCAATCCACTATATAAAAATCATTCTTTAATAGTAATAAATTTAAAAAAAATTAATTTTCATTAAACCAATTTTTTTAAAATAAGAAATATTTTCACATGTTAATTAGTATAATTTTTTATATAATTTTTTGTAATAAAAATAAATTTTTTTAATTAAAAAATATAAATTTAACATATAAAAAACTTCATTTATATCAACTAAATACTATTTATTTAGAAGTAGTAACATTTTTGTTGGTCTTATACCCAATAACTATATACCCCATTTTAAAGGTCATTTAATGTCTATATTACCCATTCTTCTTTAATAGATTCATTATATTATAACTTATACAATCACACTTACAACCCCAATAGTTTTATTTTTGACTTTTTCAAAATTACATCTCCTAACATGGTGATTTTTTTAATTATAGGTTTATTTTTACTAATAGTGATTCCCAATGGTGAAGATGAACCCGGGAGGTTTTTAGCTATAAAAGTATTATTATTTTTTATATATTTTCCAATTATATTTTATACACTTTTAAGGGATTTAATCATCCATGTTATGTAACCATTTCTAGTATATAAGAGTTGGTTTATGTACATTTGTTGTAATGTTCCATTATGAGTAAATAAAGAGTTTCTAATTTCATTCGTATATTATATAATTTATTTTATTAAAAAAATATTCATTAGAAATTATAAAGTAACATAGGAAAATAAAATTATTATATAAATTGTGGAAGTTATATCACACTAAATAAATTGAATCCTTACCAATTTAATTATCTCAGACTAATTAAAAAAGTTGAGGGTGTTCACAATATTGTAATAACTCAATATATTATTTTTAATGATATATCAATCTCAATAGCTTATTCAAGATATGAAAACTCATCTTCTCCCACATAATATTTAAATATTGGATTTTTTATTTTTCCCAACCATTAGTTCCAAATATTTTTCCTTTTTTGGTTATAAGACTTAGCACTTTCTAGAGACATGTCATTCATAGCTTCATTTTCATGATCTTATTTCCAAAAAAATTATAAAACGAAAATATTAATAATAATATAAAATAAAATAAAATAAATAATTATATTATTATGAAGATTAAATATTAAGATGAATTATTCTAATAGACTACAATTTTAACCAAGATGCTTTCTATTCAACTATAATACTATAATTTAAAACTTGAATTCTAGTATCATAGGGAGAGAATGGGTCAGTATTTAGGTAGGCATGATACTCCAAGAATCTTCCACCTTCTCATTACAAATAATATTTTAGTGTTTATCAATTGAAAACCAAAATTAGTTGTTAATTTCATGGTATTTCTCAAGAAATATGGTATGTAGAGAGGCCAAAATATCAATATTAACAAAAGAAACAAGTTTTAAAATGATAAAATGACTATGAGAAGAAATTTAATATTAGGGAGATAGTTGGGTATCAAGAAAAAATAATTTCCATTTAGTTATCTTGTGAACCCATTGAAATATGGTCATGTGAGGATCCATTATTTTGATGAACATGTGGCCAATGTAGCTCGCATAATCCCAAACTAGAAGAAAAAAATTCTTATATATTGGTGAAAATAATACCCTAATAAAAATTGTGCTTTGATATATTTTTATTCATGTTCTATCTACAGTGGTAGTTTCTATGGTGGTCCTTCACAAGTTAGAGAAATTGAAGTCAAATTTTATTTGGGATAGTGGAAATAACAGACAGATAAACTTGGTGGGTGGAATACATTATCACTCCCATTGAAGGAAATAATTATTAATTTCATTGGGATGTAAGAAACCATGAATTCTTTCCAAGAAATATTGGTATGGGGATATCCGGAGGGATCATCCCTTTGGAATAAATTTATCTGAGTTAATCATGGTGATCCATGAGAATTGGTAGTAGGGATTAAAGGTGGTATGACATCCAATATTTGAAACAAATCTAACTCATATATTTCCACTTTAATTGAGAATTCTAGATGGATAGTGGAAATTAGGGAGATCACTTTTTTGAATGATTAGTGGGTGGAAACCCCACTCTATTATACTGGTTGTCTAACTCTGAATATAATAGTATCTGAGGTGATAAATATTTGTCCTTCCACAATGAATTTATTGATGAGGATCAGTTTTATCTATCCAAATAAATTGTGTTATTCCCAACTTGTGATTTTTTAAAATTCCTACCTGCTACAAATGGTAAATTTTTTCATCTTTCTTTTTCTATTCAAATAAGAACCCCAAGAAGAATCTCTTGTGGTGGATCTCATTTGAAAAAAAAATATCCCCATTAAAATGTGATTTATTATATGGTGGATTAGGATTAATTCCTTTCCTAATGATATTTAGATTCAAACTAGAGGTATTTCTCTTTCCTATAAATTCAGGTTACACTCATCTTTAATGGTGGAATCGGTGGATCATTTTTTCATCATGGGAATGTGTATGATTGGGTTGTCGAACTTCCTTAGAAGTTTCATGGATTTCCATATCCGACTATATTACTTTGAATTGATTAAAGATTCATGGTTATATTACTAAAATAATAAATATATCAGTGTCAGGCGGTTGTGTCTTATTTCAAATATTTTCTAGTCAATTTGGGTGGGCTGAAATGTTGTGCTACATGGGTTGTTGATCTTCTATTGAACTACATCCTTCATCATTTCCTTCATCTAGTCAGGGATCTGATCGCAAAACTTCAAGATGAAATTACAAATATATTTATACTTTAGTTGTGAGTATTACTTATTCATTGTGGTAATTTCATAATGAAAACAATAAGGGGTAATTTGGTCTTTTGGTAGCAGGATATCTGTAAGTAAAAATTAAATATGGATGGATAATCATGTGGAACTTCTATGGTATGAGGAGGGGTCATACAGAACAATAGGGGCATTGTTATCTTGGCTTTTTCTGCTCATTTTGGGCAAATATATTCCATCAAAGAAGAATCATAGGGTATCCATCTTTTTATAAATCTATTTCATGATAGGAATATATTGATTTCTAATGTTGAACTGGATATAGTTTTCATTGTCAATTTTTAGAAGAATCAGAGGCAGCCCATTGGGTAGTCAGTTATGTGATACATGCTTTTCCACTCAATATTAAAATGGATATTTCTATTTCACACACGAAGGTAACATGATGGTGGACTCTATCACCTCATATGGTCATAAAATTCATAATTTAGAGATCTATAATTCTATTGAAAGTATCTCCTTGACCGGATGATTATTTTTTATTACTGATACACTGGAATTGTATTTTTTTCATCTACCCTAACTTGATGGCTCTCTTATTTTCATCTATTCTATTTTTAAATTCTTTATTCCATAAAAATAGTATAAAACAATGAAACTATCATCTCAATAATGAAATTTTTAGTTAAATATATAACTATTTTCATTCAAACACTATTTCTATAAGTTTTATCTTTTCTATAATAATAATATATTCCCTAAAAATAAATAAACCCCATTTTGATACCAACTAATATGCCCCAACACCAGCACTCCTAGATCTCATGATAAAAAACATAATTTACACACTTACTCTTATATCAAATGAGGTAACCCAAAAACCCATATATTATTTAGATATCATGTTAATATTAAAAACACAATATCTACCAAAAGGTTTAGTATCTTTGGATATTATCTATAAAACCATCTTATAAGACATTATTTCATTAACATATCCTATAAAAATTCCCAACATAAGATATCCTCCATGTCATATTATTATAAATAATTTCTTAAGAAAATGGGGAAACATAAGAAAGGAGTGAGATCAAATAATCAACAAGGTAAAAGGAATATCAAAGAGTCGTTGAAAATTATATCACAAACATGTGAGAAAAAATGAAAATTGGATAAAAATCATATTAAGTAATAATATTATAATATGTGATTATGAAACATGGTAGCATAATAATTGATCAACACATAGTGATGTGGATCCCTAATGGATGTCATTGATAGGACCATAATTTTACCATGGAATAAGAATTCCATATTATAAGAAAATATTTATGAACTATGGAAACATAATCATGGATGTTTTGTACAAACACAATCATGGAAATCATATCATATACCAAGCCTTTCTTTTAACACCCTCATAACATTTTTATCTAGTATCACTAAATTCATCACATAATATTTTTGTTAAAGGGACACTACCCACATCCCATAACATAGTGGATAGATAATCACTACTCATACCCTATAATAATCTCATGAGAACTAAATATCTACATATTTTGTTATAGTTTTATAAACTGTTGTGATCTCCTATCACATAATAATAAACGATAAATATGAGTTCCACATAAATCAATCAAAAGTTCTAACATGATTAAACCATGAAAATAAAATAGGTCACTTACAAACATTCATGAGATAAAATGTGTTCGAAGAATAATAGAGGATACCTAAGTAAATACCCTTTAATTAAAATAATAGAATATTGGGTATTTACGCTATATAAATTAAAATTTTATTTGGTCATGAAAATATATGTCCTCAATAACTCAAAGGGTATGATTATCTAGGTGAGTAACTATCAATAAATGAAATAATGTAAGGTACTCATAATGGAAAGGAAGTGGAAGGGTTTTATTTTCACACAATTATGTTGATATAGAAACACAAAGGTAGTGATGGATCAATCCTCTTATGGATATTTCATTTCATTATCACCAAGAATGTTTTGATTACGAATAAAAATATTATTTTGGAATTGTAAATGATTGATAAAGTAGTAAAATTATGGGAAATATAACTCAAGTAGCATTAAAAATATAGGATATAAAATATTATGGATATAAATTAATAAACCTACAATGGAATCTATGAAATTTGTGGTGTTTTAAGAAAGTTGTTTTACATTTTTTTCTATAACATTGAAATAATTTAAAATAAATAAATAATTGTCTTAAAATTTTTTTTCCAGAAATAACCTAATGATAATAATAATTTTATAAAAAAAATTAAATATTTTTTAAGCCTACAATAGATATAATTTCATTAAATGTAAAATTAATAATAATATCAAATGTGACATTGAAAATCAATTTTTTAAAAATGTGAAAATTAAATTTTAAATGATTATTTTACTAATAAATGTTATAATAATGGGACCATGAATGAAATTAATTTAAATAATTAAAAAATTGATTAAAATAGAAAAAATTTATATAAGTAGAAAGAAATACTTTTTTAATCTTTTTTAGTTTTTTAAATAAAACCTAATTGATAAAAAATGATATAAAAATTAATTTTGGATATAATAAATGATAAAAATGAAGATTATATAAGATAATAAATGTTTTTGTTTTAAAATAATTGAACTATTTATTTTTTGTAAGAATGATCATGAATATGAAAAAAATACCCAAAAATTGAAATTGAATGTTTTTCCTGTATAAATTCATAACATTAAGAAGTATTAATCAATTAAAAGTAGCATTTTGGTAATGAAATGTATTCCCTATAGAAATAAACATAAAATATCACAAATGATTAAGAAATGGTATAAAATTACAAACTTATAATAACATAGTCAATGGAGAGTTTTTATAATTTAAGGAAATGTGATTGATTAGAGAAAAACATGTATAATTTTTATAACATGTTAATAAAAATAATATGGAAGATAGATCATGACATAACTTTGAGTATCATTAATAAAAAAAGTGAATTATGATAAATTAATACAATGGGGTTGTGATTATATCATGACAATGTATAATATGTTTATAATTTAAAATATGCCTCTTATAATGAAAACTTAGACAATGAAACCATTATAGAAAACATAATTTATTATGTAAGATTAATTTTAGAAAGAAATTATAATAAATAAGTATAAACCCAATGAAAGGAAATTTTAAATACAATATAATAAAATAATATGGTAGATTAAACAAAACATTGAATAATATAGTAAATATATAAGGTTTATGACTCAATGAAAGGATATTGATTCAATAAAAACCATTACATTTAATTCTCACTTTCTCAAATGTACGCTAACTTCATGTATAATAAATTTTAACATAATAATAATGTATTAAAGAAACTTATTAACATATATTATATTTTATATTATTCTTTTATATTCTTTTTATAGTTTTCTAAGTAGTGATTAATTATTAATCAAAACAATGGAAGAAAATAGAAACATTGATATCCTAGGAATGCCATACTTTTGATAATGAAACCAAATATAACATGAATTTAATGAATGTGTACCTTACACCATATAATGTCACTGACTATTCCTACCTTTTATTTTTTAAATTTAACCCAGGAATAATCAAAATTTTCTTCCCTCCAAGGTGTATCCTTGGGTTGTGCCAAGTAACCTAAACCGATTAGGAAGGACTTTCCCAACATTCATGATATGCTAATATCTTAGAAGAAAATAATATAGTTAGAATAGAGATTCTGGTGGAGATCATTTTGGATAAATTATATAAAAAATATCACTCCTAACTCATATATTGGAAACCTTTATATTGGCAATGAATATTCTCTTTGAGAAATGTAATTAATCATCTATTTAATAAACAAACAAGTTATTCCCTTGGCCTATAAATATCTATACATTTCAACTTATAAGATAATTTATTAAGGATAGAAAATGTGTAGGATATTTTAAAATTAATTATTTAATGTTTAGAATGATAAAGGAGTCTTATTATTTTTAAAAGTATTTAACTATTCGATGATTGGTATTATTAGCCAATTACATCATACAAAAAACTATTCTATTACATTTATCTTATGGTATCCCAATATCTGAATATAATATATACCCACATTCTTAAATAAAATAAACTTTCAATACAAATGTCATACTATACGAAATAAAAATCATATTATAAGATGTGTTAAGGATTTAGGGAATATTCATTTCAGTATCCAACTTTCATTAAAGTCTAATAAATATCCATTTCATTTCACGCTATATGGTATCATATGTG
The DNA here is from genome assembly GCA_963277665.1 of Viscum album. NCBI lineage: Eukaryota > Viridiplantae > Streptophyta > Magnoliopsida > Santalales > Viscaceae > Viscum > Viscum album. Next base: position 900,367,986 of record OY728166.1, on the reverse strand, counting down.
ATAACTTGTGAAATCATATAAAAATAATCATTTGGATATATTCTAAAATATTTTTGGTAATATATCATTAACTTTACCTTGTATTAAGTCATATATAATACCTTATATAATACCTCATTCAAAACTTTTTTTTGATAAAACTCTTAAACAATTAGAGTATCACTATGAGTTAAAATAAATCTGCATCCATTCAACCAAAAAGTGTCACCCCATGAGATGTTATAGAATTTATAAGAAATTATGAATCCCCATATTCTTAAATGTAATCAAAGAGAGTCCTCTAGAAAAGAATCAATTCTACCTGAGATATAATGGGATATTTCATAATATATATCAAACAAATATATATCCAAACATATTTCCATTATCTTCCTCATATTCAAGAATTAATTTTCATATAATTTCTTTTTCCAAGACATAAAGTTACCATGGTTCATGGTGTATTTTAATCCCATATATCCTCCTAATATATTCTTGATTCCCCAAGTAGAGACTGACCAGGTCAACAAATACATCCCATTTCATTCATATAGAATATTAGTATATCACTTTCCCCTTATAAAAATATATTATAACATCATATGTAACTTCTAAATATGGTCATACATTTCCTCATTCTATCTCAATTGAGGCCTTATATGTCATACTCATCATATGAGAGGAAAAACATATTTTTTGAGCTCCAACTGATGACATTGTTAGTGACATACCAAACCACCCTTGATTTTTTAACTCTTAAAGATTTTGTTATAAATATATAGATACCCAAGCCTTAAACAAACACTATTTTAAAAATTTTCACATACTTTTCTAATAAATAAAAACTATGTATCTAGAGGTATAGTGTATTTGGAAGATTATGAAAAAAATAAATCATCGTAAATGTAAATAAATAATTATTATAAAAAGAAATAAATCATTGTAAATGTAAATAAATAATTATTATTTAAAACTCCAAATATGTTTTCGTACTCCAATAGATCTTATAAAACTACATAGGATACCCTGGATAAAATACATATTTAAGAGTAAGAGATAGAAATCATAGTAATGTAATAAATATTAAAAAAATAACATGAGTTTCAAGATGTATAACATGATATCATAAATAGGATGATATAAAGCATGGAAACATAAAATAAGTAAATAATATCCTAATATCATGTAATCTTTAACATTTTTAAACAACATAAAACATGATATCATAAACATAAGTTAAGGGTCACTCCCAAAAAAATCATCATAATGTGGTAAAGTTCCCCATGAGGATTATGTTCACTCCATAATCTTTTATACAATAAATCATGATATATAAACCTTTAAATAATGAATTTTAGGGTTTTATAATTTTTTTACAACCCATAACAAATATGAAAGTCATTTATATGCATGAAAATGAGGACAATAAAACAAACATAAATCATAAGTCTGATCAAAACTATTAGAAGGAGTTGGGCTTCATAATTATGATTCAAGGCATAAATAAAGGAAAAATCATAAGTATTCCTATATAAAAAATAACTAAATCATTTTAAACATTCATAACTAAAAAATGACATAATTATTGAACATGGAGTTCCAATTTTGAAAATTTATGAGAAGGATCTAGGATACTAAATAATAAAAACAAAACACTTCGAGGATGCTTTGTGAAATAAGAAAGGGGAATTTTAAAAGAAAGAAAGAGACTATTGTTTTAAATAAAACTTGAATTGATACAATAGGGTTATCCATAATATAATTATTTTTTTTAAAATATATTCATGTTTTAAAAACATTTTATGATGGCGGTTATTTATATGATACAAGAAATTGAAAAGATATCTTAAATAGGTTTTACTTAAAAGTTATAATTTAAAAGGTAACTAAAACATGTATAATCCCATAAATGGAATGGAAATTTAACTAGGTATATCTTATATAATATGTATAATATGTTAATTAGTAGAATATTTTCTAAAATAGAGAAAAATAATGAAAATGTGTAACTCAAATGTAACAAGGGTTGTACAAAATATCTCTTACCTACTCTCCAAAAGTGATCTATACATGAGTTTAAATTAATGAATAACCAATATAATATTATTAAATACATAATTAAGATCCTTATTCATATATATTTTATATTTAAATTTTCTTTAACTATCATATGTTATTTAATTATAATATAGTTTTTTCCTAAAATTTTTATTGAGGTTGTTTAGCCAATTTGTTAATAAATACTTATATATATTGACCATGGCTGAAAGATCTCTAATATAGTTTCAGATTATATAGAATAGTAAAAGTGTTATGGAAATAATTTTTAAATATTGAATATATTTTAAATACAACCATGATGGTTGGTGATGATCAATTAAATTCATTTCTTTGCAATGTGATAGTCCACACTTTCAGAAAATATGACATTATATACACATATTGGATAATTTTATTTATATTTAATTGTGTTTTTATTCAATAATTATATGGGTTTTTATTAGTTTTTATTGGAATTAGAAATTTTGTACTCAAATAATGAAAGATGGAAAGATGGAAAAAATAAATTTTACACTCTCTGAACGATATACACGACTTCAATTCTTCACTAATAGAATTACTGAGAATCAAAGGCCATATTTTGATAATTTACATGACAAGAAGTGATTAATTGACATTTAACCACATTACACATCATGAAAATTTTAAATACCAATTCCAAATAAAAAATAACAATTTGAAGGAAGTACAGTACATGCATCACATACACAACGTATAGGATATATGAGATGTGAAAAGGTTTAAGGATCCCATCCATTCAAATATTTAACCTGAAGATCCCCAAAAATTCATGATTTTTTGAGGAGATTGTGGATTTGGATTATATGATGTAAAAAACATAAACTTCATGTAAAATTTAATATAGAAATACACTTAAATAATATATATGATGTAAATTCTTTACACATCTGGTGTCTTCAAACATGTTTGTATTCTAGCTATGTCGTGCAGATAGAGAGCTTCACAGACCAATGTTTTTTCTCATTTTCTTCTTATATTTTCCTTTTTCCCTTGAAAATGGGTTTTCATTCATTATTTTCATTATTTTAAAAAATAATTTTCATTTTTTACCATTATAAATTGGTTATTCATTTATTATTTCTTTTGTGTGATTTTATTTCTATTGAAATGCACGTTTTCAATATTTTTTACCACTCCCCACTAGATATTACTATTTATTTATTCTAGGGAAGTGATTGATTGGATTCAGAATTATTTGAAATTTTTTATCATGATTATTTCTAATTTTAATTGTGACCTTCTTAGTCATGAATCTCTTTATGATTATACTTATCATGTTTATTATTATTTTTATTTTGATCAACACTATCATGCTCGACAAATCCACTTAGGGTTAGGGATTGAGAGTAGGGGTGTTTTGGAGAATAATGATGCCTTGAATTGAAACATCGTAAACCTATGGATAGTAATTAGAATAAAAAAATTCATCAAATTCTCTTGCACAACCTTCATCATAAGAGGTTTAATTGAATGAATTTGACTGAATTGAATTAGAGTAGGTCATGACCATTTGAATTTGATGTTTTACAAATATAAACTAAGAAAAATGCATCTAGTTTATTAGTTATACTCGAACCAATATATCGTTTAATCACAAGTAGATCTAATTGATTTTACTAAAACCAATTAGTGACCCTTTCACCAATTCATAGCCTAAGCCATATGAATATTCCAAGGTAAATTTAAGATTATCTTTTTCCTAAGTCCTTGATATTAAACTTAATAACATATTTATTATTTGAATAAAATACAAACTTCCTAGTTCAAAAAAATCCAATCTTGAATAGTGTCAATTAGGAATCCTTATATAGGGTTCAAATCATTAGCTTTATTTTCTTCCATTTGTCGTTATGGGTTTAATATTTTATTTCCACTTTACTATTCCCTTGTATCAAGTTTATTTTGGAAATAATAAATATCTAATAAGATAAATTATTATGTGTATTAAATTAATTATGTGGGTGAATCAAATTTTGGAACCATTATTGTGGATTGTATCAAATTTAAAGCTCCTAAGTTGATCCTAACTTCAAATTATCTAGCCAAAATGTTCATGGACGGGTGATTCCCTCCAACACGGGCTTTGATGTTCTAGAAAAACAATCAAGCCTTTTTCCTAAGGAGGAAGAAGAATCGACTTGGGAATCATGGTGCAGATTTAATAATCTAGCCCAAAATTTACCACATCATGGACTTAATGTGTGGCTACACATTCAAAAATTCTATCAAGGACTTCAACCAGATGCCCAAACATTTATGGATTCCCCTAGTTATGAGAGAATCATGCTTAAGATGTTCAATGTCTTAAGATCCCTTTAAGATGAGGTATCTCACAATGCAAGTTTTTCGTAGAGTGATCAAGGACCTCATCAATATAGAATCCATGAATTGGAAAAGAGTACCTACCTCATAGACAAAGTGAAGTCTCTTACAAAGAATATCAAGTAATTTAAATTACATACAACATTGCCACCCCATCCTAATCCTGTGATGGAAATCCAATCATATGAGATGTGTATTGGCCCAAACCCATAGAAAGACTGTAAGGATGCGATAGATGATATTCAATCCAAATATATTAATTATGTTAATTACAATTAATAAGGCTAACAATTCCAACAACCTCAACCATACCCACAGTATCAATAATACCAATAGAGACTAGCTTCGCAACCACAAGAGAAACCCAACAAAGGATATAATCAGTGTAGAAGTATTCAATCACCACCCCAGAATTAGGTACCACATGGGTATCAAGGTCATGTTCTATCTCATCTACCACAATAGTAAATGCCTCAGAAAGCCTTCCCCCTAGATCTCAATATCAATTATAACTAACTCTATAGAGACTACCAAAACAAGTAACACATTTGTAATCTAATATTTAATACTTTCTCTATGAATTTATTCAACAACTGAATCATATAATGACTAACAATGAAATGGAAATGAAAACCCAAATATCTACTCTATGCAATCTCAATCACCAAATGAGTCAAATCTCAAAGACTTTATTTGACTGACTATGGGTAACATTGCCGGATAACAATGAGATGCACCAGAGAGAAGAGAAAATGTAAGTGGTTCTTATGAGTGTGAAAGTATAGAATTTCATAAACGATAAAAACAGGAGGAAAAGAAGTTATATGAGCCTAAGAAGCCTACAATATTCATTAGTGAGGATGGCACCAATAGGAAAAAAAGGAAGCTAGTGAAGAAAAAAATCAATAATAATAAGATACTAGAAAAACTCCCATAGAAGAATATCAAGAAAAGAAATAAGTATATGTAGGACCACAATTTAAAAAAAACCCTCTTCCCTTACTCGAAACAATGAGGCAAGGTAATATTGAAGGAAAATATAAGAATTTTTTAGTGATGTTTAAGAAATTACACATTAATATCATTTTCTCTAAATTCATTGCTCAGATTCCTATTGATTCCAAATTCTTAAAAGAACTCCTTTCAAACAAAAGGTAGATGGAAGACTGGGGATTAATTTTTTAAAATAAATAATTCTCTAGTATCTTTCATTATGATATTCCCCCAAAGATGAGAGACCCTAGTCGCTTCTCGATTCCATGCACTATTGGGGAATGAAACTTTAGAATAGAATTTTTCAATCTAGGTGCAAGCATTAACTTCATTACTATTAGTGTATTACAAAATTTGTGCCTCGAGGAATTAAAACCAACAAGAGTGGAACTTTAACTGGATGACTGATCAATCATGTAATCATGAGGACTTCTTGAGGATGCATTAGTCAAAGATGATATGTTTATATTTCTTGAAGATTGGCTTATCCTACACATGGAAGAAGAAGAAGACATTTGAATTATACAAGGAAAAGCATTTTAGCCACTAGGAAGGAATTGATATATGTAAATCAAGGGAGATGGATATTTAGAGTTAGAGATGAATTTTTTTTGTTTTACTTAGCAAAGACTGCTAATCAAGGAAATGATTTATATAACTGTCCATCCATATTCCCTACTAATGAGAGAGATGATTTCATGACCATTAAGGATGACAAAGAGAGATCATCCCCTGATAAAGACATAGACAGTGATTATGAGAATGAAAATTAATTTGAATCATTAATATGAGACACTACCACACCATTTATAATCTCATTCATCAGGCCACCAAAATTGGTACTAAAACCACTACCAAGCACATTGAAGTACTATTTTCTAGAGACTAAGAAACCCTTACAATCCTTATGAACTCATAGATAAACCCAAAAAAGTGGACAAGATGATTAAAGTCCTTAAAATTCCAAAGAAATCCATTCCCAAGTGAGTGGATAATATTAACGGGATCAACCCCACAATTTCATCCCATGAAAAAGGAGCTAAAACGAAATGCCAACCCAAAAGGTGACTCACCCCACTAATAAAAGAAGTTGTTATGAAAGAAGTGATGATCCTTTTAAATATCAGAATAATATTTTCAATATATAACAGCAAATGGTTAATTCCTTTAAAATTCATTCAAAATATGGTCTACCTAACCACTTTGTAAAACGATGAAGGTAAGATAATCTCTAAATGAACCATCACTAGATGGAGTGTACGCATCGATTATAGGAACCACAATACATCAACCTGAAAATATCATTATACACTAAAAATTATGTAAAAAAATATGGAAAGACTAGTAAGGAATTAATTCTACTGTTTTCTGGATGGTTATTTAGGATACAATAATTTTTAGTCAATACAGATGACTACTCCAAAACCATGTTCACCTGATACTTTGTAAACTTTACCTGTTGAGGTTTATAATTTGGTATGTGTATTTCACGAGTGACTTTTCAATGTGCACGGTGCATATGTTCCATGATATGTTATAGGAGTTCCTAGAGATATTCATGAATGATTTTTGGATATATGGAAGATCCTATAAGGTATGCTTAAGTAATTCAGAGCTTGTTTTAAAATGTTTCAAAGAATAATGCATGGTAATAAAATGAGAAAAATTTCACTTCATAGTCTAAGGAGGCATAATCCTTGGACATAAAATCTCAAAGCAAGGTATGGGAGTGGATCCAGTGAAAATCAATGTGATAAATGACTTTTCTGAGCCTACAATTGTGAAATCCATAAGGAAATTTTTGATCATGTAGGATTCTACCATCACTCTGTTAAATACATTTTAGAATTATCCCACCCCTTAACACATTTATTTTCAATAGACACTCTTATTTTTCATAGAAGAGTTTCAATAGGCATTCAATACCCTAAAGAAATTCATGGTGGCTGCTCTTATCATCATCTCACCATATTGGGGTAAGGACATCATTTTATTGTGCGATGTAAGTGACTTCATTATGGGCATTATCTTAGGACAGTGAGTTGTAAATATCTTTTATCCCTATACACTGCTATTCACACACTGAATGAAACTCAGGTAAATTATCGACTAACAAAAAGGAACTTCGGGAAGTTGTTTATGAATTTGAAATTTTTTACTCATATCTCATGCTTTATAAAGTAGTGTTATCCACTGATCATGTAGCACTTCAATATCTAGTGAATAAAAAGTATACCAAACAAAATCTAATACCAAGGATCCCATTACTGTATGTTTTTTATATAGTTGTCAGGGATATAAAAGGGAATGGGAAAGTTATTTCTAATCATTTATCTTGAACACCACTTCCCAAAATTAAGGACTATGATGATCTTGACATTGAGGATGACATACTTGATGAAACATTATTCATGATAAATATCCAAGCTCGATTGTGGTTCTTAGATATTTAAAATTATCTCACCATGGTGTCATGCTACCTATAACTCACTTATCAGCAGTGGAAGATATTTTTAGTCAGATATTCCATTTACTACTTAGATAAATCGCTACTTTTTAAGCACTTTGTTGATGGATTAATGTGCTGATTCATCCTAGAAGATGAAGTACAAAGTGTACTCAACTTGCATAATTCATTACCAGCTAGAGGGAATCATGGACTTGAATGTACCACGGCCAAAATCATTCAAAGAGGGTTATTATGGATTGTGCTTCATCAAGATTCAAGAAATTTTTTCCAAACCAGTGATCGGTTCCAGCAGATAGGCACCCAGGGTACACCATGAGAAAACTGGGCAATTGCGATGGGTCACTTGCGACATGTCAATGACCCGTCACAAATAGTCCTTCGGAAAGGGTATTTGCGATAGGAGAACCAGCCTGTCGTGAGTAATAAGGTTTTGCAACAAGAATATGGTTCTCATCACAAAATCTTTGGCATGCGTTGCGTGCCAAAACTTAGGAAAGGGAATTTGTGATGGGATAAATATCACATCGCAAATACTGTGTCAGCAGGTTGTGTTTTGCGATGGGCTCTGTCGCAAAATTCTTTTTAACTAGATGGTATTTGCAATAGTTCCTGTCGCAAATGGTATTATTGATAGCGGTAGTCCCGACGCAAATAATCTCGTTACAACTAATCTAACCTATATATATCTCCACCTATTTTTCTCTCACCCCACTCAATTATATACTCCTCTCTCTCTAGTGGAAAATTTTCACTCAAAATTTTTCATTGTAAAAAATTTTAATTCAGGGCAATATTTGTAGCCTATATCATTGAAGGCTTTAGTTTTAAGGTATTTATCTCTTTTATTTTTTACTTAATTAATTTTTTTATTTAACTTATAATTATTTTTAATTAGCTGCTGTTAAAGTAATGTATAAATATATAGTATTATTTATCATTGTTTATGTTTATTTTTACAAATAATTATGTGTGATTAGTATGAAATAGTATTAATTACTAGTTATTATAATAATTAGTAATAATTAGTATTAAATTGTAATAATTAGCATCAAATTGAAATAATTAGTAGTAAATTGTAATAATTAATATTAATTTGGAATAAATTTTAAAAATTAGTACTAAATTGCAATAATTAGTATTAAATTGCAATTAATTGCAATAATTAGTAATAAATTGCAATAATTAGTAATAAATTGCAATAATTAGTTATAAATTGCAAAAATTAATAACAAATTGAAAAATTAGTAATAAATGGCAACAATTGGTAATATTTTGCAAAAAATAGTAATAAATTCAAATAATTACTGATAAATTCGAATAATTAGAAATAAATTCGAGTAATTAATATTAAATTCGAATAATTAGTAACAAATTGTTACAATTAGTAATAAATTTGAATAATTGGAAATAAATTATAATATTTGGTAATAAATTATAATAATTAGTAATAATTAGTAATAATTTGTAACAATTAGTAATAAATTCTAATAATTATTAATAAATTGTAATAATTAGTAATAATTTGTAATAATTTGTAATAAATTATAATAACTAGGAATAAATTGCAATAATAAAAAATAATTAGAAATAATTAATAATAAATAGTAATAAGTTTCAATAATTAGTAATAAATTTTAACAATTACGAATAAATTTTAATAAATTTTAATAATTAGTAATAAATTGTAATAGTTCAAAATAAATTGTAATAAATTCTAATAATTAGTAATAAATTGTAATAAATAGTAATAAATAGTAATAATTATTAATGCATTGTAATAATTAGAAATAAATTGTAATAATTAGTACTCAACTATAATAATTAGTAATAAATTGTAATAATTAAGAATAAGTTGTAATAATTAAGAATAAATTGAAATGATTAGGAATAAATTGTAATAACTAAAAATAATAAGTAATAAATTATAATAATTTGAAATAAATTCTAATAATAAGATATAAATTGCTATAATTAGTAATAAATTTTAATAATTAGTAATGAATTATAATAATTATGAATAAATTGTAATAATTAGTAATAAATTGTAATAATTAATAATAATTAGTAATAAACTGTTATAATTCGGAATAAATTGTAATAATTAGTAATAAATAGTAATAATTAGTAATAAATAGTAATAATTAGAAATATATTGTAATAATTTTTAATAAGTTGTAATAATTAGTAATAAATTGTAATAAGTAGTAATAAATTGTAATAATTAGTATTAAAGTGTAAATATTAGTAATAATTTGTAATAAATTGTAATAAATTGTAATAATTAGTAACAAATTCTAATAATTAGTAATAAATTCTAATAATTAGTAATAAATTAAAATAATTAGTAATAAATTATAATAATTAGTATTAAATTTTAATAATTAGTAATAAATCGTAATAATTTGCAATAAATTCGAATAATTTGTTATATATTTGTATACTTTGACATAAATTGAAACAATTTGTAATAAATTGCAACAATTTGTAGTAAATTGCAACAATTTGTAGTAAATTGAAAAAATTTGTAACAAATTGCAACAATTTGTAATAAATTGCAATAATTTGTAATTATTAGCAACAATTAGTAATAGTTAACAATAAATTCTAATAATTAGCAATAAATTCTAATAATTAGAAATAAATTCAAATAATTAGTAATAAGTTAGTAACAATTAGTAATAAATTATCAATTATAATAAATAGTGCTAAATTATAAATTCTAATAACTAGTAGTAATGAAATTATAATAATTAGTAACAAAAAAATTTTAATAGTTAGTAATAAATTCTAATAATTTGTAATAAATTAAAATAATTAGTAATAAATTCTAATAATTAATAATTATTAATAAATTATAATAATTAGTAATAAATTCTAATTATTAGTAATACATTTTAAAATTTTGTCATAATTAGAAATAATTAGCAATAATTAGCAATAATTAATAATAATTCGCAAGAAATTGTCATAAATTGTAAGAAATTGTAATAAATTGGCACAATTTCCAACTGATTGGTGGCTCTCTTTTTCCCAACACCTTATATCCTTGCAATTTTCTCCCACTAAAATCACTTTGAAAATTTTTTTCTTACATACGGATATCCATTTTTGTAAGTACGGTGATGGAGAGTAGTGTGGTGAGGCATTCCTACTATCTATTATCATGCATACAAAATGGCTATGTGTACATCAAATTAGGTTTTTCATAATGATTTTATTCAGAGAATGATGAAAGGAGATGAGTCATTTGGTAAAAAATTCTCTTTGACCCGATGAACCATCTCCACTATCTCTAACTGAAATCAATATAAAAAATTTTCTCAGAGGTACGGATATCCATTTCTATATGCACGAAGATAGAGAGAATGGAGGTCTTGATGCTCTACTCATCATCTTTGTGGATACAGAAAGTGATATTCATACATCTGAGTAGAATTTTCATTGTGATTTCAGTCAGAGGTAGTGGAAATGAGTCATAAGGAAAAAGAGTTGGTGCCAATCCAATAAAAAATATGTCGTCATTAATTAATATTTATTAGTAAAAATTAGTTTATATTTAGAATAATTAGTGTTAATTAGTATAAATTATTATAATTAAGTTTATATTAGTATAAAAGATTGAAAATACTATAAATAGGAAGACTGTAAGAAGTTGTTTTTTTAATTTTATGTAAACTGGAAAAAATATGCTCACCATCATTGTTTGACTCAATGAAACATTTGATATTACATTTTCCATATGAAGAAAAATGTGATGGTTTGGTACAATTCTGATGGATGTACCCATTTTAGAGTTGTATAGAGAAATTGAAGAAAAATGTGCGTAACAAAGCATCGATTAAAGGTTCAATTTCATAAGCTTATTTGTTGGAGGAATTTTTTTTCTACTCCCATTAATTTAAATATCAATATCCCTCAATACATAGTTGTATGAACTATATTGAGGAAAATTTTGATGATGAAATAGGTAATCAACTATCAGCTTCCAATAATCATGAACTTGGCTTTGGTGTAGTTCATGAACAATGGCTTTTAGATGATAAAAATCACATAGATCAAACATATGTTCTGCTCAACTGTGAAGAAATGACATCATTTGTACAGTGAGTGCCCCTATCACTATTCTATAATTTTTTTTAATAAATTAATATTATTTTATTTGTTGTTTATATGGTGATCATATCAATAAAACAACTCCCACAAATTACAATAGTTTCTCTTGAAGAATGTTGGCAAAAAAAATTTCCCTACTGCTTTCAAAAACTGGTAAAATAAATTTTTTTTCGATTAAAATATAAAATCAACCTATTATCTATTATATTAATAATAGTTTTACAAATTTTTAGGTGTCTCAACATGCTGATAAAATTGATAATCAATAGTGTGTATTGAGTAACCCAACAGCAAAAATGGTTAGACCTTATAATTCATATGTGGTTAATGGTTTTCGATTTCATACACGAGCATATAAGGAATTAAAAAAATAATTAATAGTGGTGTTTTCTTAAAAAAAATATAATCATAGAGAAACTAAATTAGACTTTTACACCATGCTATAAGAAATTATTGAGTTGTGTTATCTAGGACAACATTACGTAATGATGTTTAAATGTTAATGGTTGGATACTAAGAGAGGCTTGTGTTTTCATCCAACCCATGGAATCATTGATATTAATTATCAAAGTCTTCTTGAAGTAATGAACCATTTTTATTATCTCAGCAGGCACATCAAATTTATTATTCAAAATACTATTCCACTTTAAAAGAGTAGAGTGATTAGTGGAACATAATAAAAATTAAATCTTAGAAAATCAGTTTACTCAAAGTGAATATGGTAATATTGAAGTGGAAGGAAATAAATTTTTTCAAGAAACTTCCCTAAATACTTATTTTTTATGAGGAGACATGAATATTGATGATTACACCACATAGTTAAGGGACGATGGTGATAGTGATGTTAATGATGTTACAAATTATTTTGAAATGATAATAGATTATGAAACTGAAATTCATATAGAAATTGATGATGTTGAGGAGAAATATTAAGACATTAAAATCGTCAGATATGAAGATGAGGATGAAGTTGAATATTGACATGGATAAATGATGGTTATAATCATATATAATATATATCTATATATATTAGTTTTTTAGTTGTTTTATGAAAAAATATTTATTTCATGTTTCAGATGGATGAGGATCTGTGTCATCTATTGGAGGAAGCTCATTTACCATTGGATGAGAAGGATTTTCAGTCATCAAACCCTCAGATTACTATAAGTTCATGTGTGGCTCATTGGGGGCGTGGTCTTGCGTGTTTGGTGATTCCTAACTCGATCTCTAAGCGACATCCATGTCTAGGATTTGATCCACATGTATAGAGGTATGTTTAGCTATGTATTTTAGTAAGTTTTAAATAATTTATTTATATACTAATTATTTAATTGTTTGTTCTTTTTTTCATATATTTAAACGTATATCTACTAGGTAGGGGAGTGGTATATTGTGCAATTATTTTCTTTGGAGCACGGGTCTCATGGGATCATATTCTATTTGGTGTGTAGCACCGCATGTTCGATCATTGGATTGAATGTAAATAAATAATATTTATTTTGAAATTAATTTTATTATTAACTTGATATTATAAAATATTTGTAGGGTTTATGGTATCCAATCGGTGAGATCATGCGTGGGGATATCTGGAAGGCAGGACAGGTGACTATGCAGCAGCATTGCAGTCTGTTTTTGCACAATTTGAGAAGAAAAGCAATTGAGAAAGCAGAAGTGACATAGTTTGATGAGTCTTTTCATAACCTCTAACTGGATTACATTCAATCTTAGGTTTAGTATGGATTATTTTCACACTAGTTGGGTGGTTTTTTTCAAAGAAGACCATCGGTAGGCCAAAAAATAAATGGAGGTAGGAGGTGACACATTTAGCTGGTAGTCATACATTCAGTACGCATAGAGAGCATATGGTAAGTAATTTTTTTAAATATTTTATATGACTTTAAATTGAAATGGTTTATTTTATATTCATATAGGATGTCAAACAGCCCAATATTTTGGAGATCGATGTTTATAGGAAGATGTATAGTGATCTGACCACAGGAGAGATTAAAGGGGCTTGCCAGTATCCAATTGTGGTCAGTATATTTTCTTTTTGAGTTTAAAATTTAACTACAAATAATATTTTAACAATTTTACATTTAAATTGAAATAGAAGGACTCATATGAGGTCATGATGTCTCAGACAGAGACTGTGAGTAAGGCGGAGACTGATACATTGACCAGTGCCCACTGATTTGATGAGACATCATGGATGTAGGAGGCCCATTATGCCTTCAAGAAAGGTCTAGTTATTGGTATCAGCTCTTGATTAATGCCTAATGATTATTATGGCACCACTAAAATGTCAACATCTAGCTCAAGAGGAGATCATGGAGAGTCATCATCATCTAGTTCACAGTATTAGGAGCAGATGTGAGCTTTGAGTGAAATTATAGAGAGTATTCATAGGGAGCAGGAGCATATGTGTCAATAGAGGTCGAAGCAACATGAAGAGTTCCTACGATAGCAGCAGTAGCATGAGGAGTCACTAGAGGATATGCATCGATAGCGGCAGCAATAGGAGCAGGAGAAGTTGGAGTACATGCGATGTCGGATTCCTGGTTTAGGGATGGTGTTCCCTCCACCATATCCTCCATACAACCCTCCCCCTTAGTTATATATTTTCTTATGATCATACATTTGAATGTAAATTATGCATGTAATATTAAAAATCTAAATTTTTATATATTGTATTTTTCATATTATTTTGAATATTACATTTTTTATTATTTATTTAATTTTTTATTATTTTATTACTTTATTTATTATTTTATTATTTTTATTATTCTACTAATTATTATTTTTGATTATTTTCATTTGATATTTTTTATTAATTATTATTATTTTTTATTTTCTTCTGATTATTTTATTATATTTTTCATAAAAAATGAGGTTTTTATTATTTATAATTTTTATTTATTAGTAATTTAAATATTATTAATTAATTAATATATATAATATTATTATTATTATATTATCAATATTATTGTTATTATAATATGAATAATTTTTATTTCTTTATAATTTAATTTGTTTTTTTAATATTAATATTATTATTTCATTAATATTAATAGTATTTTATTCATATTGTTTTTTATTTATTTTTTGAATCTATTTGTGATGGGCTCATCACAAAAATTATTTGCAATGGGTCCTCGTAATAATGTATTTAAAACTCACTGTGAACCTATTTGCGACAGAGTTGCATCCCGTCACAAATATTTACTTTTTGCGATGGTTCTTCAAAAAAACATATTTGCAATGTCATTTTCTACATAGAGTCATTTTCAACAGGGCCCCATCTTAAATGACCTATCACAATTCCATTATTTCTTTTAGTGGTAAAACAAATGAAATACCCCAAAATCTCATCTCATAATTCAAACTCTTCGACATATATAGGGGATTTATTTTATAGGGACATTCTTTAATTCTCATGGGAAATTTTATATCCTAGTCAATATTGAATACAAATCAAAATGGTTAGAATATGAGGCAACTACTCATGACACAGTAAAATTTGTTAGCAATTTTTAAATAAAAATATATTCTCAAGATTCTTAGTCCCCCAATTAATGATTAGTGACCAGGGAACACACTTTACAAATAATGATGTGAAATTAGTTTTGAGAAAGTATAGATTTTTCTATAACATTATTACTCCCTTCCATCCTCAAATGAGCAGAGAAGATGAATTTTCAAATATGGAAATTAAACAAATTCTTGAGAATATTTTCAACATGATTAGAAAGGACTAGAGCCTCAAACTAGATAAATTACTTTGGGTGTACCACACATCATAGAAGATTCCCATCGATACTACTTTATTCCAAATTGTTTCTAGAAATCCATTCCTTATTCTAGTGTAATTATAGAGTTTCTCCTATTGGGAAATAAAAAAATTGAACAAGGATTCTCAAAACTCTAGAGAAATATGAATACTCAAAATAAATGGGATTGAATAAATCAGGATGGATTCTTATGAGAATGCCATAATTTTTAATGAAAAGATAAAGAAAATGAATGACTAAACAATAATGCTTCGAATCTTCACACCAGGGGAAAAAGTGGTGTAATTAAATTATTGGTTAAAATTATTCCTTGGAAAGAAAAAATATCAATACATGGGTCCTCACCAAGTAGTTAAGGTTTTCTATTATAGAGCTATTGAAATTAAAAAATGTATAAAATGAACATTCAAGGTTAATGGGAAAGGGTTAAAAATTACTGAGAAACATTCCATGAGGGGTGCGTCATCACTCTCAAATTCACCTGAAAAAAAAATTCTAGATCTTGAGGTTAAAAAAGATAATTGTCTGGGATAAAACCCAAGGGATGGTTAACATTTTAGAGTATGCTATTTTAGTCTTTATAAATGTTTATAACTGCTTCAAATTTGTTAAAAGTACATAGTTCACAAATAAGAGAAAAAATGTAAAAATACAGGCTATGTATTCATTACACATCAAGTAAATGTCGAGTGTTATAAAAAATAAAAAATCGGGTATTATACATTGTATATATCATAAGTGATGTGTAACGTTCTGGGCGGTTTTAAATTCCATGAACCCTATGTTCATAGCCACTGCCCTCTTCCCCCCTTATCCTATCATGTCCATCCCCTCCTCTATCGACACCTCTTCTACCAACACCTCTCCTACTCCCATTAT
The DNA here is from genome assembly GCA_963277665.1 of Viscum album. Classification (NCBI taxonomy): domain Eukaryota; kingdom Viridiplantae; phylum Streptophyta; class Magnoliopsida; order Santalales; family Viscaceae; genus Viscum; species Viscum album. The sequence goes on along the minus strand of OY728166.1, from coordinate 900,351,360 downwards.
TCAGTCTTCCCTCCTCCCCTCCTACCCTTTTTATCACCCCTCATCTTTTATCTACCTTAATCATTTCAATCTGAAATGGATAGAAAAAAAACCACCTGCACCACTCTCGTTAAACGCACATTGGAGCACGGTGAGACACCTCTACCACTAAAGAGGTAGGATTATCCTCCTCATACACCCACAGATCCTACCACCTCTTGTTCCACCTCCTCCCATATGTCGTATTCTACTTCTATAGACTCATAGTCATCATCCAGCAGGTCACATGATGCTTCCCACCCGCCCCTCCATCCATGCATGCACTTATCGGTACCTGACCACCATGTCAGTTTGGACCAACTCTGGAAAAATTAAATGAGGACCCAAAAAATCCAGGACCTCTCCATGCTTAAGAGTACCCACAGTCACCAGGAGGTCCTTGAACTCATCATCCAGCAATACCTCTCATCTGTTACCAATGTATGTTAATTGATGTTTATGGATATCTTCCCAATGATCCTGGACACATTTGAGATTTTTATCAACTCTGTTAGATTTTGACTCTAAAGTAGGAAATGGGAGCTCACCTCTGAAAAATCTGACATCAGCCTCAGGTTTTACTCTAATAACTTCATCACCTCCCTAGTATTCCTAACAATGAAACTTGATCTTGACAAGGCTGATGATACATGAATTTACCCAGGGATATCCAGAGACTGAAGATCTATTATGATCCTTGCATGATGGAGAGAACATAGAACTATGATCTTGCACTATGAATCCTTCATTGGGATTTATCTCATTCCTAGATGGATCAAGGTGATTCTCATGGGAGTGTAAGCCAGATAAGATCATAATTATTACCTCGGGGTTGGTAGGTTTAGTCATCAATATTTATAGGATGTTTGGAGAGTTTTATAAGACCCAGGGGAGTAAAAAATGAGTTACTTTGATGTGAGTCTCCTTAGTTAACCATATAGATAGTGATCTCGGTTCCTTTGACATTTCTCATCATCACACCTCTGTTATCCTCGTGGAGGGTATCTGGATGCTTTTACTCCACAAGATGGTGCTACTAAAAAAGATCATGTGCATCTATTTTTGGGTTCCAGAATGTTTTGAGGATAATTATGAGCCACTAACCTAGAATTCAGCTGACATAGCCTCCCCATTCCATGCCTCTGCACCCACCATTATAACAACTACCACCACCTCTAACACATCCTCCACCCCAATTACCACAACCATCCCACCATCCACCACTCCCCTGCCCCTACTTTTACCACCTCCACTAATATCCATACGTCATCTACACCCCCATTCACACTTTTGCACAGACCTCTTCCCATTTCTCTCAGCTATCCCGGAGAACCAACTACATCTTTTTCACCATCTATGCATTATATTCACCAAACCATCTCATTTTACCTCTTATTCTCCTATAACAGTCCCAAATTCATCTTCCGAACCACACCCACATATTTACCTCAGTTCTTCATCGGTTCCCACACCCCATCCCACCCCACTAATAATTCCTCCAAATCTTACTGGCCTCTCATACCTAATATAAGTACCTTTTGGAGTAGGATAAGAATATAAATGGCCCCTCCATTCCATCTTCAATTAATGTTCCCTTAATAGATCCATCTTCCAAACACATGACCTTAGTACGGATTGAAACCTCACCACCTCCATCCTCAACCAATAGTGTTTTTAGTAGCGTAAAACTCACCCTAGAGGTCATTTCTCCAGCCCCATACTCCATAGATGTCATTGATTGGGAGGGATAGCGGAAAGAACGAACTGTTTGGGAGGGGTCTCTTGATGTGCATATCGATGACTATTATTTTACTATCTAGTTATTTCCTATAACCCAACCCCATTTTTTTACTCTAATTTAGTTTCCATTTTTTACTACTTGTATTCTATCATCACTAATGTGTCATTTCTTATTTATATGGATGAGATTTCGTTTATCACTACACTGTTTGGTAGATTATTTTTACTTTTACAACTACAATACATTAGCCATTTCTCCCTTTACCACTTCTTCTATGGCCAATAACAAGCCTATCATACCATATTTTAGAATCATAATTGTGATGTATTATCATGTCCCTAACCTACAATGGTAGGTTGAGGAGATCCATCTTGAGATTTATGCTCAGTAGGGGTCCCCACCATGATGAACTCAGATGATATTCTAACCACACAAGATTTGTGGTTGGTACTATCCTAAAGTGGTTAATCCCACCTAGAACACCCATGAGATCGATGAAACTACTACTCATTCCTTCAAGTGGTAGAATACCTCTGAAAATATGTAAGAGGCTAACTAATTCCTTTATCCATATGTCGAGATAAATATTTTCTTATTAGAAATTTATGGGAGCCAACCCATATTTTTGTTTTATTTATTTTTGTTATGTTCTTAGGATTGTTTTTTTCCTTTTTTTCTTAAGTTTTTGTCCATAGGTCATACCAAATATTTATTATAATCCATCAATATATTTATATGAGTTTTTTATCCTATTTTGACTATTTGAGCCTACCTATTTATCTACATCAAAATTTATTAACCCTTGTGGACTAATGTTTTATCTAGTTTATGAATTCTATTTATAATAATTTTATTAGGTGTCCAAATTCCAATTCAACATCATATCATTTTCACCATGGAATGAAATTCACCGCAGGGAGTTCTCGATTCCAAAATTTTAAAATCTCAAGTGAAATTTAATATATGTAGATGATTTATTAATATATCTCCTTTGATTCTTTCCAAAATAGTGCATACATTGTCTCATTTTAAGTGTGGTCGAGTTTTTATTTAGCCTTATTGTTGACACACTTAGACTATTTCTTGTTTTCACTAGTCTTGGAGGAATTTTTCAATAAAATAATTCTTCAAAATTGAACTCTCATTATAAAAATATATATAAAATAAAAAGTTAGGTTGGATACTTTTTAAATACAGGTTTTATTATTTTTTATATTTTTAGAATGACTACTGAGTTGAGTACATTTATTCAAATTTTAGACACTTACAATTTCTCTTGATTGAGTTAGTACTAGACACTATGCCCTGAGTGATTTACAATAATTCATTTATACACCGAAATTCTAGGCTTAAAAAATATTATTTTATAAACATATTTATTGACAGATATGTGGGGAATTCTAACCTGTCAAAACATTCATGGACATCTTATTAAGGCTATGATTGAAGAAATATACATTCTAAACTGTTAAAGAAATTTTTGTGAGCCACTTTTTCTTAGGACCCACCTGCACATCTTTCCTTATTTGTGTTAGGACCAAGATGATATGGAATATGATAGAAATCGTCATCTTAATCAAGGGTTCTATTTTTTTCATTGAAATGTCAAAGAATAATAAAATCACCACACTTTTTATTTTTTTGGGATTAGGCTCAAAATCGAATTCAGAAGATCGGATTCACAATGCTTACGAAATTCCATAGGATTAGGAAGAAGTTTTCTAGAAGAAAATGTTCATCATACTCAATTTGGGTCTATAATGAAGTATTGATCATAATGAGAAGTTGTATCGAAGTCTGCATGACTATTATAAAAATCAGATGATTCTTTGTTGATCTTGTATTTCTCATAAATTATATGTTTTTTGGAAAACATGTGCTAAAATCCTTTTGATGGAAAGGGGGAGAAAATGTTCTACCATTTGTATTCAGGTTCAAATTGTAAATAAAATGTTATTAGAGGAATGAGAATTTATAAAAATTTCCATTATCAATATGGAAATGCAGAATATGATCTTCAAATTTTTTAAAATTGTGAGGATGTCATTATACAAGAAGAATTTTGTGAAGGAATAATGTTTTTAATATAAAATAATTCCATCCTAAGTTCATCAGTGTGAGATCTCTGAATATAGAATAGTTTGAAGGCTGTGATGTTTTTTTTGAAAAGTAAAACAATGAAGATGTTGGATATCATTCGGACCAATAAACAATGAGAAACGTATATTCAGAGAAATAATTTGTTGAATTTTGAAAGTGTGAATCATAATCAGAGAAGGAAAGAAGTTTTTGAAGTCGAAGATACTAACATTGATTTACCATACATGGTTTTCCACTAATCATCAGAGTTATATTTATTCTGATCATTATATATAGTGATGTTTTCATAAATGAATTAGAGGAAAAAAATTTATTTGCGAGAGATGTTCGGACTCATGAAACCAATGAATAAGTTTTTGGGATGAAAGCATAATAGGATCAAAGATCCATAAAAAATGAAGCCAATAGTTTTCATCTATATAAATTGTTGGTTATATTTTAGTGGTTCAATATAAAAGAAAACATTGATTTGTTTTTTAATTGGTTCAAGAGGAAAATAATTTTTATTTCCTTATCATTTGGGTAAAGATTCATCAAACTTGAAATGAAACTGATTATCAAAGTGAAGTAGATACTAATCCATAAGATGAAATGCGCTGACCCCAGTTACACAGGGTCGGTGCATTATTACATAACATTAGCATGACCACAAAAGATCAAGTCTCTAAATACCTATCAGTTTAGTAGTTTTGGAAAGACTAGATATATTCATACGTATTACTTTACATCATAAAGTCAAAAAAAAGATACAACAACATCTTGTCTTCATATCCCCTCATACTATCCCTTCAAGTCATTCATAAATTACTTCTTCACATCCTGGGAAAAATAAATCATTGAAAAGGGTGAGCTCAGATGCTCATTAAGGATATCAATATAGTAGAAACTTTTATAAATAAGCATAAATATTTATGGCAATGTATAACTAAAACAAAAGTATTTTAAACATGAACTTCAACATAATATGGAAAAGCTAAAATGAAATAATTCTATTTAATTATTCATATGGATATTCTACTAGTCGAATAACCAAATACAATATCAATAACCACTTTCATAATGATGGAATGCATAATGCAAAACTATCATAACCACATGGTCTAAGACTCGTGCCAAGACTACAAATAAGATTTTGTCAAAGCCTTGTTCCAAGACACTAGTTTGTCTCATGAGACCTTCTGATGCATTCAGGAGCTATAGCGGGCTCCACCCATCACTTATTAAGTCCAATGCATTCCTCATATGAATAGGTTTAAACATTACATAAACATTCGTATTAAAACTAGCATACGAAATGTCAACACATTCCCCATAAACCATGAATGGTATTAAAATAACACATCCACAGTCAAACATATCACAAAACCTTCAATACAATATGGAAGTTTTGTATCATAATAAATAAACATCAAATAAGCTTAAAATCTATCAAAGGATGTTGACATAGATGAAATCGAAATTATTTGAGAGAAATATATCTTTTTTTGAAATAATTTAAAATCCAGATAATTATAAAATAAAACATTTACATTGAAAATATCCTTATAATCCTGTAATGTAATCTTATAAAATTTTATATTAGAAGAAAATAGCCGCACCCACCGTATATGACAAAAAACATTCTTACCTTAATTCTGTCGAAAAGGTTTAAAAGAAACTTGTTTGGAAAACGACAGAAAGACTCCTTTATAAACTTCTTATAAAAAGTCAACAAGGGTATAAATGAATTTAAACCATAGTCTGTAAAATAGTATGAATGATTTGAAATACATTTTTAAGATACATGGATGTGTATGATAAAGAGGTCCCATTAGATAATTACGTATAAACAGTCTCAGATAAAGAAGAGATTGTAAAATAAACCCTTACCTTGTACTTTTACTTGGTTGAGGGTAGGTTAACCTCATTTATAGTGGTGAAATAATTGTTATTAATAGAGTCATATACATTAATATGATATCATATATGATCTTTTAACATTTCTTTGTTAATAATATCTTCATATTATCATTGTTTCAGGTGTTAACTTACTCATTTTCATTTATATGTTTTGTTACATAAGCCATGTTTGTTATGGATAGGTTTTATCTTATTCATATCCAGAATGATATAAAGTCCTTTAACATTATTTTTTATCCTCAAATGAGAATTATACTTTAATGGATATGACAGAGAATGATTCTCATCACGTTCGTGGAGACGGTAGTCCGTACGTACGCACAAGGGACAATATCATTCTTTTGATATTAAAATAAAATATAATTGGACAGTATATCATATATAAAGAATAATTATCATGTTATATTTATTATTTAAATGAATTATACATCATTATTATACCCATCTAAATTGAATAACAATTACACCACGACTTGGAGACGGTAGCCCAAACGTACGCACGTATGGGGACATGTCATTCAAGAGATGGATAGAATAATAAATTTAGTTGTTCCATATGTATAATAACATAACAATATATAGAATATATTGGATTTATTATTTTATAATGTAAATAATAAGGAAAGAAGAAGTTGAAGAAGAAAGGAACTTGAAAGAGGGTGGTGAAATCATTACCTCCTCTTCAGGTTCTTCCTTTGGATTTGATCAAAAGGGATACTTAGGTTGGCTTTTTGATCAAACTAAGGCCTCTAGGTTGAATTGATGGAATTTGGGAGAATATTTGGGCAGGTTTTTTCCAAGAGAAAATGTTTTAATGTGTAAATTAGAGGGAAGAGGAAGTGCCCTTTTATAAGAGGGGTGAGGGGCACCATTGAAAAATCTAGAAATATTATGTTATAATATATTCATATTCGGTTTGTAATGGCTTAAAAGTGGATTATTTAAAGATTAAGGTGGGGATAGGTAGAAAACCACTCAACCAATAGGTTTTAGATAGGTTTGGGTCACTTTATTAACCTTATCATTTAGTTTTAACTCTTAGTTAATTAGTTTGACACTTAACATGTCTCTTTGTATTTTTATATTATATAGTCAATAAACTTACAATCAAATTCCAAGAGACCCCCAAGTGGTCCATTAATGATAAACCTATCATTATTTAAGTCTCTTGGCCGAACCTTAGATTTTTACGAATAAAATATAAATTAATAATAAAATATTTGTTTTAAAAACTCTTTTATGTCAATTTTGACACTATTTGGGATTTGATTTTTGTGAAAATCATAAAAGCATGATTACATCGAAAAAACATAATTAAATCAATAATCACATGTCATATTAAGCTATAAAATTCTTGGAATTCATTAAAAGTCTCAAATTATATTTATTTGGATATTTATAATATCAATTATTTTAATATTTCAGTAATTAGGTAATTACTACATCACCATCATGTCATAAATAAATTATATTACATAATGTCAAAAAATTATAAATAAAATACAATTATGTTGGAAATCGTTTTATGTTTCTAATGAATATTTATAATCGAATTTATCTTATGTATAACCTTATATTAAAAATGTTTTAGTTATTAAACATTGATTTTAACTCTTTTAACTCTTCTTTGAATTAAATAATAATAAGTGCCCTAATCTAATCCAAGTGGACCTAAATAATAATATTTTATTCCTAAGGTTGTTTCTGGTCGAGATACACTTGTCCAATAGATTTAGGACATGTGTTAGGATAATATTAATAACATTTTTACCCTTAGTTACCCTATTTACTTTTAACCGTGGTAAATAAAAGTAAAAAAGTTACTATTCACCAAAAATTATTTTTATCTTATTGAACCACATTTTAATCCTTGATATTAACCGTGTCTCTCGAATTTTAGAAATTCCACTCACAGAAGCGGTAAAATTATGTTTTATGTGAATTTCCAAATTCTCATAGCAGGTGGCTAAAAGACGGTGAAAGTTCCATAAAAGTTTTATATATCTAAAATTATTCTAAACTAACTCCAATGAATTACAATTAACTAATATAGGTATTATGTATCTATTTTGACCTTAATTAAATTTAAATAAAATAAATTATTATTTAAATAAAAATTCGGTTTTAAACTATAACTCAGTGTTTTTTCACTATTCATCAAAAATTGAATGTTTTTAGAAAAATACCAAAAAATCACCCTAAGCTAATTTTGATATTATGAATCCAAAAATGAAATCCATTTTGAAAGATAAAATTTATAAAATTTCAAAAAGTGGGCTTTACTATTCATAATGGCTAGTTTGATTGGTTGTGGTGTGTGTTAGAACTTGAAGTTGCGTACAACACATGCTCCTGTATTATTCAAAGAGAAGCGTACCGTGGAAGCTTGGGGTGTTACATTCTCCCCTCCTTCAAATAATTTTGTCCTCGATATTTCTAGAATACTACTACATGAAAAAACTCAGGTGGTTCTTCATCATAAGTTCCTCAGGTTCCCACGTTGCTTCTTTGATCTTATGGTTTCTCCACAAAACTTTTACCAGACGAGTCGTCTGGTTTCTTAGTACTTGTTCTCTCGTGTCAAGGATCCTAACGGGCTCTTCGCAATAAGAAAAATCTGGTTCCAGTTCTAATTCCTCATAGTTGGGAACATGCATTGGGTCAGGCATGTATTTCCTCAACAGTGATACATGGAACACATCGTGAACTTTGGGGAGACTTGGCAGCATTGCCAAATGGTAAGCTAGAGCCCCAATTCATTCTAAAATTTCGAATGGTCTGATGTACCTGGGACTCAATTTTCCTTTCTTACCAAAACGTATAAAACCATTCCATGGATATACCCTCAAGAAAACATGATCTCCCACCTGAAATTCCAAATCCTCCATTCGGTTGTCAGCATACCTTTTCTACTTACCTTGAGCTGCTTTGATCTGGTTTTGGATCACCTTTACCCTTTCCACCATTTCCTCCACCAGTTCTGGGGCTACAAGTTTTCGTTCACCAACTTCATCCCAACAGGTTGGTGTACAACATCTCTTTTCGTATAACACTTCATATGGTGCCATCTGAATACTCAAATGGAAGCTATTGTTATAGGAAAATTCAACCAGAGGTAAATATTGATCCCACATACCCTAAAAGTCAAGTGATCATGATCTCAACGTGTCTTCTAAGGTTTGAATAGTCTGTTCTGATTTTCCATCAGTTTGAGGGTGGCAGGCAGTGCTCAAACAAAGTTAAGTATCCAAGGCCGTATAAAGACTCTTCTAGAATATAACGACCCATACTTTAGATACATTTTTATTACTTCAGAATTGAAGCACACTTATTACAACATATAACAAAACCAAGAAAGGACCGTATAGGTATAGTGTCTTTAGAAACTGGGAAACATAAACAACTGTTTCATAAAGCATCTACTTTGCCTCCCATTTATTTCATCACATCTAGAGTCCCTTTTGGCATATTCTTCTTAATAACTTTCTTCCTGACCTGGGGAAATAAAACATACAAAAGGGTAAGCTCAAATGCTCAGTAAGGGTAAACAAAAGAAATATCAATCACATCATATACATAAGCACATAACTTTTAAAAATCTTAACCTGCAAAAGAGATCATAATTTCATAACATGGGATAAATCATAGAAGTGAAATTTAATCCCAATAATCATAACTTAAAATGTGAAACTTTGTGGCATACACACATAATCATAGAGAATCATTTCTTATTAGTCAAGACTCATTGCCAAGACTATCTTAGTGGACAAAGTCAATTTCTGAACCGAGTTCACTCCTCGTTTCAGTCCTGTTTCAATGAACCAGTATAACCTACCGTTCCAACCATGTCTATCTCATGAGATATAAAATCTTTACCCAATGCATTGGAGGGAGATATATGTCCCACCCATCTCATAATGATACCATTCTTATGCGTGCCACAAAATCATAAACCATACATCATAAAATAACCCAAGTAATAAAAATGGGATTCTTAAACATTGTGACATCATAAAAAAATTCATATAAGATAAAGTAATTCATAAAAATAATTCCATCACAACATAATCAAATCAATGTAATAATAGGGATAAAAGCAGAACCCTTTTATTATCTTAGATGGAAAATAATTTTGATAAAACACTTGAACTCCATTCTTGAGGAAAATATCCTTTCTACTTCAAAAACATTTTTCTTTTCATAAGATGTCATACAATTTTAAACTAAAAGAAGTTTATTAAAAATAAACATGAAAACTTGTAAAGGAAGCTTCTTGGAAATAATGTCTTTAAGATCCTTTCATGCCGTATAAGTTAAAAAAACATTCTTCGTACTTTTATCGTAAAATTCAAAAAGTACCTCGTACGGAAAATGACAAAATATTCCTTTAATATCTTTTACTAAAAACTCACCGAAGGGTAAAATTGGATATAAACTATTTTAGAATGATATAAATATTACATATTGAGGAAACATGGATGTGGATGATAAAATACACCCCAGTAAATACCAAAGTATAAACAATCTCATATGAAAATGAGATTGTGATATTTCCCTTACCTTAGGTCCGACTTGATTTATAAGTGTCTGAAACTATTGTATAATGATTTAAATAATGTTATTGACTTATTCCAGAATCATACTTATTTTTATGATATCATATATGGTCATATTTATAGCTTCTTATTAGTAATATTTCATTGCTACTTGTTATTCTGGTGTTTATAACTTTTTGTTCTTATGCGTGTTTTGTCGAATAAATTCTTATTCTTCTCTTTAGGTTATAGATACCTCATTTCCAGAATTTTATTAGTGTAATATATATCATATTCATTCATTCAATTCATTTATATAATTATTATGAAATGAAGATCATGTAGAACGAGTCGCATCACATCGTGGAGACGGTATTCCGTACGTACGCATGACTGATGATATCGTTCCTATGATCGTGGAATTGTATTGGAGTGTATGTATACTATTTTAGAATAAGTATGACTCTATAATAGTTATATATAGTCATTATTTACACCATTATACCCATCCAAGTAAGGTGGTGGTGGAAAATAGATTACACCACGGCGTGGAGACGGTATTCCGTACGTACGCACGCGCGGTGATTTCATTTTCCGTAGGATGGATAGATGGTTAAATAGGGTTGTTTCATACTTGTAATAACATATCCGTATATGAGTGATACTGATGTTATTACTTAATAATGAAACAACTAATGAAGAAGAAGTTGAAGAAGAATGAAATTGGAAAGGATCGGTAATGGATATTACCTCTTCTTTGAAGTGCTTCTTTGAGACCTCCTTTTAGGGAACTAAAATTGGTCTTTGAAGAAGACCACAACCTCTATGATGACTCTAGGGATGTGGGGAGGAGAAAATGGCAGGGGTTGGCCGAGCTTGAAGGCACAAAGTGGTGTGAGGAAGAGAGGGAGGAGGTTCCCTTTTATAAGGGAGGAGAGGGGCACCTTTGGAATAACTAAAACTATTATTTTATTATAAAGTCAAGTTTGGTTTTAAATAGCTCCAAATTGATTTATTCCACGGATAAGGTGGGGATGGGTCGAAATACTCTCATCAAATAGAATTTAGACAAGTTTATGTTCCTATTTTAACCTTTTCATTTAGATTTAACATTAATTTAAATAATTTTACTTTTACCGTGTCTTCTTGTGTTCTTATACTATAAGGTTAATAAACATACTATATCAAGCCAAACGAACCCCAAGTTGTTTATTATTAATATATATAACCGTATCTATGTCATTTGGCCGAACCATAGATTTTTAGCAATAAAATAATAAATAATAATATAATATTTGTTTTAAAAACTATTTTATGTCAATTTTGACACTATTTAGTAATTGTTTATTTGTGAAAATCATAACATAATGATAAGTTCTAAAAAAGTTAATTAAATCAATACTAACATGTCCTATTAACCTAGAAAATTAGTGGAATTCATAAAAAGTCTCAAATTATATTTATTTTGGTATTTATAACATCAATTATGTCAATATTTCATTAATAAGATAATTACTGCATCATTGTTGTGTCATAAATAAATTAAATTATTTAATGTCTAAAAATTACAATTAAAATACCATTATGTAGGAAATATTTTTATCTTTCTAAAGAATATTTATAGTCTAATTTATCTTTTGTGTTACACCATATTAAAAATGATTTAGTTATTAAAAGTTGATTTTAACTATTTTAACCCTTCTTTAAATAAATTAATAATAAATGTCCTAATCTAATCCAAGTGGGCCTAAATGGTCATATTTTATTCCTAAGTATTGTTTTGGTCTAATTACACTTGTACAATAGAATTAGGACATGTGTTAGGGTAATAATAATATCATTTTTACCCTTAATTACCCTATTTACTTTTAACCGTGGTAAAAAAAAGTAAAAAGTTACTATTCACCACATTTTACTTACTGACATCAATCGTGTCTCTCAGATTTTTGAAATTCCACTCACAGAAGCGATAAAATTAAGTTTTATGAAAAATTCAGTTTTTTTTAACAGCCACTTAGTAGTTTCACTATTCATCAAAAATTGAAAGTTTTCAGAAAAATACCAAAATTTCACCCTAGGCTAATTTCGATATTCCGAGTTCAAAAATGAAGTCCATTTTGAAAAATATAATTTATAACATTTTAAAAATTGGTTATTACTATTCATAATGGCTAGTTTTAATAATATTTTAATAGCATATAATTGTTTAGTGAAACTCGGTATTGCGTACGACGCAAGCTATCGAGGAAGGCCGCAGTTGCGTGTAAAGCAAGCAAAGCTAGTGTTGTGTGTAGTGAAATATTCCTTTGATGATAAAAAAATAATTCACATAAAAGTCTCGGGTGTTACATTCTACCCCCCTTAAAATGAATTTTGCCCTCAAAATTCGTCACTTTGTAACAAACAGATGAGGATACCTCTCCCTCATCATATCCTCAAGCTCCCATGTAGCTTCTTCTAATTGGTGGTTCCTCCATTAAACTTTAACCAATCGAGTGGTCTTGTTTCGTAGGAATTTTTCGCTATGATCTAGATTCTCTATCGGTTGTTCTTCATAAGAAAGATCTTGCTCCAGCAGTACAGCTTCTGAGCTAAGTACATGTGAAGGATCAGGTATGTACTTTCTCAAGAGAGATACATGGAACACATCGTGAACTTGAGAGAGATTCGGTGGAAGCGCCAATCGGTAAGCTACCTTCCCAACACGATCTAGTATTTCGAATGGACCAATATATCTAGGGCTCAACTTCCCCTTCTTTCCAAATCTCATTACCCTCTTCCAGGGAGATATTCGTAAGAACACTTTATCACCCACTTCAAACTCTAGGTCTTTTTTTTGGTTGTCGGCATAACTTTTCTGTCGACTCTGAGCTGCTCTTATGTGTTGTTGAATAGATCTGACCTTTTCTTCCATTTCATCAATGAGATCGGGTCCTAATAGATTTCTTTCCCCAACTTCATCCCAGCAAGTTGGAGTCCTTCATTTCTTTCCATAGAGAGCTTCATAAGGAGCCATCTGAATACTGGAGTGAAAGCTATTATTATAATAAAATTCCACCAAAGGTAGGTGTTGATCCCAACCACCTTTGAAATCCATAGAGCAAGCTCTCAACATATCTTCTAGAGTTTGAATTGTTATCTCAGACTGGCCGTCTGTCTGAGGATGATAATCAGTGCTGAAACTCAACTCTGTATCCAGAGTATGCTGAAGACTTCGCCAGAACATCGAGGTAAATCTCGGATCCTGATCAGATATAATAGAAAGTGGTACTCCATGAAATCTTACCACTTCCTTTACATATATCCTGGCAAGCTGATCCAGAGAGAAGTCCTCTCTAATAGCAATGAAGTGTGCAGACTTTGTAAGATGATCAACTATGACCCAGATAGCATTATTGCCTTTGGATGTTTTAGGAAGTCCTGTGACAAAGTCCATAGTGATGTTTTCCCATTTCCATTCGGGTATGGGTAATGGTTGTAACATCCCCTTAAACTTCTGTCTCTCAGCTTTAACTTGTTGACAAACCAAGCATCGAGAGACATATTCAGCAACATCTCTTTTCATGACATCCCACTAGAAGTACTCTTTCAGGTCCCTATACATCTTCGTGCTTCTAGGATGAATAGAGAATGAAGAACTATGAGCCTTATCCAGTAGCACCTTCTTTAATTCGGGAATGGGTGGAACACAAACCCGATTACTGAACTTTATTATCCCATCACAATCAAGGTTGAATTCAGGAACATTTCTCACCTTCTTTTGTAACTCCACATCTTCTTTCTGTGCCTCTTTAATCTTCACATGTATAGATGGTTGAACATTCATTTGAGAAAGATAAGATTTTTCCCCTTCCATTATAATTCCAAGATCCATTCTTTGTAAATCCATAAATATTGGATCTTCTGTGATCCTCATCAGGGATAAACTGGCATGGTCTTGTCGACTTAATGCATCTGCCACCTTGTTTGCTTTCCCAGGGTGGTAATGGATTGAGCAGTCATAATCCTTAATCAGCTCCAACCATCTTCTTTGGTGCATATTCAGCTCCTTTTGTATGAAAATATACTTTAAACTTTTATGATCAGTATAAATATCACACCTTTCACCATAAAGGTAATGCCTCCAAATCTTTAATGAAAAGATTACCGAAACTAACTCCAAATCATGAGTTGGGTAATTTTTCTAATTTATTTTCAACTGTCGTGAGGCATAATCTATCACCATATCATTTTGCATAATAACACACCCCAATCCCTTCTTGGATGCATCACTGTAGATCACATACCTTCCTCCACTACAAGGCAGTGTGAGCACAGGAGCACTGGATAACCTTCTTTTCAACTCCTTGAAATTCTCTTCACATTCCTCCGTCCAAACAAACTTAACTCCTTTCCAAGTCAACTTGGTGAGTGGATTAGATAATCGTGAAAAATCATTCACAAAACGTCGATAATATCCAGACAAACCAAGAAAACTTCAGATCTCAGTCACTATTGTCGGTCTCGACCATCTTTTGATAACCTCTGTTTTTGCTGGATCCACAGATATCCCCTCTTTTGAGATTATGTGACCCAAAAATGAAACTTTTTGAAGCTAAAATTCACACTTGGTAAATTTGGCATAAAGCTTCCCTTTTCTCAGGGTCTTCAATATAATTCTCAAGTGATCTTCATGTTCTTCCTTTCTCTTTGAATATACAAGAATATCATCTATAAAGACTACCACAAACTGATCAAGATAGTCTCTAAAGACTCCATTCATCGGATCCATGAAGATAGGAGGGGCATTAGTAAGACCAAATGGCATCACTATAAATGCATAGTGTCCATACCTTGTACGGAAATCCGTCTTTGGTATATCATCCCTTTTGACCCTTAATTGATGATACCCGGAACGAAGATCCATCTTGGAAAAGTATTGAGCTCTGTGTAGTTGGTCAAATAGGTCATCAATGCGTGGGAGAGGATATTTTTTCTTGAAGTGATCTTGTTAAGTTCTTGATAATCAATGCAGAGTCTCATTGATCCATCTTTCTTCATAACAAACAGAACAAGTGCTCCCCAAGGTGATGCACTAGGGCGTATGAACCCCTTATCAAGATTCTCTTGGAGTTGCTTCTTCAATTCCTGCAACTCAATTGGGGCCATTCTATACGGTGTCTTTGAAATAGGCAAAGCACCCGGTACGAGTTCTATTGAAAACTCAACGTCACGATTCGGTGGAAGACCCGGTAATTCCTCCGGAAAGACATCATCAAACTCCTGTACAATAGGAATATTCTTAATTGTTAGTTTCTCACCAACCATTTGAGATAAATAACCTTCATTAAGTGGAATCAAGACCCATAAGATAGGAGGAATTTCCATTGGAAGGTTATGTTCATCCTTGCATCGATAGACGATCATAGATTGATCTGGAATATGAAATGTGACTTCCCTTATTTGGCAATTGATATGAGCTCCATGTAGGGAAATCCAATCCATGCCAAGAATCACATCAAATTCCACTATAGGAAGGATCACAATATTTGCAGGAAGCACTTTCCCACAAACTTCAATCGGAGAAGAATTATAAACTTTTGATGCGACTTTTGTGCCATTAGGGGTTGTCACAGCTAACTCAACATCTAACTGTTGAGGTAATAAGGTGATATCCTTAGAAAATTCTTCCGAAATAAAGGAGTGGGTGGATCCAGAATCAAATAAAACATTTTATACTTTAGAGTCGATGGTAAGTATACCTTTCACTACATCTTTATCGTACTCCACATCGCTGACAGAAATTGCATGTGACTTTCATTTTTCTTTAGGCTTAAGAGTTTGTTGACGTCGACCATCATCATCAACCCTTGGATTTGGGCAATGATTGGCATAATGCCCCATCTCCTTGCACTTGAAACATTGATGTGTATTAGGTTCGTTCTGTGTATCCCTTCCTTTTTTTTGCATCATTAGACTTCTTCTTCCCATCATCGCGGCATTCAAATGCCCGATGACCTTCCTTTCCACATTTGAAACATTTACTTGTCCCTTTAAGACAACTCCCTCCATGTTTCTTTCCACACTTTGTACATAAGGGAAAGATCATCTTATTTTCAGTGTGCTCTTTAGATTTTCCTTTGAATTCCATTTTCCTCTTCTTATCAAACCCATATTACTGATGGGTTACTCCAATCTCCATCTCAACTTTGAGAGCACATCGAATGATTTTCTCGTAGCTATTGAAGTCCCTTATGGATAAGGCCCTTTGAAGACTTGGTTTTAAGCCACTAAAGAATCGATCGATCTTACTCTCAAGTTGGATAATAAAACCAGAAGCGTACCTTGAAAGTCTTGTAAAATTTGCTTCATAGGTACCAACAGATTCATCATCCTTTTGCTTCAGTTCAAGAAACTCTTTCTCCATCTTTGTTCGGAGAATACGAGGGAAGTACTTACTGAAAAATAAGTTCTTGAACTCATCCCATTCCATGGACTTAATTTTATCCCTTTGCCTCGTATTCTTAATAAGATTCCACCACTGATCAGCATCAACCTCCAAAGGATACACTGCTAGGATGACATTATCATGCTCAGAACATTGAAGAACTGAAAATATCTTTTCAGTAGTACTAATCCATTATTCAGCAACTAATGGATCAGTAGACCCGCTGAATGAAGGTGGACACTGTCTCATAAAGGATTCAAAATAATTTTGCTTCTTACTTTGCTCGTTTGGAAGTCCTGCATGATTCATATCTTGAGAATGTTGTGTGAGCATGGCTACAAGATTTTTCATTCCAGCTCCCATAACATTTGGTTGCTCAGGGGGACAATCATTACATTGCCTGTTGCATTCTGCATTAACACGATTCCTTCGGGTTCCAGCCATTGACTAAAACCAAGAAGAATAGTGTAAGAAACACTAATAATAATAGTAAAACCACATAATCAAGAATAAAATTTCACAATTAAGGTCTTATCCTAGGTTATTCATGGCCATTTCTAAAACACTAAGATTGTGTTCTATGCTTTGACTTATCATTAGGGTTCTTACTAAGGCTTTTACATCCTAGTTTCCAAAGGTTGACTATACCTTTCCTCTGATACCAACTATAACGACCCATACTTTACATACATTGTTATTAACTCAGAATTGAAGCACACTTATTACAACATATAACAAAACCAAGAAAGGACCATATAGGTATATGGTCTTTAGAAACTGGGAAACATAAACAACTAGTTCATAAATCATCTACTTTGTCTCCCATTTATTTCATCATATCTACAGTCCCTTTTTGGAATATTCTACTTAATAACCTTCTTCCTGACCTGGGGAAATAAAACATACAAAAGGGTTAGCTCAAATGCTCAGTAAGGGTAAACAAAAGAAATATCAATCACATCATATACATAAGCACATAACTTTTGGAAATCTTAACCTGCAAAAGAGATCATAATTTCATAACATGGGATAAATCATAGTAGTGAAATGTAATCCCAATAATCATAACGTAAAACATGAAACTTTGTGGCATACACACATAATCACAGAGAATCATTTCTTATTAGTCAAGACTCGTTTCCAAGACTATCTTAGTGGACAAAGTCCATTTCTGAACCGAGTTCACTCCTCGTTTCAGTCCTGTTTCACTGAACTGGTATAACCTACCTTTCCAACCATGTCTATCTCATGAGATATAAAATCTTTACCCAATTTATTGGAGGGAGATATAGGTCCCACCCATCTCATAATTATACCATTCTTATGTGTGCCACAAAATCATAAACCATACATCATAGAATAACCCAAGTAATAAAAATGGGATTCTTAAACATCATGACATCATAAAACAATTCATATAAGATAAAGGAATTCATAAAAATAATTCCATCAAAACATAATCAAATCAATGTAATAATAGGGATAAAAAAAAGAACCCTTTTATTATCTTAGATGTAAAATAATTTTGATAAAACACTTGAACTCCATTCTTGAGGAAAATATCCTTTCTACTTCAATAACATTTTTCTTTTCATAAGACTTCACAAAATATTAAACTAAAAGAATTTGATTAAAAATAAACTTGAAAACTTGTAAAAGAAGCTTCTTGGAAATAATGTTTTAAAAATCCATTCATGTCGTATAAGTTAAAAAAACATTCTTTGTACTTTTGTCGGAAAAGCCAAAAAGTACCTCGTATGGAAGACGACAAAAGATTCCTTTCATATCTTTTACTAAAAACTCACTGAAGGGTAAAATTGGATATAAAATATTGTAGAAGGATATAAATATTACATATTGAGGAAACATGGATGTGGATGATAAAATACACCCCAGCAAATACTAAAGTATAAACAATTTTCAGATAAAAATGAGATTGTGATATTTCCCTTACCTTAGGTCCGACTTTCTTTGTAAATGTCTGAACCTTCTGTATAATGATTTAAATAATGTTATTGACTTATTCCAGAATCATACTTATTTTTATGATATCATATATGGTCATATTCTTATATTCTTAGTAGTAATATTTCATTGCTACTTGTTATTCGGGTGTTTATAACTTTTTGTTCTTATGCGTATTTTGTCGAATAAATTCTTATTATTATCTTTAAGTTATAGATACCTAATATACAGAATGGTATTAGTGTAATATATATCATATTAATTCATTCAATTCATTTATATAATCATTATTAAATTAAGATCATGTAGAATGAGTCGCATCACATTGTGGATACGGTATTCCGTACGTACGCACGAGTGATGATATCATTCCTATGATTATGGAATTTTATTAGAGTGTATGTATACTATTTCAGAATCAATATCACTTTATAATAGTCATATATAGTCATTATTTACACCATTATACCCATCCAAGTAAGGTGGTGGTGGAAAATAGATTGCACCACGGCGTGGAGACGGTATTCCATACGTACACACGCGCGGTGATTTCATTTTCCGTAGGATGGATAGATGGTTAAATAGGATTGTTTCATACTTATAATAACATATCCGTATATTAGTGATACTGATGTTATTACTTCATAATGAAACAACTAAAGAAGAAGATGTTGAAGAAGAAAGAAATTGGAAAGGATTGGTAATGGATATTACCTCTTCTTTGAAGTGCTTCTTTGAGACCTCCTTTTAGGGCACTAAAATTGGTCTTTGAAGAAGACCAGAACCTCTAGGATGTATCTAGGGAAGTTGAGAGGAGCAAATGGCAGGGTTCGGCCGAGCTTGAAGGCTCAAAGTGGTGTGAGGAAGAGAGGGAGTAGGTGCCCTTTTATAAGGGAGGAGAGGGGCACCTTTTGAATAACTAAAAATATTATTTAATTATAAAGTCAAGTTCGGTTTTAAATAGCTCCAAATTTATTTATTTAGAGGATAAGGTGGGGATGGGTCGCAATCCTCTCATCCAATAGAATTTAGACAAGTTTAGTTTCATATTTTAACCTTATCAATTAGATTTAACATTAATTTAAATAATTTTACTTTTACCATGTCTTCTTGTGTTCTTATACTATAAGGTTAATAAACGTACAATATCAATCCAAACGAACCCCAAGTTGTTTATTATTAATATATATAACCTTATCTATGTCATTTGGCTGAGCCTTATATTTTTAGGAATAAAATAACAATTAATAATATAATATTTGTTTTAAAAACTATTTTATGTCAATTTTGACACTATTTAGTAATTGATTTTTGTGAAAATCATAAAATAATGATAAGTTCTAAAAAAGTTAATTACATCAATACTAACATGCCATATTAACCTAGAAAATTATTGGAATTCATAAAAAGTCTCAAATTATATTTATTTGGGTATTTATAACATCAATTGTTTCAATATTTTATTAATAAGATAATTACTGCATCATTGTTGTGTCATAAATAAATTAAATTATTTAATATCTATAAATTACAAATAAAATACCATTATGTAGGAAATATTTTTATCTTTCTAATTAATATTTATAGTCCAATTTATCTTATGTATAACCATATACTAAAAATTATTTAGTTATTAAACACTGATTTTAACTATTTTAACCCTTCTTTAAATAAATTAATAATAAATGTCCTAATCTAATAAAAGTGGGCCTAAATGGTCATATTTTATTCCTAAGTTTGTTTTTGGTCGGATTACACTTGTCCAATAGAATTATGACATGTTTTAGGGTAATAATAATATCATTCTTACCCTTAATTACTGTATTTACTTTGAACTGTGGTAAAAAAAAGTAAAAAGTTACTATTCACCACATTTTACTTACTGACATCAACCGTGTCTCTTGGATTTTTGAAATTCCACTAACAGAAGTGGTAAAATTAAGTTTTAGGAAAAATTCAGTTTTTTTTAAGAGCCACTTAGTAGTTTCACTGTTCATCAAAAATTGAAAGTTTTCAGAAAAATACCAAAATGTCACCCTAGGCTAATTTCGATATTCCGAGTTCAAAAATGAAGTCCATTATGAAAAATAAAATTTTTAAAATTTCAAAAATTGGTTATTACTATTCAAAACGGCTAGATTTAATAATATTTTAATAGCATATCATTGTTTAGTGAAACTCGGTATTGCGTACGACGCAAGCTATCGAGGAAGGTCGCGGTTGCGTGTAAAGAAAGCCAAGCTAGTGTTGTGTGTAGTGAAAGATTCCTTTGATGATAAATAAATATTTCACATAAAAGTCTTGGGTGTTACATAGAATCATGTAGTAAAACGGGTATCACGATCAGAAATAATCGATAGTCGTACTCCATGAAGTCTCACAAATTCATCAATATATAGTCTTGCTAGACGTTCATGTGGTAGATATTCTCTTATAGCAAGAAAATGTGCTGACATTTTAAGATGATCAACAATAACCCATATTGCATCGTTCCTTCTTGGAGTCTCTGGTAGCCCCATGAAAAAATCCATCATAATATTGTCTCATTTCCACTATGGTATGGGAAGTGGTTGCATGACTCCTCCAGGCTGTTGCCTTCCAGCTTTCACTTATTGAAAAACCATACATCTTGACATGAAATCAGCAATATCCCTCTTCATGTTGTCCCACCAAAAATGTTACTTCAAATATCTATAAATTTTGGGGCTCCCAGGGTGTATAGAGAAATTGTAACTATGAGCATCGTCCAAAAATTCCCTTTTTAGATCAGGTATATTGGGAACACAAAGTCTCTTCCCAAATTTCAAAATTAATTCTTCAAACACAAAGTCACTCAATCTCGCATCATTCACATCTTTAATCTTCTTTTGAAACTCTTCATCGTCGGTCTGAGAACTCTTAATCCTTTCTAGTAAAGATGGTTTGGTGACCATTTGAAAAACCATTGATGTTTCACGTTCCATGGTTATTCCCATGTCCATCTTCACTAGATCCATGAAAATAGGATCCCTTTCAATTCTCATCTTGTTCAAAACTCCATGATCTTTTCCACTCAAAGAATCTGCCACCTTATTTTCCTTCCCGGGGTGGTAGTGTATCATGCAATCATAATCCTTGAGTAGTTCAAGCCATTGCCTTTGCCTCATGTTGAGTTATTTCTGTGATAAAATATACTTCAAACTCTTGTGATCAGTATAAATCTCACATTTTTCACCATAGAGATAATGTATCCATATCATCAAAGCAAAGATTGTAGTAGCTAACTCAAGATCATGAGTTAGATAGTTTTTCTCATGAATTTTTAGCTGTCGTGATGCATAGGAAAAAACCCTATCATTTTGCATAAGGACACAACCAAGTCATTTCTTCGATGCATCACTATAAATAAAAAATCCATCATTACACGATGGTAGAGTCAATATAGGATAATTGAATAATCTTCTCTTCAGTTATTTGAAGTATTCTTCACACTCTTTTGTCCAAACAAATTTAACCCAATTACGTGTGAGCTTTGTTAATGGGTTAGCCAACCGGGAAAACTTCTGGACGAAATATCGATAATAACCTGGTAAACCAACAAAACTATGTACCTCAGTTATACTTGTCGGTGCAGGCCATTCTTGGATTTCCTTGGTCTTAGAAGGATCAACGGAGATTCCATCATTAGAGACAATATGGCCAAGAAAAGAAATCTCCTGAAGCCAGAATTCACACTTGCTAAACTTCCCATATAATTCAAGTCTTCTCAGAGTCTTTAGGATAATGCGCAAGTGATTTTCATGATCTTCATAGCTTTTGGAGTATACCAAGATATCATCAATAAATACCACTACAAATTCATTGAGATATTCCTTGAAAACTCTATTCATTGGATCCATTAATACAGAGGGTGCATTAGTCAATCCAAAAGGCATTACTGTAAACTCGTAATTCCCATACCTGGTTCGAAATGATGTCTTCGGGATGTATTCGTTCTTCACACACAACTGATGATATTCAGATCTAAGGTCAATCTTTGAAATGTATTGAGCTCCATGCAGTTGGTCAAATAGATCATCAATGCAAGGTAGGGGATACGTTTTCTTTATTGTTATATCATTGATCTCCCTGTAGTCGATACGTAACCTCATAGATTCATCTTTCTTCTTAACAAAAAGGACAGGGGCTCCCCATGGAGAAACACTAGGGTGAATAAATCCCTTATTACTCAATTCCTCAAGTTTTTTATTTAGTTCCACTAATTCCACAGTGGCCATTCTATAAGGGGTCTTTGATATGGGCCTTGAACTAGGAATTAAATCAATGGAAAACTGAATTTCTCATTCTAGAGGATGTCCAGGTAAATCTTCTAGAAACACATCCACATATTCTTTCACAATAGGCACATCCTCTATTTGAACATTCCTTTCATTACCCATAGAAATCTCATTCTCTTCCTCCATAATAATTTAATTTAGTTGAGATACTGGGGGTGGATCTAGGTAAGAATTGGGTGGTTGTGATTCCTCTCTAAAGATAAGGTGTTCTTTATCATCATCATCAAAAATTGTAACCTCCTTCTTCTTATAATAAATCATTGCATCATGGTCCAAAATCCAATCCATACCGAGGATTATATCAAACTCAATCATAGGTATGACGATGAGATCAGCAGATAATGAACATTTATATGCCCTAATGGGAACGAATCCACAGAACCTTATAGCAATGATACTTCCCTTAAGAGTTTTAACTGACAACTCCCTTGTTAAATCAAATTGAAAATATCTAATTTTCTTAGAAAACTGGGAATATATGAAATAATGGGATGATCCATAATCAAATAATGAATTTTCTAAACATTAGGCAACCCTTAAATTACCTTCCACCATGTCATTTGGAGCTTCTACCTCAGCAGTAGTGATAGCATAAGCTTGGCCTTGATCCCTTGGCCTTTTCCGAGGTAATTTCCCTTGATGCTTAGGAAATTCATTTTCATAATGTCCCATCTCTCTTCAATTATAGCATTGGACATCGGTAGATTCCTTCTTCCCCTTGCAATCATGAGATCGGTGGCCTTTTTCACCACACTAGTAACAGACTCCCATTCCTTTAAAACAAGTACCAGGTTATTTCTTCCAACATTTATTACAGGATGGATATTCAAATTTTCCCTTCTTACACTTATTTCCATTCCCATAGTGATTAGAAGATCTCTTCTTCTCATGGTTTGATTTAAAGTCATAAGACTTAGAGAATTCTTTTTCTATCTTGATAGTACATGAGACAATATCTTCATACAACGAGAAGGTTTGTGAGACTAATGCTCGATGGATAATTGGTTTTAACCCATCAAAGAAACAAACAATCTTACTTCTTGGGTTACATATATAATTTGCAGCATACCTTTCTAACCTTGAAAAGTTAGCCTCATACATTGCGACATTCTCATCGTCCTTTTGTCTCAGACTTAGAAAATGTCTTTCCATATCTGCTTGATGGTCACCAGGAAAGTCTTTTTCTAAAAACAGATCTTTGAAATCCCACTATTCCATATTTTATACTTTATCATCTTCCTTCGTGTTTTGAATCAATGAACACCATTGATCAGCATCTCTAGTGAGGCGGTAAACTGTCATGATAACTTTTTATCTTTCACTACTCCCCAAAGCCTGAAATATTTTCTCTTGGGAATTTATCAATTTCTCAGCTACCAATACATTTGTACTCCCATATAATGTTGGTGGTTGTTTCCTCATGAAGTGATCTAATAATGATCCTCCACACTGCGAATCAGGGTGCTCCATATGGGTAAGATTATTATTCATAACAAAAGTGAGTTGTCCTAGTATGGTGATTATCTGATCAACGCCAGTTGTATCACCAGCTCCACTATAATTATCTTGAGCAGGAGGTAAATCCCTTAATGGAGTGCATGCATTGATACGGTTTCCATTTCTACCACTAGGCACCATTTCTAAACAATGGCACAAACTAGATCAGTTTATGAATCAAAATACATAATTTCATACTTGTAAAACACTTAACATAAATTCAACTATTTATGGATATAATCCATAATCATAAAAATATTTTCTTTGAGGAAGTATATAATCATAAACCCTTTATAATGGTTTGTAAAAAATGAGAATTATCCTGAGCATATCCCCTGGGAGTGTCGTAACCAAGATTGCAGCAAGTCCCATTGTCGTGCACCAGTTCTCATTCGAGTCTAGCTCAAAGTGGTGTTTTCGGGTTTTACCCCTAGGTACATCTCTCCCAAAGCCGCCTCTACCAGATCATATCCAGACATGGATGAATTTCTTGAAAAAATCACAAAATCTCTACAATACCAAAATTTTAGGAAGCTCTTCTATTCTAATCCTCAAAGTCCATCCTAGGTCTATGTGCCATAATCAGAGTTTATCTAAATCTAGCTTACAAGGTTTATACTAAACATCCTTCGATACCAACTGTAATGCCCCGACCCCTGTTACACAGCATCGCTGCATTATTACATAACATTTTCATCGCCACAAAAGATCAGGTCTCGAAAGACCGATTAGTTTAGTAGTCTTGGAAACAGTAGATATATTCATAAGTCTTGTATTACATAATAAATTCAAAAAAACTACAACAACAGCTTTTATTCATATCCCCTCATACTATCCTTGTTGGTCATTCATAAATTACTTCTTCACATCCTGTAAAAAATAAAACATTGAAACGGGTGAGCTCAGATGCTCAGTAAGGATAACAATATAGCGGAAACTTTCATAAATAAGCATAAACATTCAAGGAAATGTATAACTAAAAAAAGCCTTTTAAACTTGAACTTCAACATAATATGGGAAAGATAAAATGAAATAATTCCATTTAATTATTCTCATGTATATTCTACTAGTCGAATAACTAAATGCAATATCAATAACCACTTTCATAATGATGCAATGCATAATTCCAGACTATCATAACCACATAGTCAAGGTCTCGTGCCAAGACTACAAATAAGATTTGTTTCAAGGCCTTGTTCCAAGACACTAGTTTGTCTCATGAGACCTACCAATGCATCTAGGAGCTATAGAGGTCTCCACCCGTCACTTATTAAGTTCAATTCATTCCTCATATAAACTGGTTTAAACATAACATAAACATTCATATTAAAAATAACATACGAAATGTCAATACTTTCTCCATAAAACATGAATGGTATAAAAATAACACATCCATAGTCAAACATATCACAAAACAGACAATACAATATGTATGTTTTGTATCATAATACATAAACATCAAATAAGCTTAAAATCCATCAATGGATGTTGACATAGATGAAATCAAAACTATTTGAGAGAAATATATATTTTTTGAAATAATTTAAAGCCACATAATTATAAAATAAAACATTTAATTTGAAAATATCTTTATAATATTGTAAGGTAAGCTTTGAATATTTTATAACGGCGAAAAATAGCCACACCCGCCATATAAGTTAAAAAACATTCTTACCTTAATTCTTTCCAAAAGGTTAAAAAGGACCTTGTTTAGAAAACGACAGAAAGAATCCTTTATAAACATATTATAAAAAGTCAAAAATGGAATAAATGACTTTATCCCATAGTCTGTAAAATAGTAAGAATTATTTGAAATACATTTTTAACAAACATGGATGTGGATGATAAAGAGGTCCCAGTAGATAATTATGTATAAACAACCTCGGATAATGAAGAGATTGTGAAATATACCCTTACCTTGTACTTTTCCTTGGTTGAGGGTAGGTTAAACTCCTGTATAATGTTGAAATAATTTTTATTTAATTATACAAGAATCATATACATTAATATGATATCATATATGATATTTAAAAATTGCTTTGTTAATAATATCTTCGTATTATCGTCATTTCGGGTGTTAGCTTACTTGTTTTATTTTATATGTTTTGTTACATAATCCGTGTTTGTTATGGATAGGTTGTATCTTATTCATATCCATAATGGTATCAAGTCATTTAACATTATTTTTTATCATCAAATGAGAATTATAATTGAATGGATACGACAGGGAATGATTCTTATCGCGTTCATGGAGACGGTAGTCCGTACGTACACAGGAGCGAAAATATCATTCTTTTGATATTAAAATTATATATAATTGGATGTTATATAATATATAAAGAATCATTATCATGTTATATTTATTATTTACATGAATTATAAATCATTATTATACCCATCCAAATTGAATAACAATTACACCACGACGTAGAGACGGTAGGCCGTACGTACGCACGTATGGTGAGATGTCATTCAAGGGATGGATAGAATAATGAATTTGGTTGTTCCATATTTAAAATAACATCAAATTATATAGAATATAATAGATTTATTATTTTATAATGGTAATAACAAGGAAAGAAGAAGTTGAAGAAGAAGGGAACTTGAAAGAGGGTGGTGAAATCATTACCTCTTCTTCGGGTTCTTCCTTTTGATTTGATCAAAATAGCTCATTAGGTTGGATTTATGATCAAACTTAGTCTTCTATTTTGAAGTGAGGGAAGTAGGGAGGATATTTGGGTAGGGTTTGGCCGAGCCAAAAGGCTCTGAAGGTGTAAATTAGAGGGAAGTGGAAGTTCTGTTTTATAAGAGGGGTGAGGGGCACCTTTGGAAAAGCTAGAAATATTATTTTATAATAAATTCATATACAGTTTATAATAGCTCAAAAGTAGATTATTTAATGTTTAGGGTGGGGATAAGTCTAAAACCAGTCAACCAATAGGTTTTATATAGGTTTGGGTAACTTTATAAACCTTATCATTTAGTTTTAACACTTAGTTAATTAGTTTGACACTTACCATGTCTCTTTGTATTTTTATATTATATAGTCAATAAACATACTATAAACTTCCAACCGACCTCCAAGTGGTCCATTAATGATAAACCTATAATTATGTAAGTCTCTTGTCCGAACCTTATAATTTTATGAAGAAAATATAAATTAATAATATAATATTTGTTTTAAAAACTCTTTTGTGTCAATTTGGACACTATTTGGTATTTGATTTTTTTGAAAATCATAAAAGCTTGGTTACTTCGAAAAAACACAATAAAATAAATACTAACATGTAATATTAATCTATAAAATTCTTTTAATTCATTAAAAGTCTCAAATTATATTTATTTGGATATTTATAATATCAATTATTTTAATATTTCAATAATTAGGTAATTAGTGCATCACCATTGTTTCATAAATAAATTAAATTATATAATGTCTAAAAATTATAAATAAAATACCATTATGTAGGAACTATATTTATATTTCTAATAAATATTTATAATCTAATTTATCTTATGTATAACCCTATACTAAAAATGTTTTAGTTATTAAACGTTTATTTTAACTCTTTTAACTCTTCTTTGAATTAAATAATAATAAATGTCCTAATCTAATCGAAGTAGACCTAAATGATAATATTTTATTCCTAATGTTGTTTTTGGTCGAGATACACTTTTCCAATAGAATTAGGACATGTGTTAGGGCAATATTAATATCATTTTTACCCTTAATTACCCTATTTACTTTTAATCATGGTAAATAAAAGTAAAAGGTTACTATTCACCAAAAATTATTTTTATCTTATTGAACCACATTTTACTCCTTGATATTAAACGTTTCTCTTGGATTTTTGAAATTCCACTCATAGAAGCAGTAAAATTATGTTTTATGAGAATTTCTGAATTCTCCTACGAGGTGGGTAAAAGACGGTGAAAAGTTCCATAAAAGTTTTATATATCTAAAATTATTCTAAAATAACTCCAATGAATTACAATTAACTTATATAGGTATTATGTATATATTTTGACCTTAATTAAATTTAAATAAAATAAATAATTATTTAAATAAAAATTCGGTTTCAAACTATAACTTATTATTTTTTTCACTATTCATCAAAAATTGAATGTTTTCAGAAAAATACAAAAAATTCACCCTAAGATAATTTCGATATTTCGAATCCAAAAATAAAATCCATTTTGAAAGATAAAATTTATAAAATTTCAAAAAGTGTGTATTACTATTCATAACGGCTGGTTTGATTGGTTGTGGTGTGTGTTAGACCACGAAGTTGCGTACAACACATACTACTGTATTATTCAAAGAGAAGCGTACCGTGAAAGCTTGGGGTGGCACATAAGACACCAGATAACACTAGTAACTTCACCAGATAAAGGATCATCGGTCTAAGGAAAATAAAAGAAGAATAATTTTTTTAAATTGCAAAAAAAATGTTGTCAATGTGAGATTGAAAATTTAGGAGTTGTTTGTCAAAGATTTTGAAGCAGGTGATAAAGAGTTTCAGAGAAGTGTTGAAATATTTAGAAGTTTCCCCTATCTTTTTGGAAAAATAAAAGCTGAATGAATTCTAATGAAGTACAAATAATATTTAAGGCATAATTCATTCAAACTTTTATTTTATGAGTTGGAATGGAGAATCAAAATGGGATAATATAATTAATAATACATATGATTGTTTTTTCTTCAATATGTTTCAATTGGTGGGGAGAAATGTCATGAATAATTTGTTGTTGAAAATATTCTTTATTTTTAATGAGAAAATAAAAATGTAAATTAGAATTGAAATGAATATTTTGAATAAATTTTGAAGTAGAGATGAGTTCAAGAGAATGTTAGAGTATGTTTTGGAAGGAATATATAACAACCCTGGTCTTTATTACACATTTAAAAATGCTTTATTAAATTGAAATGAACTTAATACAACCCATGATTTTGAGAGGTATAGTGTCTTTGAGGCTTAGGAAGATTACATGACCACTTAAGACATAAAATACAACATCTTTATTCAACATTTATTTTACATGACCACAATATTATTTTGTATTTAGCATTTCATGGGATAACCTGAGGAAATACACAAAAAAATGGTGAGATATAAATCCAAATAAGGGTGTAAAAAAAACATAAAATGAACAATAAAATATATTTTAGTAAATATCTATAACAATTAAGTTCAATAGAAACATGAACATAAAGGCATGATATATCATGATTATCATAACATGGAAATGTGGAAACAACTTAAAACATTACATCATTAACATAAAGTAATTAGGTAACCCCTGTACCAACATGGTGGAAAATGTCCCAAAAGGAATTAGGTAAACCCTTATCCCAACATGATGTATCATGATACTAAAAATTACCCAATCCATTGGAATGCTATCATGGTACACCATTCATGGACATTTTAATCTCATGCTTAAGTGTGTCACATAGATCATATAACATGTATTAATTCCACATCGTCATTTATTCCATCATAAAGGAATGTAGAATAAATACATTAAATTCTATAATAAATCATTATATGTTTATAAAGGTGAATACCCTTGATAGAGAAATGGGCATGGTATTCAATACATGATGATTTTTTCATGGAAAACTGCATTGCAATTTTGACAGCCTAAGGTCGTGACATAAAAATTCATAAAAATAGTTGATGGGAGATAAAGGGCCCTATAATTATATATACATGAAATTTATAGCAAGGGGGTCATATAGATACAGGTACCAACACAAGGATTTTTTCAATATATGGCATAACATAATATTAAAACATGAAGAAATATGAGAAACAGAATAACTCTTACGGAATTTTGGCATGGTACGTAATGGGTGCACATGAGATGTATTAATGATAGAGAAAGAGGTATAACATCATACAAACATAATAAGGGAGATATGGGGGATATGATGAAACAAACCCCATCATTTTCAATTGAAAATAAAAGGGTATTACAACATAAGGAAACTTGGATAAAAATGAGAAAGGAAAGAAAGTGAGGATCCCTTACTTGGATGTGTGACTTCAAAAGCTTGAAGATGGGCTTATTTAGAGATTGGGGAACCTTTGGGGGATTATAGAGAGGGGAGTACTAAGTAGTGACATGTTCTAAGGATTTTTAGTGATGAGAAGTGGGATATTGGGTGGGTTTATAAAGGTAATGAGAGGGGAATTCTTTAATATTTCACAAACTTAGGTTTCAGAACCTATATAATTAAATACTAAAAACCACAAACCTTTACATGGTTTTTTCCCAGGTATTTTTCCAAATAGGATTGGAAAATATTATATTATATGTCCAATGGCCGAAAATATTAAAATATTAGTCTTTCTTATGTGGAGGTTAGTCACATTTTTAAATAAATGAATTTAAAATCATAAGATATGTTATACATTTTGGAGGATTCATTAAGGCTTTATAAAATATGTAAAATAGATCTAAAATCACATTATTCTAATGGGAAAGAATATATTGGGCCGGAAATACCCTTTATAGTATTTATTACATCATTTTTTGGTCATTATGATATCATAAAACATAATATATATTTATATATTATTTACTTTTTACCTAAAAATTTGTCTGTCTTAAGAAATTATTAAGAATTTACCATTGGATAATTTTGATGTCATAATTCCAAAAATAATATTCATTTTTTTTAAATAATTTTCTAAATATGTGAATTTTCACTTTTAAAATAAAAACCGATATTTATTGAAAATTTACAGGTTTTGACAAAAAACAGTTTTCAACCCATAATAAAAATTACATTTGAATTCATGAAAATTATATACTAATTTATTATTATTAAAAGTAATTTGATGATAATATTTTAATAAAAAATAATTATTTAAAAAATTTATTAATTCCTTATTATAAATTCTTTAAAAAAATACACTTTCTATTTTATCATGTAAAAAATATAACTTTTATCAAACAGATTACCTACTCATTTACCGATAAAGAACTGATGTTATAATTTTTTATAAGTTTTTTTATAATATTATTAATAAAAAACCCTTAGTTTGATATAATAATTACCATTTTTACTTAAAAACTCAACTTAAAAAATTTATCATTCTTTTAAGAAAGACTATTCTCATAAAGGAATTGGTGGAATAAGATATTTATTTTTTAAAAGGGATTACATAATAAGTAACTACGTTATTAAAGAACCCCTTATAACACCCGCATAATACCTAAGGGTAACATGTTCGATGGTGACAGACTCTTAGGGTGGCTCAGATAACATCGACCGAGTGGTAATCTCTATTAACTTGAACTTCTATCATAGGTGATTCTGTTAAATCTTAACATGTTGAATATCGGCTTGGGATTGGTCAAGAGAGAATCCCAGGGACTCTACCTTATTCCAAAGCTCTGACAAATAAGCTTTATATGGCATGAGTCTACTAGATGAGTACATCCTCTCCTTTTTTTGTGTTGAAAGTATTTTTTTAAAACCTTGTATTTTTATCAGTTGTGTGATCACTGTTCAACTACTATATTATCAATTGTAATGATACTTAACAATAATTTAAACAAAAATATAATATAAAAAAAAGAGTGCATGTGTTTTCTAAATCCATAATTCATTGAAAGAAACTTAATTTTATTCATAAATGTTTGGTTCATTACAAAATTCCCCCTTTAAGAAATTTCTCCCTCGAATTTTTATTTTCCCACACTAAAACAGATATGTTTAACTCTACCTTGTCACTTCCTCCAGTTTTTATATTTCTCCTTCAAAATAGTGGTTTCTCCACCACACCTTGACAAGGGGCATTGTCTTATTTTGTATAAATTTTTCCCTATGATCTAAGATCTTCACTAGAATCTCTTCATAGGAAAGGTCATTATCTAATGGTACCACCTCTATATTGAGTACATGTGATGGGTGAGGTATGTACTTCCTCAAGAGTGATACATGGAATACATCATGTACTTGAGATAGGTTTGGTGGGAGTACTAGTCAATAGGTCACTGATGTGATGCGATCAAGGATCTCAAAAGGGACTATGTAACTTGGACTAAGCTTTCCCATTTTCCCAAATCTCATAAATCTATTCCTTGTTCATATCAGGAGGAATACCATATCTTCAACATAAAACTATATGTCTCATAGATGGTTTTAACAACAGCTCTTTTGTCGACTCTGAGCAGCTTTGATGTGATATCGGATGGTCTTAACCTTGTAAACTATTTCTTCAACCATTTTTGGACCCAGAAGTTTTCACTCCCCAAATTCATCCCAATTTGAGGGTGTTATACACCTCTTTCCACAAAGGGCTTCATAAGGAGTCATTTGGATTCTTCAGTGGAAACTGTTGTTGTAAGAGAACTCAACTAAAGGAAGATTTTGATCACATACTCCTTTGAATTCTACTAGGAATGATCTCAACATATCCTCAAGTGTTTGGATAGTCTTCTCAGATTAGCCATCAGTTTGAGGATGATAATTCGTACTGATGTTCAACTCAGTATTCAAAGTGCATTGGAGACTCTTCCAGAACATAGAGGTGAATCTTATATCTCGATTGGATATAATAGATAGTGGTACACCATGCAGCCTTACTACTTATTTGATGTACAAACATGTCAGTTGATCCAATGAGAAATACTCTCGAATTGTAATGAATTATGCTATATTTGTAAGACGATCCATAACAACTCAAATATCATTTTTTGCTTTGGATGTCTGGTGAAACATTACATGGTGATGTTCTTCTATTTCCATGTTGGTATGGGTAATGTTTTCATCATCCCATTAGACTTTTTCTTATCATCTTTCACTTGATAGAATACCAGGCACTTTAACGTATATTCGGATATATCCTTCTTCATGTTATCCCACCAATAATTATCTCAGACATCTCAATACATCTTTGTGTTTCTTGGGTGGATGGAGAAATTAAAACTATGTGAGTAATCCAAAAGTTCTTTCTTTAACTCCAAATTTTATGGAACACATAGTCCAGACCCAAATCTCACAATTCCATCTTAATTAACATTGAACTCCAAGGATTTCTCTTTTCTAGTAGTTTCCACTTTCTTTTGAATTCCCACGTCATCTTTTTTATCATCCTTTAAACTTTAAAAAAGAGATGGTTAAGTAGTCATTTGTGAAAGGATTGATGATGCTCCCTTTTTTATAATTATGATGTCCATCTTCATCAAATCTAAGAATATTGGATCATTTTCAATTATAATAAATGATATAATTACTAGTTCCTTTCTACTTAGATCATCCACCACACTAGGGTGGTAATGAATTGATTAGTCGTAATACTTGATGAGCTCTAACCATATTTGTTGGCGCAAGTTTAGATCATTCTATGAGAATGTATATTTGAGAATTTTTTGACCCATATATATTTCACACTTTTCTACAAAGAGATAATGACTCCATATTTTTATCGCAAAGGTCACAGCTTCCAACTCTATATCATGCATGGGATATTTTTTCTCATGAATTTTCAACTACCTTGAGGCATAGGTGATGACTTTTCCATTCTTCCTCAACACATAGCTCAGACCCTTTTTGAAGCATCACTAAAGATTACGAAAAGAACCCCACTTGTGGGTAGTGTGAGCCTAGGGGTAGTAATAATCTAATTATTCAACTCCATGATTCCTTATTCACATTCATAATCCCTATAAAACTTTACTCCCTTCTGAGTTATCTTGGTAATAAGGTTTGAAAATCATGAGAAATTTCTCACAAATCGGTGATAATATCCAGCTAACCCCAGGAAGCTACGAATATTCATCACATATGTCTCCATCAACCATCACTTAATTTCATTATTTTTTAATGATCTAATGATATCCCTTTTCTTGTGATGATATTCCCCAAGAATTAGACTTAATTCAACCAGAACTCGCACTTGTTGTAATTTACATAGAGATTATCCTTTCACATGGTCTCTAGTACAATGCTTAGATGCTCCTCATACTCCTCATTTCTATTGGATTATATTAGAATATCTTCAATAAATATTACCAATAATTTGTCTAGGTAATCTCTAAAGACTCTATTTGTCATGTTTATAAGGATTTTTGTAGTATTAGTGAGTCTGAAAGTCATTGCTATGAATTCATAGTGCATGTACCTTGTACAAAAAGTAATCTTGGGGATATCCCCCTTCTTCACTCTTACATGGTAATATCCCAACCATAGATCCATCTTGGGGAATTATTTTGATCCATGTAGATGATAGAACAAGTCATGAATTCCTAGAAAAGGATACTTGTTCTTTATCATGATTTTATTGAGTTCATGATAATCAATGAAAAGGTGAATTGACCAATCCTTCTTCTTAATGAAGAAGACTAGTTCACCCCATGGTGAAGCACATGGTCATATAAAACCTTTATCTTTATTATCATGTAGTTGTTTATTTATCTCCTCAAGCTCCACAACATCCATTCTATATGGTGTCTTAGATATTTTAAATGAACCAGGTAAAAGATCAATCGAGATTCAACAACTCTTCTAAGTGGAAATCCAAGAAATTGCTTGGAAACACATCAGCAAATTACCTTACAATAATCATTCCATCGAGGATGGTTACTTACATATACTCAATCATCTTATAAAGATACAAATTATCATAAAAAATTAATATCCATGCTTGAGATGATGGTTCGAAATAAGGTTCATCCTCCTCCTTGAACTTATATAGAATCAAGGGTTGATTCACCATATGGAGAGTGATTTCCCTCTAATGGAAATTTATGTTGGATCTATATAGGGAAAGTTAATCCATACCAAGAATTGAATAAAATTCAACTAGAGGAAGTATGAAGATGTTTTCTAGGAATTTCAATTCAAAAATTGTGATTGGGGAGGAGTTATATTCATTGGACGCAATAATTACCCCATTTGTCATTCTCACCTACTTCTCTACTTCCATGATTTGTGGTGGTGTTTGGATTGTTCTACTAAACATTCAGGATATAAAAGAATCTGTATAACTAGAATAAAAATGTATGTTCTCTATTCTAGAATGAATAACTAGTGTACTTGTCACCAATTTGTTGTCAGGATTCACATTGGTGATAGTAATGGAAAAATATCACCCTTTCTTACTTGGATGTTTTTGGTTTCCTCTAATTACCCATGGATTAGGGAACTAGTTCAAAAAGTCCTCTAGTTCCTTGTAGTTGTAGCAATGAACAGTGTGATGAGGTTAAATTAGATAATTACATTCCTCTTCCACACTAGTGGGTTTCTCCCATCAGAAATTGTAAGCCAGGAACCCTTATCTTTTGCGCATAAAGAATTTCCTTGTCCCCTTAGAGAAATTTTCAGGGTGCTTCTTCCTACACCTTTGGAAAAAAGAATTTTGGACTTTCTTAGAACCATTTTTTTCCATTGGACTATCAAAATTAAACTACACTTTCTGATTATTATCCCCATGATACCCCTGAGATTCTCAGATTTCCATATTAACTTTGATGGACAAGCAGATAATCTTCTCATGTCTTTCAAAGTTACGGATCACCAGGGCTTTCTGTAGTCTTTGTTTTAGCCCACCAAAGAAGAGGTAAACCTTGCATTTAGGGGTAATGATAAAACCAGAAGTGTATCAAGAAAGTCTAGTAAAGTTTTCCTCATACTCCCCAATAGATTCTTCATCTTATTTCTTGATTGCATGGAAATCTCTTTGCATCATAAGAGAGAGGTTGCGGGGGAAATATTTATCAAAAAACAGTTTCCATAAATCCTTCCATCCAAATGCCCTGATCTCTTCCTTAGGCTTCGTATTTTTTATCACTGTCCACCATTGATCAGCTTCACCCCCAATACTATAAAAATCCAAAATAAACTTCTCTTGTTTGTAACATTGATGGATGGAGAAGATATTCTCAATAGAGTTGATCCATTGTTTGGTGATTGAGGGATCCGATGATCCGTTAAAAGTTTGAGGCCTTTGTCTCGTGAATCACTCTATTGTGACTTATTCATTCTTAGGGGGGTTTGTAGTTCCTCTTGAACCATGGTTCTATTCAAAATATCAGTCAACTGAGATAGTATCATGACAAAGATAGTGATTCTCACTCCCATCGGTTTGATCATCTCACTGGAATAGACATCACATTGATCTTTGCATCAGTTGTTAGCTCGAGTGATCCTATTACCGAAAATTTTATAGAATAAAAGGAAGACTATGAGTAATTATTTTAAAATATTAAACACATAAAGTGGAATCCAATGATAAAAAAGGGATAACTTATAAATTATATTTATCTCTTTAACTTATGAATTTCTGGGCTTCAATATAAGTTATCCATGATATATTTTTGTAACATATATTTGTAGGGGATTTTTTTTCTCTAGAAATAATGATTCATACTATGATTATGAATTTTCCAAATCATATCTCCTGGGAGTGTCGAATGAAGAGTACGGAAAGGCCCATTGTCATGAACCAGTTCTCATTTGAGTCTAACTCAATGCGGTGTTTTCAGGTTTTACCACTAGATACATCTATGCCAAAGCCACCTCTACTTGTTCATATCCAGATAGGGATGTATTTTTTTTATAAACCAATAACTCTATACTCAAAAAAAATTGGGATTAGTTTCTTATACTCAGTCTTACCTCTAAGGCTTTCACTACAATTATATAACTTTAATCCCAAAAATAACTAAACTTATCCTTTGATATCATCTTTAACAACGCTACTCTTTATTTCACATTTAAACATGCTTCATTACATAAACATTCACTTAATAAAACCTATATGATTGATAGGTATAGTGTCTTTGGGGATTATGAACATTACATGACAGCTTAAGATATAAAATACAACATATTTATTGAAAACTTCTTTTACATGACCACAATATTCCTTTGTACTTTGCATTGAATGTGATAAATTGAGGACATATACAAGAAAAGTGTGAGATATAAATCTCATTAAGGGGGTAAAAAATTCATAACATGAATAATACAAAACATTTTAGGGAATAAGAATAACAATAGAGTGCAAGAGAAACATGAACATAATGGAATGATATAGCATGATTATCATAACATGGAAATATGGTAACACCTTCTAACATTGAACCATTAATATAAATGAATCAGCTAAAACCTTATCCCAATATGGGGGGAAATTTTCTAAAATGAAACAGGTAAACCCCAATCCTAATTTTGTGTATCATGATACTAAACATTACCCAATTCATTAGATCACTATCAGGGAAAATGTCACGAACCGTCCTCGGGGCCCGTGCCATGACTACCCCAAGCCCGCCTTCCATAGGCCAGGGGCTGGCGACTAGCACCAAGGCGTAAATCCCGATAAAAAGGGAATGCATTGCCTTTGTAAAGTGAACAAACACCACAGAGTAAGAAACAGAAGAAGTAAACACTAAGTAAAAATGAGTACAACAGTAAGTATAGAAAAAGTAAGTGGGCCAGTATACAAACCCAAACTGAAAGTAAAGTACAACTGGAAAGGGAAAACAAAAACTGAAAAGTAAAACTGCAATGCCGAGCTGTCCACTGGAAATCCCACCTGAAGGGTGGGTACAGATAGCTCCACTGCTCCTCAGGTCCCGCCGTCCGCTCTGAGTATGTTCCGCCCAGTGGTCCACCTCCAGGTATCATCTGGCTCTGCAAGCCTCAACCAAGATCAATGTTGTCCGTCGTTTGCAACCAACACAACGTAGTGCGGGCATAGACCGTGCAGGGGTGAGTATAAGCTACGCAGTAGGGACCCCGAGACCCCCAAAGGTCTCCCAGTATCCACAAAGGATAAACCACAAAGGAAAGGTAAATCACGAAGTAACATCCGACACTGCTTAGGTATATGCCCATACATATACCTAAGTCATCAATTCTCATTCGGCTCCAACATCTGAGCCCAAGTACAACCCAATCCACACAGGAAAGAAAAACGTAAATCCACACATGATAGCACAACACAATCCACATAGGATAGTAAAACAGGATTCAGCTCACATAGGCATAATTCTTTGAAAGACGACAGATATGATCACTGGTCCATCTAAGTCGTTGGACCCACAAAGGATCGATAGGTACTAACCACCGCAATGAATCACACAGGATCGGACCCACATAGGATCTGTAGGCGCTGGCTCACACAGAACCACTGAGCACTGACCCACAAAGGATCGGACCCACACAGGATTGGTAGCACTGATCCATGTAGGATCGCTAAGTGCTGTAGTCATCGTCGTCAAATCCACTAAGGATCTCTACACAGTCGTCGTCGCAGTCACAGTAGCAGTCGCAGCCAGCTCTAGGGTTCCTGCACATAGCATGCTCGTTCGAGAGGGTCCACTCCATGATCCGAGAGGCTGATACATCAACTGACACATAGTACAGATTTTATGTATCCAAAAGATCAGTATCATCAACAGGAACTCAACGTCACAGACGGCGCGACAATCGGACGCTCGGTCTGAGAGTTATTGGCTTTTTCGTCCCAGGGGCCTGGTTGGTTTTTAAGGAAAAACCAACCCAACCGTACACCACCTGTGTCCAAACCTCAGATGGAGTAAGCCAAAAGATCCGTCTCACTAAGAGGAATCCATCAAAGTCGACGGCACGTCAATCTGATGTCCGAAGCTCAAGATATGAGCGTTTCCACTCTGAGGGCCCAGTTGGTTTCGTGTGCGAACCAACCTGGCCGAACCCAAAGTATTCCGAAACCTTGAGTGCAATATACCTAAATTACCGTCTCGATCCAAGGATTGCATCACAACTAACGGTGCGTCGATCGAAGGTCCATAGCCCAAGTTATGGGCAAAAGACCGAAGACGGTCCGAAAAAGGGGGTTTCATGCCCAGACCGACCCGGCTCAAGACCCCCCCGGTCGGCCCGAACCGGGTCGACCCACCCCGGGACCGGGTCGGCCCAGCCTAGCATGGCTTGGCCCGGCCTGGGCACAGCGCGCCCAGCGCGCTGGCCAACTCGGCCAACGGCCGAGCCATTTGGCAGGGGGTCTCCTACCCCCCTGGTGTAACCGCGGCCCCCCCATTTATGGGGGCCGTTTGTGCTGGCTGGACGGGGGAATTAATTCCCCCGGCTTCCCTTTGTCCGGCCGGCCCACACCGGCCGGCCGGTTCTACCAACATGGACCGGCAACGGCCGGTCCTTCCTCCTTCGCCGACACCAGCGGCCCGGAACCGGTCGTCGGTCACCCTACTCTGCCGCGGCCCAGAACCGGTCGCGGCTTGGTTCGTTCGGCATGGTGCGATGGCACCGTGGCCCCGCTCCGGCCACGGTGTCTTCGGTTTTCTTCGACGCGGAGCGACGGCGTCGTGTCCTTGTTCAACTTCACGGCGCCGCACATTACTCACCGTTCGATCCCGCGTGGTGCGACGGCACCACGCCATTCCATCCCAACCACAAAGAATCAAACAAGGATAAAGGATGAGGGTCAGCCATTTTTGTGCGGTCCAGCCCCCTCTCATTAACCGATATCATTTGGTCGTATAACTATTAATAACGGCAAACTAGAAATCACGGACAAAAATAATTAAATAAATTTAAACCCCTACCTTGATAAAAGAGATGACGAACGTCGGGATCGCAATGCGAGGATTTGAAGATGTTGACGGAGATTCGTCGCGGAAAACTATCACGAAAAGAGACGTCGCGGAAGAAAAACGTCGTAGAAGAAGACGTCGTGTCGCGGGTCGGTGTAGCAGAAGACGGTCTCTGAGGGCTTGGTGATCCACGTCGGAGATCGTTCGTTCTTCGTGTTCTTTGTCAAAGAGAATGAAGAACTCAAGACTTCCTTAGCTTTTTCTCCAAAGGATCTCAAACAACTGAACACCAACCCAATAAAATATGTTCTTAACTTATTTTATTAACACATCAAGGCTTTTGAAATTCATGTGTTTGAATTCCACATTAACTCACCTCATTAATTCCATAAGTTAATAAACATAAGTTAACAAAATTAATGGGAGTTGAGGAGGTTAGAGAATATGAAGGGGTGGGGTTCGTGTGGGCCCCACCACCCTCATAACCTTCCAAGGGAGGTTGGGTAGTTACCAAACTTCCATCCAAAGGATTAAACACTTAGAGTAAAAATAAAAATTGTTGTTTAATTTTTATTTTTAACTTCCACAATTATTATCATCAACTCTCGTGAAAATGCAACTCCGGAACAGGTGTTCCTAAGCAATTATCAGCTCTACGGTTTTAGCAGTGCCCTCGGAATTCGATTCTGAGCACCGGTTCAAAAGTTAGAAATTCACGCTCATTCGTTCACTGAACGTACCCGAGCTAAACTTCGGATAGAAATTCCGGGCAAACCGGGCCTCAGAATCAAGTGTCGTCTAAAACTACGTTCTTGTAAAATCCCAAAGAAAATTACGGAAAAAAATTCATTGAATTTTACGAGTCTTTAAATTACTCCCACCTCAGGGCTTTACGTCCCTGTAAAGATACATCGAAAACTAGGGAAACAAATGTTGGTACTGAGCACGCATCTGAGCCTCCCGCTCCCAAGTGCTCTCTTGGAGGTTCCCGTGCTGCCATCTGATGCGCACTAGAGGAATCGAACATCCACGTAGGACCCGCTCCTATCGATCGTCGATCTCCACTAGGACCTCCGCAAAAGTAACCCCATCATCAACGTCAAGCTCCCCATGGTCAATGATATGCGTCGGGTCGTACACGTATCTCCTCAGCTGAGATACGTGGAAGACGTCGTGCACCCGGTGCAACTGAGGTGGTAGAGCCAGGCGATAAGCCACCTCGCCAATCCTGCTGAGGACCTGGAATGGTCCGATGAAGCCTGGAGACAACTTGCCGCCTCAACCAAATCTTCGTAATCCATGTCGAGGTGAGAAACACAAGAAGACGTGGTCGACATCCTCGAAATCTAGTGGCCTCCACCTCCTATCAGCATAAGACTTCTGTTGGCTCTAAGCTGTCCTCATCCGCTCCTGGACGACCTGGACCTTCTCTGTCATGGCCTGGACCATCTCCGGTCCCACAAGTGCTGACTCCGAAGGGGTTTTCAAGCACAAAGGAGATCTACAAGGTCGGCTGTACAACGCCTCGTATGGTTCCATCCCAATGTTGGAGTGGTAGCTGTTGTTGTACGCGAACTCCAACAAGGGTAGGTGGTCCTCCCAGCTGCGACCAAAGTCGAGGACACATGCACGGAGCATGTCCTCGAGAGTCTGAATGGTCCTCTCCATCTGACCAACCGTCTGAGGGTGTAAGGCTGTGCTCAGACGTAGCTCCATCCCGAATGCCTCCTACAACCCCTTCCAAAGCTGGGATGTAAAGAGAGAATCTCGATCGGAGACGATAGATGATGGCACACCGTGAAGCCGCACAATCTCCAGAACGTAAAGTCATCCCAAGCTCTCCACTAAGCCCTGCTCTCTAATGGGTAAGAAGTGATCAGACTTGGTGAGTCGGTCGACAATCACCCAAATGGAGTTGTGACCTCTGGAAGTGTGTGGAAGTATAGTCATGAATTCCACAGATATCCCGTCCCACTTCTACTCCGGGAACTCAAAAGGTTGTACCAAGCCTGCTGGTACCTGGTGCTCTGCCTTCACCTACTGGCAGGTGATGCATCGAGAAACGAAATCTGCCACAGCCTTCTTCATGCCCGGACACCAGTGTTGTCATCTGAGATCCTATTACATCTTCTCCACTCCGGGATGTACCACCAAGGGAGCGGTGTGAAACTCTCTCAGCACCTCCTCCCATAAAGGGACTGGTACCAAGGTATGTCCTCTTAAAAGAATGTCCTGCTTTGCTCCAAAGGAGAAACCATCAGGTGCCTGTCCTGAGGATATTTGTGCACGCCGGATCTCATAGTCAGCATCCCCACGCTGTGCCTCTCTGACCCGCTGTAGTAGTGGAGGTGTGACTATGAGAGACTGGAGGAAGGTTGCACCATCTCTATCCACGAAGGATATCTGCAAAGAGTCCAGCTTCTCTGTCACCTCCTCAAGTAGCTGAATGCCCATCCTCCTGCTGAGATCATTGGCTACCACATTCCCCTTCCCAGGAGTATAGAATATCTCAAAGTCATAGTCCTGGAGGATCTCGAGCCATCACCTCTATCTCAGATTCATGTCCTTCTGAGAGAAGATGTATCTGAGACTATAATGGTCAGAAAAGACTGTAAAACGCTCGCCCATCAGGTAATGTTGCCATGTCTTCATAGCGAAGACCACTGCTGCTAACTCCAGGTCATGGGTAGTGTAGTTCTTCTCATGCGGCCTCAACTGACGTGATCCATAGGCGATCACTGCCCGCTCCAACATCAAGACACATCTGAGTCCGGTCCCAGATGCATCGCAGTAGACTACATACCCTACTCCCTCCTTAGGCAACTTCAAGATTGGTGCGCTGGTCAATCTCTGTCTTAGCTCCTGGAAGCTCTACAAACATCTATTTGACCACACGAAGGGTTTCCCCTTCTTCGTCAAAGCTGAGAGTGGTGCCGCAACTCTGGAGAAGTCTGGCACGAATCTCTGGTAGTATCCAGCTAGTCCCAAGAAACTCCGCTCCTCCGTCACACTCCTGGGTGGCTCCCAAGCTAGCACTGCCTCGATCTTCGTAGGGTCCATTGCAACTCCCGCCTTAGATATGAGGTGTCCCAAGAAGTGGACCTCACATATCTAGAACTTGCACTTAGAGAGCTTACCATAAATCTGGTGCACTCGGAGTGTGTCTAGTATAACCCGTAAGTGGTAAGCGCGCTTCTCCTCAGTCGTTGAGTAAATCAAAATGTCTTCGATGAAGACTACAAAAAATCGAT
Source organism: Viscum album (assembly GCA_963277665.1). Lineage (NCBI taxonomy): Eukaryota > Viridiplantae > Streptophyta > Magnoliopsida > Santalales > Viscaceae > Viscum > Viscum album. The sequence goes on along the minus strand of OY728166.1, from coordinate 900,308,056 downwards.
CAAGGTATGGCTGAAAGATCATGTTAATGAGGGCCACGAACACTGTTGGAGAATTGGTTACATCGAATGGCATAACCAAGAACTCATAGTGGCCATAACGGCATCTGAAGGTCGTCTTATGCACGTCCTCGTCCCAAACTCTGAGCTGATGATAGCCTGACCTGAGGTCTATCTTCAAGAACCACCATGCTTCCTTGAGCTGATCAAAGAGGTCATCAATCCTCAGTAGTGGATACTTATTCCTCACTGTCACCTGGTTCAGGCGACGATAGTCGACACAAAGTCGCAAGCTCCTGTCCGCCTTCTTGGCGAACAATATCGAGGAAGCCCAGGGTGAAACACTGGGTCGGATGAACCCCTTCCCTATAAGTCCTCCAACTGTACCCATAGCTCTCGAAGCTCGGCGGGGGAGATCTGATATACTGGATTCAATATCGGGGATGTCCTGGGGTATAGGTCAATATAAAATTCTACCTCTCTGCGACGAGGTATCCCTGGAACATCATCGAGAAAGACGTTCGCAAACTGATCCACCACTGCAGGAAAACTAGGACTCCGCACGTCAACACCTCCTAGGATGAGGCTAGACAACTGGTGAGTGATGGGCTATCCTCTCCTCCGCAGATGTCCATCATATTCTGCAAAGGCTCCCTTCTCCCCGGTGAAGGTGAACCTGATCCCGTCGGTGCGTACACATCGCACCTTGCGCCTAATACATTCAATCTGGGCATGGACTGTAGATAACCAATCCATGCCCAAGATGACGTTGTAAGGCCTCGATGCTGCTACAAGAAGATCCCAACCGAATCTCTTTCCTCCTAGAGTAAGCTCACACTGCCGGCACCAGTGCGTAATCATCGAGTCTTCTCTTGTAAAAGTCTCTAGCCGTAAGGATCGATCCAACGGCACTGTCGGAATCACCGAGCTCCGAACAAGGGCAGCGGCTATGAAAGAGTGACTCGATCCAGTGTCTATAAGAACTGCAGCAAGGGTGTAATAGACACAAATAGTACCTCGAATCATCTCAGGTGCGCCGTGGTCGTAGGCCGCTGCTGCCTAGAACTGTGCCTGTCTCTGCCCGCCAGCTCCCTGTGGTCGGGGTGGACCTCTTGGTGGTGGTGGTGGTAGATCCTCAAGCGTCTCCCACCACCTGCTGCTCGGCCAGCTCCTCTGGCTTGTCCCCCTCCTCCCTGTGGACTGCCATAGTCGAACCTGTGCCTCTGCCTTGGTGGTCCCTCAATCATCTGTTGCTCCTCGGCATTGCGGGTTGGGTAGTCACGAGCCATGTGGCCCTGCCCGCCGCATGAGTAGCACTGCCTGCCTCTCGAAAGACTGGCTCCATGCTGTGTGCCCCGCACTGCGGAGCTAGTGTCCTGAGGTCATCTACCTAAGGGTCTGGTATGCCTGGGCCCAAGAGTCATCCGTCGACTGCCTGCTGCAGAAGACTCTGCTACGTGCCACCCTGCGGTGGGTCTTGTCGCTGGTGTAGACTCAGCAAGAAAGCTCTCGATCAAAAGGGCTCACTCCAGTACTCCTGTCTGGGTCGGAATTCTGAGGGAGACCAGCAATTCCCTGATCTCGTGTCTCAATCCCTGCTCAAAGGTCCGAGCCCGGAAGAATGGGTCATGTACCATGTCTGTCGAGTAGCGCGAGAGATCGGTAAATCTCGCCGAGTAATGGAAGACCGTCATGTTGCCCTGCCACAGCTGAAGAAGCTCCTGGATGCGTACCGCACGGAGGGTGGCTGGGACGAACTCTGAGCGAAAAAGGTTCTCAAAGTATGTCCAGAGAAGAGATGCCTCATCGTGCACCTGGAGCATCAAGCTCCACCATCTACCTACTGCTGCGTGCAGTAGGCTCGCTGCGAGGATCACCATGAGGTCTGCTGGTGTCCTCACTAACTGAAAAACTCGTACCACTGCCTCCAGCCAGTCCTCGGCTGCCTAGGGGTCCGTCTACCCATGGAACCTGGGTGGTCGCTGGCACTTGAACTCATGCAGTGCACTGAGGCGATGTGCATCATCAGTGGCTAGTGCTGGAAGCATCGGTGGCTCAGCAGGTAGAGCTACCGCTGGTGCCACTGCGGACAAAGGGCCATGCACCGAGGCCTCGTCGCTCGGTGGGTTGTCGTCATGCTCAACTCTCGGAACCCTAGCTAGCTGCCACCGTGGGGCCATCCTGAAAAGGAAATAGGTGTGCCATGGTCAGAACAATATACCTGGTGAGCTGATACAAAGTAATCACAAAGAAAACTTGAAACACACATGCAATCAATGTTTTCGTGCATTAAGTCGGAAATCAGAAGTCAGGGTACTGGTGTACGGATACGTCAGCCGCCACACCAACACTGGACTCCCTGGAATGATAACCACACTCAATACGCTTAACATTATTGCTTCTCATAGAAAAAGATCAGAGTCCAAAGTTCTGTGGTAGAACTGAACTCCTCTGATACCAATTTGTCACGACCCGTCCTCAGGGCTTGTGCCGTGACTACCCTAAGCCCGCCTTACATAGGCCAGAGGCTGGCGACTAGCACCAAGGCGTAAATCCCGGTAAAAAGGTAAGGAATTTCATTTGTAAAGTAAACAAACACCACAGAGTAAGCAACAGAAGAAGTAAACACTAATTAAAACTGAGTACAACTGTAAGTGCGGAAAAAGTAATTGGGCCAGTATACAAACCCAAACTGAAAGTAAAGTACAACTAGAAAGGGAAAACAACAACTGAAAAGTAAAGCCGCAACACTAAGCTGTCCACTGGAAATCCCACCTGAAGGGTGGGTACAGATAGCTCCACTGCTCCTCGGGTCCCGCCGTCCGCTCCGAGTATGTTTCGCCCAATGGTCCACCTCCAGGTACCGTCCGGCTCTGCAAGCCTCAACCACGATCAATGTTGTTCGTCGTCGGAAACCAACACAACATAGTGCAGGCAAAGCCCATGCAGGGGTGAGTATAAGCTACTCAGTAGGGACCCCGAGACCCCCGAAGGTCTCCCAGTATCCACAAAGGATAAACCACAAAGGAAAGGTAAATCACGAAGTAACATCCGACACTGCTTAGGTATATGCCCATACATATACCTAAGTCATCAATTCTCATTCGGCTCCAACAACCGAGCCCAAGTACAACCCAATCCACACAGGAAAGAAAAACGTAAATCCACACAGGATAGCACAACACAATCCACATAAGATAGTAAAACAGGATTCAGCTCACACAGGTATACTTCTTCGAAAGACGATAGAGATGATCATTGATCCATCTAAGTCGCCAGACCCACAAAGGATCGATAGGTACTAACCCCTACAATAACCCACACAGGATCGGACCCACATATGATCGGTAGCACTGATCCACGTAGGGTCGCTGAGTGCTGTAGTCGTCATCGTCAAATCCACTGAGGATCTCTGCACAGTCGTCGTCGCAGTCACAGTAGCAGTCACAGCCAGCTCTAGGGTTCTCGTACACAGCAAGCTCGTTCGGGAGGGTTCGCTCCACGAGCCGAGAGGCTGATACATCAACTGACACATAGTCCAGATTTGATGTATCCAAAAGTTCCGTATCGTCAACAGGAACTCAACGTCGCAGACGGCGCGTCAATCAGACGCCCGGTCTAAGAGTTATTGGCCTTTTCGTCCCAGAGGCCCGGTTGGTTTTTAAGGCAAAACCAACCCGACCGTACTCCACCTGCATAAAAACCTCAGTCGGAGTAAGCCAAAAGATCTATCTCACTAAGAGGAATCCAAAAAAAGTTGACGGCACGTCAATCGGACGCCCGAATCTCAAGATATGAGTGTTTCCGCTCCGAGGGCCCGGTTGGTATCGTGTACGAACCAACCCAGCCGAACCCAAAGTATTCTGAAACCTTGATTGCGATATACCGAAACGACCGTCTCGATCCAAGGATCACATCGCAACTGACTGTGCATCTATCAGAGGTCCGTATCCCAAGTTATGGGCAAAATATCGAAGATAGTCCGAAAACGGGGGTTTCGGGCCCGAGACCGACCCGGCCCGAGACCCCCCCTGGTCGGCCCGGCCTCGTGGACCGACCAGGCGGCTGGCCCGGCATGGGCACAACACGCCCAGCGCGCTGGCCAGCTCGGCCAACGGCCGAGCCCTTTGGCAAGGGGGGGTGGGGGCACCTGCCCCCCTGGTGTAACCCCCCCCCCCCCCATTTATGGGGGCCGTTTGTGCTGGCTGGCCGGGGGAATTAATTCCCCCGGCTTCCCTTTGTCCGGCCGGCCTGCACCGGCCGACCGGTTCTTCCAACATGGACCGGCGACGGCCGGTCCTTCCTCCTTCGCCAACACCGGTGGCCCAGAACCAGCCGCCGGTCACCCTGCTCCGCCGTGGCCCAGAAATGGTCGCGGCTTGGTTCGTCCGGCGTGGTGCGACGACACCGTGCCCTTCCGTCGCGGCCCCGCTCCGGCCGCGGTGTCTTCGGTTTTCTTCGACGCGGTGCGACGGCATCGCGTCCTTGTTCAACTTCATGGCGCAGCGCGACGGCGCCGCGCATTACTCGCCGTTCAATCCCGCGTGGTGCGATGGAACCACGCCATTCCTTCCCAACCACACAGAATCAAACAAGTATAAAGGAGGAGGGTCGGCTGTGTTTGTGCGGTCCGGCCCCCTCTCGTTAACCGATATCATTTTGTCATATAACTATGAAGAACGACAAACTAGAAATCACGGACAAAAATAATTAAATAAATTTAAACCCCTACCTTGATAAAAGAGATGACGAACGTCAGCATCGTAAAGCGAGGATTCGAATATGTTGAAGAAGAGTCGTCGTGGAAAACCATCACGAAAAGAGATGTCGCGGAAGAAAAACGTCGTGGAAGAAGATGTCGCGTCGCGGGTCGGTGTCGCGGAAGACGGTCTCCGAGGGCTCGGTGCTCCACGTCGGAGATCGTTCGTTCTTCGCGTTCTTCATCGAAGAGAATGAAGAACTCAAGACTTCCTTAGCTTTTTCTCCAAAGGCTCTCAAACAACTAAGCACCAACCCAATAAAATAAGTTCTTAACATATTTTATTAGCACATCAAGACTTTTGAAATTCAAGTGTTTGAATTCCACATTAACTCACCTCATTAATTCCAAAAGTTAATAAACATAAGTTAACAAAATTAATGGGAGTTGAGGAAGTTAGAGAATATGAAGGGGTGGGGTTCATGTGGGCCACACCACCCTCATAACCTCCCAAGGGAGGTTGGGTAGTTACCCAACTTCCATCCAAAGGATTAAACACTTAGTGTAAAAATAAAAATTGTTGTTAAATTTTTATTTTTAACTTCCACAATTTTTATCATCAACTCTCGTGAAAATGAAACTCTGGAACAGGTGTTCCTAATAAATTACCGGCGCTATGGTTCCATCGGTGCCCTCGGAATTCGATTCTGAGAACCGGTTCAAAAGTTAGAAATTCACGCTCGTTCATTCACTGAATATACCTGAGCTAAACTTCGGATAGAAATTCCGAGCACACCGGGCCTCGGAATCAAGTGCCGTCTGAAACTGAGTTCTTGTAAAATCCCAAAGAAAATTAAGAAAAAAATTTCCTTGAATTTTACAAGTCTTTACAGCAAACCCTTCAAAAACATTTTAATCTCATCCTTAAGTTTTCCACATAGATCATATAGCATGGATTCATTCAACTTCATCATTTATTATACAATAAAGAAATTATGATTACATTTATAAATTTCTATAATAAAAAACTATGTGTGCATAAATCTGAATACCCTTGATAGAGAATGGGCATGCTATTCACTACACGATGATTTTGTACTGGAAAATTGTGGTGCAATTTCAACAGCCTAATAGCGTAACATAAAAATTCATAAAAATGGTTGATGAGAGGGAAAGGGGTATCTATTCATATATACATGAAATTAAAAGTTATAGGGACTTATATATACATGTCCCAACACAAGTAATTTGGAAATAGAAGAAGTAACATAATAATGAAACTTGATGAAAGAGAAGAAATAGAATAATTCTTACGAAATTTCTGCATGGTAATGGGTGTACATTAGAGAGATTAATGAAAGATAAATAGGTATCTCATCATAAAAACATAATGACGGAATTATGGGGAGGTGAAAAAACATAACCCATCATTTTTAGTTGAAAATAAAAGGGTGTTTCAATATAAGGAAATAGAGATAAAAATGAGAAATGAAGGAAAGTAAGGATCTCTTACTTAGATGTGTGACTTCAAAAGCTTGAAGAGCAGATTCTTGAAATCATGGGAACCTCAGGGGGATTATAGAGAGGGGAGGATAGATTAGGAATATGCTCAAAGGATTTTGAGTGAAGTGAAGTGGGATATTGGGTGGGTTTATATAGAAAATGAGAGAGGAATTAAATAATATTTCACAAACTTAGGTTTTGAAACCTATATAATTAAATACTAAAAAACACAAATTGTCCCATTGTATTTTTCCATGTTTTATTCCAATGGTTTTCTCAAAATTTGATTGAAAAAAAATTATTTTATAATTCCAATGGTTGAACATATAAAAATATTATCTATTCTTATGTGGAGGTGAGTAACATTATTAAAGATATGAATTTAAAATCATAAGGTATATTATGCATTATGGAGGATTCACTAAGGCTTTATAAAATAAATTAAAAAAATATAAAATCACATTATTTTAATGGGGAAACATATATTGGGCCAATAATATCCTTTCTATTATTTATTACATCATTTTGGGGTTATTATGATGTCATAAAACATACTATATATTTACATATAATTTTATTTTTACCCAAAAATATAACTCTCAGAAAATTATGAAAAATTTCTCAGTCGAATAATTTTAATATTCTGATTCCAAAAATAATATTCATCTTATCTAAATAATTTTATAAATAAGTGAATTATCACTTTTAAAATCAAAACCGACATTTATTGATAATTCATGGGTTTGGAAAAAAAATTTCAAACTTTAATAAAAATTATATTTACTTTATAAAAATTATATACTCATTAATTGTTCATAATTTTTTTGTGATAATAACTTATTAAAATATAATTTTATTTCAAAAATTTATTAATTTCTTAATATATATTCTTCAAAAAAATACACTTTCTCATTTATCATGTAAAAAATATAACTCTTATCAAACTGATTACATACTCATTTAGAGATAAAGAACTGATGTAATAATATTTTATATTATTTTTTTATAATATTATTAATAAAATAACCTTATTTTAATATAATAATTACTATTTTTACCTGAAAACTTAACTTGTCAAAGTTATCATTCTTTTAAGAAAGACTATTCTCATAAAGTAATTGGTGGAATAATACTTTTATTTTTAAAAAGTTATTATTAAATAAGTCACTAATATATTATTACATAACACCTTATTACACCCAAATAATACCAGAGGGTAAGGTGTGTGATGGTGACAGACTCTTGGGACGACTCGGATAACATCATCTGGGCGGTAATCTCTATTAAATTGAACTTCTCTTGTAGGCGATTATTTTCAAGCTTAACTTATTGAAGCTCAGCTCGGTCTTGGTCAAGAGTGAAGCTCTGTAACACTACATCCATACCAAGCTCCGACAAATGATCTTCATACGGTCTTAGTATCCTGGATGACGTCATCCTACCTTTGTCTAGGTTGAATGTATTTTTTAAAAAAATTATATTTATATGAGTTGCTTGATCATGGTTAAACGACTATATTATCAATGATAATGATACTTAATGGTAATTTAAATTCAAAAATAATAATAATAATAAAGATTTCATGTGTTTTCTATATACATAAGACATTAAAAGAAAGGTAATTTTATTCATAAATTTTTGGGTTGTTACAGAACAAAAAGAGTTGATAAGCATTGATATAGTGAAATATGAATATGAAATTCAGTGGTAATTGATGTTTTGGGAAATATATTTGAGCGGGAAAACATTTTATAATCCTTCCAAAACAAGATTTTTCTCACCTATAAATAGAGGAAGTACTTGTACTTTTTGGATATGATTTCACAGTTGAAGGGAGAAGGCGGAGCGTTGAAGAAATTTTAGAGTGAAGGAAATTATAGAATGGTATTTCCTAAGGAAGTTTTCTAGAAAGAAGAAGAAAATGAATATCATAATCAATTGATCATTGTATTGGGTTAGATCATTCAATTGGGAATCATATTGGGATTTCCAAACCATGATAGAAGTAGTTTATAATTTTTTTAGTGGTTTTTTGGTAGATTATTATTATTATACTGTGAAATAATATTGGAAATATTAGTCTAGAAATTCAGATTAAGTATCATTAAAAAGTCCAAGATGTTCTTGTATGCTATTGGGTAGTAAAGTGGAGAATTTTTTTAGAGATATTAATTATGAAAGTTGACAATATAGCATAGTAACATGTTATAATGAATCTGGTGAAAGTTTTTAACATGTTAAATAAATTTTACTACGTCATATTGTGCTACTTGAATCACATGAATTATTGTATTGAAAATATTTCTACACGAGTTTAAGGTAGTATCATACTCATTGTATCCAAAAAAAAGTATTATTTTCTAGTGGATTGGGTGTTATCAGATTGTTTTCATATGACACCAAGGATGTAGCTACTCTTGTTTAGTAGTGAACCTTGTAAATTATTTTGTTCTTGTGGATGTGTGATTGGTTTTTAGAAAGGTAAAAACTATTTAATAGGAGGTGAATGTTGTTCCAAAATAAAGGAAACATAAAATAAAAAGATATCACTTATTCACCCCCTCCCCCTATCAATGATACATTGATCCTGTAGGGCATTCTCCATTGGTATCATATCTAAAGTTCCCTTTCTTAACTATTTTCTGAAGATTTGAAAGGGATGCTATGATTGAGAATATCAATTATGTGAACAATAAAGGGATTCCATTTTTTGATGGTAAGAACTATCATATCTAGAAAGATATAATTTTTTTTTTATCTTGTGTCTACTAGGTATGATGTTCTTAAAGATGCAATGGATGGATTTCCTCCTATTGATGACAATGTTTCTCATACATCTATTGTCAATATGAATCCTAGGAATAATGGATGTCCTAATAATGATTTACTCTCATTACTTTATGAAAGTGTGTTTTTTAGAGTCAAAGGTACTTCCATCGCTAAGGGTATTTGACATAAGTTGAAAAACATTTATAAATATAATAAAAAAGTGAATAATGTAAATTTACAAATCTATATATTAATGTGTGAATATCTGAAGATGGGTGAGTATAAACATTTTGGTGACTTCTTTACGATGGTAAATGATATTATCTGCACTATTAGATATATTGGTGAAATTTTAAAATATTATACTATTATTGAAATGATCTTAACAATTATTTCTGACATGTTTGATGAAAAAGTTTATTCATTGGAATATAGAGATCCAAAAACATTATCTCTGGATAATTTTCAAAACACTCTCATTACTTATGAAATAAGAAGTGATAGAGATATAAATGAAAAAACAAAATTTTGCTGAGAAATTTATTTCAAATGTTAAAATTAGAAAAGATAAAGAATATTCTTAAAGAATAATAATCAAGTGATTTTGATTTCAAAAATGAGGTATGTAAAAATCTTGATAAATTTTTATCAATATTTTCAAAAAATGTGAAAAGAGATATAGATAAATATATGGGGAAACATCCCTTAAAATGTTTTGAATATGGATCTGTTGGGAACTTTGCAGAAACTTTTCCTAGAGAAAATGAAGAACATGATAGTGACAAAGATGATATAAGGTATAAAATGTCATAGAATAGATAAGGTGATAAAGATAAATATTTTTCCAATGGGAAAGGAAAAACGTTCTTCAAATATAAAAGAAGAATCTTATTTTCTAAATATTATAATGGAGAAGAAAGTAATTCTAAATCTAAAAAATATAATGATCATGTTGGAGAGAATATTTTTCATTACTACAGTTAGCGAGGATGAATTCAGAAGTATTAGTCCTGAATAATAAGAAGAAACTCAATTAGAATTTCATCTTAAGGAAGAATTGAAAGGAAGTCTGAGAAATATTGGAAGGTGTGGGAAATAAATCAAGAAGTTAAAAAATGAAAATAATTCAACTAATAATCCTGAATGTTTCCCATATGATAAATTAGCGCTACAAAAATAGATTAATGATTTGAATAAATATCTTGACAAATCAAATAATTATAAATATCACCTAGAAGATAAGATGAAATATGAAGAATAATAATTGTAACATGTTCAAAAAAATACTAAATATGAAAATAATGTAACAAGCATTGTGAATTTGATTTCAAAGTTGGTGAAATTTATAGAAAGGATAAAACTGATGAGGATAATAAAATTACCTTTAAAGCCCAAAAGGAAAGTTTAAGCTATTTCTAAAAAGATTAAATTTGGTAGTATTATCTATGTGTCCAAAACTAAAAAACTGTAGAACTCATAAGTTTCTAAAAATTTTGAGTTCAAAAAAGTTTTTATTTTATACGATTCTGATAAGGATGAAATGAAAACCAAGCAAAAAAAATATTTTGGTTGATAATAGAAATTTTTGTGGTCAACAATGTTCTGATAAAAAAGATAAGAAGGTTACGGAGAAACTTGCTTAGAAATCCAGTCAATATAGAAGTTTTGAAGGAAAATACTCAATATGTGTATACTACTATTGTTGTATTGGATTAAAAAATATGAAAAATATGTGTTCTTTTAATCAAAAAGATTAATACTATTCCAAAAAACTAAAGAAGACAAATTTTTAGTTGGAGTCAGTCCTCTCAATGGAATAATTATAAGATGTATGTTCTGAAGAAACCTAATAATGTTAGTGCAAAAACTGAAAATGGGCTCCAATCTTTGAAAACTATTTTTGAAAGGTGAGGATAACATTAAAACCTTACAAATGGTTGTATTTATTTTTTTTCGACATAACAAAATTTTGTTAACAATTATCAAAAGCTAATAGTTAATAAAGATAAAGGGAAATAAAAAGATCTTGTTATTGAAACCGTTCTTAGAGAAACAAAAGGATAAACCCCATGAATTATGGATAGTGTGTGTTATTCTGATATGATAGGATATTTTAAATTGTTAAAAAATGTAAAATAATTTCATTAAGTAAAAGTGAAATTTTGAAATAATTAATCTCTCAGAATCAAAGGTGTTAAATTATCCATCATTGGGGAAGACAATTTGAAACCAAAGAAATATTTTTTTGTTGATGGGATAAAACAAAACTTGTAAAGTGTTTCAAAACTTTTTTTGATAAAGTAAAAAAAATTATTTTCATGCACATGAGCCTTAGCCCAGTTTATGAGGACTCCTTAAGTGCATTCAGGCGACCCGGGATCGAATTGAGGCGGAGGCTAATTTCTAGGGGTACTATAGCAGGTACTATAGTAGGGATTGTGCAGTATTGTAGCATGTACTATAGCGAGACTTTAGTAGGCACTATTTGGAACTGTAGCAGCTTGGAATATTCCCCTATTTGGGCCATCAGGCCACCGATTGGGTCCTCGAGTCCTTTATTGCCTTCGGGCCACCCAGGCCTTCGTGTCAGTAAGGCCTTCAGGCACCCAAGGCCTTCGGGCCTCCTTAAGTGCATATAAAAACCAAGCAACTGATAAAAACAAGCTTTATAAAAAGGATGATCAAGGATAATTCACCATAGAATAATCTAAATGGATTTCAAGAAAGATAGGGTATGTCACCTGCCATCGGGGCAAGCCTGTGCATGCACAAGAATGCCTAGTCAAACTGCCATGCCAAGGTGGTGAGCTGATTTCACGATGAAGATGCTGGGGAGGAGCAATTCCAAGTAGTTAGTCTGGGTTATATGTAATGTTTCAAGCCTAAGGGAAATTAATTCCTCTAAGGCCTATGGTATATAAAATATTTATGTCTACGGGCCTTGTAAGGGTTCCACCTCTCCCCTTGAATGGTTGATTTTCAAAAATCAATAAAAATGAAGGCCTTCAGGCTATTGGAGGAAAAAAATTATTATTATAAAATATTTGTTTGTTGCCAAAACATAGGAAGATGTAAAAATAGTGACAATTTGACAACATATAAAAGTAAACTTATTCCAAGTTTTCCAGGCTCAAAACACTTGTTACATAGGCATTTTGGAAGAAAATAAATTATAGAATAAAAGGCAGAAACATATGTTTCATAGAAACATCAGAAAATTATCAAAGCGAGATAGTGTCTAGGGAATTCCTAATATGTTAGGAAGAAAATATTGGTGTTTCAAGATTTGTGAGAAGGAAAATATAACAAACTATGTTCATAATAAAGTCTAAATTTTTCAAAATGATCCCTATAACTTATTCATTTTGACATTTGTAGGCCAATGAGAAAATAATAAAATTATTGAGATAAGTGCATCATTAATTTCATAGATCACTTTATTTTAAATACTTGTGTTATGTATATGAAACATAAGTCATATTCTCTGAAAATAGTTAAAAATTACAAGAGGATAGCTGAGAAGTGATGTGAGTATTCAGTGAAGAAGTTGAGAGATGAAAATCATGGTGAATATAAAAATGAAAAGTTTGAATTTTATCTTGAGAAGAAATGAATTTTTCATGAGTTCAGTACACAATACACTCATAAAAAAATGGTGTTTCTAAAGGGGACAATACAAGTCCACTTGAAATTTGAATAACTATGTTACTTGAACTTGGTCTATATCATTACTTTTGTAGGCAATCCATGATTATTTTTGTTTATATTAAAAATGATGTTTCTACATTACAAGATCATATATAAAACCATATGAAATTTTTTATGAAAAAATAATAAGTTTCAAACACATAAGAGTTTTTGGTATTTCATTCATCATAAAGAGTAATGGTGTAAACCTTGTAATGTTTAAAAAAAGGTGAAGATAAAATTTTTCTTGGAAATTATTCAACAGAAATAATATATAGATGTTTCAAAAAATAAATGGAAATGTTAGTTGATTATATTGATGTGAAAATTATTGAAAGTCTAGAGAATATCTTAAAAAACATATACTAATAAGGAAGATAAATAGGATGAGGTAATATCTAGTGAAAATTTTGATAAGGATACTAGAAAAGGTATTCCTACTCAAAAAGAAGAACCAGACTGCTATTTTAAGTGATGAGTAAGAATCTTGAAAATTTGATCCTAGAGTGAGAAATAAAGTGGAAGCTCAAAACATAATTGGTGATCAAAATAAAAAGGTTTTAATAATAAGAACATCAAAATTTATTACACATACTTCTTTGTATTAAAAAATTCAGCTGAAAGATGTGAATAGGTCTTTTGAGCATTCATAATGGGTTCAGGATATGAATTAAGAGCGATATCATATAGAAATTAATGATACTTGGGAACTCGGACCTAAACCAAATAAAGAAACTTATTAGTGAAAATGGGTTTTTTGGAACAAGCTTAATGAATATGTTGAAGTGATAAGAAACAAAGAATGTTTAGTTTGCAACGGTTACTCAAAGATGAAGGCAATGAATTTGAGGAAACTTTTTCTCCATTTCCATGGTTAGAAATAATCAGAATATTTATTTCTTTTACTACAAAATGAAGTTACAAAAATTTTCAGATGAATGTGAAGTCAGTGATTCTAAATTCGGATCCTGATGAAGAATTTTATATTAGAAAACTTTTTGTATTTTTGGTCGGTAAATAATAAAGATATGTGGTAAAGTTAAAGAAATCCTTGTACGAGATAAAACAATCTCTTAGGGAATGGTAGTCCAAATTGGAATCCTTGTTAAGACAGATGGATTTTAAGAAGGGAAGAGTTTATAGTAATCTATATATCAAATAAATTCATCAGTTTTCTCTCATTATAATTGTTTATGTTGATGAAAGTATCTATGTTGGTAATGATGAAGGAACTCGTGAAATATTTGAAGATATAAAAAAGTTATTTTAGATGGCCATGATGGGGTTAGTTACAAATTTTACAAGAGAAGAAAAACATTTTTATTTCCCAAAAAAATTATGCTAAGGAAATTCTTAAGAATTTCATAATAGAAAATTTGAAACCTATTTTAACACCAATTTTAGTGGGAACCAATTTGAAAAAATATGGGGATGTCATAAAAGTTGATCTTAAAGAGTTTCTAAAGATGATTTGGAGTTTTTTATATTTGACTACCTCAATACCCAACATTTTTAAGTAGTTAACTTATGTGAAAGATTTCACAGTTCTCTAAAATAATCACATTTTATGGATATAAAATGAATTATTAAATAGAATAAAGGCACATCATATTTGGGAATCAGGTATGATATCTCAAAAAGTATTGACTTGTTCGGGTATTTATATACTGCATGGGTAGGAAGTGTGGATGATAGAAGATATATATCTAGTTGATTTTTCTTTATGGGGATCATTTATGTTACATTTAATGAAAATAAAAAACATTCAGTAACTCTTATCATATTAGAAAATGATAATGTCACTACCACTTGAGCCACTACTCAACTTATTTGGATGAAGACTGAGTTTGACTATTTACTTGTTGAAGTGAAGTTAACGTTTCTCTTGAGTTGTGATAATAAAATTTCAATCAACCTTAAAAGAAACTATGTAAAACATTCCCATTCAAGATATACTGATATCAAATATAATTTCATAAAAGAGCATATATAAAAGAATAAATTGAAGTAGTAGTATATTCCAAGTATGAAATAGTTGTTGACATTTTCACAAAACCAATACCAAAGGACACTTTTTCTAAATTGATGTTGAACATGGTCATCCAAACACTTTCTCATAAAGTTTGAGGTATGTGTTTTCCCCTCTATCATCTTGTATTTTGATAGTGTTTTCAAAGGGGAAGAATTGTGTAATAATTATTTCCATTGATATGTGATAAACCATTTAAGGAAGCATATATGTAGGGAGAGTTTTGGGTTGTGATTTCAGCATTGTAAATGTGTAAACTATTATAAATGTTTTTTGGAGTGGTTGTAGGAAAACATTGTTTATAGGAAAGTGGAGAAATAAAATAAAGAGGTGAAAACATTTGAGTAGATTTTCAATATTCACTTATTTTGGATTGCATGGTTTTTCTATCAATGATTCTTTTTTCCTACAATGAGTTATCAAAAATATGATTAGAATTTTTTATAAGTATTCCACTTCTTGATATTAAAACGTTAGTTGATTTATGAACCATGGTTAAAAAAAATATCCAAAGGAGGGTATTGTTAGGACCAAGCTAATAAGGAAGATGATCAGACACATAATCATAATCTAGTATTGTATTTTGTTGTCAATGAAATGTCAAAGAAGAAGAAAATAACCTCACTTTTTATTTTTTGGTGATCGGGCTCACTATCATATTTAAATGATCGGACTCAAAAAGCTTAAGAAATTATATTGGTTTGGGAAGACATTTTCTGGATGAAAAGGTTTATTAGACTCATTTAAAGTCAGGAATGAAGTATTTATCACAACGAGAATCTTTATTAGAGCCTTAATTACTACGATAAAAATATAATGATGATTTTCTAATCTTTTAGTTCTTTTAATTCAAAAGTTTTCTAGAAAACATTTGATAAAATCCTTATCAAAAAAAGGGAAAAAGTTATTCCAATCATATTGAGGTTCAGATTGGAAAGAAAAATGTTTCTAAAGGAATGAGACATTACAATAATTTACATTATCATTCTAATTATGCTGAATTAGATATTAAATGTTTTCAAAGTTCTGAGGAATTAATGACATAATTATAAGCTTATAAAAGAAGTAATTTCTTAAAGTACAAACATTCTAATGTGATATCAACGGATGTAGAATAGTTTGAAGGTTGTGATGTTTTGTTTGGAATGTGAAAGTATGAATATGATGGTTTTTAGTAAAACTAATAAACCATGAGAAACATA
Source organism: Viscum album (assembly GCA_963277665.1). NCBI lineage: Eukaryota > Viridiplantae > Streptophyta > Magnoliopsida > Santalales > Viscaceae > Viscum > Viscum album. The sequence continues at coordinate 900,292,170 of OY728166.1, read as the reverse complement.
TATTCGGATAGATAATTTGTTGAATGTAGAAAATGTGAATCTTAATCAAAAAGAAAAGAAGTTTTTGAAGTTGAAGTTGCTAACACTGATTTATCAGACACAGTGTTCCACCTATCATCAAAGTTACACTGATACTGATCATCAAATACAGTTATAGTTGTAAAAGGTAATTAGAGGGAAAATTTTTATTTGTCAGAGATTAAGGGACAATTGAATCCAATGAAGAATTTTTTGGGGATAATTCATAATCAGACCACGGATCCATCAATACTGTAGTAAACCATCATTATCCAGATAAACTTTTAGATGTTTTAAATTGAGTCAAGAGAAAATAAAACATTTATTTTTTTTCAATTGGTTCAAGAGGAAATGAATTTATATTTCTTTATCATTTTTTCAAGATTCATTAAATTGGAAATGAAATTGATTATTAGAGTGAAACATAGACTGATCCATCAAACCCAGGCTGAAACTAATAACTTCATTGGACTTAGGATCATTGATCAAAGGAAAAGGAAAAATATTATTAATTTAAACAGCTACGAAATTATTTTCATTGTGATCAAAAAGTTTGAAAAGTTTTTTTATAATAGGTTGAAGATAACGATAAATATTTTTTCATAATTGTTGATATATTTAGAAGTTTCTATTATGTTTTTGGAAAATGAAAATATGGTTGTAGTATAACGGATTAGAAAAAATGTTAATGGAAGAATGCATTAAAAGATATTATTTTATCCATTGAAATAGGTAATTATAATGGGACAATTGTATTGAGAAGACATATTCTTGTTTTTTATTCAACATGTTTCAATTAGTATAGATAAATGTAAACAAGAATTTTTTGTTGGGAGTTTTCCCTCATCATAATAATAAAATTTAAATAGAAATCAAAATGAGACTAAATATTTTGAAGAAAGTAATAAGCAAAATTATTTCATGAGAAGGTTTGACAAGGGACAAGAAGAGTCTAAAATAATTAAAGAAGTTAAATATTAATTTTAAATTCAAGGGTAATTAATGTTTCGGGAAAAAAATTTAGTTGGAAAAATATTAAAAATCCCACCCAAAACAGATTTGTATCAACAATAAATAGAGGAAGTACATTGTACTTTCCTAACACGGTTGCACTATTGAAGAGGGAAGAAGGATCACTAATGTAGTTTTAGAGAGAATGATCTTTTATATTGGGATTTCCTAAGGATGTTTACAAGAATAGAGAAGAAGAGGAAAACTATATTCAGTTATTCATCATATTGGGAAGGATCATTAGACTGAGAATTTGATTAAGAATTCCAAACTGAGATAGAAGTAGTTTAGAATTTTTCCATTGGTATTCTGATATAGAATTATTATTTTACTAGGTATATCAGAATAGTAAATTAGACTGAGTATCATTAAAAAAGTTTAGAAATTTATTACCTTCTTTTAGGTAGGAAAGTAAAAAACTATTTTAATGATTTTATTTGTCAAAGTTTACAAATCAGTATAGTAACAGGTTTTGAAGCATCTGGTGAAAGTTTCTTAACATGTTACACAAATTGTAATACATAATTCTATTCTACATGAAGCACCTACACTATTGTATTGATCATAGTAATATTAATGTGTAAGGGTGTATCCTACCCATTGTATACAAATAAAAGGATTTTTTTTCAAGTAGATTATGTGGTATCCGATTATTTCCATACCATACCCAAGATGTAGCTACTCTTGTTGACTAGTGAACCTTTTGAATTTTTGTGTTTCTATGGATGCATGACTGGTTGTTTTCATCAAGATGACAACTCTTTAATAATATTTAAAGGTTGTTTCAAAATAAGTGAAACATAAATGAAAAAGATATCACTAATTCACCCCTACCCCTCTTAGTGATTCATTGATCCTACTGGGAATTCTCACTTTATCCCATAGTATCCATGAATCAGCTTATTAGGATGGTGTCATTTCAATCCTTTTATCCCTTCATACTATACTCTTGGTACGATTCATGATTTTCCCTTCAACAAGTGTTTGATAATTTTTACTATAGATGGACATAAGATGTTGACATTTTGAAAGATGTATGGTGACATTTTCACTAGATTAATATGATGTGGTCTATGATTACTTTCAAAATTTCCTACACATACATTGTTCCTTTGAAAAAATAAATATAAAAAATTAATAATATTGAGATATTGGATTTTTTTATGAAGGCCAAAAATCACGATTACCTGACAAATGAATAGTATGATGGATCATATGTGGTTAGGAAATAGATGTGATACCTATTCTATATGTGATTTTTGAAAAATAAATAAAATGAAAAAAGAAAGGAACATGGTACATTCTTGATACTTACTAGATATATTCACAGACCTTCTGTGAGTTTTTAAAGAATGGAAACATTTTTGTCTAAGTGGATTTACTTTGTTTCACTATACATGATTATTATGAATTTTACTTTAGATCTTACCCTCCACTTTGAGAATGATTTTTAACACTTTTTCACATGCCCTCATCCATATATTCCTTTGAAACTTATTTCTCAATCCCTCATGATTTATTTTTTATTTATCATTATAGATTGGATATGTTGGAAGTAATAAATATTTATGGTTAGGAACATGTATCCAGTGTATGAGCATAACTCCATTTATATTTTTTACCTTGATTCATAAGATAAAATTCATTTTTAGATGAATTGAAAATTAGTTATAGAATTTAAGGAAGAGTTGTGAAATTTTAATGAAAGTAATAAAGAATATAAATAAAATAAGTAAATTATTAGGAAAGACCAATTTTCTCTCTATGATTGATTCAAGAGGAATGACTTTTTCTAATTACCCTTAATTTTAATTTATTGGTTGTAATTAATGTTTCTTATTTTTAAAAAATAATTCATTTGTAATCCCAATTGAGATGATTTTTTTCTTTAGGACAAGAAATTATTCATGTGTGGGGTAATTTGATAAGCTAAATTTATATACACATATTGGATATATTTATTTAATGTTTATTCATTTCTATTAGATAACATACCAGGCTCTAGTTTGTTTTCATAGGAATTACTAATTTTGGACTCAAAGAATGAAATTCCTAAAATATGGAAAAATATTTTTCACTTGTTGTGATCAATTTGCATGAAATATATTCTACACTCACAACATCCCTAAAAACCTAAGGTCATACCATGATAATTTAATTGGTATAAGTAGATTACATAATGTGTAACCACAATACACATCATGAAATTTTCAAAGACCAAATTCCCATTGAAATTTCACAACATAAAAGAAGTATGATACATGCATTCCATACATGAATTATAGGATATACACAACATGAAAAGGTTTTATGATCTCGTCCAGGCAAAGATTTTACCTGAATACCCATATAAGATTCAAGATTTCAAGAAGATATTATGGATTTGGACTGTATAATGGATAAAAATTACACATCATTTAAAAATTGAGACAAGAATCCTCTTAAAGAAAATACATGATGTGAATTATTTAAATGTTGTTTATCTTTTTGACTATTTATATTTTGGTGATTCCATGTGGATATAGAGCTTCATAGAATTATATTTTCTCTTGTTTTCTTCCTCTATTTTTTCCATTTTCCCTTAAAAACTGGTTTTCATTATTTTTTTCATTATTTTAATAAATCATTTGTATTGTATACAATTATACATCTTTTATTAATTAATTTCAATTACATTTACATTTAAATTATTCTTTTCAATATTTTTCACCGCTCTTCATCAACACTTGTCGGTTATATATTTTTTCTTAATTTTGAGTTAGTGTTTGATTGGATTTCCATTTCTTTTTAATTGTTTTATCTTGGTTACTTCTTATTTTAAATTTGTATTTCTTATTTATAAATTACATTATGATTACACTGAGAATTTTTATTATTTCAATGATTTTGATCAACATCTTCATGTGTAACTAATCCACATAGGTTTGGGGGTCAAGAGTGGTGGTGTTTCAGAACCTCAGGAATCCATGAATTGAGCCTTGGTAACACTATGTCTATTAATTAGGTTAAAAATAATTTTCCATCACATTCTATTACATATAATTTTCCATGGGTGATGTAATTTAATTAACATTACCTAATTGGAGTTAATTAGGCTATAACCATGAGCCTATGATGCTTTATGCATAAAATATAAGCGTAATGCGTCTAGTTTTTAGTTGTACCTAGATTAGGGGTTCATTGCAGCATAGGTAGATCCAATTGGTTTCACCAAAAAAAATTGGTGTCCCTTGTACCACTTTAAATCCTAATACATATGACTATTATAACATATATTTATGACTATATGTTTCCTAAAGACCTAAAATTGACCATGATATATTCTTTGTTATCTAAATTAAATCCCAACTACCCAGTTCTAAAAAACCCCAATCTTGAAGATTGAACGCGAGGAATCCTTCTATAAGGTTTAAAAAGTTAGGTTTGTTGTATTACATTTTCCCCAGTACTTTTGACCCCACATTTCCACTTTTCTATGCCTTTCTAGAAGGTGTATATTATGAATAATAAATGTCTAATCTGATCAATGCACACATGTATTAAATGACCCGTGTGGGTGCATCATGTAAGCACAACTAATGGTTCTATTCCTCAATGAATAAGATTCAATGAGTGTAAATGAAAATTTTTACATTTAATAATCATATTTATATTAGATTTATTTCATTTATTAATCTATTACATCCTTTTGTCCATCTATGAGTGGTGGGGATCAAAAATAGAAGACATAATTTTTTGGAGGTGGTAGTTTATGCAACACACTAACGATGCTTTTATTTTAATTAATGGGAGGAAAGTAAAAAGTAATTTTTATTCCATTAATATAATAAAATATCAGTATAATAATGAAATTAATTTCAATATCTTTTTATCGATATAATATATTTATAAGAGAAAGATTAAGGATATTCTTTTCTGAAAAAGGTAATATTTACATTCAGAAATTGATCTCCGCTTATAGTTATCCTTAGAACTGAAGGTATTAATATAAATTCTAGATATCATGGGATTTAGGATATGAAAAATAATTCTAGAAGGAGATTTTTGGGAATATTTTTAAATGGAAAAATTAATGGGAATTTTAACCATTGAGGGGTGAAAGTTATTCCTATTCATATGTGAATAGAATAACGTTTTGTTTAATACCTTTTACACTTCCATTATATCATTACACTATTACATGGTAAATTACAAAAAAAATTAGTAATAATGGAGTTTGGTGCGGGATTGGGTTGGTTTGAGAAATCCTCAAAAAAATACACACATATTTGAAACATGTTTCACGTCTTTTACCATAGGTTTTTACATTTTTTAAATTTGGTTTTTTACCTAGGTAACAAGTCTATGTAAAACCCATGAAAAACACATTATGGATTTTTTATAATTTTATTATAGGTATGGGACGATTTTTCATCATTCCTTTGGACCTTTTCTTCTTTACCTTCACCTATTAACACATACATAACATTTATGTATATTCTAAAATATCCCTATTTGTATTATTACACCAATAGTATTTTAAAATAATTCTATATATTTTTTCTTTCCCTAGGTAGATGGATCATTTTGAGATGTTAGATTCATTTAGATGCTATTTCATTATACATTTATTTTATGTAACATAAATTCATCTTAAAAATCCCACAACTCTATCAGTGTGAACATTGAAATCTATATTTTTTACTATCCCCAGAGAATCCTACTTCTTCTTTATCTACACATCTTCCCTTTTTGTTTTCTTAATCCTCCCAAGTAGTGATGGATGGAAAATAATTTGATAAATTAAGTATGATGTTTCTTTCTTTACGATTCCTATATACATCCTTTTCATGTTCAAGAAGATCATATCCTTTTAAATCCTCATTATAGATAAGTTTACAAGATCTTTTCTACATGGAGCATCTACCACATTATTCAACTTCTTCATATAGTAGTGGATTGATAAATCATAATCATTGATCAACTCTAATTATATTACTTGTTTCATAATGTTATACTTCTATGTGAATATATATTTTAGTCTCTTTTGGTCCATATATATATATATCACACTTCTCTCCATAGAGATGATTCCTCTAAATTTTCAACATGAAGATCATAACAACCAACTCTAGATATTATGTCGAATAGTTATATGCATGAACCATCAAATTTATTGAGGCATATGATACATATTTATCAGTATTAATGGTTACATAGCCAAATACATTTTTGATGTATCATTGTAGGTCAATCATTCTTTCCCACATGTGAGTATTGTGAGTACATGTGTTAGGTTTAGCCCCTTCTTCATCTCCTTGAAGCTCTTGTTACACACATTTTTCTAGATATACTCCACTCCATTATGAGTAATCTTGGCTACTGGGTTTCCAAATCTTGATAAGTTTCCCAAAACACATTGACCATACCCATATAATCCAAGAAAACTATGGATGTCCAACCTAGATGATGGTAGAGTATAATCCTAAATTGCTTTACTTTGTGAATGGTTTACAAATATCCCCTTACATGTGTTAACATGCCCTAATAATTATAATTTCTCTATAAAAAAACTCTCATTAATTATAAATTAAATATATATATTCACTTTCCATAATGTCTTCAATATATCATTCAAATGATCCTTTTGTTCCTTCTTTTTTTAACAGGTATGGGGGAAGAACCCCACCCCCCCAATTAATCCAATGTAAGTCCCTCACATATTTATGTGTAGAGGAATCCCATTAAATGACCTTAATATGACGTGAAATTAAACTCTGATACATAAACATACTGTGTATAACATCTTCTTTTGTGTCGCCATCTTCATCTCACCATGTCATCATCTGCAAACTATCGGGGTATGGAGGATGTGTTGGCCTCGCCATTTCCCACCATGTTGGGCCCCATCATAGTTTCATATATTTTTTCAAAATTAGTCATTATTACAACATACCTCCCAATAATTTTATGAATCATTTTTGTGTTATCTAACCCCACAAAAACTATTATTGGTGGTCAATTTTTTTATGGTTGCACATTCACCCTTTCTCCCCATCAAAGCTGCTGGTTATCACAAATGCCTACCTTTGTTTTAGAGTGTAGAAGAATATCATCTAAAAAACCAAAATATTGTTTAGGTAATATCTAAATACTCTATTAATTAATTATATTAATATCATTGGATAATTTTATAGTTCAATTTTCTTAACTATGAACTCATATTTCTCATATCTTGTACAAAAGGCAGTCTTTAGAATATCCTCGTGCTTTACCTTTAAATGATGATATCTTAACTGAAGTTCTGACTTAAATAAGTATTGATATCCATGAAACTAATCAAACAATTAATCAACCCATGGAATAAGATACTTTTTATATATTTTCATCTTGTTATTTTCATGATAATCAATACAAATATGCATAGACCAGTTCTTCTTCTTAATAAAGAAGATCGGTGAACCTCATGGAGAATCACCCAGGCGTATGATACTCATGTCCATATATTCTAGTAATTTCCTATTCAATTCATCAAGTTCAATGGGTTTTATTCTATATGTGATATTTTATATTGACATATATCCAATTCTTAGTTCAATTAAGAAATAAAATTTTTGATCAGGAGGAAGACCATTAAATTCTTTATGGAATACATCAGTATATTACCTTAAAATTGGGATGTCCAAAAGAGTACTCATCTCATTTTATTTAATAATTTGAGATAGATATTTTTTCTCATAAATAAAAAATAACTATGATTTTGAAGATGATTCCAAAGGATATATGTCATCCTCTTTACAATTGTATAGAATGAAAGGCTATTTCTGAATATAAAATGAGAGTTCCTTCTCCAGATAGTTTATTTGTGATATATTTAGATACAACTAGTAAATTTATAGAATATAATAAAATTACACTAAATAGATTATGATAATTTTTGTTGGGATATTCATCCCAAATAAATTAACTATGGAAGAGTTTTATACTTGTGATGCAAAAAATTCTCAATTATCAGTTTTTATTGATAATATAACCTGTATGTTTTATATTAGTTTTTGAATATTTATAATAAATTTGAAAGATATGAAAGAGTATGTTGAACTAGAATAAAATTATATATTCATTATTCTTAAATTAATAACTATTGTACCTATCACCACATATTTTTTTATCAACCTTTTCAATAGTAATATCATTATCCAACCCTTTCCCAATTGGCATCAAGGATTTTTTGTTTATTATCATTATAAAACCTTGACTTATTGAATTTGTTTTCATATTTTAAACGTTTTTTACATTTAAAAAAATTAGGAAACAAACTGAGGATTGGTCTGGAATTTTTTTCTTTGATCTCAATAGTGGATTTTTTATCTCACTTATATATGTGTTAGATTAATGTACCTCCTCAACACTACTGAAGCATTACATTATCCCCTTGAGATAGTCTCTAGGGATATTTAATCCATAATTTTTACATTTTAGATGTTGGATTTTCATACTGCTCTATGTTTTATCTAGGGATCCCCTAGATTGAAAGTTTATTCTATGATTATTGTATCTAGTTCTATAAGGCCAATTTGAATCACCCATTTCCATATAAACATTGAAGGAATATTATACAACTTATTTATTGATTTAAAAGGCCCCAATTTACAAATATATATATAAAATAAACTTGATCTTACTAAATAAATTGTTGACTTTATTTTTTGGTTTTAATGAAAATACTATGTGTGTATCGTCAAATCCATATGAATTTTTCCTCATATGATATAATATATTTGTCCTCCTTTTGCATGATTGAAAGTAACCACCTATCAATTTTAATATAGAGAGTGTTAGGGATATATTTATTGATAAATAAACTCTTCAATTTGTCTCACTCAATATATTTTTTCTCCCAGAGATTTTTTATTCTTGATCAGTATTCACCACCGATTAGATTCTCCCTTAAGGTAGTAAACAACTAAAATAACCTTCTCTTGTTAGGATCATTTATTGGAATAGAATATCATCTAAATTTAAATAATCCATTATTCAATAATTATGGGATCATAAGATCCACTAAAATTTATATGTCTCTGATGTATAAAAAACTCAATTGTAATTTTCTCTCCTACAGTGTGTTCCAAATAAATCAAGTTATAATTGATATCTTGATTAAGTAATATCGGTATTACCGTGTAGTTCTTATATCCTACTCCCATATTGCTATAAATTTTAGTAGTTCAACTATCACATTTCCTAATTCATATGTTGTTAACACAATTCCCCCCATGTCTAGCTATTTTATAAAATAAAGGATTGTTTTTTGTGTGAATACACTGATTAATAAATATATAAAAGCTAAACAATAATCTATAAAGAAGTAACTCACATAATATTTTTAGTTAAAACTTATGAATCTATAATTTTCATTCAACGTTATCCATCTTTATTTTCCTATTAGTTTCTCAATCCTAATTAAGGTCTATAAAATAGTGTTTAAATCTATCACAATCATTTTTAAAGAGAATTTGAAATAACCAAATTATACCCCCTAGCAGTTTTTATTCCGCTATGCAGGTAGGTCTCTATCATGCACATGTTAATGATTTAGTTAATACATAATAAACCCTGTTCAGGTTTATTACTCAATGGTAAAACAATGTCAAATCCTACATCAGCTTACTATAACCCAAAAAAATGATGTATTTTTTAGGAAACCTCATAATTCCTGATATACCAAAATACCAAGATTTTATATTAGAATTAACTTAAGGGTTTTCAATAATTCTAAATTATCCTAATCCCCATAAATAATTAGACATTTTTTTATACGAATAATATAAAATAAATCCTAAAACAAACTTTATTTCATAATTTTTCACATACATTCCCAATGAATATAGGCCAAGGATCTAGAGTTATAGTGCCTTTAGAAGATTAGTCCTAAAAATACATCATCTTAAACATAATTAATTAATAATTATTTAAAACTCTACATGATTATACGAACTCCCATGAATATTCCAGAACTATATAGGATTCCTTGTGTAAAATTCATAAGGAAAAGGGTATTCTAGAAATCCTAGTAAGGGAATAAACATGTCAACAAAGAAAAAAATGAGAGTCAAGAGTCATAACTTGATATCATAGATTGAATGATCATAATAATGTATAAATTTCATAAGGAAATACTATAATAATATCATTAATTTATAAACATGTGGAAACAATATAAAACATTATATTATAAACATAAGTTAATGACCACTCTTAAGACCATCATTATAAACTAGACAAATTCCCATGATGGTTTAGGTTTACTCCCTAATTCCTCACAGAAAATCTCATGAAATATAAAGTATTTTTCAATGAATTAAAGGGTTAAATAATCCCAAATAAAAACCATAATATAAATTAAATAATATTTATTCATTATGCATGATGAAAATAAACCATACATAAATCATAATCATGATCAAACCCATGAGAATGAAATGGGTTTCATAATTTTGATTCAATTCATAACTGAAGGATAAATAATAAAGGTTCTCAATAGAAGAAGGAATTAAATAATTTTGAACCTTTATAATTTAAAAAGGGATATATATATATATATCATTAATATGGAGTTCTAATGAATTAAATTCATGAGAATGATATAGGAGAAGAAATAATAAAAATGAACAACTTTGGTTATGTTTTGTGAAATAAATAAAGGTTTATTTTAAAGAAGTAAAAGGTTTTTATTTTCTATGAAACAAAAATTTAAACAATGTGGTTAACCATAAAATAATTATGTTTTTATATTCTATTCATGTATTTTAAAAACAATTTGGTGGTGATCCTTGACATGAGATAATAAAAAATCTCACTTAAATTGGGATTACTTAAAAGTGACAATTTAGAAGGGATCTAAGACATGAATAACCCCAGAAATGAAAATGATATTTAACTAAGTATAAATATATATGTAAATATTTATAAAAAAATAGAATAAGTTCATGAGAATAAATTTTTATAAAAAGTTATAAAAAGAAATATTACATGTAACTCCAAGGTAACAAGGGTGGTACGGAAGATTCCTTACCTCATGTCTAAAAGTGATCTGCACTTGATCCTTAATAAGAAAATAACATAAGTAATTTTATAAAATAATTACTTAACAACCTTATTCCGATATATTTCATATTTAAAGTTCCATTAACAATCAAATGGTATTTATTTATAATTTATTTTTCTTTTGTACATCGATGACTTGAGGTTGTTTGATCAACTTTTCTTTAAAATAGTATGTATGATTAATGTGGTTAAAAGAATTAAAAAATATATTAGTGATATGAAAACAATTGATATTGTTTTGGGAATAATTTTTATATATTAAATATATTTTTAAATCCACACATTTTAGGTTTTGATGATAAATGAAATTCTTTACTTGTGGAGGAAGTAGTTATATTTGAAAATAAATATTCATATTTTAATTTTATATATCATATTTATTCATCCATTACTTCTATTTTACCATCCATGAATTTTTTTGAATAAATAATAGACATCACTTTGTAGAGTTAGTAGTCCTCACAATGCACTAATGATGCTTTTGTTTTTCTTTGAGGATTGATAGGAATAAATAATGGTGATTACATTAATATAATTACATATAATTATAAAAATTATAATTATAAAATAATATTTTTATGAATATATTATATTTTTAAGAGTAATATTAATGAGAATACATTATGAAAAAGGAAATAGTTATGTTAGAGACTTGATCGTCTCTTAAAGATCTCATTGGATGTGAAGGACTTAAGCTAACTTATAGAGATAAGGGGATTGATGATGATAAAATGAATTATATAATAGGTTATTTTTATATAGTTTTATGTTAAATTCTAATGGTATGTTTAACCATGGAGGTCTGGATGGTATCCCTTTTATAAGTGAAGAAAATGGAACTTTGGGAATACCCTTTACTCTTCCATGATATCATAAAACAATTCCTTGGTAAATCACTCCAAAATTTTATAATAGTTTATTTTTTTATTATGGGTTCAATAAATTCTCATCCAATACTTTTCACACTTCATTTAAATAAATTACTCAAGTCTTTTTCCAATGGTTTTTACATTTTATCATTTTGATTTTTAACCTTGGTTTCTAGTTTTAAAATAAGTAATTTATATTTAAAATAAAAATAATAAGTTATGCCAAATTACTAAACATTTATTTTTTGAACCTAAATCTAATCTCCATTTATTCTAACTATATTTCTAAATATGAGAAAATGAACTTTTAAGTTAAAATATTATATATATATATATAACAGTTTTTGTAGCAAAATGACTTTTAAACATTATATTTTTTTTATATTAATTAATATCAATTACCAATTTAATGAGTGTTAATATAAGTATATATAAGTTTAAATATTATATTATATTCATCATTGAAATTATATCAATTTTATTTATTAAACAAAAATTACATGATATTAATAAAATAATTCTTTAAAAAAATCTATTTTACCATTATTGTGGTAATTAACATTAATATTACTAATATTATATTTATTCCTAAAAATGAAATTAAAAATTTTAAATAATAGTAAAATTTCTAAATAAAATTGAAATAAAATTTATTATATCCAATTTAAAAAATTTATAGTATAATTTTTAATATAAAGATGTAAAACAGTTTTTAGGGTGACATATTACTTGAGTTTCAAAAATATTAAACATGTGTTTTATAAATTCAAGATAGTATTTTTAAATAATTTATATTACTTACTAAATATATATTTTATACGAAATTATTTTCTTAAAATTGTATGTCGTTTTTTTTATTATAAAAGTGATAAATTTTAGAAACAATCGGTATCTTTACTGTTAACCTAAAAATTAATTGTTTTTACAAAATCCTGAAAATTAATCTTAAGGTAATATTTATATACTAAATCCAAAAATTAAGTTAATTTTATCAATTTATAATTACAATTTTTTGTAAATATACTAGTTCGAAATTTAGTTAATATTGTCCATTCCTACAAGTTTAGCGGCTATAACAGTCGTCTTGAATATATTAATTTTATTAAAGTATTGTAGTTTTTGGTTTATTATGTTATTCATGTAACATAAGATACTAAACATAATATTTATTAAGGTGAAATTATCCATAATATATCAGGCCACTATAAAAGGTATAAATTATTAAGGTTCTTATGTTGGGTATCTCTACAACCTCAAGTAGCGGGAACATTGAATATGAACAATTCTCCCTTGGTATACCAAAGACACTGTGCATGTATCCCGATGTGGTATCCTTTATGATTATTATAGTGAAAAAACCCCATTTTTCACTTTATTAGAATATTTTGTATACAAATATAAAAATCATAGTCATTTTAACCATAAAATTTCATCACAACTTATAATACTCCAAGAAAGAATTGTTCAGGGATAACTCAAATTCATAATTTGAGAGGTGAATTATCATTGCAATTCATAAAATATATATCAATATATACATATATATAGACAACATGAAATAATGATAAATTAAATATTGACTTTAATTTCACCTGATATATTTTATACTCTTAAATTTATAAATAAAATTCTAGCACAGCCATATAAAAGTACTTTTCCAACATATTATATATGATATACTTCTATATTTGTCTTATGTTTTCTACACTTTTAGGGGTTTGATGACATGAACCAACCCCATAGGACCCCTCCTAGTAAGCGATAAACTGATTGTTCCACCCTATTCATATATCCAATAGGATAAGGTTTTTTGAATGTCACTAAGTAAATATATCACACATGATGAGAGGATTTATCCTAATATAATTCTACAAAATTCACACCTCCATGAAAAATATAATTATAATGTAAATTAATAAGAGTAACTAACTTAATATGAATAATGCATGCGAAAAATGAAACCATCCACAAAGAGAGACTGGTACATAAACCCTAATAAAATTATAGGAAAATACACACCCAATGTCATAAAAAAAAACCCAACCTAATAGTTATGGTTGAGAGATTCTTGACAGAAAATATATTTGGATATCAACATAGCTTGATAGAATCACCGCTAGGTATCACCATTGATACCAATTTTTTCTATGTAATTTTTGAACATTAAGTTTTCTATATATTACACAACATGTTTTAGAAAATATTCTTTTAAAGTGGAAAGTATATACATAAGTAACATGATTACATAAAAATAACAATATAATAATTGAAAGGTTAGTCAACTCAAACCAAAACTCCTGAAAGAAATAATAACCCTTTAAAATAAACAAGATATTCATTAAAAGATAGAACCCAATACATATGAATAAGTACCTCTCTGCACAACTCAGCCAAAGTAGAATCAACAAGCATCCCTAATAATTTTAAATTCCCAACTGATAACATATGTCACCACTTTGGAAATGTAATGGGTGACCCAGACCTTGTAAAAAAATATTAAATATACAATAGATACTAACCCTATTGAATGATTTTTGCCACGTTTTACCTATTAGATAAAAGATGATAGACCTATAAATAGAGGAACCACACCCTTGGTAATTGAGGGGATACTAATTCTATACATGATGTGGTATACCCATGGCCTAAACCAACTGCATATCTAGGTATTTTCAAACCCTAAAAATTTTATGATCGCCACACTCAATCCTCATCAGCATCCCTATAGAGATAAATTCTATAATTACATATCTCACTTTAAAAATAACACTATATTGACAAATAGATCATGTAACTATGATCTATTTGGGAAAAAACTTACGATGTACTATTTATTTTCTAGAAACTGATACACAATGAGGAAAACATGAAAAATTCCATACAAATGAAGTGTGGGGAATGTGGTAGTATTCGAGCATGCCACATGGTGCACTAGGGGTGGGGGAATCATGCACCTAGAATGCATATTTTTCGTACATGAAAGATTGTGCATGATCATATTCCACCCACAAAAACCATGTTTTGATTCCTAGTAATGTAACAACCTAAACTTTTATAAATGAAATTTTCTTTTTAAATGAATAAATTCTTTATTAAATAATACAGTAAGAGAAAAAACATGCACAATGTTGGTTATTTTGGATCATTATAGCTTTCCAAATTTAAAACACCATTAAACATATTAACCATTGATAATATATCCATTATAAAGTTACTTTTATGATTACTATATATTAAGGGTTATGATAAAAGCCAATTGATACATAGGAAGAAGAGATGAACTCAAGTAGTATAACCATACCCTATGAAGTCCATTTATCAAAACCGACAATGGAGATAGCGTTAGTTGTCTTTACCCTTAACCAATCCCAATATAATATTCAATAATTGAGGATTGAATAAAA
Source organism: Viscum album (assembly GCA_963277665.1). Taxonomy (NCBI): domain Eukaryota; kingdom Viridiplantae; phylum Streptophyta; class Magnoliopsida; order Santalales; family Viscaceae; genus Viscum; species Viscum album. The sequence continues at coordinate 900,276,782 of OY728166.1, read as the reverse complement.
CCACTTATAGAAGATGTTTACGATTATAGATATCATCGACCAAACATTGTTCATCGAACCACCCAAACAAATCCCCACCATCACACACCTTACCCATAGGGCATATGCTGGTATAATAAATAATTAATTATATATAAATAAGAGTTATGAATCTTCATATTTTCATTTTAAATAAAAAAATGATAATATTTATCCCTTTTCATTTTAAAATTTTATTTCAAATAATGAATATTATATTTTGATACAAAGATACCAAAATTTTATTTTTGGAAAATATATAGTTTTAATTTAAAAAAATATTTTAGATAAATATAATAAACTTGAAATAAATTCTATTCTTATAATATTTATAAAAAAATGATAATATAATTTAGTGTAGTACAATATAATGATTATAAGTGTAACAGTCCATGTAAGTAAAGAATTATGGATTTTCATATCTATGTCTATTTATAAATTATATAGTGTTTTAGAGTCTTAAATGAGAATAAATCCAATCTTAAACATTGAATTCTCTAATATTTTTAAAAGATTGTTTTACCGCCTCTTGGTGGAGAACCATTTTTTAATCTATATTTTCACAACTTTATAATCTATATTTGTCAAAATAAACTTCTTATTTAGTATTGGGACATTTAAATTTACTTTGGATAAATGTTTGGTATTTTTCTAACAATGTTCAATTTTAAATGAATAGTGAAAAATACTGCATTTTACTTCAGAAATGATTTTTCATCTCATTTAATTACATGGATAGATTATCTTTTTAATTGGTTTTAAAGTGTAAATAGAATATATTTTTACCATTCAATCCAATGGTGGTCATTGGAATTAATTTCACTTTGAAATTGGACATAAACAATTGTCAAACTTTTGATAGATATTGTTTCTAAAAAACCCGTTATTTGTTTTGACAATGGGAATTATTTTTAAATTAATTACTACAATTTCTTGTGTTTTGAATTTGGTATAATGGATTCCATATTTGGAATAATAAGGTCCAAATTATGTAATTGAGACTCTTTTGTTTTGGGACATTATGAATAGTAACGACGATAATTATCTTTAATTATCGTGATTAATTAGTAATAGGGTGGTTAAGGGTAATAAAATTATATCATAATAATAAAAAATGACCCCAAAATGTGTTCTTATTATACTATTTGGGTCATGGCTGACCATGGGATTCCTTTTACCAAACTTTGGGACCCCATGGAATCACTTTTGGGTGATAGTGACATTTTGTTATATTATTTTTTTAAAGGGAAAGTATAACCAATGTATGCATCCCCCAAGTAAAACAATTTTAGTTTTGTTTGTGTAAATGATATCTTAGACAATAAATATTCATTATAAATCTTTTAAGATTTACTACATCATGATATTTGTTTTATAATTTTTAGACATTAAATAAATTAAATTTTTTAGGACACCATGAGGATGCAGCGATTACCTCATTAATTAAAGATTTAAATAAAATGAAACACTAATGTAAAATATAATACTTACACTTGTCAAAGACCTATTGTATGGGTGGATTTATAACCCTTATCACCTTATCCTCGAAATATATCATTGTGGGACCTTTAAATCTGAAACTCATTATATAATAAAGTAACATTTCTTGACTTTCCAAGAGTGCCCCTCCTCCCTCTTATAAAAGGCCCCCACCTCTACCACCTTACCCACACCTCTCAAGCCATTAGATTGGCCAATCTCTACCCATTTTATCTCTCCACATCCTTCTCTTCATCATATAAGCCTTACATTAGGTAGAAAGCTCTTTAAGAAACCCTTTTGGTTCAAACCAAGATGAGTTACCCAATTTAAAGGTAATGTCTTCTCTAATGTTCATTTGTTTTATTTTGCTTCTCCAATCCCATATACTCTTTTTATTACTTTATTTTGTAACAAAAATAGTATCGTAAATATACTAGGATTTTTTTATGATAAGGATTTTATTTACACTTACACACACCTTCGTTTAATGGTTAAAGAACATATTGTTTCTGTGGATGGTGAATTTCGGCCTCACGAAACAATGATTGTTCAATATTCTTTTAACACCTTTAATGGTGGCCACTAAGATGTCACTATATTTATAGATGATATATATTATATTTATGGTTTCACTATGATTCTGTATTTTTCATTTATGGCATACATTTATGGTTTCCATTATAAGTAAACGCGATATCTTCATTTTTGGAAGTGCGGACTACCGCCCCCTCAAATTGATTTGATTCGTTAATGACATATGTGGGACGTATAAAGGATGGATTTTATGATGTTATATATGATATTATACTAGAATTATAATATGCTTTTATATCATTATGATTTCACTCCATTAAATACGAAATAGAAATGAAAGTAGCGTTCATGCGTACGTACGGCTTACCATCTCCCTGAATGGTGCATTTCATTTCTTACCTCTAAATGTTATGTAATATTATAAATGCGTGTATATACTAGATATATATGATATCTATGATATCTATATCATGAATATAATTTTGGATATAGTGGATATTTTACCACATGAACAACTTGTAATCATAAGAAGTTCATTTTCGGCTCAAGTACCAAAGATCGACAAAATGACCGTTATTAAATTAAAAAATTACATAATGTTCATAACATGGTAATAAGTGATATAAAATGAATAATTAACTTGAGAAAGGTTCTTAAGAATGTATAAATTAACTCTATTTTATTATTCAGGATATTAAAGAACGATCGAGTCATGTCGGACACGAGGTATGGGACTTCGTCTCAATATCCTTTCATTGATGAAAATTTTATTTTATACACAACTTTATTTTATACGGTGTATAAAACCCTTTGACTTTTACTTTTACTCAAAAGAAATATTCTTTATACGAAATGTTTTATTAAATGACAAAAGAGAATGTTTTTGTCGTACGTATGCGACGACAATGAATTCTCCGCCTCCGTGACCATTATTTGAGTTTCGGCCTCCTCTACAAGCCATAACTTTTTTTAAAAATAAATACCATGTTTTACTTTTCTTTTATTTTGGTATTAAAAATGGTTTTGATTATTTTTTGACTATATCAATGTGTTTTTGATATCTTGTGATTGAAATGTATAAATTTTATATTTTCTTTATGCATGTTTTATGTGATACGATTATGTTATGGTTCTTGGGCATTGCTTATGAAGACGGGTGGTTTCATGATAAACTAAGGGAAGGTGAGCCTGATATATCTCTCCAACGCATTTGGTAATGTGAATGAGTTAAACTCTAAGGTTTCTCCGAAGTGATTTAGGGAATATACTATGATGGGTATTACAAACATAACTATGAGGGTTACTCCCTATGTAAGAATGTTATGAATGCCTCAAGTTACCTTTTTGTCTTATGTTTTCTATGAGTTATTCATAAATCTTATTGTTTATGTGGTATGATGACGTGCTTATGTTTTATGAGTAAATTATGATTTCATTGGTTCTTATGTATACATGGACTAATGTTTTTATTCCATACTTTTATATCCCTTACTGAGCTTTTTATGCTCATCCCAAGTTTTTGAAATGTTTTTCACAGGTCAAGGGAAAGGTACATGAAGTGATGATAGTGTCGAGGAAGTGTCAAAAAAGAATCCATGTTTTATTTTAAATATGTCTCCTTTGATGGGAAAAATGAATATTGTCTTTTATGTAACCTCCTTGTTTAAATGTGGAATGTAATGCATGATTTATGATCTAATTCTCTAAAACTCTAAACCTGAATAGATCCTCAATGTGTATTCATTAAATAACTCAGGATTAAGTAATTTTTAAGGTTGGGGACTTTTAGTTTGTAACAGAGATTGGTTTAGATAAATTTAGGAGTTATAATTCTGTTAAATGATTATCCTAAAATATTTTTTTGGTCAAATTTAAATGATATATCATTTGAAGATTACCATGTTGCTTCATCTAAGACATGTTTGTTTAGAATTGTTTTCTGCAGAGGAAACAGGGAAGCAGTGCTAGGAAGGAAAACAGAAGGAAATGAGATTTCGGAATCAGCATCCTAAGATGGTCGGAATTGGAACTGAACAGTTTGTTGCAGTAATGGTGAAGTTGACTCAAGTGATAAATGGTGTTGGTATCTGTGCATGAGATCAGCCAGATCAACCGCAGAGGAACATGTCAGTGGTGGAACATTTCATGAGGCAACATCCCCCATCATTCAGTGGATCATCTGACCTTGTGCTAGCTGAAGGGTGGATTAAAGCACTAGAGAATATTTTTGATGTCATGGGGTGCGCAGACAATCAAAAGGTTAGTCTTCTTGTTTACCGTTTCAAGGGTGAAGCAGATCAGTGGTGGTCGATGGTTAAAAATATCAGGTATGCTGATGAGATTGATGCTCTTGACTAGGATGAATTAAATGGTATGTTTCTTTAGAAATATTTTCCTAAGGCTGCTCGACTTATGATGGAAAAACAATTCTTGGAATTGAGTCAAGAGGATGACTTAGTGGCTGCTTATGAAGAAAGGTTCACTCGATTGGAAAGGTATGCTCCAAATTTTATCCAAGACCTTGATATTAAAATCAATCATTTTTACTCAAGATTAAAGCCAAAATATCGAAGGGCTTTAGCTTATAGTGAGTTAAAAAGTTATGAAAATATTGTTTGATGTGCTGAGAATATAGAAATGGAGTTTTCTGATGAACAAGTGTTCTCTAACAACATACAGAAGAAGAGACCGAGGTGGTAAGAGAATAGTAAGAATCTTTCAAAAAGGTCTGATGGTAAGAAAAATAAGTTTTCATTTTGTGATAAATGTGGTAAAAGGCATGTTGGGGAATGTCTTATGAATTCTAGAAAGTGCTACCAATGTGGTAAGATGGAACATAGGGCACGTTATTTCACTGGAAAATATCAGGTTGATGGTAAGACCAAATTTGATTTACAGTTAGTGAAATGTTTCAAGTGAAATGAGAAGGGTCATTATGCAAACGAGTGTTCGAAAAAGAGCTCAAATGATGGGAAGAAGTCAGAATATATATAGAAAGGTCTGGTGAAATCCATTGCAACTACATCGGCAGATGTTGGACCATCAAATGAAGTGGTATTAGGTACTTTTTTTGTTTTTTCAGATTATGTCAATGTGTTGTTTGATTTGGGGTCTACAAATTCTTTCATCTATGAAAAATTTTCTAGTAAATTGGGAATTTCATATCAAGAAATGACTCCTGAACTTGTGGTAAAAACACCTAGAGGGAAATGTTGAGGCAAAAAGAATTTATAAGAATCTTCTTATCCTTATCTATGGAAAGAACCTATTTTCAAACCTTATTTTTTTTACCTCTAGTAGAGTTTGATGTTATCCTGGGTATAGATTGGCTCTCTATTTACCATGCTAAGATTGATTGTAGAGCTAAAAAAGTTTCTTTTTAGAAATACTTTCAGTTTGTGTACAATAATGAACACTTATTGTTGATAAAATATCAAGAGGCTGAGAAACTTGTAAAAGATGGAAATGAATGTTACCTTGCACATATTTTTGAAAACAAAGGAACCGTTCAGATTAATGATGTGCCAGTGGTAAATGAGTATCCTGATTTATTTCCTGATGACTTGTATAGAATAATACTAGATTGGGATGTTGAATTTACTGTTGACTTAGTTCCTGATGATAATCCAATTTCAACACCCCCTTATCGAATGGCTCAAATTGAACTTTTAGAGTTGAAGGAGCAATTGCAAGATTTATTAGAGAAAGGATTCATTCGACCTAGCACATCACCATGGGGTGCTCCTGTCTTATTTGTTAAAAAGAAATATGGTTCTATGAGAATTTTTATTGATTATAGAGCTTTGAATAACATCAAGGTTAAGAACAAATATCATTTTCCTTATATCGATGATTTGTTTGATCAAGCTCCGGGGAGCTCATTATTTTTCCAAGATTGACCTGAGATCGGGGTACCATCAGTTGAAGGTAAAGGAAGAAGATATTATGAAGACTGAGTTTCGTACAAGATATGGCCATTATGAATTTGTAATAAAGATTTTTGGGCTAATCAATGCACTTGTTGTATTCATGGACCTTATGAATATAATTTTCCATGAGTTCTTGGATAAGTTTGTGGTTGTTTTAATTGATGATATTTTGGTGTTTTTTAAAAGTAAATAGAACCATGAAAGTCATTTAAGGTTTATTTTTTAAACCTTAAAAAAAGAAATTGTATGGGAAATTTATCAAGTGTGAGTTTTGGTTGGAAAAAATTTCTTTCCTTGGTCACATTGTTTCTAAAGATGGGATAATTGTTGATCCTACAAAAACAAAGGTTGCTGAATAATGACCAAGACCCACAAATGTATCCAAGATTCGTAGTTTTTTTGGTTTGTCAGGCTATTACTGAAGGTTTTTTAAACAAATTTCATGGTTATCTTGTTCAATGACTAAGCTAACTTGGAAGGGTTTTATGTTTGTCTGGACAAAGGAATGTGATGATTGTTTTCAGGAATTGAAAAGAAGATTGTTGAATTCTCCAGTTTTGTCACTAACTTCCAGGAATGGTGAGTTTTTTATCTACAATGATGCTTCATTGAAAGGGATTGGTTGCGTCCTAATTCAGAATGATCAGGTAATTACTTATGCTTCACGTCAATTGAAAACTCATGAGGTAAATTACCCTACACATGATTTGGAATTAGATGTTGTTGTTTTTGCTTTAAAAATTTAGAGGCATCATTTGTATGGTGTAAAGTATGAGATATATACTGATCAAAAAAGTTTAAAGTATATATTAACTCAGAAATAATTGAACATGAGATAGAGGATATGGATAGAATTAATCAAGGATTATGATTGTACAATTCATTACCATCCGGGAAAAGCAAATAAAGTGGTTGATGCTTTGAGTCAAAAAAAGTAATGCTTCATTAACCATGTTATGTTTGGAACATGATCCTTTGGTTAAGGATTTGATGAACTTTGGCATAGAAGTTATTGGTACAAGATGTTCTTCTGTTTTGTTTCAGGTATCAGTGAAATCTTCTCTATCAGACAGAATTAAGTAAGCATAGAAGCAAGACAATGAGTTTTAGAAAAAGGTAAAGCTGGTTTAGAAGGATAAGTTTCCTGAATTCAACATTGATAATGATAGTGTTTTGAGATTTGTGAAGAGTTTGTATGTTCCTTGTGATTCACAATTTAAGAGAGAGTTGTTATGTGAATCTCATAGATCTCCGTTTTCAGTTCATCCAGGCAGTACTAAGATGTATAGAGATCTTTGGGAGTTTTACTAGTGGGATGGAATTAAAAGAGATATTGCTAATTTTACTGTGAAGTGTTTGACTTGTCAACATGTTAGAGAAGAGTGGCAGTTACCGAAAGGGATGCTTCAACCTTTACCAGTTCCAAAGTGGAAATGGGAGAATATATCCATCGACTTCGTTGTGGGGTTGCCGAAGACACCTCGAGGTAATAATGCAATCTGGTTTATTGTTGATCGCTTGACTAGATCTGCTCATTTCCTTGCTATTCGAGATACCTTTTCCCAAGATCAACATTATCATATGTATCATAAAGAGATATTCAGGTTACATGGAGTTCCCCTCTCCATTGTATCTGATCATGATCCCAGGTTTACTTCTATCATTTGGAAAGGCCTTTAGAAGTCATTAGGTACTGAATTAAATTTTAGTATAGCTTTTTATCCACAATCAGATGCACAGTATGAATGAAAAATTCATACTTTGGAGGATATGTTACGTGCTTGGTCGATGGATTATCATGGAAGTTAGGACCAACATCTTTCTTTGGTTGAGTTTTCTTATAATAAAAGTTTTTTTCCAGTATACAGATGACACCATTTGAGGCATTATATGAGAAGCGGTGTCGAACTCCAACTTTTTGGGATGAAGTGGGTGAAAGGAAGTAGATGGGACCAGAATTGGTAGAAGAGTTGGCATCAAAAGTTCAGCTGATATAGAAACACATGAGAACAGCTCAAAGCAGGCAGAAAAGTTATGCGGACAATAGGAGGAAGGATCTCTCTTTTGAGGTAGGTGATCATGTTTTTCTCAAAGTATCTCCATGGAAAAGTGTGATGAGATTTGGTAAGAAAGGAAAGCTGAGTCCAAGGTTCATTGGACTATATGAAATTCTGGAGAGAGTTGGATCAGTTTCATACCAAGTGGCTTTACCTTCGATTTTATCTCAGGTACACAATGTTTTTTCATGATTCAATGTTAAGGAAGTACATTCCAGATCCATCTCTCATTTTGAGTCCAGAGGTAGTTCAGCTGGAAGAGAACCTATCTTATGGGGAACAACCTGTACAGATTATTGACCACAGGGAGAAAGTATTGCGGAATAATTAGATTCAATAATTAAAGGTTTTGTGGAAAAACCACATGATTGAAGAGGCAACATGGGAATCTGAAAATGCAATGAGAAATAAATACCCCCACTTATTCGATAAGTAAATAAATTACGGGGACACAATTTTCTAAAGGGAGAAGGATGTAACATCCCATGTAAGTAAAGAATTATGGATTTTCATATCTTTGTATATTTATAAATTAGATAGTGTTTTTTAGGCTTAAAATGAGAATAAATCCAATCTTAATCATTGAATTCTCTAATATTTTTAAAAGATTGTTTTACCGCCTTTTGATGGAGAACCATTTTAAAATATATCTTTTGACAACATTATAGGCTATATTTGTCAAAATAAACTTATTCTATAGTATTGGGACATTGAAATTTACTTCTCATAAATATTTGGTATTTTTCTGACAATGTTCATTTTTTAACGAATAGTGAAAAATACTGCATTTTACTTCAAAACTGCTTTTTCATGTAATTTAATTATATGGATAGATAATATTTTTAATTTTTTTAAAGTTTAAATAGAATATATTTTTACCATTAAATTAAATGGTGGTCATTGGAATTAATTTCACTTTGAAATTGGACATAAACAATTTTCATACTTTTGATAGATATTGTTTCTAAAAAACCTTCTATTTGTTTTGACAAGAGGAATTATTTTTAAATTAATTACTACAATTTCTTTGTTTGGAATTTTGTAAAATGGATTCCATATTTGTAATCAGATGTTCTAAATTATGTAATTAAGTCTCTTTTGTTTTTTGAAATTATGAATAGTAACGACGGTAATTATCTTTTATTATCGTGATTAATTAGTAATCGGGTGGTTAAGGGTTATAAAATAATATCATAATAATAACAAATTCCCCCAACATGTGTACTAATGATACATTCTATGTCATTTTAGAACATGGGATGCCTTGTGCAAAACTTCATGACCCCATGGAATCACTTTTGGGTGATAGTAACATTTTATTATATTATTGTTTTTAAAGGGAAAGTATAACCAAAGTTTGCATCACCCAAGTAAAAAAAATTAGTTTTGACTGTGTAAATGATCTCTTAGACTCTAAATAGTAATTTTAAAGATAAAAATATTTATTAAATCATGATATTTTTATTATAATTTTTAGGCATTAAATAAATTAAATTTTTTATGACACCATGATGATGCAGCGATTACCTCATTAACTAATGATTTAAATAAAATGAAAAGATAATGTAAAATATAAGACATAAACTTTTAAAATACCTATTGGATGGGTGGATTTCGAACCCTTATCACCTTATCCTCGAAATATATCATTTTGGGACCATTAAAATCCGAAACTCATTATATAATAAAGTTACATTTCTTGACTTTCCAAGAGTGCCCCTCCTCCCTCTTATAAAAGACCCCACCTCTACCACCTTAACCACACCTCTCAATCCATTGGCTCGGCCAATATCTGCCCATTTTATCTCTCCACATCCCTCTCTTCATTATATAAGCCTTACCTTATGCAGAAAGCTCTTCAAGAAACCCTTTTGGTTAAAACCAAGATGAGTTACCCGATTTAAAGGTAATGTCTTCTCTAATGTTCATTTATTTTATTTTGATTCTCCAATCCACTAAACTCTTTTTATTCCTTTATTTTGTAAAAACACCTGTATCTTCAATATACTAGGAGTTTTTTATGAGAAGGATTTTATTTACACTTACAGACACCTCCGTCTAATGGTTAAAGAACATACTGTTTCTGTGGATGGTGAATTTCTACCTCACGAAACGATGATTGTTCAATCTTATTTTAACACCATTCATGTTAGCCATTAATATGTCACTATATTTATATATGATATATATTATGTTTATGTTTTCCTTATTATTCTATATTTTTCATTTATGTCCTACCATTATGGTTTCCATTATGGGTACCGCGATATCTTTATTTTAGGAAGTGCATACTACCACCCCCTCAAAGTGATTTGAATCGTTAATGCCATATGAGGGACATATAAAGGATGGATTTTATGATGTTATATATGATTTATACTGGAATTATAATATACCTTTGTATCATTATGATTTCACTCCATTAAATATGAAATATAAATGGAAGTAGCGTTCATGCGTATGTACGGCTTACCGTCTCCATAAACGGTGCATTTCATTTCTTATATCTAAATGTTATGTAATTTTATAAATGCATGTATATACTGGATATATAGGATATATATGATATCTATATCATGAATATAAATCTGGATATAATGGATATTTTACCACATGAACAAATTGTAATTATAAGAAGTTTATTTTTGGCTCAAGTACCAAAGATCAACAAAACGACAGTTATTAACTTAAATAATTAAATAATTTTTATAACATGGTAATAAGTGATATAAAATGAATAATGAACTTTAAAAAGGTTCTTAAGAAAGTATAAATTAACTCTAGTTTATTATTCAAGAGATTAAAGAATGGTCAAGTCAAGTCAGACACGAGGTATGGGGCTTCATCTCAATCTCCTTTCATTGAGGAAAATTTTATTTTATACAAAACTTTCTTTTATATGGTGTATAAACCCCTTTTAATTTTACTTTTATTCAAAAGGAATATTTTTTATACGAATAGTTTCACTAAATAACAAAAGGGAATGTTTTTGTCGTACGTATGTAGCTACAATGACTTCTCTATCGTCGTGACCAATATTTGTGTTTTGGCTTCCTCTACAAGCCATGAAATTTTTTAAAAATAAATACCATGTTTTTATTTTATTTTATTTTGGTATTGAAAATGGTTTTGATAATTTTTTGATTATATAAATGCGTTTTTGATATCTTGTGATTGAAATGTGGAAATTTTATGTTTCCATTATGCATGTTTTATGTGATACGATTATGTTATGGTTATTGGGAATTTCTTAATAAGACAGGTGGTTGTGTGATAAACTAAGGGAGGGTGAGCCAGATATAGCTCTCCAATGCATTGGTTAATGTGAAGGAGTTAAACTATAAGGTTTATCCAAAGAGATTTAGGGAATATGTTGTGATGGGTAGTCCAAACGTAACCATGAAGGTTACTCCCTACGTAAGAATGTTTTGAATGTATCAAGTTACCTTTATGTCTTATGTTTTCTATGATTTATTCATAAATCTTATGATCTCATGAGGTATGATGAAGTACTTATGTTTTATGAGTAAAGTATGATTTCATTGGTTCTTATGTATACATGGACTAATGTTTTTATTCCATACTTTTACATCCCTTACTGAGCTTTTTATGTTCATCCCAAGTTTTTGAAATATTTTTCATAGGTCAATGGAAAGGTACATGATGTGATGATAGTGTCGAGGAAGTGTCAAGAAAGAAGCCATGTTTTATTTTAAATATGTCTCCTTTGATGGGAAAAATGATTATTGTCTTTTATGTAACCGCCTTGTTTAAATATAGAGTGTAATGCATGATTTATGATCTAATTCTATAAATATCTAAACCTAAAAAGATCCTCAATGTGTATTCTTGAAATAACTCAATAATAAGTATTGTTTAAGGTTGGGGATGTATAATAATGGTTGGGAATCTATTATTATCATAAAAACTAGTATTTTCGATAAATGAGAATTTTTATATAAAAGTGTAAATTATAATATTTATAAAGTAAATATTATTTTTTGAATCAAATTAATGAAATTATCCAATATCTAGTTTTCATAAGTTTCTAAGACCATCGAATTTTTGGTTAAAAATTAAATACGATATAAATATCTAGTATGTATTATGGCATAATAATAGCCCAAAAGTGATATAACAGATAATATAAATGGAATCCATGAAAAAAAGGTATGTTCCCCATTTAAAATAATGTGTTTTTAATTAATTTTATTAATTTTATAAAATCTTACCTAATCTCCCAAAACCTACATTATTTTATAAGGTTTTAAAATCAATTCATTGTAAAAACTGCTCACTTCCACATAAAAAAGGGTACTATATTAAGGATGTTAATTATTGGTCTTATAAAATACTTAAAAACACTCTTATTGGAAAAAACACAAGTTTCTAAACCATGGTAAGGTTTTTGGTTCTGATTATTTTATCATATAAATTCCAAAACCTTTGTTTATAAATTTATAAATAATTCCCATCCATTTTTCTTATAAATACCCTCTCATCCTCCCACTCCTATTCACTAAAAACTCATTAATAATGAATTTCTTATAGATATCCCTCTAAAAATCGCACCAAATGTGTTCTCAAGATCTTAATAAGATCCTCTCAATATTTTAGAAGCTTCCCCTCATGGTATGGGACTCTTTCCTCTACTTTTTTAATGTAAGTTATATATAATGATCCATTCATTCAAATTATTCTTATTATAATGTGTTCTTAAACATCCATTTTACTATCCTTAAAATTTTCATGTAATGGGATACCACCTTTCACTCCCATTAAAACCTTTAATGAATATATGTATACACTTTTTATGCTACTAAAGTTATCCTGTAATTTTTCATGCTAAACATTGGTGTAGGGAATCATCATACCCATTTTCACTCAAGCGTATTCACAAAGATATATCTATCCTTAATTTATTTTTTAATTCCATGATTTTGAACCAAACTCATTAATATCTAGGTAACAATTTATGTAATATTCTCTTATGTTGTATGATCTATGTGTCATAAAGATTCATGTACATGATACGAATGTGATGGGTGGAATTGAAATTATATATTCATCCAATGCATTGGGTAATATTTTTTTCTCACAAGATACCATGTATAGTGTATGGGAGGTTATCCTAATAACACTGTGTTTATGATGACATGGTTTTTAGCCTCGACTTATGCTTTTGGTGTCATTTTTTATGTTATTTACACATTCCTATGTTTCCTTGATATTATCATCTTATATCATGATTTGATATTCAAATTTATGATTAAAACCCCTTATATGTCACCTTTATATGTCTATTTACTAACATGAATTAAATAAGTCATGTTATTATTTGATTATGCCCTTATAGTTCCTTATATCTCACCCTTTTCTTATGTGCATCCCCATGTTATCCCGTGAAGTATTAGAAGATAGATGGAATATAAGTAAATGTTATGAAGTTTTTAAAAAACATTGTTTTATCTATGTTTAAATTCAATGTTCTATTTACATAATTTCACAAACATAATTGTTCTCATGGTATTCAAGAAAACAAAATTCTGTATATTTATGAAATAAATCATGAATTAAGGTGTAACAAATATATGGGTAGCCATAGTTGGAACCAAAGGGAACACTAGTTATTTTTGTGGAGTAGGATTATAAAAACTTAGTAAAAGAATCGGGAATGAAAATAAAAATTTGAAACATTCCTAAATTATGGTAAATTATAGATTAATTGGTTTAGAATCAATAAAATCCATGTTGGGATTCTACTAGTAGATCTGGCTCTCACACAGTTATACCTAGGTGTAATAACCCCATAAATGGTGTATTGGGACATGAATCGATCATCCCTTGATATATGAAAAAGATTAATTGCAGAACACCTATTATTAATCTCTTAGGGGATACGCTTTGGTAAATTAACAAACTCTTTGTAAACCATTATGATGGGAATAGAAATTACCATAAAATTTTATGTTATGAAATAGATTGTGGATAACTTATATTGAAACATAGAAATTTATAGGTTAAATAATTTATGTTATATATGATTTATTGCATAAATTATCATAGTTTCCCTACTATGTATTTAATAGTTTGAAAATTATCATCCCTATTTTTTTCATTTATTTTAGAAAATAGTTGTAAATAAGAGTAACTGAGTCTACAACCAATGTGATGAGAAATGTGTTGAGTATAAAAATGATATTCTCAACCTAATAGGAGAAGTAGTTGGTAACTTCATGAAAATACTTTCTGAGTTAATTCATCTTTAAAATAAAAACTTTAACCAAGATTAATGCCCACACATCCTTAATAAATATAATGTTTCAATTATTACCTTTATATTACAATGGCCTTTGACTTTTAGTGAATATTAGAATATCTTAATTACAGAAAAAAGGATAAAGGTTATTGAAATTTTATTCTCTATACATAAATGATCTGAGAAGTATAAGTTCATATTGGTTTTTTATCATATGGAGGGTTGATTTTATTAATTTTGTACATTGATAAAAAACATGAAGACTGAGGAAGAGATCAAAGAAATGGAGTGGAATGAATTCGTGAAAATGTTTCTTGTTAAATATTTTCCTTGAACACTTCAAATGTATAGGGGTTTACTTAGCCTCAAGAAAACATATTATGAATCAATCAATGTGTTTGAGAAAAACATCAAAATACTTTCATGATACACCTTCATATTTTTTTGTTACTCTGAATGTAAATTTTACATTTTCTTTAGTGGGCTAAATTCTAATCTATGAAAATATTTTGCAATTTGATAATTTTTCATCTATGTGGAAATTTTCTAATGTGACCTCATGTTTTGAATAAAGATCAGTGATTCTAATGGGTCTCATAGGTCTAGAAATAAAAAATATATAATATATTTTAATTATAGAAGAGTGATGGAGAAATATCATAGTGGAAATAAACTCTATAATCCTACTTGTGAAAGTAGGGGAAGAATAATCCCAAAAATTTCTTTAATTGGATGAGTAAATTCATTAGTTATATAAAGGAAGGGAACCTAGATAATGAATTAATAATGGATAAACCCACCAATGTTTCGGAATAAAATAATTATCCACTCAACCGCTATCCAAATTTCCAATATCTCTACTAAAAGAAACAAAGAAACTATGTGAATCAATAAACAATGCCAAGGGTAATTGATGATACTAATGATATAAGCCATCAAGAAATTGATAGAAATTGTGAGCTTAATAAAACACAACTATTAAGGTGGATCCATACAATGGATTTGTGATGGTTATTCTAGTTATTCATTAAATAAAAGCAAATTTAATTTTGGGTTCTAGTTCTATGCATTCATTTATATCACTCAAGTTTAGTATAATGATTAAAACACCACCATAAAACATGGTTTTGAGTTTATTGGTGAATATGGAAAATATTTTAATTATTTCATCCCAATAATATAACTCATTCATTAACTATGTTTGTGTAATGAACTTTACAAAACATTTCTGATACTCCCTTTATCAAAATTTGATGCAATTATGGGAATGGATTGGATTTTTTTATATATATCCAACATAAAATGATGAGAGATAGAAATGACACTTTGTATTGTAAATCAACCTCTTATTATATACAAGTTAAAGAAGGATAATTAATATCCTTTGGTATCATCATATCAAGCATGGTTATTATTTCCTTATGGGAAATAATTTCTAGCACATATTTTTTATTTTAAGGAAAATATCATCATTAATGAAATGAAAATTATAAGGGAATATACTAATTTGTTTTCTGATGAATTACCTAGTCTTACTCTAAGATGTGAGGTTTAGTTCTTAATCAATATTATACCCACATATTTTCTAATATCCAAGACTTTAAAAAGAACGACCACTATTTAACATGAAGAGATAAAGAAGAAACTATATAAGGATTTGGATAAAAAGTTTATATTCCAAAGGGTTTCACCTTGGGGTGTGTTATTAATATTCTTCCAAAGTAAGGATGGGTCATTGAGCATCTACACTGATTATCATTATCTCAACAAGATATCAATAAAAAAACAAGTACCATCTACCATGAATCATTGACTTATTCAATTATCTATGTAGAGTATAGTACTTAACTACGGTAGAAATTTGGTCCGGATATTATCAAGTAAATGTGAAGGAGGATAACCCCAAGACTAATTTTCATAAAAGGTATAGACACTTTTAGTTCATAGTAATTCCATTTGGACTCACAAATTCTCAATCTATCTTCATGGAATTTATGAATAGATACTTTATAGATCACTTTGACAAAATTTTGGAAGTTATTGTGGATGTTATTGTTATCTACTCCAAAACAAATAGGAATAATTGGACTATTTGAATGACATAATGAAGACCTTGAGAAAGGAAATGTTATATGTGAAGTGTAATAAATGAGAGTTTTTGATGGAGACAGTAAATTCCATTGGGAATGTTATCACCAGAAAAGTGATATTTTTGGATCCTTGAAAATAGAGTAAATTAAAGGATGGCCCATTCCAACATCTATGATAGTGATATATATTTTCCATGTACTATATGGGTACTATCATCAATTTTTGATAAACAAATAATTATTTACATTCCCATAAATTAAGTTAACTTGGATGGGAGTGAAGTTTTTTGTAATGATAAATCTGAGGAGATATTTAAAGACATAAATAAGAGATTTATTATTTCACATGTGCTCACAATACCAACAATAGGGGAATGATTTGTGATCTACATCGATGTTTCCAAAATGTCTTATGTTGTGTACATATATAGGATGAAAAATTTATAGCATATGCCTCCTTCCAATTAAATATCCATAATAATAACTATCCAGAGCATGATATAAAATTGGTAATAGTAAAATTTGAATTAAATATTTTGTTGTATTATATCTATAGGTAAAATTGTTACATATAAATGGATTATAAAATCCACAAGTATATATTAACATAAAATGAGATCAATATGTTCCAAAATAGGTGATTTGAACTAATCAAAGATTATAACATTTCATTTTTTTACCATCATATAAAGGATAAAAAAGTAGCTAATTCTTTTAGTGGAAAGGATCTTGTGACCCTATCCATGATGTGAATTGAAAGGAATACAATATTCTTTTACATGTAAAGGATGTAAATGGGAATAATAAAAAGATATTCATACTAACTTACTTGAATAACTACTCAACCATTTATTTTTCATAGTATCATGGAGTTCCAAAAAGATGAGGAGGTGATACAAAAAAGTTAGAGAATATTCTAGAGTTCAATTTTTCTAAAGATAAAGTTATAAGGTTTGGAACCAATATATGTGTCCAATAAAAACTATAACTAAATTAGAAACTTCTATATGATGTTCATAGCTCATACATATCTATTCATCCAGCAAGAACTATGATGCATAGATAGTTGAATAAAAACATATGGTGGGATAACCAAAAGAGGTGGATTAGATGATTTGTATCTCAAAGCTTGGTATATATCCATGTCAAGATGGATGAAATAATTATAAGTGTATTATGAAACCATTTCCCATAATGGAATGGAAATGGAAAATCATAACCATGGATTTCATTATATGAGTCCTCAAGAAATCTAAAGGAAATAACTCCATCTGGGTGGTAGTTGATCACCTAATAAATTTGGGGAATTTCGTTGCTATCAAGAAAGATTTATTTTTTATCATCATTTTAATATATATATATATAAGTTATGTGGTAAGACATTATGTTGTAAAATCTTCCATTTAATATGATTGAGATGTAATGATTGCCTTAAGGTTTTGTAGAATCCTTCTTAAAGCACTGGTTACAAAACAGAGTTTCAGTACTCCTTGTCACCCTCAAAATGATTTTTAGTCTCATAGAACCATTAAAACTCTATAAGATATGTTGCGATCATGTACAATTTATTTCCAAGGATATTGGAATTATAACCATCACCTTGTATAGTTCTAATTAAAAATTGTTTTCATTATATCATTCAAATGGATCTTTAGGAGTCTCTATATGGGAATAGGTGTTGGATTCCAACATGCTGGGATGAAATTGGTGAGTGGAATCTTATGGGACCTGGTCTTATACAAGAGATGACAAACAAGACTTAAACCATTCAATTTCTTATGAAATTCACACAAATTCAACCAAAAATCTATATAGAAAATCAATGGTGATACCTAGAGTTTGAGGTTAGAGATAAGGTTTTTCTTTATATATCACTTTAAAAGAAAGTCATGTGGTTTGGGAAGAATGTAAAACTTAGTCCTAGACACATTGGACCCTTTGAGATCCTTTATTTAATTGGATAGGTGGAAAATCAAATAGAACTCCCACCTAACTTATCTTAATTACATGAATTGTTACTTATTTTCCTCTTGAGGGAGTACACACTGAACCACTCACAGGTATTGAATCCAGAGTTGGTAGATTTGGAAAATGATATTTCATGTTAGGAGAATCCTATTAAGATCTTAGAATATAGAGATAGAGTTGTACGAAACAACACAACTCATGTGGTCAAAGTTTTATGGTGAAACCACAAATTTAAAGAAGAAACAAGGGAACCAGATGAGGTCATGAAACAAAAGTACCCTTATTGTATTTATTGTAAGAAATAAAAAATTTAAGGTTGAAATTTTTGAATAGGGAAAAGTATTGTCCTAAATTTTATAAATAAAATTCCCATTTTGAATAAATAAATTCCATATTAATTAATATATTTATATAAAATGTGTGAATTATTTAGTTATTTTGGACCACTATACCCCATCAGATTTAAAATACCATTAATCATCTGAACTATTGATAATATATTTATTTCATAATAACCATTATTATTATTATATATTAAGGGTTATGAAAAAGTCTAATTGAAAAAGATTGAATAATTGGGGGGCTCAATCAAAAGAATAATAACCTATTAAGCCCATTTATTATAAATCTTGAGGGAGATAGAATCACTGGTATTTTCCCTTGTCCAAAGAAAAGATGAGATTCAACAACAGAAGCATTAAAGAAAATATTTATGGGACAAGTTCAAGCATATCAAGATCCTGGATCAAACCATGTTTGTCGAACCATCCAATGAAATTCTTGCCATCACACACCTTACCCTTAGGGGATATGATAGTGTAATAAGGAGTTATGTATCTATAAACTAACAATATGAATTTTTATATTTCAATAGTTAGTAAAATAATTATTATATTTATACCTTTTCATTGTTACAATTTATATGAGTTGATGAAAATTGGATTTTGATATAAAAAAAAGAAGTTATATTTTTTCAAAATATAAAATTTCAATTAAAAAACACTTTCTGATAAATTAAAGAATTTAAAAATAAATTATTTTCATTTAATAGTTTTATAAAAATGAAAATATAGTTGAGTGAAGTATGATATAATATTTATAACGGTTAGAAAATTGTTATTGTCATAAAAACCAGTATTTTTTAATAAATGATAATTTTGATTTAAAAGATTAAATTTTCATATTAAGAAAATTATTTTGATAAAATAAATATAAATTTTGAAATAATTATGTCAATATTTTAAAATGGTTAATTTTGTATAATTTTCTCAGACCATATAATTTTTGGTTAAATATTTAATATGGAATAAATATATTATATGTATTATGAAATTATAATTTCCCAAAACTAATATAATAAATTTTAAAAATGGAATATATGAGAAAATATATTTTCCCCCTTTTGAAATAGTTTTTTTAAGTTATTTGATTAATTTTAAAACCCTTAATGAATCCTAAAATACAATACTTTATTTTAAGGTTTTATAATCGATTATATATAAACATAATTCACTTACACATAAGCAAGGGTGTTATTTTAAGTATTTAGGTTCTTTTCATTATTAAATATTTAAAACTTCTCATATTTGGTACAAACCATTGTAAAAACAATGGTATGGATTGTGGTTTTTATTAATTTATCATATTGAGTCCAAAACATGTGTTTAGAAATTAATAATGAACTCCCATACCTTTTGATATAAATTTCAACCCATACTCCAACTCATATTCACTCAAAACCCATTAAGAATAAATTTCTTCTCCCTATACCTCACAAAATCCCTCCCAATGTGTCCCCAAAATCTTAAGAAGCTCATCTCAAGCTAGTAAAAGCACCCCCCCTCCCATGAAAAGGGAAACTCTCTTATTCTTTTTATTTGAACTATATTATTTTTACTAAGACCTTTTTGATTACCAATTACTCTTATTCTAATGTGTTTTTACGTATCCCTTTTACTATACTTCTGATTTACAAGTAATGAGATACAAATTTTCACTCTCATTAAATCATTCCATGTATCATTATATATACTCATTATGTTGCTCAAATTATCATGTGATTTTCAATGCCCAACATTTGTATATTGAATACCTATAACCATTCCACTAAATGGTATTAAACTATATATGCATATACTTTATTTATTGGGGAATTATATTTGTGTTATCCACACTCCTTATTCTTGTGGTTAAAAGTGATAAAATATGTTCTTATGTTGTATGAATTGTGTTGAACTCAAATTAATGTACATGTTATAAATTTGATGTGTGGGACCCAAATTATATATTCCTATAGTGGATTGGGTAATGTTTTAATCTCATGATATACCATATATGGTTCATGTGAGGTTATCCTAAGTATGCTATATTTATGATATCTCAACGGTTATCTTTGACTTATATTTATGATGTAATATTTTATGTTTTTTCCACATTTCTATGTTTCCTTGATGTTATATTTTAATATCATATTTAATATACATGTTTATGATTCAAATCCCTTATATGACACCTTTAAATGTCACTTGACTAAATTTTCATACTTTCATGATGTTATGTTTTGATTATTATTTTAGATTTATAGCTCATCCCTTTCTTATGTTCATTCCCATGCTATCCAGTGTAGTATTAAAAGATTGATGGAATATAAGGGAATGTTTTGTTGTTTTTAAATAAAATTGTTGTACCGATGTTAAAATTTAATGTTCTATATACCTAATTTACAAAACACACTAGGTCCTATAAACTTCTGGGATTTTTTTATGTTTATATTTTTGTAATAAATCATGAATTGAGGTGTATAACAGATATGGGAGGTCATAATATAGGATGGGTCAAGTAGGGACACTTGGTCCCTTGGTAAACACACATTGGATTAGGCCCCTAGACAGATCCCATCCAATTAGGCATAGCATTCTAATCTAGGCCAATCGATCAGGCCCAAACACATCCCATCCCAATGTTTAGGCATGTCTAGTCCAAGGCCTACTGTATGACCCCATTAGCTCACAACGCATCATCCAAAATGAATCTGACCTTGCACACATTGATGCCTCATGTCACAAATTCACCCCAAGACCATTAACAATCATCATAGTCGGGCACCCCCACACCACCTCAACTTCACCATGATCCACCTCCTATGTTTTATTCAACTTAAATTTCAACCATTGCACCACCTAAAAACACTATCATTTTAATCCACAAAATGCCTCCCTTCACATAAATTTCCTCCCACCACCTCCCTTCACGTGGGAAACCATGCTTGAACAACCATATTCAATGGCTTCCTCACCCGATCCATTGTCCCTGTCACTATAGTTTTCAATTAGCCTTAAGGTTAAAACCCTTCTACTACTCATTTAATAATAGAAGAGGGAGGGAGATAGAGAGAGAAAAAATAAGAAGAAAGAATATTATCCCATCATTATTCATCAATCCACCATCAAAAATATATAATCACAAAGAAAAAATTTAGATTTAAATAATATCTTCCCAAATAATTTCACGGTGTTGGGATTAAGAATTAAAGATTAGGGATCTGATAATTCATTGTAAGGCTTAGAGAGAATTAAAAAATAACTTTCCCCGATTAAATCAAGAAAAATAGAATATTAAATTCATAAATTCTATATTAAATTCATTAATAATAAATCATTTCAAATAATAAATCATTTCTTCATATTTTGATCATTTATTGATAAAGATATCATTCACATAGATTTTCATTAGTAATTTGGATGATGAGTTTCATTCCTCAGTTCCATAGATTATCCATATTTATAAAATCCTACCGAAATCCATCACACTATAATTTTAATTTTTATGTCAAATAACCAAATAATTAGAATAAAAAAATATTTACTAAATAGATGAGCCCCTATGTTTTACTATGGTTAATTAAACCACGTGACAATAGGGTCATTTCCAAGAACTGGTAAATTGGACTAAAATTATAGAACTCCATTGGTAAACCCACCATTATGGACAAAACGGTGATGTCAAAATTATCGTTTGGAACTCTGTTCAATTTATATATGTAATTTTTCACAAACACATGTTCATAGATGAAAAATAATATATTTTTTCTGATATATTGTTTTTTATCCCCTATGATGCTCAAAATATTAAAATGGATCAAGGACCAATATCCAAAATATTATTTGAAATATTTTTAATGATTAACAAAAACAAAAGTTCCAAATGTTTTTATTTTGTTACATATCTATATAATTCTTAGAACATCCCTATACAGACACTTGATAAAACCCTCCCACTAAATACTTTGGTGAGTAATACTATATACTTAAAGGATTTATTAAAGGTAAAGAATGTGATAAGGATAATAAATATTCATCTTGAGTTTGACACATACACAGGGGATGTGGATTTTGTTGGGGGAATCACTAAGTATCACTTTAAAGGACTTATCTTGGGTAATGGTAACATGGAATATAGAGGGTGGACATTATAACAACCCTTTTATTTATTACACATTAATTATTGATTTATGACATAAAATTATAGATAATAAAACCAAAAATACTAAAAATTCTAGTTTCATTTTGAAATAGTTACATGCCTACTTAAAATATTAAATATATCATTTTTATTGAAAACTTATTTAACATGCTCGTACTTAAAATGGCATGGTATAGCCTAGGGACATGCATAATAAAGGGGTGAGATAAAAATCCTAGTAATGGAATAACATGGTGTTAAATTAATATATAATACATTTTAGGCAATAGGAATATCATTTATTCATAAAATAATTTAGAATCATAAACATGAATAATGAGGCATTATATAGCATGATAATTATAAAGGAAACAGGGAAAATGTGGAAACAACATAAAACACTGCATCATAATCATAGGTCAAGGATAAATACCAAGAAATAATGATGGAAAAGTTCCATATAGTAATTGGGTTTACACCTTATACCAATATGAAAACTTATGATACTAAGCATTACCCAAATAATTGGAGAACTATATAATTTTGGGTGCACCCATCGCAATCATTTCATTATCATGCTTATGTATTCCACAAAGATCATAAAACATGGAATCATTTATCATAAATTTTTATTACAAGATCATGGAGTGTTAAATACATACATGTAAGTCCAAAATAAATAAGTATAAGTTTGTAAAGTTGAATTCCCTTGATAGTAAATTGGTATAGTTATTCACTACACAATTGTTTGTCATGGAAAATTGTGGTGGAATTTCAGAAGCATAACTGCTTCATTAAAAAAATCCCTAAAATGGATTTATGGGAATGAAATTGGTATCTCATAATTATTTCATAAAATGGATAGTAATATGGACATGGAAAAAATTATCTCAATATTGTGAATATGAAATGGAAGATATAAGATAATAAAGAAACTTGAATAAAAATACAATGAAAGGATCCCTTACCTTTAGAGTGTGACATAAAATGATTGGGAGGAGATTATTGAGAGTTGTGGGAACACTAACAGAACTATATAGAGTTTAGGTAATAGTAAAGATGTGATAAAATCATTTTTACTGAATATAAGTGAGATCTAGGGTAGGTTTATATTAGAAAAGAGAGGGGAATTCTTTATTATTTCTCAAACTTATGTTTTGGCTTTATATAATAAAATAAATAAACCAAAAACATTACTATAGTAATTTCTTATGGTTTCTATCAAAGGGTAGTGGTTTTTATTATTTTATAATTCCAAATACAATATTAATAAAATAATATCCACAATGATGTGGAAGTGAGGCATACTCTTAAATAATTGATTTTAAAACCTTAAAATATATTAATAGTTTTGGAGGATTCATAAAGGATTTATAAAATTAATAAAATAAAATCACATTATTTTAAATTTAAAACATAAATTTGGTCATATATACCCTTTATAGTGTTTATTACATTACTTTGTCATCATTATGATGTCATAATACACACCATATATTTATATGATATTTAAAATTTACCCGAAAATTCGACTGATTTAGAAAAATTTTTAAATTTCAACATTGGATAATTTCAACCTTATGATTCCAAAAATAATATTCATTTTAAGAAAACCATTTTTTAAATATGTTAATTTTCAATTTTAAAATAATAACTTACATTTATTAAAAATTTTGGGTTTTTTTAAAATAAATGTTTTCAAACCCTTATAAAATTGTATTCGAATTTGTAAAAATTATTTGATCATTTATATATAATAATTATTATTTAATAATAATATTTTATTAAAATATTATTTATTTTTAAAATACATTAATTCATCAATTTAAATGTCGTAATTGAAATTTAATACAGATTAAAAATACAATTTATGTTTTATAGTATAAAAATAAAAAACATTTAAAAAGTTTTGATAATAATAAAATATGAAAATTATTTTATTGAAAATAAAATATAATTATTTATATAATTATGATATTGATACATAACCTTTTAATACACAAAAAAAATTATTAGGGTAAGGTGTGCGATGGTGATACTTACATGGGGTGGTTCAGCGTACATGGTTTGGTCCATGATCTCAATGATCTTGAACTTCTTTAGTAAATGGTTTATATTATGCTTTAGTTATTAGATATCTGCTTAGACATGGTGAAATTATTGTCTTGATACATATACCTTTAATACAACATAAAATACCGTAAGGGTTTGGTGTGCGATGGGGAGACTTTAATGGTGTGGTTTAGCATACAGGGTTTTGGCCATGATCTCGATGAGCTTGAACGCATCCAGTAAATGGTTATTCTCATGCTTTAATTATTATATACCATCTTATTATTGGTTAGGTTAAAATCCCATATATTATGTATCCCTCTTAAGATCTAATAAATGGGCTTCATATGGTATGATCCTACTGATTGAGGACATCCCTTCTTTTTTCTATGTCAGTTAGAATTGTTAAAACCATATATTTATACTAATAATGTTATCATTGTTAAATGTCTATATTATCAACGGTAAATATTATTAATGGTATTTTAAATATTATAGGATAAAACCAAATTATTTCATGTGTTTTCTATATCCATGATATATAATAAGACATTTGATTAAAAAAAAGCTGAATTTTATTTATAAAAGTTTGGGTCATTGCAATATCCCCCCACATCCCTCAGATTTTCTGCTAAAATTTTTCATTTCCAACATTAAGAAAGATAATGGTAATTCTATTCCATCACCCCCTATGGTTCCCAAATTGCTTCTATAAACTTTTGGTTTCACCACAACATTTTGACCAGGTGCATTGTCTTATTTTATAGAACTTTGGATTTACAACCAAAGAACCTCATTGACTTCTCCTCAAATTGTAGATCATTATCCAATGATATGACCTATGGATTGAGAACATGTGAGGGGTCTAGTGTGTACTTCCTCAAGAGGAAGACATGGAATACATCATGTAATAGAGATATATTAAGTGTTAGTTCTATTCTACGAGCAACCACTCTAATACGATCAAGGATATCAAAGGGGGAAATGTATCTTGGACTAATATTTCCCTTTTTCATGAAAAACATAAATTTATTACATGGATATATGAAGAGTAATACCATGTTTCTAATATAAAACTCTATCTCTTCGATGATTGTAATCATAGATCTTTTTTCAACTTTGAGAAATCTCAATGTGCTGTTGAGCAGTCTTGACCTTTTCTACCATTTCCTTAACCTTTTTAGGAGCTATAAATTACCATTCCCCAACTTCATCTTAATATTAATGTGTTATTCATCTTAATATTAATGGAAACTGTTATTGTATTGGAACATAAACAGAGAGAGATGTTGATCCCATCCTCCTTTGAATTCAATTGAGCATGCTCACAACATGTCCTCAAGTGTATGGATAGTCCAATTGGATTTACCATTAGTTTTATTGTTATAAGTCATTATAAAGTACAATGAAGTATTTAGAGTGTGTTGGATACTCTTCTAGAACTTAGAGGTAAATCATCGATTTCGATTAGATAAAATTGATAGTGGTTTTCCATGAATCTTCACCACTAATCTAATGTATATCATAGAAAGTTGATCGAGTTATAAATCTTATCGAATCACAAGGAAGTGTGTATTATTTTTAGATGATCCCCCATAATTTAATTAACATTATATATTCTTGAAATCTTCATAAGACCAATGAACAATTTCGTGGTGATGTTTTGTCATTTCCTTGTAGGTGTGAGTAATGGTTACATAATACCCTTGGATTTTTTACTTTACACCTTCACTTACTGACATACAAGATATATTTATGTATATTCTATGATCTTATTCTTCGTAATGTCTTAAAAATAGGTCTCTCAGATATCTCAATACAACTTTTTTCTTTTTTGGTAGATGGAGAAGGTTGAGCTATGTGCATCATCCAATAGCTCCTTATTTAACTCGATATTTGATTCTACACATAGTCATGACCCAAATATAAAAATTATATCCTCATTAACATTGAACTATAAGGATTTAACCTTTATTATAGTTTCCAATTTCTTCTAAATTCCCACATCATCTATTTGAGATTCATTTATCTTCTCGAGAAGGGACGGTTAAGAAATTATTTGTGAAAGGATTGATGATGTTCCTTCCTTTTTGATTCCCATGTCCATAATTTCTAATTCCAATAATATTAGATGCTTCCCAATTATCATAAATGATAGAATTTTTGGATTCATTCTAATTAGAGCATATTTTTTTATTCACTTTCTTAGGATGGTAGTGAATTGGGTAGTCATTGTCCTTGATCATCTTTAACCATCTTAATTGGTCCATATTCATCCCTTTCTATGTCAATATATACTTGAGGATTTTGTGATATGTATATATTTCACACTTCTACCCAAATAGATAATGAAACTATATTTTCAATGTTAATATCACTGATTCCAACTCAAGATCTTGTGTTGGTTATTTCTATTCATGAACTTTCTACTCCCATGAAGCATAGGCTATCATTTTTTCATTATGCATTAACACACAGCCCAAGCCCTTCATTGAAGTATCATTGAATACCATAAAAAGCTATCCAAATGTATGTAGAGTGAATAAATGTGTAGTAATAATCCTTCTTTTCAAATCCTTTAAGCTATATTCACATTCATCATTCCAAGAAAATTTTACGCCCTTTCGAGTTAGCTTCGTTAGAGGGTTTTTCAATAGCAGGAAATTTCTCACAAATAGACAATAATACCCAAATAATATAAGGTTAATATAGACATATATCATAGATATTGGCCTCAGGAATCCCTCAATTTCTTCTATTTTTCAAGGGACTAAAGATATCCCATTTTTTTTTTCTGATATGCCTGAAGAATGAGACTTCCATCAAGAAGAACTCTTATCTGTTATACTTTTCTTATATCTTATCGTTTCCCATGGTCTTTATCACAGTGATTAGATACTCCTCATGATGCTCCTTGATTTTTGATTATATTAGAATATAATCTATAAATACTACCAGAAATTTGTAGAGGTTATATCTAGAAACATTATTCACCATGATTGTGAATATTTTTAGAGAATTAGTGATTTTGAAATGCATTACAATGAATTCATAGTGTTTGTACCTCATACGAAAAAATGTCTTTGGGATATCCTTCTTCTTCACCTTAACATGGTACTATCCTGACCACATAACCACCTTAAATAAGTATTATGGTTCACATATCTGGTCAAATAATTCAACAATCTATGAAAGATGATACTTGTCTTTTATTATGATTTTTTTGAGCTCACAATAATTAATGTGAAGTCACATTGACTCATCCTTCTTATTAGATAATAGGAATAGTGCACCTCATGGTGAATCACTTTGGAATATGAACCCATTATCTTGATTCTCTTGTAGTTATTTCTTCATCTCCTCATATTCCAAAACATTTATTATATATGGAGTCTTGGATAATGGTAACACCCAAGGTATATGTTAGATTAAAAATTCAACCACACAACTTGGAAGAAGACTGTAAAATTATTAAGGAAACACATTAGTGTATTACATCACAATGGGAATGTCTTAAAGTATGATCATTTCTATAGACTCAATCATTTATACTAGATTTTCTTTCTCATAGAGAAATAATATACATACTTGAGATGTTGTTTCTAAAAAATATTTATCCTCCTCCTTGCACTTGTAAATAATCAGGAGAAGATTCATAATATGAATAGTGATTTAACGCTAATGTGAATTTATGTTGACTCTATACTGGGAAATCCAATCCATACCCATAATTGCATCAAATTAAATTAAAGGGGTTTTTATAAGGTTCGTTGGGAAATTCAGCACACAAATTTTGATGGGGGACTTATATAAATGAGATAGAATAATTTCCCTATTTTCCATTTTCATTAACAACTCTAATTCAATTATTTATAGTGGTGTTTTAATAGTTGTACTAAAATTTTATGATATGAAGGAATTCCGAGAACCCAAATAAAAAAGTATATTTTTCCTTTTTGAATGAATAACTAGCATACCTCACACCACTTCGTTGTTAAGATCCACATCAATGATTGTGATGGAAAAACGTTCACCCTTTCTTCCTTGGAGGTTGTTGGTTTTCTCTAAAACCCCTTTTTATAGTGCATTGGTTTGAAAAGCTCACTAGTTACTTATATTTTAAGAAATAAACTATGAGATGAGTGTTGGATGGACTATTCCATTCCTCTCTCAAATTGGTGGGTTTCTCTAATTGGAAATCTCAATCTAGGTTCCCTTCCTTCCTGCACCTAAACATTTCCTCATCACCCTTACATAATTTCCAACGTGCTACTTTCCACACATTTGAAAAATGGGATATAATAATTTATTAGAACCATATGTTTTCTCCATAAAACCACATGAATTAAACTCTACTTCCCACTTATTATCCTTGTGATACCCTTGAGAATCGTTGATCTCTATTTTGACATTGAGGGATCATCAGACAATTTCCTCATAGAAATCAAAGTCTCGGATCACCAGGGCTTTTTGTAGACTATTTTTTATCCCACCAACGAAGTTGTCAACCTTGTATTGGGGGGTAACAACAAACCTGAAGGTATCTCATTAATGTATTGTGAATTTTTTCTTATACACCCTGATAGATTCATAATTTTTTTGTTCTAGGTCAAGTTAATCAATTTCTATTTTAATATAGACAATATGAGGAAAATATTTGTCAAACAAAAATTGTGACTCTTTCCACCACATTGCATTGATCTCTTCCTCAGGCTCCGTATTCTTGATCAATTCCCACCACTTATTAGATTCTCCATCCATACTATAAATATCCAACATGACCTTTACTTTCTTAGAACATTGAAGGATGGAAATATCTTCTTAATAGAGTTGATGCATTTTTCAATGATTAAGGGATCAGATGGTCCATTGAAATTCATAAGCCTTTATCACATAAAACTTTCAATTGCTGATTTATCTTTCTTAGGGGAATTTGGGAGATCCTCTATATCAAGGTTTATATATATAACCTGAGTTATATAAGAGAGTATCCTCACAAATTTCATGATTCCCACTCCCATTGGGTTTGTCATCTTGTTGGGGTCATCATCACATAGCTCGTCACATTGATTGTTTACCCAATTCTTTCTATTTCAATACATTGTATAAATAAAGGGAATATTAGGAATGAGTATTTTTAAACTATTAATAATAAAAATGGGAATACAATGTCATTAAATAGATAACTTATAAATTACATGTATTTCCTTTACTTATAAATTTCAAGTATTCAATCTATGTTATCCATGATCTATTTCCCAACATATATTCTTATGGGTATTTTTGTGTTTTCTTTAATAATGATTCACAATCAGATTATGAATTTACAAAAGAATATCCCCCGGGAGTGTCAAACCATGTGTTCATCAATGCCCAATGTTGTGCACTAGTTCTCGGTCGAGTCTAGCTCAATGTTGTGTTTTCAAGTTTTTCCCCTATGTACATCTATGTGAGAACCAAATACACTTATAGTATCCATACCGGGATTTATTTTCTTTATATACCACAAAATGTTTACTTACCAAAATTTATGGAATTTTTATTATACTTATTATTATCCATAAGGCTATTCTGATTGTTTTATGATCCTCATCCCAAAAATAACTAAACATTTTCCTTGATACCAACTATAACAATCCTTATCTTTATTACACAATAATTATTTATTTATTACATTAAAGTACAAAAAATACAACCTAGATGATTGATAAGTATAGTGTATTTGGTAAATAGGTATATAAAAACTTGAAATAGGAAATACATCATCTTTATTGAAAATTTCATTAATTTTCTCGTACTTAAAATTACATTGGATTGCCTAGGGGCATGCATAAGAAAGGGGTGAGCTATAAAGCACAGTAAGAGAATAAACATGGTATAACATGAAGAAAGTAATAAATGTTTGACAACAGGCATATCATTGGGGTATAAAATAAGTGATAATCATAAAATTGAATAAAGCAGCATGATATTTCATGATAATAATAAAGGAAACATGAGAAATGAAACAACAACCTAAAACACTACATCATAAACATAGTTTAAGGTTAAATACCAAGATATCATGATAGAAAAAATTACAATAAAAGAATCAACATTACTCCCTGTCCCAACATGAATTATCATGATACTAAACATTACCCAGTATATTGGATCATAATATAATTCTAGGTGCACCCATCACATTCATTTCATTCTCTTGCTTAATTGTTCCACATAAATCAAAAAACATAGAATCATTTATCATCACTTTTTATTCCAAAATCATATAGTGTGTAAAAAATACTTGTAATTACCCAATAAATACATATAAGTTCATAAATTTGAACACCCTTGATAGGAAAATTTTATGGTTATTCACTACACAATTGTTTGACAAAGAAAATTAAGGTGGAATTTTAGCAGCATAATGACTTCACTAAAAAAATTAAAATGAGTTTATGAGAGAGAAAGGGGTATTTAATAATTTTTAAATTAAATGGACAGTAATAAGGACATGGAAAATCATATATGAATATTATTAACTATAAATGTTATGCATAAGATAATAAATAAACATGAAAAAAGAAGAAAAGGAAAAGATCCCTTACCTTGAGAGTGTGACTACAAATTCTTTAGAGGACATTCCTGAGATCTTGGGGAACCTTGGGAGGACACTAGGTTAAGAGGGAAGATTAAATACCTGATAAAAGTATTTTTAGTGAATAAAATTGGGTGATTTAGTTGGTTTATATAGGAAAAGAGAGGGGAATTCTTTATTATTTCTCAAACTTTGGTTCTAGAATATATATAATAAAATAACCAAAACCACAAACAATACCATGATGTTTGCCTATGGTTTTTAAAAAGGGGAGTGGTTTTATTTATTTTATTATTACAAGGTATAAACATAATAAAACCATACACTTGTTGATGTGGAAGTGAGTCATGCTCTTAATGAAATGATTTTAAAACATTAAAATATATTAATAGTTTTGAACGATCTATAAAGGATTTATAAAATTAATCAAATAAATATAAGATAAATTTATTTTAAATGGAAAACATATATTTTTTCATATATTCCCTTTATATTATTTATTTTATAAATTTTTTGTCATTATTATGTCATAATACGCACTGTATATTTATACGATATTTAATTTTTACCAAAAAATTCAACTGTCTTGAAAAATTATGAAACATTCACCATTAGAAAATTTTAAAAATATTATTATAAAAATAATATTTAGTTAAAAAACAATTTTTTAAATATTTTAATTTTAACATTTAAAATAATAACTAATATTTAGTGAAAATATAGGGTTTTTTTTATAATAACAGTTTTTTGAACCCTTTTAATATTGAAATTTTAATTCATAAAATTATATGATAATTTATATTTAATAAGAATATTTATTAATAATATTTTATTAAAATATTTCTTATTTCAATAATCTATTAATTTATCAAAATGAATGTCTTAATTGAAATTGAATACTAATTAAAAATACACTTTATGTTTTATTGTATAAAAAAGAAAAAGAATTTATAAAGTAAAAATAAGAAGAAAATGTGGACATTATTCCATTGAAAATACATTATACATATTCATATTTATATGGTCTTGATAAATATCTCTTTAATACACCAGAAAACCCACTAAGGGTATGGTTCACAATGGTGAGACATTCATGAGGTGGTTCTGTGTACACGGTTTGGTCCATGATCTTATTGAGATTGAACATCTCTCTTAAATGGTTTCACTCATGCTTAAGTTGTTAGATCCAAACTTAGGCTTGGGAAAGGTAAAATCCAAAAGATTTTTTCTCCCTGGAGTCTCTTATAGATGGGATTTATAAGGTATTATCCTACTATTTGAGGCCCTCATTTCCTTTATTTGTGACAATTGGATTTATTAAACACTTATATTTATACTAATAATGTGATCAATGTTAAAAAAAGAAATTAGAAGTGGTAAATATGCTTAATATTATTTTAAATATGATAGGATAAAACCAAATAAGTGCATGTTTTTTCTATATGCATAATATATAATAATATATTTGATTGAAAATAGAGGGGACTTTTATTTATAAAAGTTCAGGTTATTAAAATTGGGGGTGGTAAGGGACGATCGGTTTCTACTAAAAATCCCAAGATATGTGGTGAATAGGGGTAAAAATATTTTAGAGGGCATCCCAGGAGAAAGTGATATCGAAGAATCTATCTTTATCTTTGAAGGTTCTGGGCGTAGTGGAAGTGTGGTTGGACCGACATGCAACTTTGATTTTTACCATGATAAATGATTATTCTAGGATAAATATGATGATGAACTCCAGTCTCCATGGAATGCAATCAAAGATTTAGATAAATAATTAAGAGGCCTAAAACCTTTACAGATGATCTTTCACATCATGTTTAAAATTAATTTAATTAATTTCATAAAGAAAATAATACCGGAATTATCAGTATTTTCTTAATTTATGATGTTGATCATCTGGAATGGACCATTTTAGATTATCTTGTTTCACTTGAAAATATCCAAACTATAATCCCTTTAGC
Organism: Viscum album; assembly: GCA_963277665.1. Lineage (NCBI taxonomy): Eukaryota > Viridiplantae > Streptophyta > Magnoliopsida > Santalales > Viscaceae > Viscum > Viscum album. The sequence continues at coordinate 900,243,388 of OY728166.1, read as the reverse complement.
AGTGATCTACATGTGCTCTAATGGCCTCAGATCAACACTGCTTGTTCTCTGGGTGCAAGCGCGGTGAAGCGAGTGTCTTATGTAAGTCGTTCTTGATCGCTTGTTATTTTCCCTTAAATAATGTCTCTAGTTCTTCAAAGGGGTTGGAAGAGGATTTGAGAGATATATTATTTAGTTCAACAATTCCCAATTTACCAGGTGTGTAGTTCAGTTCTTGGCACAATAGATGTATGTGTCTATTTATTGACATGGGGATTCAGTTATAATATTTAATTGCGTAAGAGAAATTAAATACATTTCTAACGTTAGAAAAAACCCATTATATTAATAATAATACCGTGTCATTATTTATGGTGCGACAACTTTCCCAAAACATAATTATAAATAAAATTCTATGTCGCAAAATAATAGAAGAGTTATTTTAATTTGTCCCAACAATTTAAATAATTATTTATCATCTTGAAAATAATTATTTCACTACTAGACTGGCCTTGGTCCTCTCAAACTCCACTTCCCTTTATTTAACACCTGAATAAATAAATAAATAATTTATTCTCTCAAATAAATATTTTATTTACAAACTAGTAAATAAATATTTATCAAATGTTCAATAAAATAAATAAAAATATTTTACCCACAATCCGGTGAATAAATATTTATTTAATTTATGCAATCATTTTAATGTGAATAAAATTATTCCATTGTATTGAGAATAATATTTATTAATTAAATTCAAATATAATTTAACCGAGACCACCAGAAACACTTAGTGTGTGACTCTCTAGGATTATTTCTCGTCGGAATTAGGAAAGCTTGCCCAAAGTCCAAGAGTACTGTCTAGAAACAGGTCAAGGAACACAAGGGAAAGAACATAAATTCACAACAACAACATCCACATATGAACTCTCACTATGTAATATAATCCCTTTTTTACTATATCTCATCAGGCAGGTTTCATGATAGTGTCATCAACTTTTATGCTTGACACACCGTTCTTTGACTACCTAAAATAAATTCATCGTTACACCATGTTAATGGAATTTATCATTTCAATTATATTTCAATCAAATGACCAAGATATCAATTTCCAGAAATGGAATGGGAAAATAATTCCTTGACTTATCCATTAATAACATGCCACTCGTGACGCACCCAACATACCCTACATCCCACCAACTATATGCATGACGGTTTTCATCAGTAAATCATTGTGTGCAAGTTGTGACATGTATTAATGTTAATATTAAAGTCTATGGATCCTTACACACTCTCATGGATAGAAGTACTTGATGACACCAAAACATGCAGAATTTGTACTCAAAGGTTTATTCTCATAATATCATGCCTTGGAGATTACCAAGTGAAAACTTTATGAGAGGAAGTATCATCTACTTATGAGTACTCACATCTGACAGTATGTATTCTATGTTTCCCATCATAGTATTTCATCCAACCATAGTACTGTATTTAAGAATATTGTTATAGCATTTTAAGGTTCTCATCATAGTGTGGAACTGCCATTACCTTATCAATGCAAAAAATACTCTAGAAAATTATTATATCATAGTCATGTAGAATAATTAAAAATATATAATAAGATGTTTAATATTTAAATAAATTAAATATTCTTTTAATCAAAGTAAAACCAGTTTGTTCTAGGACACCAACTCTTACAAACTCCCACAGGGACTAGAGACAACTACCTATGTCTTTCAATCTTCTAAACCTCACATTGTGATCATGTTTCTACTAAGTCAAGTCTTTAGTCAAGTGGTTTACCACGTTTTCTTATATATAAATACCACTCACTGTAAGTTCACCTCTGTGATAATAATATATCAAGAGATGATACTTCTAAACTATGCCTTTCATCTACCGATGTGACCTTGCCACTTTTGTGAGATCCACCGCTGCAGTATTATCACAGTATAGTGTGATGGGATCTTTACTGCTAGGTATTACATCCAGATACTGGATGAATATTCACATCCAAACTACTTCTTTATCTTCATTAGAATCTATGATATACTCGGAGTCTACTGTAGAATCAATGATCACACTCTACTTTAAGATCTTCCATCTTATTTCACCTCCATTGAATTCGAAGATGTATCTCGTTTATGACTTCATGTCATCTTGGTGAGTCTATAAAATAGCATATGTATATCCTCTGATGACGAGTTCCTAAACTCCTCTATAAACCGGGAATATATCCTTAGTAATCCTCAGATACTTTAGGATAGTCTTGATTGCCATCCAATGACGGTCACCTGGGTCAGCATGATATCTTCTTACCACACTCAATGTGTAGGTGACATCCAGCCTAGTACAAAGAAGGGCATACATGACTGACCCAATAATTAATGCATATGGAGTCTTTTACATTATCTTTCTTTACTCATGTGTTTGAGGACACATTTTCTGGGAAAGATGAATTCCATAAGATGCTATAAAAATTCCTCTCTTGTATTGTTCCATACTGAATCTATTTAGTATCTTATCAATGTATGTAATTTTAATTAGGTCCAAAAATTTATTTGATATATCATGATGGATCTTGATCCCAAGAATATATGATTCCTCACCCAATTCCTTCCTGGAAAAGTATTGATTCAACCATGTCTTCACAGACTGTAAGTCTAGTATCTCATTTCTAATAAGTAATATGTCATCAACATATAATATTATGAAAACAACTACAATACCACTAAATCATCTGTAGACACAAGGCTCACATTCATTATTGATAAAACAAAATTCTTTTATGGATTCATCAAAATGAATTTTCCATGACCTGGATGCTTTCTTTAATAGATAAATGGATTTCTTTAACATTCATACCTTATTGGTATCTTTTGGAGTCACAAATCCTTTAGGTTGTGTCATGTAGACATATACTTGAAAGTTATCAATAAGGAAGGCCATTTTTACATCCATTTTACAAATCTCATATTCATGGTTAGCTGTAATAGAAAGTATAATTGTGATGGATTTTATAATTTCAACTCATGAAAATTATTCATCATAGTCAATTCCTTGATGCTATTTAAACCATTTTGTAAATAGTCATTCCTTATAGGGACTGACTTATCCTTCCATGTCTAGTTTCTTCTTGAATACCCATTTGAGACCAATAGGATTTCCATCAACTGGATGATCTACCAAAATACAACCATGGTTTTGGTACATGGAATCCATTTCAGAATTCATGGCTTTTTTCCACTTTGCAATGTCTGTTACACTTACTTCTTCCCTAGAGGTTAAAGGTTCATTATTATCAAATAATAAAGTGTCATCATCCTCAATAACTATAAAACCATACCATTCAGGTTCTTTAACCTCTCTTGTAATCCTACACAATACTTATGTCTCTCAAAGAGATTCTTCATCCGTAGGGAATTGTGGAATCTGTTCATGTACCAACTCTTGTAAACCTTAATCCTCGACTTCATCGAAGTCTATCTCTCTCCCTCTATCTCTTTTGGAGATGTGCTCCCTCTCTAAGAATATGTAATGTCTTGCCTCTATATCCTTTTATATGAGGGGTTGAATAAGTAATATCCCCTTGTTTTGTTGGGGTATCATATAAAGGTACACTTTATGCCTCAGGGTGAGATTTTGTTACCTGAAGAGGCATTAACAAATGCTTCGCTACCCCCAGACATGTAAATTCAAAAACATGGATTTTATACCCCTCTAGAACTCATATGGAATACCATTTATCAATTTATTTGGTAATTGTTTTTGTATGTGTGTTGTTGTTTCTAACACATATCCCCAAAAAGGATAATGGAAGACTCACATGACTCATCATTGATCTCACCACGTTTAACAGGGTGAGGTTCCTCGTTTCGCTCACACCATTCCGTTGGGTCATGTTTGGAGGAGTGAGTTGGGATCACTACTGGAAAATACGTCTATACCCACAGTTTTCCAAAACCGTGGGCATAGGGATTATATGTGAACCTATACCCACAGTCCTCCAAAACAGTGGGTATAGGTCACCTATACCCATGGTTGTGCCAAAAACTATGGGTATAGTTCTCTTTTAAGACCTATACCCATGTTTTTGGAGAAAATAGTGGGTATAGTGTATTTTTCAAATCGGTCCTATACCCACGGTTCTCCAGAACTGTGGGTATAGATTTCCCGCGTTCTGGCGGGGAAAGAACATTAGGCGAGACATGAAACAAATTGGTGTGAAGACATTATTTCACAGTTGATATTAATATATTTACTATAATATAAATATATAATTTCCAAAATTCATTAGTTTTTTTGGTCCCTTGGTGCAGTTCTCCTATGAGGTTCTTTGTGCGATGCGGGTTTGATTCCTTCAGGCTGTGTTTTTTAAATACCGTACTGTATTATATTAATACATATAGGCAGATATATGATAATATAATAAATAAGCATCGCATCTTGTCTGATCTGTTGGTATGGCACGCTTGTGAGGTGAATTGTGGGACGAGGGATCAATTCCTGCAAGCCACATTTTTTGAATATAAATTCCACATATTAATATATATATCCAGATATATGCATATACGACAGATAAAATTCACGGGTCGGGTGGTCTTTAGGTGGGGCGCAGCCGCAAGGCTCACTGCGGGGCCTGGGTTTGAAACCCCTTGGACGCCATTTTTGAAGATTTAAATCCCTATGGTTCTCAAACCGTTGGTTCAACGCTATTGCAATCCTATCCCCATGGTTTGGGAGAAACTGTGGGTATAGGCCAACCCCCCTATCCCGATGTTGTTCCAGCCCATGGTTCCCAAAACCGTGGGTATATCCTATACCCACGGTTTTGGGGCCTATACCCATGGTTTTGAACCATGGGTATAGGGATATTTTCTAGTAGTGGATAGGATCCCAAACACCCATACGTTATCAATGAATTTGTAATGCCCCAACCCCAGTTACCCAGAGTCGGTGCATTATTACATAACATTGTAATGATACAAGGAAATCATGTCCTGAAATACCAATCAGTTTAGTAACCATAGAAAGACTAGATACATTCATTAGGTCAACATTACAACTTGAAAAGAAAAACAACACTAAATTATTCCATTGGAAACATCCAGGCTTCCTATATTATGCATGTAAGTCACTCATAACTAACTTATTCACATCCTGTTAAAAATAAAACAAAGAAAGGAAATGTATAACTAAAACAAAAGCCTTTTAAACTTTAAATTCAGCATAATATAGAAAAAATAAAATGAAATAATTTCATTTAATTAATAACATGGATATTCTACTCATCGAATAAGCACATAAAATATTAATAACCACTTTCATAGTAATGGAATGCATAATGCCAGACTATCATAACCACATAGCCAAGGCCTCATGCCAAGATTACAAATAATATTTTTTCAAGGTCTCGTGATAAGACACTAGTTTGTCTCATGAGACCTACCGATGCATCGAGGAGCTATAGTGGGCTCCACCCATCACTTACTAAGTTCAATGCATTCCTCATATGAACAGGTTTAAACATAACATAAACATTCTTATTAAAACTATCACAAAAAATGTAAATACTTTCTCTGTAAAAAATGAATGGAATAAAAATAGCACATTCACAGTAAAAGATAACTCATTCAATACAATATGTAAGATTGTATTGTAATAGATTAACCTCAATCGATAATAATGAATGATATTGACATAGATGAAAATAATCATCAAGACTATTTGAGAGAAATATCCCCATTTTTCTTGAAAACATTTAAAAGTATCACTATTTATCAAGAATCCATTACAAATAGATTTTTGAATCAAAGTGTCAGATACCAATTTGAAGATTTGAAAATGCATTTTAATTTTAAAACATTAATTTCCAAATAAATTCATCCTTAAAACCATTTTTAATACATGGAAATTAATGTGAATGATTTAGAAGAATAAATCTTTAATACATTTAAATGACATTTTAGTTAGAGTTCCAAACCAAAAGAGAGACACTTGAATACAAATAATTGAGGTAATAAAAAGTTATTAATATCATGAGAATAAATCGATTCATGATATTCTATGTCGAAGTACATTATATACACTATATAAATCTGATTTGGTGTATAATAACAAAGAAGTCTCAATGGAATGTAAATTGAGATGAAATCTCTTATAAAGACCATATCCTTAGGTTAAAGATAAATCGACGAAATAATTATGTTTGAAAAATATAAATACAATCAATATGATTGGATATTCATTGTAAATCAATCATTGGACATTCACACATATTCTTGTAAAAACAACACCAATGAATTTGATATTTAACTCAACAAATGGAGATTGAGTTAAAATTACTCTTATCAAGTTCATATCGATGACTTGAGATTTTATCAATGGAGTGATTATGTGTATAAAAATTATATCCACACAAAGGGGAGTTGAAATTATGACATAAGCAAATGAATAGTTATTCCACACATAATCTTTGAGTAAAATAATCAATGAAGTATGCGTAAGGCCGAATGAGTGGAAATTGAAATTTGTAATTCCCTTACCAATTTGGTAACTTATGAAACAAACATACCATGAAAAATGGATCATATAATTATGATTTAAATATACATAAATTAAGGTATATTACACAATGAATACAATCATGGGCATTACAAACACCACATGCAATAAATAAGTGGTGAACAATGGAAATTTTAGGGAATTAAAAGTGAGATAAAAAATCCCTTACTTTGTACTTTTTCCTTGGTAGAGGGTAGTTTAACCTCCTGTATAATGGTGATATAATTTTTATTGAATTATACAAGAATTATATACATTAATGTGATATCATATATGATCTTCTGACATTGATTTGTTAATAATATCTTAGTATTATCATCGTTTCAGGTTTTAACGGATTCATTTTTCTTTATAATCTTTGTTTTGTTAGTCATATTTGTTATGAATGGGATGTATATTACTCATATACATAATGATATAATGTATTTTAATATTACATTTAATCATCAAATAAAAATTAATCTTGAATGGATGTGATGGGGAATGAATCTCATCACGTTTGTGGAGACGGTAATCCGTACGTACGCATGAGCGACAATATCACTCTTTTGATATTAAAATAATATATAATTGGATAATATATCATATATAAACAATAATTGTCATATTATATTTATTATTTACATGAATTACACTTCATTATTATACCCATACAAATAATAAAGTATTGAACAACAATTACACCACGACGTGGAGACGGTAAGCCGTACGTACGCGCGTATGGTGACATGTCATTCAAAGGACGGATAGAATACTGAATATGGTTGTACCATATTTATAATAATATCACAGTATATAGAAGATATTGGAGTTATTATTTTATAATGTAAATAACAGAGAAAGAAGAAATGGAAGAAGAAGAAGAAAGGAACTTGAAAGAGGGTGGTGAAAACATTACCTCTTCTTCGGGTTCCTCCTTTTGATTTGATCAAAAGGTCTCTTTAGGATGGATTTCTGACCAAAGGAGGTCCTATAGGATGATGTGAGGGAATTTTAGAGGATATTTGGGCAGGTTTTGGCCGAACCAAAAAGCATTGAAGGAAAGAATAATTGGTTAGAAGTGGGGTCCTTTTATAACGGGGGGAGGGGCTCTTTAGGAAAAACTTAAAGTATTATTTTATAATAAATTCATAACCAGTTTCTAATGGCTCTTAAGTAGATTATTAATATCATAAGGTGGGGATGGGTCTAAATAATTTCATCCAATATATTTTAGATAGGTTTGGGTCACTATATTAACCTAATCATTTTTACTTAACTCTTAGTTAAATAGTTTGAGATTTTCCATGTCTCTTTGTATTTTGATATTATATAGTTAATAAACATACTATATACTTCCAAGATACCCCCAAATTGTCCATTAATGATACACCTATAATTATATAAGTCCTTTGGAAGAAACTTAGATTTTTAGGAATAGAATATGAATTAATAATATAATATTGTTTTTAAAAACTATTTTATGTCATTTTTGGCACTATTTAATAATTGATTTTTGTTAAAGTCTTAACAACTTTATTAATTCAAAAACAATTCATTTAAGAAATCCTAATATATCATATTAATCAATAAAATTCTTTTATGGCATCAAAACTTTCAAATTATATGTATTTTAATATTTATAATTCCAATTATTTATTCTTTCATTAATAAGGAAAATACTGCATCATTATTGTGTCATCAATAAATTTAATTATTCAATGTCTAAAAATTATAAATAAAATGCCATTATGTAGGAAATATTTTTTTCTAATTAATACTTATAGTCTAAAATATAATATATATAACCCTATGTAAAAATTGTTTTTCTAAAATATATATTCTTATGTCATTTTTGTTTTTACTTTAACTTAATTAATATAAAGTGTCATTCTCACTTACAAGTGGATCCATGGGGTCCCAAAATCAACCCAAAGATTCCCATGGTCGTCCATGACTCATACAATAGGGTTATAAAATATTTTTGTGTAATTCAGTATTATTATAACATTATTTTGTTTACCCTTATTTAACGGATTTACCTTTTAACCATGGTAAATAAAATACTTACCAAAGTAATTATTCAAAATGTCTAAAAATAAAAGTTACCTATTTATACAATTTTTAACTCTTGATTATAAATATAGAATCCATTTTTCTAAATTCAAAACACATAAGTGGTAGAAGATAATTTAAAATCAATTCCCGCTGTCAAAACAAAAAACGTGTTTTTAAGAAATAATAATTTTCAAAATATTGACACTTGTTTATGTCCGGTTTAAATGTGAAATTACGTACAATGACTAAGATTATATTAAATGGTAAAAATATATTCTAAATATACTTTAAAACCACTCAAATAAATAATTTTTCACTATTAATTATTTTAATTTAAAAAGTTTTTTTTAATTAAAATTTAGTAATTTTCACTATTCATCGAAATATGAAAGTTATTAGAAAAGTACCAAAATTTCACCCTAATCTAATTTCGATATTCCAAATAGAAAAATGAATTCCATTTTGAATGATAAAATGTATAATATTTAGAAAAATGGTTATTATTATTCATAATGGCTAGTTTGATTGGTTGCAGTGTATGTTAGAACTTGAAGATTCGTACAACACACACTATTGTATTATTCAAAGAGAATCATACCGTAGAAGGTTGGGGTGTTACATTATACCCTCCTTCAATAAATTTCATCCTCGTAATTTTTAAAATTGGGCTTGGGAATATAATGGAAAGTCCCACATCGGAAAAAGAGTCAATAAAACTATCACATTAAAAGAAAGAAAGATAAGTACAAAGGTCACCCAAGATAACCTATACTAGGATTCCATGTAGGAAAAAATGGATATGGATGATAAACAAAGTGTCAAGTTCTGATGGAGAGGGATAGAAAACATGATCAAGAGAAATTTAACAACAAGAAAAGAACAAACTTGTGATGGGACAAACGGTCATTACTCTCCCTGTAGGAAAAGTAAACATACAACATTTTTTTGTTTTAAGTTAAATTACATAGAGACAAAGAATTCATTTATGATATTGACTAAAAAAATAGATATACTTACTTTTTAAGTATATTTTCATTCTTTAATAAATTTCTACAACTAACTCGTTTTTTTAAACGATGAGTATTCAAGAAGACATGGTCACACTAGAAGAGATTGAATAAACTTCTAGAGAATCAAATGATCCACAAAGGATAAAATATATATTTACCTTGTCTTTAGAGATTAATCAAAACCAAACAGGTTAGTACAAGATCTAATGGTCCCCCAAAAGGATATTCCTTTAGAGAAAGAAACAATAATCTTAATTTCTAAAATTAAACAAACAATACCCCAAAGTTAAATAAATACCATTGAATAAATTTTTTTTCTTAAAGTCCTTCAATATAATCCAAACTAATATTGAAACCCAAAACATAGAAGAATTTGGTTATGTAGTCTTCCACGTTAAATTGTATCTCCAAATGACATCAAGTACTCTTAAAGTCACATACTTAAAAGTAATTAACCTAATCACATATTATCTATTATAGGTTAATCATTTCTATAAATAACCCAAATAACTAGAAATCCACAATAAAAACATAGATAAAAATCCACCATTACTCCTCAAATGAAATCCCATAGTATTCTATTTTCCTTGGGCATATAGTGTTCCAAATTAAGCGAACATCTTCCAAAATAACATTTATCACTTTATCACCGAATCATTTTCCTATACTAAGGGTATTCATTTGATAAGACATAAGATCCCAAATCATCTTATTATTTATCAATAAAATCATTTAACTAAAAATAATTAGTCACACTAACCAGGGACTTCACGTAGTCCAGTGGTAGGTGAAAAATCCCAATCGCACTTTGGTGGTGGGTTCGATTCCCACATCTTTGTCTGACATGATGGGTTGTCACATGGTTTTCATGTTGTCCTTTTTGAAAAACTATATTTTATAAAATTACCAAAATGAGATAAATTCCTCAAAATAACCATAACATAATTTAACCACAAATGTTATCTCAGACCTTGCATTTTCATCCCAAAATATAATAACTTGTAATTGCCTCAAACCCAATGATCATATTAAACTAAATGGTTATTTATAACTATATCCACAAGTGAAAATATAAGTATTCCTCAAATATCATTTTCACATGAAAAACTGTAGGGTTACAAATACAAGAGAAAATTATTCCAAAGTAATACCATCAATAAGGAGCACTAGTACTTTTAAAAATTTCTCCAACCATTTATTTTCACATAGCTTCTTGTTTGACCAAGAAAATATCCTATAGAATAGGGCACTCACTCGGGTAATGGCCAGGTCCCCTAAATTTATGGAAAATGACTGTAAATGGACTCTTGGGGCCATTTTTATTTTCTTCCATAGTACTCTTCATTTTTCCATGGTAATTCTTCACTTTATGTCCTTCTTTCCCACACATAAAGCATTTCTTTGTTCCATTGAGACACCTTTTTGGATGTCTCCTTCCACATTTCTGGCATGATGGAAATTTAACTTTGTTCTCTCTTTGGTCTCCACAGATGTAGCTCTTATCATTCACTGCCTTTCTCTTCTTTGTTGAGTCTGTGAGTTGGTTAATATATATGTTCTTGACCATATTTTTGGAAAACTGATTTGGAAAGAACATGATATCTTTTATTCCTATCAACATTCCATTTTGTTGCTCATTTTCACCATTGTTCCCACCTTGTACATCATTCCCAAAGTTACTATGACTTCTTTGGAATCTAGTCATTGACTAAAACTAGAAAACATTGTGTGGGTAGGAATAGTCATAAAATTATTTTGAAAATATCATCACACCCTATTTTCAATCAAAAACACCCTAGTATTAACCAAGGTTGTTTATTCTCATATTATATTAAAATCCTTCAAATCAGTTTGTAAAGAAAATTTAAATTATCCTAATCATACCCCTCGAGAGTGTCGTAACCAATACTGCAGCAAGGCACATTGTCATGCACCAGTTCCCATTCAAGTCTAGATAAAAGTGGTGTTTTTGGGTTTTACCCCTAGCTACATCTGTGCCAGAGCCGCCTCTACCTGCTCATATCCAGACAGGGATGTATTTCTTGGAAAACTCACAATATCTCTAAAATATCAATATTTTATGGAGTTCTTATATATTAATTCTCAAAGTCTATCTTAGGGTTATGTTCTCAAATCAGATTTTACCTAAATCTATCTTCCAAGGTTTGTACTAAACCTCCTCTGATACCAACCATAACGCCTAGACCTCAATTTCCCAGAGTCGGTACATTATTACATAACATTGGCATGATACAAGTAATTCATGTCTTGAAAAACCAATCAATTTAGTAGCCTTATAAATACTAGATACATTCATAAGGTCAACATTACAACTTGAAAAGAAAAAAAACACTAAATTATTCCATTTGAAACATCTAGGAATCCTAGATTATGCTTGTAAGTCACTCATAACTAACTTCTTCACATCCTGTAAAGAATAAAAGATAGAAATGGGGGAGCTCAGATGCTCAGTAAGGATAACAATATAGCAGAAACTTTCATGAATAAGCATAAACATTTAAGGCAATGTATAACTAAAACAAAATCCTTTTAAACATAAAATTTAGTATAATATATAAAAAATAAAATGAAATAATGTCATTTAATTAATAACATGGATATTATACTAGTCAAATAATCACATGAAATATCAATAACCACTTTCATAATAATGGAATGCATAATGCCAGACAATCATAACAATGTAGCCAAGGCCTCGGGCCAAGACTAAAAATAAGATTTTGTCAAGGCCTTGTGACAAGAACTAGTTTGTCTCATTAGATGTACCGATGCATCGAGGAGCTACAGAGGGATCCACCCGTAACTTACTAAGTCCAATTCATTCCTCATATGAATAGGTTTAAACATAACATAAACCTTTATATTAAAACTTGAATACGAAATGTAAATACTTTATCCATAAACAATGAATGGAATATAAATAGCACATCCACAGTCAAACATAACTCATTGAATTCAATATGGAAGATTTTATTGTAACAGATTAACCTCAATCAATAATAATGAATGATATTGACGTAGATGAAAATAATAATCAAAAATATTTGAGAGAAATATCCCCATTTTTCTTGAAAACCTTTAAAAGTCTCGCTATTTATCAAGAAGCCATTAAAAATAGATTTTTAAATCAAAGTGTTCCATACCACTTTGAAGATTTGAAAATGAATTTTTATTTTAAAACATTAATTTCCATATAAATAAATCCTTAAAACCATTTTTAAAACTTGGACATTAATGAGATTGTTTTAGACTAATAAATCTTTAAAACATTTAAATGACATTTTAGTTAGAGTTCCAAACCAAAAGAGAGACACTTGAATAAAAATAATTGAGGTAATAAAAACATTGTAATATCATGAGAATAAAGGGATTCATGATATGCTATGTCAAAGAACATTATATACACCATATAAAAGTGATTTGGTGTATAACAACAAAGAAGTCTCAATGGAATGTAAATTGAGATTAAATCTCTTATAAAGACTGTATCCTTAGGTTAAGGATAAATCGAAGACATAATTATGTGTGACAAATATAAATACACTAAATATTATTGGATATTCAATGTAAATCAATAAGAGGACACTCACACATATTCTTGTAAAAACAACACCAATGAATTTGATATTTAACTCAACAAATGAAGATTGAGTTAAAATTACTCTTATCAAGTTCATATCGATGACATGAGATTTTATTCATGGAGTGATTATGTGTATAAAAAGTATATCCACACAAAGTGGAGTAAAAATTATGACATAATCAAATGAATAGTTATTTCACACATAATCTTGAAGTAAAATAATCAATGAAGTATGCGTAAAGCTGAATGAGTGGAAATTGAAATTTGTAATTCCCTTACCAATTTGGTAACTTACGAAACAAACATCCCATGAAATATGGATCATACAATGATGATGTAAATATCCATAAATTGAATTATATTACACAATGAATACAATCATGGGTAGAACACACACCACATGTAATAAATAAGTGGTGAACAATGGAAATCTCACGGAATTAAAAGTGAGATAAGAAATCCATTACGTTGTACATTTTCCTTGGTCGAGGGTAGGTTAACCTCCTGTGTAATGGTTAAATAATCTTTATTGAATTATAAAAGAATTATATATGTTAATATGATATCATATATAATTGTTTTACATTTATTTGTTAGTAATATCTAAGTATTATCATTGCTTCCTGTGTTAACAGATTCATTTTTCTTTATATTCGTTGTTTTGTGAGTAATATTTGTTATGTAAGGGATGTATATTATTCATATACATAACGATATCATGTCTTTAAATATTAAATTTAATCATCAAATAAAAATTATTCTTTAATGGATACGATGGGAATGAATCTCATCACGTTTTTTGAGAAGGTAATCCGTACGTACGCACGAGCGACAATATCAGTCTTTTGATATTAAAATAATATATACTTGGATGGTATATAATATATACAGAATCAGTATAATATTATATTTATCATTTACATGAATTACACATCATTATTATACCCGTCCAAAAAATAAATTATTGAACAACAATTACACCACGACGTGGAGACAGTAAGCTGTACGTACGCACGTATGGTGACAAGTCATTCAAAGGATGGATAAAAAACTGAATATGGTTGTGCCATATTTATAATAATATCATAGTATATAGAAGATACTAGAGATATTATTTTAGAATGGAAATAACAAAGAATGAATAAGTGGAAGAACAATGGAACTTGAAAGAGGGTGGTGAAAAGATTACCTCTTCTTCAGGTTCTTCCTTTTTATTTGATCAAAAGGGCTCCATAGGTTGGCTTTCTAACCAAAGGAGGTCCTATAAGATGAAGTGAGGGATGTTGAGAGTATATTTGGGCAGGAGTTGGCTGAACCAAAAAGCTTTTAAGGTATGAAGAATTGGTTAGAAGTGGTGTCCTTTTATAAGGGGGAGGAGGGGCTCATAATAAAAAACATAAAGTATTATTTTATAATAAATTCATATCTGGTTTCTAGTGGCTCCAAAGTGGGTTATTCAAAGTCTAAGGTGGGTATGGATCTAAATACTTTCATCCAATAGATTTTAGACAGGTTTGGGTCACTATATTAACCTTATATTTTTTATTTAACTCTTAGTTAAATAGTTTGACATTTACTATGTCTCTTTGTATTTTTATATTATATAGTTAATAAACTTACTATATACTTCCAAGCGACCCCCAAGTGGTCCATTAATGATACAACTATAATTATATAAGTCCTTTGTACAAACCTTATATTTTTAGGAATCGAATATGAATTAATAATATAATATATGTTTTAAAAACTATTTTATGTCAATTTTGACACTATTTAATAATTGATTTTTGATAAAGTCATAAAAAACTTTATTAATTCAAAAAAAATCATTTA
Organism: Viscum album; assembly: GCA_963277665.1. NCBI lineage: Eukaryota > Viridiplantae > Streptophyta > Magnoliopsida > Santalales > Viscaceae > Viscum > Viscum album. The sequence goes on along the minus strand of OY728166.1, from coordinate 900,228,364 downwards.
AGTAATTATAACATGCCATATTAATCAATAAAATTCTTGTATGGAATTAAACCATTTTAATTATATTTATTTTAATATTTATAATACCAATTCTTTATTCTTTCTTTAAGAAGGAAAATACTGCATCATTATTGTGTCATAAATAAATTTAATTATTGAATGCATAAAAATTATAAATAAAATTCAATTATATAGGAAATATTTTTTTATTTCTAATGAATATTTATATTTGAAAATATAATATATATATAACCCTATGTAAAAAAATTGCTAAAAGATATATGCTTATGTTATTTTTGTTTTTACTTTAACTTAATTAATATAATGTGCCATTATCACTTACAAATTGATCCATGGGGTCCCAAAATCAACCCAAAGATGCCCATGGTCGGCCATGACTCATCCAGTAGGTTTAAAACACATTTTAGGGAATTTTAGTATTATTATAATATTATTGTGTTACCCTTATTTACCATATTTACCTTTTAACTATGGTAAATAAAATATTTACCGAAATAATTATTCAAAATGTCTAATAATAAAAGTTTCTTATTTAAATAATTTCGACTTCATGATTCTAAATATGGAATCCATTTTTATAAATTCAAAATACAGAAGTGGCAGAAATTAATTTAAAATTAATTCCCGCTGTCAAAACAAAAAGCGTGTTTTTTAGAAATAATAACTATCAAAAGATTGACAATTGTTTATGTCCGGTTTAAATGTTAAATTACGTCCAATGACCAAAATTGTATTAAATGGTAAAAATATATTCTAAATATACTTTAAAACAACTGAAATTCATAATTTATCACTATTAATTATTTCTATTAAAAATGTTGTTTTTAATTAAAATTTAGTAATTGTTACTATTCATCAAAATATGAAAGTTACTAGAAAAGTACCAAAATTTCAACCTAAGATAATTTTGATATTCCAAATCCAAAAATGAAGTCAATTTTGAATGATAAAATGTATAAAATTTCAAAACGTGGGTATTATTATTCATAATGGCTAGTTTGATTGGTTGTGGTATGTGTTAGAACTCAAAGTTGCATACAACACACGCTACTGTATTATTCAAAGAGAAGAGTATCGTGGAAGCTTGGGGTGTTACAAAATTGTTTATTAAGATATTCTCCACCTTGGTCTGAGCAGATTTTCTTAGTCTTCTTACCAAGATAGTTCTCAACTTCATTCTTATATTCTTTGAACTTATCAAAAGAATCTGACTTATACCACATTAAGTTGATATATCCATATATACTAAAATAATCAGTAAAAGTTATGAAGTGTGTGTACCCTCCCCATGATTCAACTGGAAATGGTCCACACACATTAGTATGAACCAATTCAATAAGTTCATTAGCCCTTTCACGTTTCCCACTATTTCCAATGCTTTCGTCGGGGCGCGCACATCCATCTGTAGAGGACGTACATCTATTTCAATGCATTCCCGCTTTCCAAAGATGGGTGGAATCCATCACTTATTTAGGGACACTTTCTCCGTGATCAAAACGGGATGATGGGATGTTGGTTCTTCCTTTTGTGGATTCTTCCTCAGAACTCATCACCTAGTCAAGGTCTCCCTTAAAGATTATGTCATGGTTTGTGAATCTCATTCTTGGTTTTATATCTTTGTGGACATTGTTTAATTACACTACTTCTGTCTAGACATTCCAAGGGGCCTTGACTGGGCAGCAACCTTCGGTCAGAGTAAATGGTAACATCAGGCATGTCGGGGCATATCTGGATGCATGTACATTGGGTAACATGTATTCTTTGTCATAAGAGGTCATCTCAAGGGAACATAACTCAAGGTATCCCTTATCAGTCATGGGGTATCTTATGTTGAAGGCATTTCTATGAGGTTTTCCTTATCTTCCCATGTTTATTATGGGGTATGTCATGAGTTTAACATCTTGGAGAGATGGTTATGCCAAAGGCGTGTCTTCCGATGTATCCCTCAGGCATCTCATGTATAACACGAGTTAAGTCATGAGTTTAATGTCTTTAGGAGATGGAATGAGGGTGATCAGAATGTCCCATAGAGACAGATCTGATTGGTATATCCCTAGAACGGAGTGCCAAGAGTGTTTACCAGGTGGATGGATCTGAACACTCAATAAGAGTAGACCCAAAATGGTGTGTCCCATAAAGATAAGGATTCACACTATGAAGGATGGTCTGGACACCACTGAGGGAGGATTAGGTATTGTGCACCCTAGAATGGGGGATCACCAAGGTTTACCATTGTGTAGGACTGAACCTTCGGGAGGCATCCTACATACCCTGTGTAGATGACAGGGATCAAATCCCATATAGTTCTAAGGGGTGACGAATTGGGGAGTACACAACGGAAAACAACTTGGATACATGTTGGGGCTTACGCATGGAAAGCAGCCATTCGTAAGAGGGATACTCTTGGGTGGATGGTTATGGATAGTGTGGGGCTTATGCATGGTTAGATGCTTGTGTGTCGCAAGGAGCGACACTGGGATAAATGGAATGATCTCGCTGGGATGTGGCAGCCTAGCTAATAATCGGTATGGTTGATGGAGAGTTTAATTAAGTGGAGGTGGAATGAGGTGGATCCATCATGAAGGTGACGGTAGTGTTGGGCTTGATCCTCAAAGAGACTTCCTATGTATCCTCATGGTAGAGAATCAAAGTTCTCATAATTCAGTGGGACGATGGGACACCTGAGGAGGTGGCCCATGAGAATGGAAACATGGATGGGATCCGGAGGAAATAGAAACTCCAGGTTGGGTCATGATCTTCCAAGAACACATGGGATCAAGGGATAGATTAGGACAAGTCATGGGTGAAGGTCTTGAACCTCAATGAGGCTTCCTACGTATCCATGTTGTAGGGAATCAAAGTACACGTTTTCTATCTGAATAAGTCTTACAATTGATTAGGGACTTTAAATGCTTACAGTTTATTGGGGGAATTTAATGGCTTACTGCCAAATGGGGTTGACAACAGATTTCCACTGAATGGGGTTGAGAATGGATTTCCACTAAATGGGGTTGACAACAGCTTACTGTTGAATATGGGACAGTTTAATGTAATGTAGGACAAAAGGGACATACAGTTTGATGTCATGTTGGATGGGGATGGACTGGCATGGAGTGGTTGGGACCAATGGGTGTGGGGCTTGAACCTCAGGAAGGCTTCTTGTGTACCTTGCCTTGATAAGGATAAAAGTCTGCATAGTTCGGGATGGTGAGAATCGGCGTGAAGGTGGTCGAAACCAATGGTTTTTGTGCTTGATCCTTAGATATGTGTCCTATGTTCCTTTCTGTGGCAAGGATCAATGTCCACGTAGTTCGTGAGGGGTTTGGTGAGCTGACGTGAAGGCAGTTGGAACCAATGGATGGTGGTCTTGAACCTCTGGGAGGCGTCCTACATACCTTGACCTGGAAAGGATCAAAGACCACGTAGTTCAGATGGTGTAGGGATTATACTCTAGGATTCCCATAGAGGATTCCATGGTAGATGCTTACTACTTTAAGCCCACATGATCCGTGCTCGGTGTGACAAACAAGAGGTGACAAGGTCTTAATGATCACGACGCAAAGGTGAATCCAAGAAGGGTGATGAATGGGGCTTACACAAAGAAGTTACCTGGGTGCCGCTAAGGAGAGGCAATGATGGTTGGGTCTTACGCAATTAAGCTACTTGGGTGCCACTAAGGAGTGACAATGATGTTTGGGGCTTACACAAGGAAGTTGCCCTGGTAAATCTATTGCACAATATTGATAGTTAAGGCTTACACAAGGAAGCTACCTGGGTGATGCTATGGAGCAGCAATGATGGTTGGGGCATATGAAAGGAAGCTGACCAGGTGCCACTATGGAGCAGCAATGGTGCATGGGGCTTAGGCATGGAAGTTTCCTGGGTGCCAATATGGAGCGGCAATGATACATGGGGCATACACAAGGAATATGCTTGGGTGCTGCTATGGAGTGGCAACGGTGCATGGGGCTTACGCAACGAAGTTTCCCGGGTGCCACTATGGAGTGAAAATGGTTCATGGGGCTTACCCAAGGAAGCTACCCAGGTGCCGCTATAGAGTGAAAACGATGCATGGGGATTATGCAAGGAAGATTCCTGGGTGTCTTCCTCATTTCTGGCCATGAGGGAATCCCAACTCATTGCTGGGTTAAGGCATATAATGGAGGCCTACACCTATGAGAATGTGCATAAGAGGGATAACACCAAGGGAGTTAGAATCAGTCTGAAGAAAGGGAGATGACAAGTGTGAATCACATGATCAATATTTAGAACACGGTGAGGGTGGCGTGGCGATGGAGGATAACTGTTGACCATGTTTGAAACACAACATCCATATCATGTTAGCCTGAAATGGGAAAAAACAAATGGGGGTCAACTTTTGATCATGTTATAAACACAGGACCTAACTCGAAGTGTCGTCCAATGTGTTCTGGGGTGTTGGAACAAGATGGTAAGTGAGCTAATACAGTATGGTACCATGCCATTAGGGGGTCCTTTAAGACAAGAAAGAGGATGAAGATTCGAATGAAGGACACACAAATCATGGGGTGGAGTGGTGGAATGTTCGAATGGATTCCAATTCTCTTGAAATTATGTCACTACAATCATGGAACAATAGGAATCCTAGGGCATTCTATAGTTTAAAGTCATGTAGAGAGGACTATTAGCATCTTATGCTTGGAGCATTCGGAATATTTTATTTGGAACAAGCGGCATCCTATTATTGAATAATAGGGATCACTATAGTTTATAGTCATGTAGATAGGATTGTGGGAATCTCATTCTTAGAGAAAAAGGCATCTCTTGTTTGGAGCAAGATGCATCCTATGTTTGGAACAAAGGGTTCACTACAGTTTATAGTCATATAGATAGAATTGTTGTCATCTCATGATAAGAGCATAATGTGTCTCTTGTTTGTAGCAAGAGGCATCCTACGTTTCGAACATAGGGTGCGCTACAGTTTATAGTCATGTATATAGGATTGTTGGAATCTCATGCTTGGAGCATAAGGAATCTCTTTTTTAGAGCAAGAGGCATCCTATGTTTGGAACATAGGGTGCACTGTAGTTTATAGTCATGTAGATAGGAATGCTAGGCATAAGACACCTAGAAATGGTTGGTGTTGGGAATTACGTAAGGGCGACCCTTTCTGGTTCAACCTGGTATAGAAGTCAGGTGATGGGGTTCATATGAGTTGATTGAAGAATGGTTTCACTCAAGGTACTCAGGGGGATTGATGACGAGAATATCAACTCACGACATGTAAAAGGGGCCAAGAGGAATATGTCAACTCAATGTATTTCATGGTGTTTGGAGGAGTATTTAAAATCATGGTACTCTATAGGTGGAAGATGGGGGTGCATAAGGGTTCAATGGAAAATTTCAACATCCCAACCCGAAAAGTTCGCGGTAAAACTCTCCATTTTCATGGGGGTCAATGACGGTAGTGAAGGGTCTGGCCCGAAACTGACCCCAATCGGGGGTGTAGGGGAACAGCCCCCGCAGTATAGACCAGCAGGTACTGTCCTGGGCACTATTACACGTAATATGGCCTACATTCCGGATGGGCTGCGTGCAATATTAGATTATGTGCCATAGGTGTGTGCAAGATTCGACACCTTGGTATTGTTTCTCACAATATTGAAGTCTTGCGTGCAAGATTGAAGCCTTGAATGCAAGATGGATGTCTTGCAGGCAAGATGGATGTCTTGCGTACAAGATTGGACGTTTTTCACACAAGCATGGAATCTTGCACACACATAACTTAGAAAAAAAATATTTCAGGCGAGGATCATACCACTGTGGCCCCACGCGAAAGCGGGCCCATATGGGACCTGTCACAAAATATCTCACATGGAGGGCTCTATTCTTCCACGTTGGCACAGAAGAGGTTGTTTTACGCGCACTAGAGTGTCGTCCATCCTTCGAAGACCGCCCCCAAGGGGTGGGGCTGTACTTGTATTTATAAAAGAACCTAGGAGCAGTTGCACGTAAGATTCCAGGGGTGGAAGTGATCTTACGCGCACCCAGTGGTAGAATCATGCACAAAAGGCATTTAACGTCGCATTGGGCATGTAATAATCTTGTGCACAGATGCAAATATTGCGTGAACCTCACAAAACATGTGTTCACCTTCCATAGATGTTTTTCGAGTGGCCTGGGTAGAAGATGGCCGCTCATTCGGCACATAAAAGGTTTGTGATACAAGTTTTGTGCAATATTTTACTGTTAGACACAAGATTCCATTCTTGTGTGTAAAATATCCATTATTATGAGCAAGATTTTAATTCTTCCATGAAAATCCATACTTTTCCCTAAAATCGTCCTGGATGGCCGTTTCCAGTAGCCTGACTTCGAACGGCCATAAATTTTGATCCACAACATCGTTCGGGATCCATGACCAGTCAATTGGTGCTTTCAAAACAATATAAACTTCAGGATCATGTATGGAATCATTCATTGAATTAAATAGACGTGTTTTCCAGTTCCAACACCCACTAAATGGATATTTTTTCATTCTTCCTTGTAAACATGCATGACATACGCCATCTAGTTTTAGTTCAAAAGAATCTAAATATTCATCTTGATGTAACTCTGTCAAGTATTTCTCATTTACATGACCTATCTGGTGATTCCAAATTTGGGTGTGGTATGAGTAATTTCATGTATCTTTTTTATCGATTTCAATTACATGGTTTGTGTAATACAATATGTAAAAATTATTGTATAAATGTTCCCTACCAAAACAAATTCTATCAATTTAAAAGTAACAACATTCATTACCAATAATGAAAAAAATCCATCTGTATCTAATGTAGATACAGAAATAATGTTTTTAGTAAAATATGGCACATAATAACAACCCATTAACACCAAGATCATCCCATTGTGCAACGTGAGGTGGTAGTCCCAGAAAGCTATAGCAGAAATTTTGGATCCATTAGCTGCTCGTAGATTTACCTCCACCTCAGTCAATATTCCTAAATCTACTTAGTTCCTATATTTGGTTACATATGTGAGCCCCAAAATCTATATCTAATACCCAATTTGTAGAAAAAGATAGTTTTAATTCAATAACAAAGGTACCTGAAGCTTCCCATTGCTTCTTAGGCTGGGTGCAGTTCTTCTTCCAGTGTCCCTTCTTGCCACATGTGAAATAAACAGCCTGATATTCCTTTGCCTCCCCTTTGATCATCCTTTTCTAGGAAGGCCATGAAAAATCTTTGGGATTGAAGCTCTTAACCATCAAATTCCTCTTTTTAACCATAATTATAGAAGGCTTTTCATGATTTATATCTTTAATCACATAACAAATGAGGATAAGAAGATAATATAGAGACTTCTCAATGTTGTTCATATGGAAATTGACAAAAAATTTATAGAAGCTATGAGGGAGTGATGTGAGAATGAGATCGGTGCCCAGTTATTTGGGGAGTTCAAACCCCAGAACCTCCAGGTGATCAATATAGCCATTGAGCATGACTACATGATCCCCAGTTGGGGAACCATCTCCAAGACTACTCTAAAAGAGTGCCTTATATATCTCAAACATTTCTTTTCTTTCTCTCTCCTTATAAAGACCATGGAGGTCCTCGAGTATGATATAAGAATCCATGTTTTCAAGAGACTTCATGATCTCACTATACATTGATGATAGCATCAAACTTTTGACAGACTATGTCCTTTATATGTTTCTCATAGGCCAGGAAATCTCCATCACTTACCTGTTTAGAAAGTGGATAATATAATGTTGACTCTATCATGTAAGACTTCTATTCATGGATCAGGATAACCCGAAGGCATATAAATCATTCCCAGAAGTTATTACCAGTGAGGATGTTGTCTTTATCTAGAATTGATCGTAGGTATAGTGTGGTTGATGAGATTTTCATTTTTATTCTATAATTAAAAGATAAGATCATTAGTACTGTCTTGATTACATTTTATGAGAAATAATAAATTTTATTAAGTCTTTCAATACTTTATCAAGTCCCAATGTACCTCACCAATGAACTCAGATTTTCTAGTTTCTATGCCATTTTAGTGGAATGGGTCTATATTCCCCTTCACATAAACCCTAAAATGGTTGGTCAAGATATTAGAATGTATTTAGGTAGGTATGTCTTTTCCAACTACGGTCTTGTATCTCCTTGATTTGTTGAGTGGACTCCCCAATCTTGAAATCATGAGTTTTGGATTTCCTCAACTCTTTCATCCACTATTACACCAAGTCTAGCAAGGGCTACTCCTCTTGATTTAATATGGTTAAGTCAACCTAAAACCTTTCGTAAGGTATTCTGGTATAAAAGTTTGTGTCCTCACAAGGGTTGTTCATGAACATAGTTTTATTGATGTTTTCCCTTAATCAAGTAACGGAAGGCTTGGTCTGACTTAATATTTTATTTGATGGATTCATATCTCTTATGCGTGAATTTATTATTATAATTATCACATTATTTTTAATATTAAGTGAAACTTACTTAATTGATTAACCATTTCTTGATAATATTTATGCATAAGTTTGGTTTACTTTAGTTCTATCATGCATGCTTCTTTAATTCATTAAATATGTGATCGTGACAACAAATCCATAATGATAAACCATGAAACTAACATAAATAAAATAATTTAAAGGGATTGGTCTTGAGCTTTCTAATGGTTAGTTTATCTAGCAGTTGATAAACTAACCTTGGCATAGGGTAGAAACATCTTGAACCTTTTGGGTTAATGTTTATAGCTTTCCACCTGACCACCTTTGTATCTACTAGGATTGGTTTCATCTCGGCTCTAGCATGAACCGCCTCTACTAGATTGGGAGTTCCATTCATTACATATGCCTTTTTTAACTCACATATAGGTGAGGGGTAAAAGGGGTTTTACATAAAAGAAACCTTGGGAACGTAGGACCTACATATTATTGAGGAGATGGATCACAGACCAACAAATTTAATTTAAATTAATTAATTAAAATAAACCATCAACATACAATGGTCATGGTCTAGCTCATGATCATCCATACATGCAACGATATTTAAAAATAAATAAAACTAGAATTCAATTATTTAGTCATTCTTGTTTAAGATAAATCACCCTAGAGTCAATTAATTATCATCTTTAATTAGTCAATCCTTTTATCATAAACCATTTTTTAAATTTCCTTGAGATTCTCATCCATCATAATTTTGAACAAATAAATTCATTTAAAATTATCTTTGTACATAACATGTACCTTGGAGTAAACCTAGTGAATTCATATTCATAACAACCTAATGAGTAGAAATAAACATTACACAGATGTTAAATTAAACACATACATATAAAACACCAATCATGTGTTGTGCCTCAGCTTTATGCCTGCATGATGGTACATGTATCAAGAGTTTGTATAGTATCGTAATAAATTTTAATAAATCTGTATAATTTGGATGAGTACAATGTCTGTAGTTCCAACTAATTGGCATGTAATCTTTTTCACTGTCCATCCGAAGTACGCACCTGGGCAAACAACGTGTGAGTGTACTTTGGAAATCTTCAGAGTACACGGTGTGTCCAGTGGGTCACACACTGTGTAGTTTCTCATTTCATGGTCTCCAGCTAGGCAATCCGTGTATGGGGTACATGGTTCAACCCTATCCCAAATGGGACTACTCGTTGTGTCTAGTGGGCCACATGGCATGTAATCTAGAAACTGTGTGCCACCTGTTCCTGGTCAACTCACAGAGTCAATAAGACTTAGACAAACTCCAATGACACAGATTAGTATGCCGGACCAGACCTAGTACGTTGAACCTTGGCTATACGGTGTGTACTTCTGAAAACACAATGTGTATTCCAGTGTTCTGTAGTCAGGAACCTTTGTTACCTCCGGATGAGATCCTCTATTTTATTTTAATCAAAATTAAAAAGAAAAGACAATTTTTGTAAGTTGAATTAGAAAGGAAAGAGGAGGAATAGATCTTGAGATTCAAATTTTCAGAACGATTAACTTGAATAGAAACAACTAAATTATTAAATGCGTAAATCATTAAAGAAATATTTAAATAATTATAAACTATGATGTAACCCCTATGATACCACTTGATGGTTCCAGATGCAGTAGAATCGTGGTTAGACTGACACCCAACATTGATTTTTACCTGGATCAATGATTATTCTGGGATGAATATGACGATTAATTCCAGTCTACATAGAATAGAATCAAAGATTTAGATAAATAATGAAGTGGCCAAAAACCATTAGAGAGGATCTTGCACATCATGTTTATAATTAATTGAATTAATTTCATAAAAGAAATAATACATGGATATTCCCTATTTTCTTCATTGATAAAGTTGATCTTATGGAATGACCCTTACGAATTATCATATTTCCATTTCAAGGATCCAAACTAGAATCCCTCTTACAATGATCCACACGTGCTTTGATGTTCTTCGATCGATATCTCTCGTTCTCCGGGTGCTACCACGGTGAAGCCAGTGTCTTGTGTCGGTCGTTCTTGATTTTTTGTTCTACAGCCTTGAAGAACGTCTCCATTTTATAAGAGAAGCGGGAAGCGTATTTGAGAGAAAAATTTTTTAGCTCAACAATTCTCAATTCACCAGGTGTGCAGTCTAGTTCATAGTATAATAGATGTATGTGTCTATTTATTGACATGGGGCATCAATTAAAATATTTAATTACATAACAACAATTAAATACATTCATAAAATTTGAGAAAACCCATGATATTAATAATAATACCACATTATTTTTTATGGTATGCCAACTTGAGAAAAATGGAATTATAAATAAAACTCCTTGTCACAAAATAATAGTAGTGTTTTTTTAATTTTTGCCAACAAGTTAAATAATTATTTATTTTCTTTAAAATAATTATTTCACTACCAGACCAATATTAGTAATCTAAAACTCCAATTCCATTTATTGAACACCTGAATAAATAAATAAATAAATTATTCTCTTAAATAAATATTTTATTTACAAACTAGTAAATAAATATTTCTAAAATTTTCAATAAAATAAATAAATATATTTATCCAACAATCTGGTGAATAAATATTTATTTAATTTAGGCAATCATGTTAACTTTAATAAAATTATTCCATTTTCTTGAGAATAATATTTATTAATTAATTAAAAATATAATTTAAATAATACCACTAGAAACACTTAGTGTGTGACCCTCTAAGATTCTTTCTCGTTGGCATAAGGCGGGCTTGCCTAAAGTCCAAGAGTACTGTCTAGAAATGGGTCAAGTCACCCAAGAGAAAGAACATAATGTTTCAAAAATGAAATCCACATACGAATTCTTATTGTGTAAAATAATACATTTGTCTCAATATCTCATCAAATAGGTGTCATGATAGTGTCCTAAACTTTTATAATTGATACACCATTCTTTTACTACCTAAAATAAACCTGTCATTACACCATGGCCATGGAATTTCACGCTAATGATCTATTTCAATCAAAGGGTAAAGATATCAAGTTCTATAAATGGAAGGGGAAATCCCTCCTCAACTTATCCATTAATAGCATGCCACTCGTGATGCACCCAACGTACCCTAACTCCCACCAACTGTCTGTGTTACAGTTTTCATCACTAAATCAAAGTGTGAAAATTGTGAAATGTATTTATGATAATCTTAAGGTCTAAGGATCATTACACTTGCTCGAAGATAGAAATATTTGATGACACCAAAACATGAAGAATTCCTATTTGTGGGTTTGTTCTCATAATCTCTTATCTTTGAGATTACCAAGTGCGAACTTCATGAGAGTAAGTCTCATATTCTTAAAAGTACTCACACCAGACAGTATTCATTCTATGTGTCCAATCATAGTATGTCATCCAACTGTACAACTATATTTAAGAGTATTGTCATAGAATTTCAAGGTTCTCATCATAACTGGGAACTTCCAATACCTTATAAATGAAATAAATAATCTAGGACATTATTGCATCATAGTCATGAAAAACATTGAACAATATGTAATAAGATGTTTAATATTTAAAAACATTAATTGTCCTTATAATCAAAGTAAAACTAGTTAGTTCTAGGACACCAAATCTTATGACCATAAACTCATAAATCCCAATAGGCATGTATAGATTTTCTGGTTTTCTCAATATGTAAATGTGGGACACCATAAAGGCCCAAGTGGTCAAGGATATCTAGAAATTATGCAAAGGTGGAGAACATACAAGAGTGACGTGTGCTTCTACTATGGTTTTGATTCTAATGGTAATGGATCCTATTTCCATCAACCAATATAGGCTTATCTCTTATGTAATATTTCTTACAATATTCTTAATTATATCATGAATAAAAGCCTTATACAGGTCCTATATAGAATCATCCAGGTGAATAGAATGGTTTACTGAGAGGGAGAATCATATAGGGAAAAATTGGAATTTCCAAGGATATGGAAGATGAAAGTAACAAGAACACTCTTGGATCCAGCATAATTGTCTTGGTTAATATAAAAAATATTATGATCAGATGGAGTGTAGCATCATTTATATGGTCATTATACCATTTGGTTTCTATGAATGGGAGTGTGACTTATTATTAAAGTTTCATTATTTTATTTGGAATTCTATTTCAATCATGTGGATGATACTAGGCTTTATTAAAAAATCATAATTTTAAGATAGGTAGACTTAGTTTCTCCTAGCCTCTTTATCATTTCATAGGATGATCTCTATAGAAACATAAAATGTGACTTAGTTAAGTGAAAAATATTACCTTGTAAGAATTTATCTAGGTCATGCATTATCTCATATCTAAATTTTTCTCATGAAATCCTATTTTTTATCAAGATAATTAAAAAAATTAATAAAATCAATAAATTGATGGTGATTTTTGGTGGGAGGATTGAATAGCAGGTTAACTAGGTGAAAATTGGAATTTTAATATCCAAAATTTTGTACTCAGAGTAAAAGAAATTGTATTCAAGATAAAATGGGTATTCAAATATAGTTCATTTATATGCAGTATCTTGGTGCTCCCATTTATGACGGTAATATTAGGAATGTGTTCTTAAATTTTATCATTAATCATCTTACAGGTCATATATACAATTGAAAAAAATCTATTTCCATCATTCAGGAGGAGAATAACTCTAGGGAACATTATCCTCACATCTATCCATATAAATATTCTCTATATTATCAGAGTTCCCAAATAAATCATTAGAAACCTTAAAAAATGTTGAATTTGTTTATCTGGGATTCTAATAAAGAAAAAAAACCACTATGAAGATTAAATAAAGATGTAAATTATGACCGATGAAGGAGTAATCAACCTATATAGAATTTTAGACAACATGACAAGCATGAAGTCAAGTCTCGCATAGAAAATTATAAAAGGGAATTATCACTAGTTGAGGTGAATGAAGGATCAGTACTGGGAGATTTTGAGAGGATGGGATGATCATGCAAGGAGGACCTCATGTCTTTCTAGATGTATGTTTCAATAGCTGGACATAATGAATGATAAGGAATGTTAGGTGGTAGGATGTGGTGATGTTGGTTTCTAAAAGGATAATTGGGTGGGTTAAAACACTCTCTTTCCCGAGAGTGTTGACCCTTGAAATTTCCTTCAAAGAGTATAAAATGCACTCTATAATTGTTTAAATGAATCTCACCAAAGAAAAGAAGATCATTTTCTCCAAAATTGTCTGGGTGGATGAGCCTAATATATTTTTATTCACATATATGGTGTCCAGATATTTTATCTCTAAGGCATTTTATTCTCTGATTCGAGAAGAGAACAAGATTGATATTTTTGAAATAAATCTATGGTGTAGATAAATTCCAATGAAAATGAATTTTTTATTCTAGTGATTGAGGAATTGAACCATTCCCATGAACGATATTATATAGAAGAGAGGTATAATTTTTTCTTCGTGGTGTTCTTGTTGTGAGAACCTGATATTCGAATCATCCTAGAAACTATTCCTTAGTAGTTAATGGGATAAAATTATTTAAGATCATTTTGGTTAGCATATGGTGATCACTACATAAGGGGTGTCTTTAGAATATTTTCATAGTTATTCATTTTAATGGGATGTTTGGCATAATATTTTTATCAAAGCTCATATCATTGTTTTTATTGTGGTTTGAGGGGTTTTGTGGGAGGTAAGAAATAAATAGAGTGTCCAATCAATTCTCACCTCTATATTTAGGTTTTAGTGAAAGATTTAGTAGTGAAACTTATCTAACTAATTATGGGTGGTAGGTTGATATTGTTAATATTTTCATGTCTTATTATATACTCCCTTTACATAATTAATATGAAATGTGCATAATTTGTGTGAAATATTAATGTTTTAATATTAAGTATAATTTTTGAGCATTTTTAGAAGTAGTCCAATTGAGTCAGTTTACTGTTTTAATAATAAATATCACTATACTGATCATAATTGTGTGGTTATTGTTTTTTAGGATTCTATTTTCAATATAAAACATTTCATTAGAAGGTACCATGAGCCAATTCTTCCATTTGAAGGGTCATATGGTCCTCACAATGAAGACCAAAGAATCTGTGAACAAACTTGACCAGCCTTGAAGATTGATTTACTGGGCTCCATACTGACGTCCAAAAACATTAAATCTCCACCATAATTCTGGGGACACTAAATTTCATCTTGGATAAAAATTTCAAGTCCCAAATCCAAGTACAAGGGGCCCAAATGAAGCTATCCAGTCCAGCCCACCATTCTAGACGAGAATTAAAATTAGTATAGTATGCATGACATATCTCAAGATTTAAGAATCAAATAGAGTTGAGATTTAGTAGTGTGAAAGAGGTGATATAGGAGGCCGACTTTTTTGTGGAACACATTCGGATTTGAAGGAATATTCATATTCAAAAACCCTTTCACATTGTGGACTTCAAAAAGGCTGGATTGAAATGGACAGTTTTACTTTGTTTAATAAACCGGCCATAACTTATGATACTTAAGTCCAAATGACTCAAATGTTTTAGATTAGTTGGAAACCTTTTTTATATACAACTTTTAAGAAGGATATTTCTCAAGATTTGGCTGTCATGATGTCCATATCTACGCGCCAAGTGGAGGGGTATTGCTGGAATGTAAACAGTCTACTCTTTGGGCTATAAATACTCTCCCCTTCTCTCCTTGAGAGGGGTTGGAATTTCAGAAGAGAGGAGATAATATTGGCACGACCAAAGCCTTTACAAAGGCTTGGGAGGACCTTCCATAATCAAGTTTTCAATTGATAGACCTTTCCTCCTCTCTTTGTTTTCACTTACTTTTGTGTTCTTCATTTTTGTAATCTTGTAATTCTCTTTCTTTGTAATTCTGTTTTAATGAAAGTTACTTCTTCAATATCTCTTATTCTCATCCAACTTCTGTAGTTTAATATTTATGTTCTTAAAATAGTTTAAATTCAGTTGAATCCCCTTCCCTTGTTTTGCTTCCTCATTCAATCGATAGTTTGTTTTTAATTATCATCATTGTTCGTGTGTGTGTGTTTGATGTACGACTCTTTTCTAATCCCTTTATTTTTATACTATTCTTAATTTATCATCATAATTATTATAACCAGAATATTAAACACCCAAATGGCTGAGTAAATCTCTCATTGGGGTGAGTTATAATTCAGGAATATTAAGTGATTGAGATTTTTTCTCGATGAGTATTCTTTAAATTAATATTGTCTATGTTAAACTTAATAAGCCATGGATTAATGATATGTTTTGTTTAACGAGTGGATTACATAGATTATTGGGACCATAAATACACTACCATAAATAAGTTTTGATTGAGATTATAACCCTATGTTATGTTAAGGCTTGGATTAAAGCCTTAACACCTAGGAATTCCAATCAACGTCAACTTATTACATGGGTGTTAATTTAATGCAATACAAAGTAAGGCTCAAGGATATCACATTCCTAACTCCCCAATAATGAACTCACCCCAATCTTTATCAATTTGTTAAATCAAACATCATACATAAATTATTTTATAAGCTCTACAAACAAACCCCCCAATCAGAATACAATTAACTAAAAACAAACAACTATTTCAAAGTATCATCACCGAGGATTCGACCCGAGTGCTGCTATACACATTAGCAGAGCACCGAAACTTTGACCGGTCGATAGGCAACAATCAGTCGTGCATTTCAAATGGCGTTGCTGCTAGGGATGGTGCTTTAAGTTGTTATTAGTTTCTGGTTATTTTCAAAAAAACCAAAAAAAAATTTAAAACAAAAATTGAAAAAAAATCACAAAGAAAAACTCGTCTTCCTCTTAAAAATATAAATTGAAAAAAATACAATGAAAAACCCATCTTCCTCTTTCTTCCAAAATCTCTCTGAATGCCCCGTAGCCTTCCAAACAATCTCTCAGATTTGTCTGACCCTGAAATTGAGCGAACACTTCGCCAACTTAGGAGGAACATAAGAGATAATCAACTCATTCAAGAACCAGTCCTCATCCAACCAGTTGAAATTGAAATGGCCAATCCTAGAGAACAAACCCTAAAAGAACTCGCTACCCCTTATATGAATTAACAACCTCTCGGTATTCAATATCCAAACATAGAAGCTGAATTCGAACTCAAATCGGGTTTGATTCGTCTTCTCCCTCATTTCCACAGGCTAGCCGGTGAGGATCCACATCTCCACCTTAAAGAGTTCCAAGTAGTGTGCTCTACCATGAAGCCTCAAGGGGTTTTTGAGGAACAAATCAAACTCTGAGAATTCCCTTTCTCCCTAGCTGACTCTTCCAAGTCATGGCTCTACTACCTCTCTCCGGGTTCAATAACTATATGGAATGACATGAAGCGTCTCTTTCTAGAAAAATTCTTTCCTGCTTCTCTTACCGCTTCCATCCGAAATGTAATAAGTGGTATCTGTCAGTTCCCAAGTGAATCACTCCAAAAAGCTTGTTGCAACCTTCCCACATCACCAAATTCTTGACCAAATCTTGATCCAATACTTCTATGAGGGGTTATTGGCAATGGAGAGAACCCTCATTGATGCCTCAAGTGGCGGTTCTCTTGTTGATAAAACTCCTGCAGCTGCAAGAGATCTCATAAGTAACAGGGCTACAAACACACAAAAATTCCATACTCGAGCACATGCTCAAGTAAAACAAGCCCAATATAATCAAACAATTGAGCCAAACAAGATGACTGAGTGGATGAGTGAACTTACAGGTCCTATGTGACAACTAGCTGTGGCCACCAAATCCCCAACCTCGTCTTCTCCGCAATAAATGTTTCCTGGACCTGTCAAAAACTGTGGAATCTGCAACTCTCCATCTCATCCAACTGACACATGTCCACAACTTCAAGAGGATCAATCTGATTCATCTGAACCAATGGAGCTCAATGCAGCATATGCTCAGCGGAACACCAACCCTCAACTATCAGGTCAGTTTGTTAGAAACTTCAACCAACCTCACTCTGAGCCCTTCTCTTGTTCCTATAACCAAGGTCTTAGGTATGGTAATCCCATATCTCACCCCCCTCAATTCCCTCCTCAAAACCCAAACCAATTCCAATATAGTCAAGTTGGTGGCAACTTCCACCAACCTTATCCTTTTGTTCCTCAACCTTAAAAGAACAATCCTCCTCTTGGATTCCATTATCCTAGTGAGCCTTCCTAATTCCCAACCCTATACAATCGCTTTCCCAAGAACCAAAATCAAGGTAATCCCAATCCGGGACAAGAATCTTCTTCCAAGCAACCATGGGAAAGTGCAGTGGAAGATCTTGCCTCCTTCACCTGTTCTAGCCTTAAAAACATTGAAACTCAAATAGGTCAACTTGCATCCCACCTAAGCCAGCAACAACAATCAAATTCTTCCCAACTCCTAGCTCAACCATTACCCAACCCCAAGGGTAATGTAAGTGAAATTGCACTTAGATCGGTAAAGCAAATTGTTGTGCCTCAGGATTAATCCTCAAACCCTCCTTTAAATGTTGACCTAGAAAACGAAAAGAAAAAGAAACTTGAAAAAGAACCTGAATCTATTCCCTCACCTCCTTCCATTCCACTTAGGAATCCAATTCCTTTTCCTCAAGCTGTTTCTAAACCAAAGAAGTCCTTTGAACCTGATCGTGAAATGCTTTACATGTTTAGACGTGTTGAAGTCAACATTCCCCTCTTAGATGCCATAAAACAAATTCCTAAGTATCCCAAGTTTCTTAAGGAGTTGTATACCTACAAGAGGAAACTTAGGACCTTCAAAAATGTTTCCACCCATCATTCTATTCCCATAAAGTGAAATGATCCAGGGACCTTTACGGTTCCATGCCAAATTGGAAGTTCCAACTTTGATGATGCGCTCATAGAACTAGGAGCCTCAATTAATGTCATGACAAAATCCATATTCTCTAACCTTGGTCTAGGTCCCTTGCACCCAATGGGTGTTGTCATTCAGTTAGACAATAGAAGCACAGCCAGTCCTGAGGGAATAATTGAGGATGTCCTTGTTCGAGTAAATGATCTTATCTTCCCAGCTGACTTCTATGTCCTTGACATGGAAGGTGAGACAAATTATT
The DNA here is from genome assembly GCA_963277665.1 of Viscum album. NCBI lineage: Eukaryota > Viridiplantae > Streptophyta > Magnoliopsida > Santalales > Viscaceae > Viscum > Viscum album. The sequence continues at coordinate 900,209,797 of OY728166.1, read as the reverse complement.
GCAAATCTCCTCTGATTCTATGAAGACCATTACTTATGACAACTAAAACCAAAATTGATGTCCACACTGGCATCTTATCCATGGAATTTGGCGGCCAAATGGTCAGGTTCAATATTTTTCAATCCATACGATACCCATTAGAGAATCAATCTGTATTATCTATCCATGCTTCTAAATCTCCCTCTGAGAGTGTGTTGAATCCAAATCCATCATGTTCTTCCTGTTCTACTAATAGAGGATTTTGTGAATATTTCATCCTCATTAACCAAGTGATTAATGGTGAAATTGATGTTGACATTACAAATGTAAACTCCATTGATCTAAAGGATCTTGAAAACTCTTTGGAATCTCATCTTCCCTCTGACCTTCAATGCTCCAACATGGATGGTAATGAAGAAAATAAACTAGAATTCTCATTTGTTGATTTAGATCAGATTATCCCACATTCATCCTTTCCTATCCATGATTATGAAAATTCTTTTATATGTGAAGTGAACTTCGAACCAATTTTTTTTCATTGTCCTGATGGGAGAGAAGGTTGTGATATTTGTTCCCTAATTAATAAAGTGATCAGCGGTGAGGTTGAAATTGTCAATTATTTGGCGAACAACATTGACATAAAGGAAATTGAGAATTTTATTAAGTATTATGACTCCACTGATCCCCATAAATCTATATCAGTAAGTGATGAAATAAATGAGTCAAAAACAATTGGGATCTCATACTCTGCTTTTGTGTTATCTTAACCTTACATAACTGAACCATCAGAATTGAGACATCTTCCTGAATTTCCAAGAATAGAAAATCATCACCTTGTGGATAAAATCATTCCTCAGGTTGAAGACCAAAGTGAGGATAGAAATATTCTCTTTCCAACCCCATTTAATTTCAAGCACACCAACAAGGATGGGAAGAAATTATCCATTGAATCATCAGGCCTCCCAAAGAAAAAGTTTTTCTGGAAGCACACTGGAGTTGAGAAAATACGATGGCCACCGTCAGACTATTGGTAGTCCACTGCAATTGTCCAGCTGTAGACAAATAAATGCAGCACTTCTTGGGAGGCAACCCATGTTTTCTTTTACTATTGTGAAATTTCAATTTCTTTTTTGTTTTTCATTATATGAACAATTATTTTTCTTTTTCAGGTAACAATGCACAATCCTGGATCATTGTTGAATTCTATTGGATCCCCAACTTATGTAGTCAACCTACCACTAGATGGAGATGGTGACCCGCCAAATCCAAACCAGGGGGAACCTTTTTCCCTTTAACTCTCTCTATCTTTTCCTCTCTCTACCTCTTTATTCTTCTTCCTCTCTCTTTCATTTTTTTAACCATTTTCCTTCTCAAAAACTTTATTTTTCACTTTCTATTTTGTGTGGGTGTATCTTTACAAAAATTAAAACCTTAAAAACTAAAAAAAACCAAAATAAAAATCACTTAAAAAAATACAAAAAAAAGATTCATGCTTACTCACCATCGTGTTTTGAAATTGTGTCCAACCATTTTGGGGATTTAACAGACAAGTTTTCATCTCAGAAATTTTGTATTTTCATTATGACTTTGGATAAAGAATTTTGTGTCAAAACCAACACATTTTGAATGCTCAATTTTTTATTTGGAAAATTATTTTCCCCAACCATGAGAACAAACATTTGCTTTCATGCCAAGGCCAGCTATGGACATCTTTTCAAAATGGGTGTTTTCACCCCCATTTGTGAGTCTTGAGTTTGTGGACCTTCGAGCAGAATTTCCTACCTTAGTGTGCATTAATGTGATAGAGGCATTTTCTGAACCACATAAGAATCACAATATCCAAATAGCCTCCCATTTACCTTACATTAATCCTCCTTTTGAAAGCCCCTTCGATCTTATGAAAACCTTTTCCTTGATAGCCACCTTACAAGCCTAATACCTTATCCCACCCAATATCAACATGGATTTTCATTGCATAAGTTTTTGAAATTTAAGTGTGTGGGGGGGGGATGGATTTCATTTTTGGGTACCATTTCCTTACTTTCTGGTGTATTATCATATTCTTGAGGGCAAGCATCCATTTTAGTGTGGGGGGGGGGCGTTTTTCATTTAGTGGTATTTGGGAATGTATTGTAAAAATGATATTGAAAAGTGTTCAAAAAAAATTCAAAAAAAATCAAAATCAAAAAAAAATCAATCAAAAAAAAATGAAAAAATGGGTTGTGTCTTGGGTAGGTCAAAAATAACCCTTCCTCAACCTTTGATCTTGTTATAACTATTACAATTAGTGTCTTGAGGAGATCAAAGATGGGTTGGGATATGAGTGTGAGATCTGTTTCAAGGTAAACTTTCGAAAAAAAAGGAAAAAAAGAACACTTCCATTATATTCTTATTGGAAGAAGTTTTTTGTTTTGTAAATATTCCATCTTCTCATTACATTCATATTTTCTTCCTCTATTGTGTCTTTCTTCACACAATCATTCCCTTGTAAATATGTATTTTCATTTCCTTCCTTTTTTTATTTCAAAAAAATGTTCATTGTTTTTCTATGTTGGTATTTCAACCCTCTTATTCTCTCTCTTGGACATTATATTCCTACAGTCCCATAGCCACAGAAAAACCCCTTAAATAGACCTCTTGATTTTTGAGAACATTGGATAGGGAGTGGAAGCTTAGAGCTCTTTTCAAACTCTAAAATTTTCACTTTTGGTTGGTGAAAGAGTGAACCTCCAAAACTGAATTTTATCATCTTGAGAGGTGTGAGTTTTGAGTGTCCACATTTTCCATTTCTAAATTTGAGCATGAAAAAATGAATTAGTTTTGGAACATTGTTTCTGTAACAACTTGTGGTGGAATTCAAAATGGATGAGTGAAATAGTCTAAACATCCCCTTATTGGAGAAAACAAAATTTTAATATCTGTTGGTGAGTAAAAATGATTTTGTCATGTTTTTATATTTGTTGCACATGAGGACATGCAAAAAACTAAGTGTGGAGGAGTTGATATTGTTAATATTTTCATGTATTATTATATACTCCCTTTACTTATTTTATATTAAATGTGCATAATTTGTGTGAGATATTAATGTTTTAATATTGAGTATAATTTTTGAGCATTTTTAAAAGTAGTCCAATTGATTCATTTTACTGTTTTAACAATACCTTTCACTATACGGATCCACATTATGTGGTTATTGTTTTCTAGGATTCTACTTTAAATATAAAACATTTCATTAGAAGGTACCATGAGCCAATTCCTCCATTTGAAGGGTCATATGGTCCTCACAATCAAGACCAAAGAATCTGTGAACAAACTGGACCAGCCATGAAGATTGATTTACTGGGCTCAATACAGAAGTCCAAAAACATTAACTCTACATAATACTTCTGGGGACACTACATTTCATCTTGGATAAAAATTTCAAGGCCCAAATCCAAGTTCAAGGGGCCCAAAGGAAGCTTTGAAGTCCAACCCACCATTCTGGAAGAGAAATAAAATCAGTATAGTATTCATGACATATGTCATGATGTAAGAATCAAATAGAGTTGAGATTTTGCAGTGTGAAAGAGGAGATATAGGAGGCAGACTTTGTTGAATAACCCATTCGGATATGAAGTCATATTAATATTCAAAAACCCTTTCACATTCTGGATATTAAAAAGACTAGATTGAAATGGACAGTTTTACTTTGTTTACTCAACCGGCCATAACGTTTGATAATTAATTCCAAATGAATCCACATTTTGAGAGTAGTCGGCCAACGTCATTATCTACAACTTTGGAGAAGGAGCTGTCTCGAGATTCGGCTGTCATGATGTCCATATCGGCGAGCCAAGTGGATGGGTATTGCTGGAATGTAAACAGTCCACACTTTGGGCTATAAATACTCTCCCCTTCTCTCCTTGGGAGGGGTTGGAATTTCAGAAGAGAGGAGATAATATTGGTATGACCAGAGCCTTTCCAAAGTCTTGGGAGGACCTTCCATACTCAAGTTTTCACTTGATATACCTTTCCCCCTCTCTTTGTTTTCACTTACATTCGTGTTCTTCATTTTTGTAATCTTGTAATTCTCTTTCTTTGTAATTCTGTTTTAATGCAAGTTACTTCTTCAATATCTATTATTCTCATCCACCTTCTGTAGTTTAATATTAATGTTCTTAAAGTAGTTTAAATTCAGTTGAATCTCATTCCCTTCTTTTGCTTCCTCATTCAATCGATAGTTTGTTTTTAATTATCATCATTGTTCGTGTGTGTGTGTTTGACGTACGACTCTTTTCTAATCCCTTTCTTTTTCTTCTATTCTTAATTTATCATCATAATTATTATAACCAGAATATTAAACACCCAAGTGGATGAGTAAATATATCATTGGGGTGAGTTATAATTCGGGGATTTTAAGTGATTGAGAGTTTTTCTCGATGAGTATTCTTTAAATTAATATTGTGTATGTTAAACTTAATAAGTCATGGATTAATGATATGTTTTGTTTAACGAGTGGTTTCCATGGATTATTGGGACCATAAATAATATTTTATTGAGATTAGAACCCTAAGTTAATTTAAGGCTTGGATTAAATCCATAACACATAGGAATTCCAATCAACGTCAACTTATGACATGGGTGTCAATTTAATGGAATACAAAGTAAGGCTCAAGGATATCACATGCCTAACACCCCAATAATGAACTCACAACAATATTTATCAATTTGTTAAATCAAACATCATACATAAATTATTTCATAAGCTCTGCAAACAACCCCCCCCCCAATCAGAATAAAATTAACTAAAAACAAATGACTATTTCAAAGTATCATCGCTGTGGATTTGACCCGAGTGCTGCTATACACATTAGCAGAGCACCGGAACTTTGACCGATCGATAGGCGGCAATCGTCCATGCATTGAAAATGGTGCCGCTTCCGGGGATGGTGCTTTATGTATTCATTAGTTTCTGGTTATTTTCAAAAAAACCAAAAAAAACAAAATTTTAAAATAAAAATTAAAAAAAATCACAAAGAAGAACCTATCTTCCTCTTTCTTCCAAAATCTCTCTGAATGCCCCGTAGCCTTCCAAAAAATCCCTCAGATTTGTTTTCCCCTAAAATTGAGTGAACACTTCACTAACTTAGGAGGAACATAAGAGATAATCAACTCATTCAAGAACCATTCTTCATCCAACCAGTTGAAAATGAAATGGCCAATCCTAGGGAACAAACCCTAAAAGAACTTGCTGCCCCTGATATGAATTACCAACCTCTCGGTATTCAATATCCAAACATAGAAGCTGAATTCGAACTCAAATCGGGTTTGATTCATCTTCTCCCTCATTTCCACGGGCCAGCTGGTGGGGATCCACATCTCCAACTTAAAGAGTTCCAAGTAGTGTGCTCTATCATGAAGCCTCAAGGGGTTTCTCAGGAAGAAATCAAACTCTGAGCATTCCCTTTCTCCCTAGCTGACTCCGCCAAGTCATGGCTCTACTACCTCTCTCCGGGTTCTATAACTATATGGAATGACATGAAGCGTCTCTTTCTAGAAAAATTCTTTCTTGCTTCTCGTACCGCTTCCATCCGAAAGGAAATAAGTGGTATCCATCAGTTCCCAAGTGAATCACAGCATGTGTACTGGGAGAGGTTCAAAAAGCTTGTTGAAACCTTCTAACATCAACAAATTCCTGACCAACTCTTGATCCAATACTTCTCTAAGGGGTTATTGGCAATGGAGAGAACCCTCATTGATGCCGTAAGTGGCGGTGCTCTTGTTGATAAAACTCCTGCAACTGTAAGAGATATCATAAGAAACATGGCTGCAAACACACAACAAGTCCATACTTGAGCACATGCTCAAGTCAAACAAGCCCAAGATAATCAAACAATTGACCCAAACAAGATGAACGAGTGGATGATTGAACTTACAGGTCTTGTGCGACAACTAGATGTGGCCACCAAATCCCCAACCTCATCTTCTCCACAATCAATGTTTCCTGGACCTATCAAAAACTGTGGAATCTGCAACTCTCCATCTCATCCAACTGACACATGTCCACAACTTCAAGAGGATCAATCCGATTCATCTGGAAAAATGGAGCACAATGCAGTATATACTCAGCGGAACACCAACCCTCAACAATCAAGTCAGTTTGTTAGAAACTTCAACCAACCTCACTCTGAGCCCTTCTCTTCTTCTTATAACCAAGGTCTTAGGTATGGTAATCCCATATCTCACCCCCCCTCAATTCCCTCCTCAAAACCCAAACCAATTCCAATATAGTCAAGGTGGTGGTAACTTCCATCAATCTTATCCTTTTGTTCCTCAACCTCAAAGGAACAATACTCCTCCTGGATTTCATTATCCTAGTGAGCCTTCCCAATTCCCAACCCAATACAATCGCTTTCCCAAGAACCAAGATCAAGGTAATCCCAATCCGGGACAAGAATCTTCTTCCAAGCAATCATGGGAAAGTGCAATGGAAGATATTGCCTCCTTCACCCGTTCTAGCCTTAAATACATTGAAACTCAAATAGGTCAACTTGCATCCCACCTGAGCCAGCAACAACAATTAAATTCTTACAAACTCCTAGCTCAACCATTACCCAACCCCAAGGGTAATGTAAGTGCAATTGCACTTATATCGGGAAAGAAAATTGTTGTGCCTCAAAATAAATCCTCAAACCCTCCTTTGAATGTTGACCTAGAAAACGAAAATAAATAGAAACTTAAAAAAGAACCTAAATCCATTCCCTATCCTCCTTCTATTCCACTTAGGAATCCAATTCCTTTTCCTCAAGGTGTTTCTAAACCAAAGAAGTCCTTTGAACCTGATCCTGAAATGCTTGACATGTTTAGATGTGTTGAAGTCAACATTCCCCTCTTAGATGCCATAAAAAAATTCCTAAGTATCCCAAGTTTCTTAAGGAGTTGTGTACCCATAAGAGGCATCTTAGGACTTTCAAAAATGTTTCCACCCAGCAGTCTGTTCCCATAAAGTGCACAGATCCAGGGAAGTTTATGGTTCCATGCCAAATTGGAAGTTCCAACTTTGATGATGCACTCATAGACCTAGGAGCCTCAATTAATGTCATGCCAAAATCCATATTCTCCAACCTTGGTCTAGGTCCCTTGCACCCAATGGGTGTTGTCATTCAGTTAGCCAATCAAAGCACATCCAGTCCTGAGGGAATAATTGAGGATGTCCTTGTTCGAGTAAATGATCTTATCATTCCAGCTGACTTCTATGTCCTTTACATGGAAGGTGAGACAACTTCTTGCGAATCTCCTCTGATTCTAGGAAGACCATTCCTTATGACATCTAAAACCAAAATTGATGTCCACGCTGGAATCTTATCCATGGAATTTGGCAACCAAATGGTCAGGTTCAATATTCTTCAATCCATGTGATACCCATTAGAGAATCAATCTGTATTATCTATCCATGTTTCTGAAACTCCCTCTGAGAGTGTGTTGAATTCTAATCCATCATGTTCTTCATGTTCTACTAATAGAAGAGTTTTTGAGTATTGCATCCTCATTAACCAAGTGATTAATGGTCAAATTGATGTTGGCATTACAAATGCAAACTCCATTGATCTAAAGGATCTTTAAAACTCTTTGGAATCTCATCTCACCTCTGACCTCCAATGCTCCAACATGGATGGTAATGAGGAAAATGATCTATAATGCTCATTTGTTGATTTATATTAGATTATCACACATTCATACTTTCCTATCCATGATTCTGAAAATTATATTATATGTGAAGTGAACCTTGAACCAATTTGTTTACATTGTCCTGATGGGAGAGAAGGTTGTGACATTTGTTCCTTAATTAATAAAGTGATCACTGGTGAGGTTGAAATTTTAAATTATTTGGCGAACAACATTGACATAATGGAAATTGAAAATTTTATTAAGTATTATGACTCCAATGATCCCCATTACTCTACATCAGTAAGTGATGAAATAAATGAGTCAAAAACAATTGGGATCTCATACTCTGTTTTCGTGTTTTCTGAACCTTACATAACTGAACCATCAGAATTGAGACATCATCCTGAATTTCCAAGAATGGGAAATCATCACGTTGTGGATAAAATCATTCCTCAGGTTGGATACCAAAGTGAGGATAGAAATATTCTCTTTCCAACCCCATTGAATTTCAAGCACACCAACAAGGACGGGAAGAAATTATCCGATGAATCATCAGGACTTCCAAAGAAAAAGTTTTTCTGGAAGCACACTGGTGTTGAGAAAATACTCTGGCCACCATCATACTATGGATAGTCCACTGCAATTGTCTAGCTGTAGACAAATAAATGCAGTGCTTCTTGGGAGGCAACCCATGTTTTCTTTTACTTTTGTGAAATTTCAATTTCTTTTTTGTTTTTCATTATATGAGTAATGACTTTTCTTTTTCAGGTAACAATTCATAATCCTAGATCATTGTCAAATTCTACTGCATCACCAACTTATGTAGTCAACCTACCACTAGATGGAGATGGTGACCCGCCAAATCCAAACCAGGGGGTACCTTTTTTCCTTTAACTCTCTCTATCTTTTCCTCTCTCTACCTCTTTCTTCTTCTTCCTCTCTCTTTTATTTTTTTAACCTTTTTCTTTATCAGAACCTTTATTTGTCACTTTATATTTTCTATGGGTGTATCTTTACAAAAATAAAAACATTAAAAACTAAAAAAAACAATAAAAACACTTAAATAATACAAAAAAAGAGTCATGCTTACTCACCATCAAGTTTTAAAAAAATTTCCAACCATTTTGGGGATTTAACAGACATGTTTTCATCTCAGAAATTTTGTATTTTCATTTTGACTTTGGATAAAGAATTTTGTGTCAAAACCAACACATTTTTAATGCTCAATTTTTGATTTGGAAAATTATTTTCCCCAACCATGAGAACAAACATTTGCTTTCATGCCAAGGCCACCTTTGGCCATCTTTTCAAAATGGGTGTTTTCACCCCCATTTGTGAGTCTTGAGTTTGTGGACCTTTGAGCTGAATTTCCTACCTTAGTGTGCATTAATATGATAGAGGCATTTTCTGAACCATATGAGAATCACAATATCCAAATAGCCCCCCATTTCCCTTACATTAATCCTCCTTTTGAAAGCCCCTTAGGGCTTATGAAAACCTTTTCCGTGATAGCCACATTACAAGCCCAATACCTTATCCCACCCAATATCAAGATGGATTTTCATTGCATAAGTTTTTGAAATTTAAGTGTGGGGGGAATGGATTTCATTTTTGGGTATCATTTCATTACTTTCTGGTGTGTTATCATATTCTTGAGGGAAAGAATCCATTTTAGTGTGGGGGGAGGTTTTCATTCAGTGGGATTTTGGAATGTATTGTACAAATGATATTGAAAATTGTTCAAAAAAATTCAAAATAAAAATTCAAAATAAAAAAAATCAATCAAAAAAAATGAAAAAATGGGTTGTGTCTTGGGTAGGTCAAAAATCACTCTTCCTCAACCTTTGATCTTGTTATAACTATTACAATTAGTGTCCTGAGGAGATCAAATATGGGTTGGGATATGAGTGTGAGATCTGTTTCAAGGTCAACTTTCGAAAAAAAAGAAAAAAAAGGAAAAGAAAAAATGAACACTTGCATTATATTCTTATTGGGAGAAGTTTTTTGTTTTGTAAATATTCCATATTCTCATTACCTTCATATTTTCTTCCTCTATTGTGGATTTCTTCACACAACCATTCCCTTATAAATATGTGTTTTCTTTTCCTTTGTAACACCCCAAGCTTCTACGGTACGCTTCTCTTTGAATAATGCGATAGCGTGTGTTGTACACAACATCGAGTTCTAACACACCACAACCAATCAAACTAGCCATTATTAATAGTAATACCTACTTTTTGAAATTATATATATATTATATTTCAAAATGAACTTCATTTTTGGATTCAGAATATCGAAATTATCCTAAGTTGAATTTTTCTGAGAACGTCCAATTTTTATAGTGAAAAATACATAAAAACAACTTTTTTAATCAAAATAATTTATAGTGATAAATTATATTATTTAGTGGTTTTATAGTATAATTAGAATATATTTTTACCATTTTATTAAATGGTGTTCATTATAATTAATTTCACTTTGAAATTGGACCTAAACAATTGTCACTCTTTGGATATATATTGTTTCCTAAAAACACGCTATTTGTTTCAACAGCGGGAATTAATTATAAAATTAATTAATGAAACATGTATGTTTGGAATTTTGTAAAATAGACATCATTTTTTAATTCGGAATATCAATTATAGCATAGGGTGAAATTTTGGCATTGTTCTGAAATACTTCAATTTTTGATGAATAGTGAAACTACTAAGTGGTAGTTAAAAAACTGAATTTTTCATAAAACTTAATTTTACCACTTCTGTGAATGGAATTTCAAAAATCCGAGAGACACTGTTAATATCAAGTAGTAAAATGTTGTTCAATGAGATGAAAATAATTTTTGGTGAATAGTAACGTTTTACTGTTATTTACCACGGTTAAAAGTAAATAGGGTAATTAAGGGTAAAAAAGATATTAATATTACCCTAACACATGTCCTAATTCAATAGGACAAGTGTATCTCGACCAAAAACAACCTTAGGAATAAAATATTATCATTTAGGTCCACTTGGATTAGATTAGGACATTTATTATTATTTAATTCATAGAAGAGTTAAAAGAGTTAAAATCAAAGTTTATTTACTAAAACATTTTTAATATAGAGTTATACATAAGATAAATTCGATTTTAAATATTCATTAGAAATATAAATATATTTCCTACATAATGATATTTTATTTATAATTTTTAGATATTAAATAATTTAATTTATTTATGACACAATGATGATATAGTAATTACCATAATAGTGAAAAATTAAAATAATTGATATTATAAATACACAAATAAATATAATTTGAGACTTTTTATGAATTACACTAATTTTATAAGTTAATATGACATGTTAGGAATGATTTAATTAAATTTTTTCGAAGTAATCATTCTGTTATGAGTTTCACAAAAATAAACTATTGAATAGTGTCAAAATTGACATAAAAGAGTTTTTAAAATAAATATTATATTATTAATTGATATTAAATTTCTAAAAATCTAAGGTTCTTCCAAGAGACTTATATCATGATATTTTGTATCATTAATGGACCACTTAGGGGTCGCTTGGATGTATATAGTAAGTTTATTAACTATATAATATAAAAATACAAAGTGACATGGTAAATGTCAAACTAATTAACTAAAAGTTAATACTTAAAGATAAGGTTAATATAGTAACCCAAACCTGTCTAAATTCTATTGGTTGAATTTTTTTCTACCTATACCCACCTTAACATTTAAATAATCAACTTTGGATCCATTAGAAACAGAATATGAATTTATTATAAATTAATATTTCTAGCTTTTCCAAAGGTGCCCCTCACCCCTCTTATAAAAAGGCACTCCTCCTTCTCATTTCTTCACACCTTCAAAGCCTTTTGGTTTTGCCTAAATCTGACCAAATACTCTCCCAACTTCCCTCGCTACAACCTAGAGGCCTTAGTTTGATCGTAAAGCCAACCTAAGGAGCCCTTTTGATCAAATCAAAAGGAAGAACCCAAAGAAGAGGTAATGATTTCACCACCCTTTTCCATGTTCCTTTATTTTTCCACATCTTCTTCCTTTGTTATTACCATTCTAAAATAATAAATCATGTATCATATATATACTATGATGTTATGATAAATATGGTACAACCATATTCAGTATTCTATCCACCCTTTGAATAACATGTCACCATATGTGCGTACGTACGGCTTACCGTCTCCACGTCATGGTGTAATTGTTATTCAACATATTATTCATTGGATGAGTATAATAATGATGTGTAAATCATGTTAATAATAAATAAAACATGTTAATGATTCTGTATATATGATATACCATCCATTTATATATTATTTTAATATCAAAAGAATGATATTGTCCCTCGTGCGTACGTACAGACTGCCGTCTCCACGAACGCGATGAGATTCATTCTCCATCGTATCCATTCAAGTATAATTATCATTTGATGATTTAAAAATGATGTTTATGGACTTGATATTATTCTGGATATGAATAATATACAACCTATCCATTACAAACATGGCTTATGTAACAAAACATATAAAAGAAAACGAGTAAGTTAACACCCGAAACAACGATAATACTAAGATATTATTAACAAATCAATGTTAAAAGATCATATATGATATCATATTAATGTATATGATTCTTGTATAATTATATAATTATTATTTCACCATTATACAGGAGGTTAACCTACCCCAACCAAGGAAAAGTACAAGGTAAGGGTTATTTCACAATCTCTTCATTATCCGAGGTTGTTTATACGTAATAATCTACTGGGATCTCCTTATCATCCACATCCATGTTTCATAAAAATGAATTTCAAAATATTTTTACTATTTACTAGAATATGGTTTAAAGTAATTTATACCCTTGTTTGAGTTTTTATAAGAGGTTTATAAAGGAATCTTTCCGTCGTTTTCCAAACAAGGTGCTTTTTAACCTTTTCGACAGAATTAAGGTAAGAATGTTTTTTTTAACTTATACGGCAGTTGCGGCTATTTTTCGCCGTTATAAAATATTTGAAGCTTCCATTACAAGCATATAAGAATATTTTAAAAGAAAATGTTTTATTTTATAAATATATGACTCTTAAATGATTTCAAAATAGAAAGATATATTTCTTTAAAAAGAATTTTGATTTCATCTATGTCAACATCCTTTGACGGATTTTACGCTTATTTAAAGATGATTTATTATGATACAAAACTTCTATATTGTATTGAAGGTTTTGTGATATGTTTGATTGTGGATGTGCTATTTTTATACCATTCATGGTTTATGGTGAAAGTATTTACATTTCGTATGCTACTTTTAATACGAATGCTTATGTTATATTTAAACCTTTTCATATGGGAATGCATTGGACTTAATATGTGACGGGTGGAGCCCGCTATAGCTCCTCGATGCATCGGTAGGTCTCATGAGACAAACTAGTGTCTTGGCACAAGTCCTTGGCAAAATATTATTTGTAGTCTTGGCACGAGGCCTTGGATATGTGGTTATGATAGTCTGGCATTATGCATTCCATCATTATGAAAGAGGTTATCGATATTGCTTGTGATTATTAGATTAGTAGAATATTAATGTGAATAAGTAAATGGCATTATTTCATTTTATTTTTGTCATACAATATTGAAGTTCAAGTTTAAAAGGCTTTTGTTTTAGTTATACATTGCCTTAAATGTTTATTCTTATTTATGAAAGTTTCCGCTATATTGTTATCCTTACTAGGCATTTGAGCTCACCCCTTTTCTATGTTTTATTTTTCCCAGGTTGTGAAGAAGTAAATTATGAATGACCTGCAGGGATATTATAAGGGGATAATAGTGTGGATTATGGAGACAATATGTTGTTGTAGTAGTTTTTCACTTCATGATGTAATGAAAAACTTTATGAATATATCTAGTGTTTCCAAGGCTACTAAACCAATTGGTCTTTCGAGATTTGATCTTTCTTGTGATCATGCCAATGTTATGTAATAATGCACTAACTCTGGGTAACTAGGGTCGGGGCGTTACAGTTAGTATCAGAGGAAGTTTAGTACAAACCTTGGAAGCCAGATTTAGATAAAATCTTATTAGAGCACGTAGACCTAAGATGAACTTTGAGGATTAGTATAGAAGAACTTCCTAGAATTTTGGTATTGTAGAGATTTTGTGAGTTTTCCGAGAAATACATCCCTGTCTGGATACGAGCAGGTAGAGGCGGTCTGGCATAGATGTACCTAGTGGTAAAACCTGAAAACACCGCTTTGAGCTATACTCGAACTGGAACTGGTGCACGACAACGGGCCTTGCTGCACTATTGGTTATGACACTCCCAGGGGATATGCTTAGGATAACTCTCATTTTCTTTAAAAATAATTATGAAGGGTTTATGAGTATATACTTCCTCAAAGAAAACACACTTATGATTATGTATTATATCCATAAATAGTTCAATTTATGTTAAGTATTTTATAAGTATGGGATTATGTATTTTTATTCATAAATTGATCTAGTTTATATCATTGTTTAGAAATGGCGCCTAGTGGAAGAAATGGAAACCGTTTCAATGCACGCACTCCATGTAGGGATTGCCCTCCTGCTCAAGATAATTATAGTGGAGCTGGTGATACAACTGGTGCCGATCAGCTAATCACCATACAGGGACAACTTACTCAGGTTATGAATAATAACCTTACCTGTATGGAGCACCCTGATCCACAGCGTGGAGGATCAATGTTAGATCGATTCATAAGGCAACAACCACCAACGTTCAATGGGAGTAAAAATACCTTAGTAGATGAGCAATGGATAAATTCCCTAGAGAAAATATTTCAGGCTTTGGGGAGTAGTGAAAAGAAAAAAGTTATCATGGCAGTTTACCGACTCACTGGATTTGCTGATCAATGGTGGTCATTGATTCAAAACATGAAGGAAGATGATGAAGTATCAAATATGGAATGGAGGGAGTTCAAAGATCTGTTTTTAGAAAAATATTTTCCTCGCAACCATCGAGAAGATATGGAAAGGCAATTTATGAGTCTGAGACAGAAGGAGGATGAGAATGTCGCAAAGTATGAGGCTAACTTTACAAGGTTAGCAAGGTATGCTGGAGATTATATAAGTAACCCAAGAAGTAAGATTGATCGTTTCTTTGATGGGTTAAAACCATTTCTCCATCGAGCATTAGTCTCACAATCCTTTTCATCGTACGAAGACATTGTCTCATGTGCTATCAAGACCGAAAATGAATTCTCTAAGTCTTATTACATTAAAGCAAAGCAAGATAAGAAGATACATGCTGATCAATCTGGGAATGGAAATAAGGGGAAGAAGCGAAAGGTTGAATATCCATCTTGTGGTAAATGTGGGAAGAAACACCCCGGTACTTGCTTGAAGGGAATGGGATTCTGTTACAAGTGTGGTGAAAAAGGCCACCAAGCTCGTGATTGCAAGGGGAAGAAGGAAGCTACCAATGTTCAGTGCTACAATTGCAGGGAGATGGGACATTATGAAAATGAATGTCCTAAGCATCAGGAGAATTTACCTCAGAGAAGGCCAAGGGATCAAGTCCAATCTTATTCTATCACTACTGCTGAGGTAGAATCTCCGAAAGACGCGGTGGCAGGTAATTTAATGGTTTCCTCGAGTTTAGAAAATGCATTATTTGATTCTAGATCATCGCATTGTTTCATATCTTCCCAGTTTTCTAAGAAAATTGGATATTTCCAATTTGATTTAACAAGGGAGTTGTTAGTTAAAACTCCTAAGGGAAGTATCATTGCAAAAAAGTTTTGTGAATCAGTTCCCATTAGAGCACATAAATGTTCTTTATCTGCTGATCTCATCATCATACCTATGATTGAGTTCGATATAATCCTTCGTATGGACTGGCTTTCAGGCTATGATGCTAAGATTTGTTGTAAGAAGAAAGAGGTTATGATTCTTGATGATGATGATAAGGAACACCTTATGTTTAGAGCAGAATCGTCACCACCTAATTCTTATCTAGATCCACCCCCAGTAGCTCAACTAAATTCAATTATTGGGGAGGAAGAGAATGAAATAACTGTGGGTGAGGAAAGGAACGTTCAAATAGAGGATGTACCTATTGTGAAAGAATATGTAGATGTATTTCTGAAAGATTTACCTAGACATCCTCCAGAACGAGAAGTTGAGTTTTCCATTGATTTAATTCCTGGATCAAGGCCTATATTGAAGACCCCTTATAGAATGTCCACTATAGAATTAGTTTAACTAAAGAAACAACTAGAGGAATTGAGTAATAAGGGATTTATTCGCCCTAGTGTTTCTCCATGGGGAGCCCCTGTTCTTTTTGTTAAAAGGAAAGATGGATCTATGAGGTTATGTGTCGACTACAGGGAGATCAATGCTATAAAAATAAAGAACAAGTATCCCCTACCTAGAATTGATGATTTATTTGACCAACTGCATGGTGATCAATACTTTTCAAAGATTGACCTTCGATCTGGATACCATCAGTTGTGTGTGAAGAAGGAAGACATTCTGAAGACAGCATTTCGAACCAGGTACGGGCATTACGAGTTTACTATAATTCCTTTGGGATTGACTAATGCACCCTCTGTATTCATGGATCTGATGAATAGAGTTTTCAAGGAGTATCTTGATGAATTTTTGGTGGTATTTATTGATGATATCTTGGTATACTCAAAAATCTACGAAGATCATGAAAATCACTTGGGCATTATCTTAAAGACTCTGAGAAGACATGAATTATATGGGAAGTTTAGCAAGTATGAATTCTGGCTTCAGGAGATTTCTTTTTATGGCCATATTGTCTCTAAAGATGGAATCTCTGTTGATCCTTCTAAGACTAAGGCAATCCAAGAATGGCCAGCACTGACGAGTATAACTGAGGTACGTAGTTTTATTGGTTTAGCAGGTTATTATCGAAGTTTCGTCCAGAATGTTTCTCGATTGGCTAACCCATTAACGAAGCTCACACGTAAAGGGATTAAATTTGTTTGGACAAAAGAGTGTGAAGAATGTTTCTAAGAACTGATGACAAGTTTAGTCAATGATCCTATATTGACTATACCATCGGGGAATGATGGTTCGTTATTTATAGTGATGCATCGCAGAAAGGACTTGGTTGTGTCCTTATGCAGAATGATAGGGTTATTTCCTATGCATCACGACAGTTGAAAATTCATGAACAAAACTATCCTACTCATGATCTCGAGTTAGCAGCTGTGATCTTTGCTTTGAAGATATGGAGGCACTACCTCTATGGTGAAAAATGTGAGATTTATACTGATCACAAGAGTTTGAAGTATATTTTCTCACAAAAAGAACTCAACATGAGGCAAAGGAGATTGCTTGAATTACTTAAGGATTATTATTGCACGATACACTACCACCCGGGGAAGGCAAACAAGGTGGCATATGCTTTGAGCAGAAAAGATCATGGAGTTTTGAAAAATATGAGAATTGAAAGGGATCCAATTTTCATGGATCTATTAAAGATGGACATGGGGATAACTAGGGAAGGTGAAACATCAATGCTTTTTCAAATGGTTGCCAAACCATCTTTACTAGAAAGGATTAAGAGTTCTCAGACCAATGATGAAGAATTTCAAAAGAAGATTAAAGCTGTGAATGATGGGAGATTGAGAGACTTTGTGTATGAAGATGGAATTTTGAAATTTGGGAAGAGACTTTGTGTTCCCGATATACCTGATCTAAAAAGTGAATTGTTGGATGATGCTCATAGTTCCAATTTCTCTATACATCCTGGGAGCACCAAAATGTATAGAGATTTGAAGGAACATTTTTGGTGGGACAACATGAAGAGGGATATTGCTGATTTTGTGTCAAGATGTATGGTTTGTCAACAAGTGAAAGCTGGAAGGCAACAGCCTGGAGGAGTCATGCAACCTCTTCCCATACCGTAGTGGAAATGGGACAATATTACGATGGACTTTTTCATGGGACTACCAAAGACTCCTAGAAGGAATGATGCAATATAGGTTATTATTGATCATCTTACCAAGTCAGCACATTTTCTTGCTATAAGAGAAGATCTACCCCTGGAACGTCTAGCAAGACTATATATTAATGACGTTGTGAGACTTCATGGAGTACCCCTATCGATTGTTTCTGATTGTGATCCCCGTTTTGCTTCAAGATTCTAGAAAAGTCATCAAAAATCCCTGGATAATGAACTTCATTTGAGCACTGCTTACCACCCTCTGACAGAAGTACAATCAGAATGGACTATTCAAACATAAGAAGACATGTTGAGATCTTTCTCACTTGACTTCCAGGGTATTTGGGATCAGTATTTACCTCTGCTAGAATTTTCCTATAACAATAGCTTTCATTCGAGTATTCAGATGGCACCATATGAAGATTTATACGGAAAGAGATGTCGCACACCAACATGTTGGGATGATGTTGGTGAAAGAAAACTTGTAGGTCTAGAACTGGTGGAGGAAACGATGGAAAAGGTGAAGGAAATACAAAATCACATCAAAGCAGCTCAAAGTAGGCAGAAGAGCTATGCTGATAATCGAAGGAAGGATTTGGAATTTCAAGTCGGTGATCATGTTTTCTTGAAGGTATCTCCATGGAAGGGAGTCATACGTTTTGGTAAGAAAGGTAAATTGAGTCCCAGGTACATCGGACCTTTCTAAATTCTAGAACGAATTGGGGCTGTAGATTACCGATTGGCAATGCCGCCAAGTCTCTCCAAAGTTCATGATGTGTTCCACGTATCTTTGTTGAGGAAATACATGCCTGACCCAACGCATGTACTCACCTATGAAGAATTAGAACTGGAACCCAATCTGTCGTATTGTGAAGAGCCCTTCAGGATTCTTGATTCGAGAGAACAGGTACTGAGAAACCGGACAACGTGTCTGGTAAAAGTTTTGTGGAGAAACCATAAGATGGAAGAGGCAACGTGGGAACCCGAGAAACTTATGATGAAGAACCACCTGAGTCTTTTCATGTGGTAGTATTCTGGAAACTTCGAGGACGAAATTATTTGAAGGAGGGGAGAATGTAACACCCCAAGCTTCTACGGTACGCTTATCTTTGAATAATGCGATAGCGTGTGTTGTACGCAACATCGAGTTCTAACACATCACAACCAATCAAACTAGCCATTATGAATAGTAATACCTACTTTTTGAAATTATATATATATTATATTTCAAAATGAACTTCATTTTTGGATTCAGAATATCGAAATTATCCTAAGTTGAATTTTTCTGAGAACGTCCAATTTTTATAGTGAAAAATACTTAAAAACAACTTTTTTAATCAAAATAATTTATAGTGACAAATTATATTATTTAGTGGTTTTATAGTATAATTTGAATATATTTTTACCATTTTATCCAATGGTGTTCATTATAATTAATTTCACTTTGAAATTGGACCTAAACAATTGTCAGTCTTTTGATATATATTGTTTCTTAAAAACACACTATTTGTTGTAATAGCGGGAATTAATTATAAAATTACTTAATGAAACTTATATGTTTGGAATTTTGTAAAATAGACATCATTTTTGAATTCGGAATATCAATTATAGCTTAGGGTGAAATTTTGGCATTGTTCTGAAAAACTTCAATTTTTGATGAATAGTGAAACTACTAAGTAGTGGTTAAAAAACTGAATTTTTCATAAAACATAATTTTACCTCTTCTGTGAATGGAATTTCGAAAATCTGAGAGACACGGTTAATATCAAGAAGTAAAATGTGGTTCAATGAGATGAAAATAATTTTTTGTGAATAGTAACTTTTTACTTTTATTTACCACGGTTAAAAGTAAATATGGTAATTAAGGGTAGAAATGATATTAATATTACCCTAACACTTGTCCTAATTATATTGGACAAGTGTATCTCGACCAAAAACAACCTTAGGAATAAAATATTATCATTTAGGTCCACTTGGATTAGATTAGGACATTTATTATTATTTAATTTAAAGAAGAGTTAAAAGAGTTAAAATCAAAGTTTATTTACTAAAACATTTTTAATATAGGGTTATACATAAGATAAATTCTATTGTAAATATTTATTAGAAAGATAAAGATATTTAATACATAATGATATTTTATTTATAATTTTTAGACAATAAATAATTTCATTTATTTATGACACAATGATGAGGCAGTAATTACCATAATAGTGAAAAATAAAAATAATTGATATAATAAATACACAAATAAATATAATTTGAGACTTTTTAGGAATTAAACTAATTTTCTAAGTTAATATGACATGTTAGGAATTATTTAATTAAATTTTTTAGAATTAATCATTATGTTATGAGTTTCACAAAAATTATCTATTGAATAGTGTCAAAATTGACATAAAAGTGTTTTTAAAACAAATATTCTATTATTAATTGATATTAAATTCCTAAAAATCTAAGGTTCAGCCAAGAGACTTATATCATGATATTTGTATCATTAATGGACCACTTAGGGGTCTCTTTGATGTATATATTATGTTTATTAACTATATAATATAAAAATACAAAGTGACATGGTAAATGTCAAATTAATTAACTAAGAGTTAATACTTAAAGATATGGTTAATATAGTAACCCAAACCTGTCTAAATTCTATTGGATGAATGTTTTTAGACTTATCCCCACCTTAAAATTTAAATAATCAACATTGGAGCCATTAGAAACCGAAAATAAATTTATTATAAATTAATATTTCTAGCTTTTCCAAAGGTTCCCCTCACCCCTCTTATAAAAAGGCACTCCTCCTTCTCATTTCTTCACACCTTCAAAGCCTTTTGGTTCGGCCAAAATCTGCCCAAATACTCTCCCAACTTCCCTCAATACAACCTAGAGGCCTTATTTTGATCAGAAATCCAACCTAAGGAGCCCTTTTGTTCAAATCAAAAGGAAGAACCCAAAGAAGAGGTAATGATTTCACCACCATTTTCCATGTTCCATTCTTCTTCCACTTATTCTTACTTTGTTATTACCATTATAAAATAATAAATTTAGTATCATATATATAATATGATGTTATTATAAATATGGTACAACCATATTCAGTATTCTATCCACCATTTGAATAACATGTCACCATACGTGCGTACGTACGGCTTACCGTCTCCACGTCGTGGTGTAATTGTTATTCAATATATTATTATTTGGATGGGTATAATAATGATGTGTAACTCATGTAAATAATAAATATAACATGTTAATGATTCTGTATATATGATATACCATCCATTTATATATTTTTTTAATATCAAAAGAATGATATTGTCGCTCGTGCGTACGTACGGACTACCGTCTCCATGAATGCGATGAGATTCATTCTCCATCGTATCCATTCAAGTATAATTATCATTTGATGATTTAAAAATGAAGTTTAAGGACTTGATATCATTATGTATATGAATAATATACAACCTATCCATTACAAACATGGCTTACATAACAAAACATATAAAATAAAATGAGTAAGTTAACACCTGAAACAACGATAATACTAAGATATTATTGACAAATCAGTGTTAAAATATCATATATGATATCATATTAATTTATTTGATTATTGTATAATTTAATAACAATTATTTCACCATTATACAAGATTTTAACCTACCCCAACCAATTAAAAGTACAAGGTAGGGGTTATTTCACAATCTCTTTATTATCCGAGGTTGTTTATACATAATAATCTAATGGGATCTCTTTATCATCCACATCCATGTTTCTTAAAAATGAATTTCAAAACCTTTTTACTATTTACTAGAATATGGTTTAAAGTCATTTATACCCTTGTTTGACTTTTTATAAGAGGTTTATAAAGGAATCTTTCCGTCGTTTTCCAAACAAGGTGCTTTTTATTATTTTCGACCGAATTAAGGTAAGAATGTTTTTTTAACTTATACGGCGGGTGCGGATATTTTTCGCCATTATAAAATCATTAAATATTTATGTACAAGATTATAAGAATATTTTCAAATAAAATGTTTTATTTTATAAATATATGACTCTTAAATGATTTCAAAATAGAAAGAGATATTTCTTTAAAAAAAATTTGATTTCATCTATGTCAACATCCTTTGATGGATTTTACGCTTATTTAAAGTTGATTTATTATGATACAAAACTTATATATTGTATTGAAGGTTTTGTGATATGTTTTACTGTGGATGTGCTATTTTTATACCATTCATGGTTTATGGTGAAAGTATTGACATTTCGTATGCTGGTTTTAATACGAATGTTTATATTATGTTTAAACCTTTTCATATGGGAATGCATTGGACATAATATGTGATGGGTGGAGCCTACTATAGCTCCTTGATGAATCAGTAGGTCTTATGAGACAAACTTGTGTCTTGGTACAAGGCCTTGGAAAAATCTTATTTGTAGTCTTGGCATGAGGCCTTGGCTATGTGGTTATGACAGTCTGGCATTATGCATTCCATCATTATGAAAGAGGTTATCGATATTGCATGTGATTATTTGATTATTAGAATATCCATGTGAATAAGTAAATGGAATTATTTCATTTTATTTTTTCCATACAATGTTGAAGTTCAAGTTTAAAAGGCTTTTCTTTTAGTTATACATTGCCTTAAATGTTTATTCTTATTTATGAAGGTTTCTGCAATATTGTTATCCTTACTGGGCATTTGAGCTCACCCATTTTCTATGTTTTATTTTTCCCAGGATGTGAAGAAGTAAATTATGAATGACCTACATGGATATTATGAGGGGATAATAGTGTGGATTATGGAGACAATATGTTGTTGTAGTAGTTTTTCACTTCATGATGTAATGTAAAACTTTATGAATATATCTAGTGTTTCCAAGGCTACTAAACCAATCAGTCTTTCGAAATTTGATCTTTCTTCTGATCATGTCAATGTTATGTAATAATGCACCGACTCTGGGTAACTAGGGTCGGGGCGTTACATCCTTCCATGTTTTATTTCAAAAAAATGTGCATTGTTTTTCTATGTTGGTATTTTAACCCTCTTGTTCTCTCTCTTAGACACTATATTCCTACCGTCCCATAGCCACAGAAAACCCCCTTCAAAAGACCTATTGATTTTTGAGAACTTTGGATAGGGAGTGGAAGCTGAGAGCTCTTTTCAAACTCTATGATTTTCACTTTTGGTTGGTGAAAGAGTGAACCTCCACAAATGAATTTTATCATCTTGAGAGGTGTGAGTTTTGAGTGTCCACATTTTCCATTTCTAAATTTGAGCATGAAAAAATGAATTAGTTTTGGAACATTATTTCTATAATAACTTGTGGTGGAATTCAAAATGGATGAGTGAAATAGTCTAAACGTCCCCTTATTGGATAAAACAACATTCTAATATCTGTTGGTGAGTAAAAATGATTTTGTCATGTTTTTATATTTGTTGCACATGAAGACATGCACAAAACTAAGTGTGGGGGAGTTGATATTGTTAATATTTTCATGTATTATTATATACTCACTTTACTTATTTTTTATGAAATGTGCATAATTTGTGTGAAATATTAATGTTTTAATATTAAGTATAATTTTTGAGCATTTTTAGAAGTAGTCCAATTGAGTCAGTTTACTGTTTTAATAATAACTATCACTATACTGATCCAAATTGTGTGGTTCTTGTTTTTTAGGATAATATTTTCAATATACCACATTTAATTAGAAGGTACCATGAGCCAATTCTGCCATTTGAAGGGTCATATGGTCCTCCCAAACAAGACCAAAGAATCTGTGAACAAACTGGACCAGCCTTGAAGATTGATTTACTGGGCTCAATACAGATGTCCAAAAACATTAACTCTACACCATAATTCGGGGGACACTACATGTCATCTTAGATAAAAATTTCAAGGCCCAAATCCAAGTACAAGGGGCACAAATAAAACCTTTAAGACCAGCCCACCATTCTGGCCGAAATTAAAATCAGTATAGTATGCATGACATATCTCATGATGTAAGCATCAAATCAAGCTGAGCTTTTTAGTGTGAAAGAGGAGATATAGGAGGACTACTTTTTTGAAGAACCCATTCGGATTTGAAGGCATCTTCATATTCAAAAACCCTTTAACATTCTGGACATCAAAAAGACTGGATTGAAATGGACAGTTTTACTTTGTTTAATCAAACGGCCATAACTTTTGATAATTAAGTCCAAATGACTCCAAATTTTGAGAGTAGTCGACCGACGTTATTATCTACAGCTTTGAAGAAGTAGATTTGTCTAGATTCAGCTATCATGATGTCCATATCTACGAGCCAAGTGGATGGGTATTGCTGGAATGTAAACAGTCCACTCTTTGGGCTATAAATACTCTCCCCTTCTCTCCTTGAGAGGGGTTGGAATTTCAGAAGAGAGGAGATCATATTGGCACAACCCAATCCTTTCCAAAGTCTTGTGAGGACATGCCATACTCAATTTTTCACTTGATAGACCTTTCCTCCTCTCTTTTTTTCACTTACTTTCGTGTTCTTAAAATAGTTTAAATTCAGTTGAATCCCCTTCCCTTATTTTGCTTCCTCATTCAATCGATAGTTTGTTTTTAATTATCATCATTGTTCGTGTGTGTGTGTTTGACGTACGACTCTTTTCTAATCCCTTTCTTTTTCTTCTATTATTAATTTATCATCATAATTATTATAACCAGAATATTAAACACCCAAATGGCTGAGTAAATCTCTCATTGGGGTGAGTTATAATTCAGGGATGTTAAGTGATTGAGTGTTTTTCTTGATGAGTATTATTTAAATTAATATTGTGTATGTTAAACTTAATAAGTCATGGATTAATGATATTTTTTGTTTAACGAGTGGTTTCCATGGATTATTGGGTCCATAAATACACTACCATAAATAAGTTTTGATTGATATTAAAACCCTAAGTTAAGTTGAGGCTTGGATTATAGCCTTAACACCTAGGAATTCCAATCAACGTCAACTTATGACATGGGTGTTAATTTAATGCAATACAAAGTAAGGCTCAAGGATATCACATGCCTAAATTCCCAATAATGAACTCTCCCCAATCATTATCAATTTTTTAAATCAAACATCATACATTAATTATTTCATAAGCTCTGGAAACAACCCCCCCCCCAATCAGAATACAATTAACTAAAAACAAATGACTATTTCAAAGTATCATCGCAGAGGATTCGACCCGAGTGCTGCTATACACATTAGCAGAACCCCAGAACTTTGATCGGTCGATAGTCGACAATCGGCCATGCGTTTCAAATGGCGCCACTGCTAGGGATGGTGCTTTAAGTAGTCATTAGTTTCTAGTTATTGTCAAAAAAACAAAAAAACAAAATTTTTAAAAAAAAATTGAAAAAAAAATCACAAAGAAAAACCTGTCTTCCTCTTAAAAAAGATAAACTGAAAAAATACAAAGAAAAACCTGTCTTCCTCTTTCTTCCAAAATCTCTCTGAATGCCCCGTAGCCTTCCAAACAATCCCTTGGATTTGTTTGAAACTGAAATTGAGAGAACACTTTGCCAACTTAGGAGGAACATAAGACATAATCACCTCATTCAAGAACCAGTCCTCATCCAACCAGTTGAAATTGAAATGGCCAATCCAAGGGAACAAACCCTAAAAGAAATCACTACCCCTGATATGAATTACCAACCTCTCAGTATTCAATATCCAAACATAGAAGCTGAATTCAAACTCAAATCGGGTTTGATTCATCTTCTCCCTAATTTCCACAGGCTAGCCGGTGAGGATCCACATCTCCACCTTAAAGAGTTCCAAGTAGTGTGCTATACCATGAAGCCTCAAGGGGTTTCTGAGGTACAAATCAAACTCTGAGAATTCCCTTTCTCCCTAGCTAACTCTGCCAAGTCATGGATCTACTACCTACCTCTGGGTTCCATAACTACATGGAATGACATGAAGTGTCTCTTTCTAGAAAAAATCTTTCCTGCTTCTCGTGCCGCTTCCATCCGAAAGGAAATAAGTGGTATCCATCAGTTCCAAAGTGAATCACTCCATGAGTACTGGGAGAGGTTCAAAAATATTGTTGCAACCTACCCACATCACCAAATTCCTGACCAACTCTTGATCCAATACTTCTATGAGGGGTAATTGGAAATGGAGAGAACCCTCATTGATGCAACAAGTGGTGGTGCTCTTGTTGATAAAACTCATGTAGCTGCAAGAAATCTCATAAGTAACATGGCTGAAAACACACAACAATTCCATACTCGAGCACATGCTTAAGTCAAACAAGCCCAAGATAATCAAACAATTGAGACAAACAAGATGACTGAGTGGATTAGTGAACTTACAGGTCTTCTGCGACAACTAGTTGTGGCCACAAAATCCCCAACCTCGTCTTCTCCAAAATCAATGTTTCCTGGACCTATCAAAAACTGTGGAATCTGCAAATCTCCATCTAATCCAAAGGACACTTTTCCAAAACTTCAAGAAGATCAATCCGATTCATCTGGACTAATGGAGCTCAATGTAACATATTCTCAGCGGATCACCAACCCTCAACTATCAGGTTAGTTTGTTAGAAACTTCAATCAACCTCACTCTGAGCCCTTCTCTTCTTCCTATAACCAAGGTCCTAGGTATGGTAATCCCATATCTCACCCCCATCAATTCCCTCCTCAAAACCCAAACCAATTCCAATATAGTCAAGGTGGTGGAAACTTCCATCAACCTTATCCTTTTGTTCCTCAACCTCAAAGGAACAATCCTCCTCCTGGATTCCATTATCCTAGTGATCCTTCCCAATTCCCAACCCAATACAATCGCTTTCCCAAGATCCAAAATCAAGGTAATCCCAATCTGGGACAAGCCTCTTCTTCCAAGCAACCATGGGAAAGTGCAGTGGAAGATCTTGCCACCTTCACCCGTTCTATCCTTAAAAAAATTGAAACTCAAATAGGTCAACTTGCATCCCACCTGAGCCAGCAACAATAATCAAATTCTTCCCAACTCCCAGTTCAACCATTACCCAACCCCAAGGGTAATGTAAGTGCAATTTCACTTATATCGGGAGAGAAAATTTTTGTGCCTCAAGATAAATCCTCAAACCCTCCTTTGAATGTTGACCTAGAAAACAAAAATTAAAAGAAACTTGAAAAAGAACCTGAATCCATTCCCTCACCTCCTTCCATTCCACTTAGGAATCCAATTCCTTTTCCTCAAGCTGTTTCTAAACCAAATAAGTACTTTGAACCTGATCCTAAAATGCTTGACATGTTTAGATGTGTAGAAGTCAACATTCCTCTCTTAGATGCCATAAAACAAATTCCTAAGTATTCCAAGTTTCTTAAGGAGTTGTGTACCCACAAGAGGCAACTTAGGACCTTCGAAAATGTTTCCACCCAACAGTCTATTCCCATAAAGTGCAAAGATCCAGGGACCTTTACAGTTCCATGCCAAATTGGAAGTTCCAACTTTGATGATTCACTCATAGACCTAGGAGCCTCAATTAATGTCATGCCAAAATCCATATTTTCCAAATCTGGTCTAGGTCCCTTACACCCAATGGGTGTTTTCATTCAATTATCCAATCGAAGGACAGCCAGTCCTGAGGGAATAATTGAGGATGTCATTGTTTGAGTAAATGATCTTATCTTCCCAGTTGACTTCTATGTCCTTGGCATGGAAGGTGAGAAAACTTTTTGCAAATCTCCTCTGATTCTAGGAAGACCATTCCTTATGACATCTAAAACCAAAATTGATGTCCACACTGGCATCTTATCCGTGGAATTTGGCGACCAAATGGTCAAGTTCAATATTTTTCAATCCATGTGATACCCATTAGAGAATCAATCTGTATTATCTATCCATGTTTCTGAAACTCCCTCTGAGAGTGTGTTGAATCCTAATCCATCATGTTCTTCCTGCTCTACTAATAGAAGAGTTTGTTAATATTTCATCCTCATTAACCAAGTGATTAATGGTGAAATTGATGTTGACATCACAAATGCAAACTCCATTGATCTAAAGGATCTTGAAAACTCTTTGGAATCTCATCTCACCTCTGACCTCCAATGCTCCAACATGGATGGTAATGAGGAAAATGAACTAGAATGCTCATTTGTTGATTTAGATCAGATTATCCCACATTCATCCTTTCCTATCCATGATTCTAAAAATTCTGTTATATGTGAAGTGAACCTTCAACAAATTTGTTTACATTGTCCTAATGGGAGATAAGGTTGTGACATTTATTCTCTAATTAATAAAGTGATCACTGGTGAGGTTGAAATTGTCAATTCTTTGGCGAACAAAATTGACATAAAAGAAATTGAAAATTTTATTAAGTATTATGACTCCACTGATCCCCTTTACTCTACATCGGTAAGTGATTAAATAAATGAGCCAAAAACAATTGGGATCTCATACTCTGCCTTCATGTTATCTGAACCTTACATAACTGAACCATCATAATTGAGACATCTTCCTGAATTTCCAAGAATACAAAATCATCAATTTTTGGATAAAATCATTCCTCAAGTTGAACACCAAAGTGAGGATAGAAATATTCTCTTTCCAACCCCATTGAATTTCAAGCACACCAACAAGGATGGGAAGAAATTATACAACGAATCATCAGGCCTCCCAAAGAAAAAGTTTTTCTAGAAGCACACTGGAGTTGAGAAAATACGATAGCCACCGTCAGACTATGGGTAGTCCACTACAATTGTCCAGCTGTAGACAAATAAATGCAGTGCTTCTTGGGAGGCAACCCATGTTTTCTTTTACTTTTGTGAAATTTCAATTTTTTTTTTGTTTTTCATTATATGAATAATGATTTTACTTTTTCAGGTAACAATGCACAATCCTATATCATTGTCAAATTCTACTAGATCCCCAACTTATGTAGTCAACCTACCACTAGATGGAGATGGAGACCCGCCAAATCCAAACTAGGGGGAACCTTTTTCCCTTTAACTCTCTCTATCTTTTCCTCTCTCTACCTCTTTCTTCTTCTTCCTTTCTATTTCATTTTTTTAACCATTTTCTTTATCAAAACCTTTATTTATCACTTTCTATTTTGTGTGGGTGTATCTTTACAAAAATAAAAACCTAAAAAACTAAAAAAACCAAACAAAATCACTTAAAAAAATACAAAAAAAAGAGTCATCCTTACTCACCATCGTGTTTTGAAATTTTGTCCAACCATTTTGGGGATTTAACAGAAATGTTTTCATCTCAGAAATTTTGTATTTTCATTATGACTTTGGATAAATAATTTTGTGTCAAAACCAACACATTTTGAATGCTCAATTTTTGATTTGGAAAATTATTTTCACCAACCGTGAGAACAAACATTTGCTTTCCTGTCAATGTAACACCCGAGACTTTTATGTGAAATATTTTGTTATCATCAAAGGAATATTTTACTACACACAACACTAGCTTGGCTTGCTTTACACGCAACCACGGCCTTTCTCAATAGCTTGCGTCGTACGCAATACCGAGTTTCACTAAACAATGATATGCTATTAAAATATTATTAAAACTAGACATTATGAATAGTAATAAACAATTTTTAAAATTTTATAAATTTTATTTTCCAAAATGGACTTAATTTTTGAACTCAGAATATAGAAATTAGCCTAGGGTGAAATTTTGGTATTTTTCTTAAAACGTTCAAATTTATGAATAGTGAAACTACTAAGTGGCTGTTAAAAAAAACTAAATTTTTCATAAAAATTAATTTTACCACTTCTGTGAGTGGAATTTCAAAAATCCGAGAGACACAGTTGATGTCAGTAAGTAAAATGTGTTGAATAGTAACTTTTTACTTTTTTACCATGGTTAAAAGTAAATAGGGTAATTAAGGGTAAAAATGATATTATTATTACCCTAACACATGTCCTAATTATATTGGACAAGTGTAATTCGACCAAAAACAAACTTAGGAATAACATATGACCATTTAGGCCCACTTGGATTAGATTAGGACATTTATTAGTAATTTATTTAAATAAGGGTTAAAATAGTGAAAATCAATGTTTAATAACTAAATAATTTTTAATATGTGGTTATACATAAGATAAATTCGACTATAAATATCCATTAGAAAGATAAAAATATTTCCTACATAATGGTATTTTATTTTTAATTTTTAGACATTAAATAAGTTAATTTATTTATGACATAACGATGATACAGTAATTATCTTATTAATGAAATATTTACATAATTGATGTTATAAATACCCAAATAAATATAATTTGAGACTTTTTATGAATTCCAATAATTTTATAGGTTAATATGACATGTTAGTATTGATTTAATTATCTTTCTTAGAACTTATCATTCTGTTATGATTTTCACAAAAATCAATTACTAAATAGTGTCAAAATTGAGATAAAATAGTTTTTAAAACAAATATTATATTATTAATTGTTATTTTTTTCCTAAAAATCTAATGTTCGGCCAAATGACTTAGATAAGGTTATATATATTAATAATAAACAACTTGGGGTTCGTTTGTCTTGATATAGTAAGTTTATTAACCTTATAGTATAAGAACACAAGAAGACACAGTAAAAGTAAAATTATTTAAATTAATGTTAAATCTAAATGATAAGGTTAAGATAGGAACCTAAACTTGTCTAAATTCTATTGTATGAGAGGAAATCGACCCATACCCACCTTAGCCTAGAAATAAATCAATTTGGATCTATTTAAAACCAAAATTGACTTTATAATAAAATAATATTTTTAGTTATTCCAAAGGTGCTCCTCTCCTCCCTTATAAAAGGACACCTCCTCCCTCTCTTCCTCACACCACTTTGAGCCTTAAAACTCGGCCAACCCCTGCCATTTACTCCTCTATACTTCTCTAGAGACATCATATAGGTCCTGTTCTTCTTCAAAGACCAATTTTAATGCCCTAAAAGGAGGTCTCAAAGAAGAACTTCAAAGAAGAGGTAATATCCATTACCGATCCTTTCCAATTTCTTTCTTCTTCAACTTCTTCTTCTTTAGTTGTTTCATTATGAAGTAATAACATCAGTATCACTCATATACTTATATGTTATTATAAGTATAAAACAACCCTATTTAACCATCTATCCATCCTACGGAAAATGAAATCACCGCGCGTGTGTACGTACTGAATACCGTCTCCACGCCGTGGTGTAATCTATTTTCCACCACCACCTTACTTGAATGGGTATAATGATGTAAATAATGACTATATATGACTATTATAAAGTGATATGTATTATGAAATAGTATACATACACTCAAATACAATTCCACGATCATAGGAACGATATCATCACTCGTGCGTACGTATGGAATACCATCTCCACGATGTGATGCGACTCGTTCTACATGATCTTCATTTCATAATGATTATATAAATGAATTGAATGAATTAATATGATATATATTACACTAATACCATTCTGGAAAAGAGGTATTTATAACCTAAAGAGAAGAATAAGAATTTATTCGACAAAACACGCATAAGAACAAAAAGTTATAAACACCAGAATAACAAGTAGCAATGAAATATTACTACTAAGAAGCTAAGAATATGACCATATATGATATCATAAAAATAAGTATGATTCTTGAATAATTAAATAACATTATTTAAATCATTATACAGGAGGTTCGAACACTTACAAAGCAAGTCGGACCTAAGGTAAGGGAAATATCACAATCTCATTTTTATCTGAGATTGTTTATACTTTGGTATTTACTGGGGTGTATTTTATCATCCACATCCATGTTTCCTCAATATGTAATATTTATATCCTTCTACAATATTTTATATCCAATTTTACCCTTCAGTGAGTTTTTAGTAAAATATATGAAAGGAATCTTTTGTCGTTTTCCGTACGAGGTACTTTTTGACTTTTCCGAAAAAAGTACGAAGAATGTTTTTTTAACTTATACGGCATGAATGGATTTTTAAAACATTATTTCCAAGAATCTTCCTTTACAAGTTTTCAAGTTTATTTTTAATCAAATTCTTTTAGTTTAAAATTGTATGACATCTTATGAAAAGAAAAATGTTTTTGAAGTAGAAAGGATATTTTCCCCAAGAATGGAGTTTAAGTGTTTTATCAAAATTATTTTCCATATAAGATAATAAAAGGGTTCTGTTTTTATCCCTATTATTACATTGATTTGATTATGTTGTGATGGAATTATTTTTATGAATTCCTTTATCTTATATGAATTGTTTTATGATGTCACGATGTTTAAGAATCCCATTTTTATTACTTGGGTTATTCTATGATGTATGGTTTATGATTTTGTGGCACACATAATAATGGTATCATTATGAGATGGGTGAGACCTGTATCTCCCTCCAATTAATTGGGTAAAGATTTTATATCTCATGAGATAGACATGGTTAGAACGGTAGGTTATACCGGTTCAGTGAAACAAGACTGAAACAAGGAGTGAACTCGGTTCAGAAATGGACTTTGTCCACTAAGATAGTCTTGGAAATGAGTCTTGACTAATAAGAAATGTTTCTCCATGATTATGTGTGTATGCCACAAAGTTTCATGTTATAAGTTATGATTATTGGGATTACATTTCACTACTATGATTTATCTCATGTTATGAAATTATGATCTCTTTTGTAGGTTAAGATTTCCAAAAGTTATGTGCTTATGTATATGATTTGATTGATATTTCTTTTGTTTACCCTTACTGAGCATTTGAGCTTACCCTTTTATATGTTTTATTTCCCCAGGTCAGGAAGAAGGTTATTAAGTAGAATATTCCAAAAAGGGACTCTAGATATGATGAAATAAATGGGAGGCAAAGTAGATTCTTTATGAACCAGTTGTTTATGTTTCCCAGTTTCTAAAGACACTATACCTATACGGTCCTTTCTTGGTTTTGTTATATGTTATAATAAGTGTTCTTCAATTCTGAAGTAATAACAATGTATGTAAAGTATGGGTCGTTATAGTTTGTATCAGAGGAAAGGTATAGTCAACCTTTGGAAACTAGGATGTAAAAGCCTTAGTAAGAACCCTAAGGATAAGTCTAAGCATAGAACACAATCTTAGTGTTTTAGAAATGGCCATGAATAACCTTGGATAAGACCTTAAGTGTGAAATTTTATTCTTGATTATGTGGTTTTCCTATTATAATTAGTGTTTCTCACACTATTCTTCTTGGTTTTAGTCAATGGCTGGAACCTGAAGGAACCGTGTTAATGCGGAATGCGACGGGCAATGCAATGATTGTCCCCCTGAGCAACCAAACGTTATGGGAGATGGAATGAAAAATCTTGTAGCCATGCTTACACAACTTTCTCAAGCTATGAATCATGCAGGAATTCTAAACGAGAAAAGGAATGAGCAACATTCTGTTGAATCCTTCATGAGACAGCGTCCACCTTCAATCTGCGGGTCTACTGATCCATTAGTTGATGAACAATGGATTAGTACTACTAAAAAGATATTTTCAGTTCTTCAATGTTCTGAGCATGATAAATTTATCCTAGCAGTGTATCGTTTGGAGGGTGATGCTGATCAATGGTGGAATCTTATTAAGAATACGAGGAAAAGGGATGAAATTGAGTCCATGGAATGGGACGAGTTCAAGAACTTATTTTTCAATAAGTACTTCCCTCGTATTCTCTGAACAAAGATGGATAAGGAGTTTCTTGAACTGAAGCAAAAGGATGATGAATCTATTGGTACCTATGAAGTAAATTTTACAAGACTTGAAAGGTACGCTTCTGGTATTATTATCCAACCTGAGAGTAAGATCGATCGATTATTTAGTGGCTTAAAACCAAGTCTTCGAAGGGCCTTAGCCATAAGGGAATTCAATAGCTACGAGGAAATCGTTCGATGTGCTCTCAATGTTAAGATGGAGATTGGAGTAACCCATCAGTCATATGGGTTTGATAAGAAGAGGAAAATGGAATTCAAAGGAAAATCTAAAGAGCACACTGAAAAGAAGATGAGCTTTCCCTTATGCACAAAGTGTGGAAAGAAACATGGAGGGAGTTGTCTTAAAGGGACAAGTAAATGTTTCAAATGTGGAAAGGAAGGTCATCGGGAATTTGAATGCCGCGATGATGGGAAGAAGATGTATAATGATGAAAACAAAGGAAGGGATACACAGAATGAACCTACTACACTTCAATGTTTCAAGTGAAAGGAGATGGGGCATTATGCCAATCAATGCCCAAATCCAAGGGTTGATGATGATGGTCGACGTCAACAAACTCTTAAGGGTAAAGACAAAGGAAAGTCACATTCAATTTCTATCAGCGACGTGGAGTACGATAACTATGTGGTGAAAGGTACACTTACCATCCACTCTAAAGTAGCAAATGTTTTATTTGATTCTAGATCCACCCACTCCTTTATTTCTAAATAATTTTCTAAGGATATCACCTTATTACTGCAACAGTTAGATGTTGAGTTAGCTGTGACAACCCCTAATGGCACAACAGTCGCATCAAAAGTGTATAATTCTTCTCCGATTGAAGTTTGTGGGAAGGTGCTTCCTGAAAATCTTGTGATCCTTCCTATAGTGGAATTTGATGTGATTCTTGGAATGGATTGACTTTCTCTACATGGAGCTCATATCAATTGCCAAATAAGGGAAGTCACATTTCATATTCCAGATCAATCTATGATCTTCTATCGATGCAAGGATGAACATAAACTTCCAGTGGAAATTCCTTCCATATTATGGGTCTTGATTACACAAAATGAAGGTTATTTATCTCAAATGGTTGGTGAGAAACTCACAATTAAGAATATTCCCATTGTACAGAAGTTTTATGATGTCTTTCCAGAGGAATTACCAGGTCTTCCATCGAATAGTGAAGTTGAGTTTTCAATAGAACTCGTACCGGGTGCTTTGCCTATTTCAAAGAAACCTTATATAATGGCCCCAATTGAGTTGCAGGAATTGAAGAAGAAACTCCAAGAGAATCTTGATAAGGGGTTCATACGCCCTAGTGCATCACCTTGGGGAGCACCTGTTCTGTTTGTTAAGAAGAAAGATGGATCAATGAGACTCTTCATTAATTATCAAGAACTTAACAAGATCACTATCAAGAATAAATATCCTCTCCCACACATTGATGACCTATTTGAACAACTACGCGGAGCTCAATACTTTTCCAAGATTGATCTTCATTTCAGGTATCATTAATTAAGGGTCAAAAGGGAGGATATACCAAAGACGGCTTTCTGTACAAGGTATGGACACTATGAATTTATAGTGATGCCATTTGGTCTTACTAATGCCCCTACTATCTTCATGGATCTGATGAATAGAGTCTTTAGAGACTATCTTGATCAGTTTTTGGTAGTCTTTATAGATGATATTCCTGTATATTCAAAGAGCAAGGAAGAATATGAATATCACTTGAGAATTATATTGAAGACCCTGATAAAAGAGATGCTTTATGCCAAATTTACCAAGTGTGAATTTTGGCTTCAAAAAGTTTCATTTTTGGGTCACATAATCTCAAAAGAGGGGATATCTATGGATCCAGCAAAAACAGAGGTTATCGAAATATGGTCGAGACCACCAACAGTGACTGAGATCCGAAGTTTTCTTGGTTTGGCTGGATATTATCGATGTTTTGTGAAAGATTTTTGACGATTATCTAATCCACTCACCATGTTGACTCGGAAAGGAGTTAAGTTTGTTTGGATGGAGGAATGTGAAGAGAATTTCAAGGAGTTGAAAAGAAGGTTATCCAGTGCACCTGTGCTCACACTGCCTTGTAGTGGAGAAAGGTTTGTGATCAACAGTGATGCATCCAAGAAGGGATTGGGGTGTGTTCTTATGCAAAATGATATGGTGATAGCTTATGCCTCACGACAGTTGAAAATACATGAGAAAAATTACCCAACTCATGATTTGGAGTTATCTGCGGTAATCTTTGCATTAAAGATTTGGAGGCATTACCTTTATGGTGAAAGGAGTGATATTTATACTGATCATAAAAGTTTAAAGTATATTTTCACACAAAAGGAGCTAAATATGTGCCAAAGAAGATGGTTGGAGCTGATTAAGGATTATGACTGCTCAATCCATTACCCCCCTGGGAAAGCAAACAAGGTGGCAGATGCATTAAGTCGACAAGACCATGCCAGTTTATCCATGATGAGGATCACAAAAGATCCAAGATTTATGGATTTAAAAAGAATGGATCTTGGAATTATAATGGAAGGGGAAAATCTTAACTTTCTCAAATGAATGTTCAACCATCTATACATGTGAAGATTAAAGAGGCACAGAAAGACGATGTCGAGTTACAAAAGAAGGTGAGAAATGTTCCTGAATTCAACCTAGATTGTGATGGGATAATAAAGTTCAGGAATCGGGTTTCTGTTCCTCCCATCCCCGAATTAAAGAAAGAGCTGCTGGATGAGGCTCATAGTTCTTCATTCTCTATTCATCCTGGAAGCACGAAGATGTATAGGGACCTGAAAGAGTACTTCTGGTGGGATGGCATGAAAAGATATTTTGTTGAATATGTCTCTCGATGCTTGGTTTGTCAGCAAGTTAAAGCTAAGAGACAGAAGTCTAAGGGGATGTTACAACCATTACCCATACCCGAATGGAAATGGGAAAACATCACTATGGACTTTGTCATAGGACTTCCTAAAACATACAAAGGAAATAATGCTATCTGGGTCATAGTTGATCGTCTTACAAAGTCTTCACACTTCATTGCTATTAGAGAGGATTTCTCTCTGGATCATCTTGCCAGGATATATGTAAAGGAAGTGGTAAGATTTCATGGAGTACCACTTTCTATTATATCTGATTGGGATCCGAGATTTACCTCGAAGTTCTGGCGAAGTGTTCAGCACACTCTGGATACAGAGTTGAGTTTCAGCACTGCTTATCATCCTCAGACAGATGGTTAGTCTGAGAGAACAATTCAAACTCTAGAAGATATGTTGATAGCTTGCTCTATGGATTTCAAAGGTGGTTGGTATCAACACCTACCTTTGGTGGAATTTTCTTATAATAATAGCTTTCACTCCAGTATTCAGATGGCTCTTTATGAATCTCTCTATGGAAAGAAATGCAAGACTCAAACTTGCTGGGATGAAGTTGGGGAAAGAAATATATTAGGACCCAATCTCATTCATGAAATGGCAGAAAAGGTCAGATCTATTCAACAACACATAAGAGCAGCTCAGAGTCGACAGAAAAGTTATGCCGACAACCGAAGAAAAGACCTAGAGTTTGAAGTGGGTGATAAAGTGTTCTTATGAATATCTCCCTAGAATAGGGTGATGAGATTTGGAAAGAAGGGGAAGTTGAGCCCTAGATATATCGGTCCATTCGAAATACTAGATCGTGTTGGGAAGGTAGCTTACGGATTGGCACTTCCACCGAATCTCTCTCAAGTTCACGATGTGTTCCATGTATCTCTCCTGAGAAAGTACATACCTGATCCTTCACATGTACTTAGATCAGAAGTTGTACCACTGGAGCAAGATCTTTCTTATGAAGAACAACTGATAGAGATTCTGGATCGTAGCGAAAAAGTCCTACGAAACAAGACCACTTGATTGGTGAAAGTTTTATGTAGGAACCACCAATTAGAAGAAGCTACATGGGAGCTTGAGGATATGATGAAATAGAGGTATCCTCGTCTGTTTGTTACAAAGTGACGAATTTCGAGGGCGAAATTCATTTTAAGGGGGGTAGAATGTAACACCCAAGACTTTTATCTGAAATATGTTGTTATCATCAAAGGAATCTTTCACTACACACAACACTAGCTTGGCTTGCTTTACACGCAACCGTGGCCTTCCTCGATATCTTGCGTCGTACGCAAAACCGAGTTTCACTAAACAATGATATGCTATTAAAATATTATTAAAACTAGCCATTATGAATAGTAATAACCAATTTTTGAAATTTTTTAAATTTTATTTTTTAAAATGGACTTCATTTTTGAACTCAGAATATCGAAATTAGCCTAGGGTGAAATTTTGGTATTTTTCTGAAAACTTTCAATTTTTGATGAATAGTGAAACTACTAAGTGGCAGTTAAAAAAAACTGAATTTTTCATAAAACATAATTTTACCGCTTGTGTGAGTGGAATTTCAAAAATCCGAGAGACATGGTTGATTTCAGTAAGTAAAATGTGGTGAATAGTAACTTTTTACTTTTTTTACCACGGTTAAAAGTAAATAGAGTAATTAAGGGTAAAACTGATATTATTATTACCCTAACACATGTCCTAATTCTATTGGACAAGTGTAATTCGACCAAAAACAAACTTAGGAATAAAATATGACCATTTAGGCCCACATGGATTAGATTAGGACATTTATTATTAATTTATTTAAAGAAGGGTTAAAATAGTTAAAATCAATGTTTAATAACTAAATCATTTTTAATATGGGGTTATACATAAGATAAATTAGACTATAAATATTCATTAGAAATATTAAACTATTTCCTACATAATGGTATTTTATTTTTAATTTTTAGACATTAAATAATTTAATTTATATATGACACAACGATGATGCACTAATGATCTTATTAATGAAATATTGACATAATTGATGTTATAAATACCCAAATAAATATAATTTGAGACTTTTTATGAATTAAACTAATTTTATAGGTTAATATGACATGTTAGTATTGATTTAATTAACTTTGTTCGAACTTATCATTCTGTTATGATTTTCACAAATGTCAATTACTAAATAGTGTCAAAATTGACATAAAATAGTTTTTAAAATAAATATTATTTATTTAATTGTTATTTTATTCCTAAAAATCTAATGTTCGGCCAAATGACTTATATAAGGTTATATATATTAATAATAAACAACTTGGGGTTCTTTTGGCTTGATATAGTAAGTTTATTAACCTTATAGTATAAGAACACAAGAAGACACGGTAAAAGTAAAATTATTTAAATTAATGTTAAATCTAAATGATAAGGTTAAAATAGGAACCTAAACTTGTCTAAATTCTATTGGATGAGAGGATTTCGACCCATCCTCACCTTATCCTCTAAATAAATCAATTTTGATCTATTTAAAACCGAACTTGACTTTATAATAAAATAATATTTTTTGTTATTCCAAAGGTGCCCCTCTCCTCCCTTATAAAAGGGAACCTCCTTCCTCTCTTCCTCACACAACATTGAGCCTTAAATCTCGGCCAACCCCTGCCATTTTCTCCTCTACAGTTACCTAGAGACATCCTAGAGGTCCTGGTCTTCTTCAAAGACCAATTTTAGTGCCCTAAAAGGAGGTCTCAAAGAAGCACTTCAAAGAAGAGGTAATATCCATTACCGATCCTTTCCAATTTCTTTCTTCTTCAACTTCTTCTTATTTAGTTGTTTCATTATGAAGTAATAACATCAGTATCACTAATAAACTGATATGTTATTATATGTATGAAATAACCCTATTTAACCATCTATCCATCCTACGGAAAATGAAATCACCGTGCGTGCGTACGTACGGAATACCGTCTCCATGCCGTGGTGTAATCTATTTTCCACCACCACCTTAATTGGATGGGTATAATGGTGTAAATAATGACTATATATGACTATTATAAATTGATATTGATTCTGAAATAGTATACATACACTCCAATACAATTCCACAATCATAAGAACGATATCATCACTCGTGCGTACGTACGGAATACCGTCTCCACGATGTGATGCGACTCGTTCTACATGATCTTCATTTCATAATGTTTATATAAATGAATTGAATGAATGAATATGATATATATTACACTAATACCATTGTGGAAATTAGGTATCTATAACCTAAAGAGAAGAATAATAATTTATTCGACAAAACACGCATAAGAACAAAAAGTTATAAACACCCGAATAACAAGTACCAATGAAATATTACTACTAAGAAGCTAATAATATGACCATATATGATATCATAAAAATAAGTATGATTCTGGAATAAGTCAATAACATTATTTAAATCATTATACAGGAGGTTTGGACACTTACAAAGCAAGTCGGACATAAGGTAATGGAAATATCACAATCTCATTTTTATCTGAGATTGTTTATACTTTGGTATTTACTGGGGTGTATTTTATCGTCCAAATCCATGTTTCCTCAATATGTAATATTCATATCCTTCTACAATAGTTTATATCCAATTTTACCCTTCAGTGAGTTTTTAGTAAAAGATATGAAAGGAATCTTTTGTCGTTTTCCGTACGAGGTACTTTTTGACTTTTCCGACAAAAGTACGAAGAATGTTTTTTCTAACTTATATGGCATGAATGGATTTTTAAAACATTATTTCCAAGAAGCTTCCTTTACAAGTTTTCAAGTTTATTTTTAATAAACTTCTTTTAGTTTAAAATTGTATGACATCTTATGAAAATAAAAATGTTTTTGAATTAGAAATGATATTTTCCTCAAGAATGGAGTTCAAGTGTTTTATCAAAATTATTTTCCATCTATGATAATAAAAGGGTTCTGTTTTTATCCCTATTATTACATTGATTTGATTATGTTGTGATGGAATTATTTTTATGAATTCATTTATCTTATATGAATTTTTTTATGATGTCACGATGTTTAAGAATCCCATTTTTATTACTTGGGTTATTCTATGATGTATGGTTTATGATTTTGTGGCACACATAAGAATGGTATCATTATGAGATGGGTGGGACCTATATCTACCTCCAATGCATTGGGTAATGATTTTATATCTCATGAGATAGACGTGGTTGGAACGGTAGGTTATACCGGTTCAGTGAAATAGGACTGAAACGAGGAGTGAACTCGGTTCAAAAATAAACTTTTTCCACTAAGATAGTCTTGGCAATGAGTCTTGACTAATAATAAATGATTCTCTATGATTATGTGTGTATTCCACAAAGTTTCATGTTTTATGTTATGATTATTGGGATTACATTTCACTACTATGATTTATCCCATGTTATGAAATTATGATCTCTTTTGCAGGTTAAGATTTCCAAAAGTTATGTGCTTATGTATATGATGTGATTGATATTTCTTTTTTTTACCCTTACTGAGCATTTGAGCGTACCCTTTTGTATGTTTTATTTCCCTAGGTCAGGAAGAAGGTTATTAAGTAGAATATTCCAAAAAGGGACTCTAGATATGATGAAATAAATGGGAGGCAAAGTAGATGTTTTATGAACGAGTTGTTTATGTTTCCCAGTTTCTAAAGACACTATACCTATATGGTCCTTTCTTGGTTTTGTTATATGTTGTAATAAGTGTGCTTAAATTCTAAAGTAATAACAATTTATGTAAATTATGGGTGGTTATAGTCCAGGACACCTATGTCCATCTTTTCAAAATGGGTGTTTTCACCCCCATTTGTGAGTCTTGAGTTTGTGGACCTTCGATCTGAATTTCCTACCTTAGTGTGCATTAATATGATAGAGGCATTTTCTGAACCACATGAGAATCACAATATCCAAATAGCCTCCCATTTCCCTTACATTAATCCTCCTTTTGAAAGCCCCTTTGATCCTATGAAAACCTTTTCATTGATAGCCACATTACAATCCCAATACCTTATCCCACCCAATATCAACATGGATTTTCATTGCATAAGTTTTTCAAATTTAAGTGTGGGGGGGAATGGATTTCATTTTTGGATATAATTTCCTTACTTTCTAGTGTGTTATCATATGCTTGAGGGAAATCATCCATTTTAGTGTGGGGTGGGGGAGGTTTTCATTCATTGGGATTTGGGAATGTATTGTACAAATGATATTGAAAAGTGTTCAAAAAAAATTCAAAAAAAAATGAAAAAAAATGAAAAAATGGGTTGTGTCTTGGGTAGGTCAAAAATCACTCTTCCTCAACGCTTTATCTTGTTCTAACTATTCCAATTAGTGTCATGAGGAGATCAAATATGGGTTGGGATATGAGTGTGAGATCTGTTTCAAGTTCAACTTTCGAAAAAAAAAGAAAAAAAGGAAAAGAAAAAAAATAACTTGCATTATATTCTTATTGGGAGAAGTTTTTTATTTGGTAAATATTCCATCTTCTCATTACCTTCATATTTTCATCCTCTATTGTGTCTTTCTTCACACAATCATTCCCTTGTAAATATGTGTTTTCATTTCCTTCCATGTTTTATTTCAAAAAAAATGTGCATTGTTTTTCTATGATGGTATTCTAACCCTATTATTCTCTCTCTTGGACATTATATTCCTACAGTACCATAGCCATAAAAACCCCTTCAAAATACCTCTTGATTTTTGAGCACGTTGGATAGGGAGTGGAAGCTGAGAGCTCTTTTCAAACTCTAAGATTTTCACTTTTGGTTGGTGAAAGAGTGAACCTCCACAAATGAATTTTATCATCTTGAGAGGTGTGAGTTTCGAGTGTCCACATTTTCCATTTCTAAATTTGAGCATGAAAAAATAAATTAGTTTTGGAACATTTTTTCTGTAACAACTTGTGGTGGAATTCAAAATGGATGAGTGAAATAGTCTAAACTTCCCCTTATTGGAGAAAACAAACTTTTAATATCTATTGGTGAGTAAAAATGATTTTTTCATGTTTTTATATTTGTTGCACATGAGTACATGCACAAAACTAAGTGTGGGGGAGTTGATATTGTTAATATTTTCATGTCTTATTATATACTCCCTTTACTTATTTTATTTGAAATGTGCATAATTTGTGTGAAATATTAATGTTTTAATATTAAGTATAATTTTTTAGCATTTTTAGAAGTAGTCCAATTGAGTTAGTTTACTATTTTAAAAATAAATATCACTATAATGATCTAAATTGTGTGGTTATTGTTTTTTAGGATTCTTCTTTCAATATACAACATTTTATTAGAAGGTACCATGAGCCAATTTTGCCATTTGAAGGGTCATATGGTCCTCACAAACAAGACCAAAGAATCTGTGAACAAACTGGACCATCCTTGAAGATTGATTTACTGGGCTCAATAAAGAAGTCCAAAAACATTAACTCTACACCATTATTCGGGGGACACTACATGTCATCTTGGATAAAAATTTCAAGGCCCAAATCCAAGTACAAAGGGCCCAAATGAAGCTTTGAAGTCCAGCCCCCCATTCTGGCCGAGAATTAAAATTATTATAGTATGCATCACATATCTCATGATGTAAGAATCAAATCGAGCTAAGATTTTGCAGTGTGAAAGAGGAGATATAGGAATCCGACTTTGATGAAGAACCCATTCGTATTTGAAGGCATATTCATATTCAAAAACCCTTTCAAATTATGGACTTCAAAAAGACTGGATTGAAATGGATAGTTTTACTTTGTTTAATCAACCGGCCATAACGTTTGATACTTAAGTCCAAATGACTCCAACTTTTGAGAGTAGTCGTCCAAATTTATTATCTACAACTTTCAAGAATGATATTTCTCGAGATTCGGCTTTCATGATGTCCATATCTACGAGCCAAGTGGATGGGTATTGCTGGAATGTAAACAGTCCACTCTTTGGGGTATAAATACTCTCCCCTTCTCTCATTGAGAGGGGTTGGAATTTCAGAAGAGAGGAGATCATATTGGCACGACCAAAGCCCTGAAAAAGGCTTGGGAGGATCTGACATACTCATGTTTTCACTTGATAGACCTTTCCTCTTCTCTTTGTTTTCACTTACTTTCGTGTTCTTCATTTTTGTAATCTTGTAATTCTCTTTCTTTGTAATTCTATTTTAATGTGAGTTACTTCTTCAATATCTCTTAGCCTCATCCACCTTTTGTAGTTTAATATTTATGTTCTTAAAATAGTTTAAATTCTGTTGAATCCCCTTCCCTTATTTTGCTTCCTCATTCAATCGATAGTTTGTTTTTAATTATCATCATTGTTCGTGTGTGTGTGTTTGACGTACGACTCTTTTCTAATCCCTTTATTTTTCTTCTATTCTTAAGTTATCATCATAATTATTATAACCAGAATATTAATCACCCAAATGGATGAGTAAATCTCTCATTGGGGTGAGTTATAATTCGGGGATGTTAAGTGATTGAGAGTTTTTCTCGATGAGTATTCTTTAAATTAATATTCTGTATGTTAAACTTAATAAGTCATGGATTAATGATATGTTTTGTTTAACGAGTGGTTTCCATGGATTATTGGGACCATAAATACAATACCATAAATAAGTTTTGACTGAGATTATAACCCTAAGTTAAGTTAATGCTTCGATTAAAGCCTTAACACCTAGGAATTCCAATCAATTTCAACTTATGACATGGGTGTTAATTTAATGCAATACAAAGTAAGGCTCGAGGATATCACATGCCTAACTCCCCAATAATGAACTCACCCCAATCTTTATCAATTTGTTAAATCAAACATCATACATAAATTATTTCATAAGCTCTGCAAACAACCCCCCCCCCCAATCAGAATACAATTAACTAAAAACAAACGATTATTTCAAAGTATCATCGTTGAGGATTCGACCCGAGTGCTTCTATACACATTAGTAGAGCACCAGAAATTTGACCGGTCGATAGGCGACAATCGTCTGTACGTTTCAAATGGCGCTGCTACCGGGGATGGTGCTTTAACTAGTCATTAGTTTCTAGTTATTGTCAAAAAAACAAAAAAAAAACAAAATTTTAAAAAAAATTGAAAAAAAATCTCCAAGAAAAACCCATATTCCTCTTAAAAATCATAAACTAAAAAAATACAAAGAAAAACCCATCTTCATCTTTCTTCCAAAATCTCTCTGAATGCCCCATAGACTTCCAAACAATCCCTTGGATTTGTTTGACCCTGAAATTGAGTGAACACTTCGCCAACTTAGGAGGAACATAAGAGATAATCAACTCATTCAAGAACCAGTACTCATCCAACCAGTTGAAATTGAAATGGCCAGTCCTAGGGAACAAACCCTAAAAGAACTTGCTGCCCCTGATATGAGTTACCAACCTCTCGGTATTCAATATCCAAACATAGAAACTGAATTCGAACTCAAATCGGGTTTGATTCATCTTCTCCATCATTTCCACGGGCTAGCCGGTGAGGATCCACATCTCCACCTT
Source organism: Viscum album (assembly GCA_963277665.1). NCBI lineage: Eukaryota > Viridiplantae > Streptophyta > Magnoliopsida > Santalales > Viscaceae > Viscum > Viscum album. Next base: position 900,165,160 of record OY728166.1, on the reverse strand, counting down.
AAAGAGTTCCAAGTAGTGTGCTCTACCATGAAGCCTCAAGGGGTTTCTGAGGAACAAATCAAACTCTGAGCATTTCCTTTCTCCCTAGATGGCTTTGCCAAGTCATGGATCTACTACCTCCCTCCGGGTTCCATAACTACATGGAATGACATGAAGCGTCTCTTTCTAGAAAAATTCTTTCCTGCTTCTCGTACCGCTTCCATCTGAAAGGAAATAAGTGGTATCCATCAGTTCCCAAGTGAATCACTCCATGAGTACTGGGAGAGGTTCAAAAAGATTGATGCAACCTGCCCACATCACCAAATTCCTGACCAACTCTTGATCCAATACATCTATAAGGGGTTATTGGCAATGGATAGAACCCTCGTTGATGCCGCAAGTGGTGGTGCTCTTGTTGATAAAACTCTTGCAGCTGCAAGAGATCTCATAAGTAACATGGCTGCAAACACACAACAATTCCATACTCGAGCACATGATCAAGTCAAACAAGCCTAATATAATCAAACAATTGAGCCAAACATGGTGACCGAGTGGATGAGTGAACTTACAGGTCTTGTGCGAAAACTAGCTGTGGCCACCAAATACCCAACCTCGTCTTCTCCACAATCAATGTTTCCTGGACCTGTCAAAAACTGTGGAATCTGCAACTCTCCATCTAATCCAAATGACACATGTCCACAACTTCAAGAGGATCAATCTGATTCATCTGGACCAATGGAGCTCAATGCAGCATATGCTCAGTGGAACACCAACCCTCAACTATCAGGTCAGTTTGTTAGAAACTTCAATCAACCTCACTCTGAGCCCTTCTCTTCATCCTATAACAAAGTTCTTAGTTATGGTAATCCCATATCTTACCCCCCTCAATTCCCTCCTCAAAACCCAAACCAATTCAAATATAGTCAAGGTGGTGGTAACTTCCATCAACCTTATCCTTTTGTTCCTCAACATCAAATGAACAATCCTCCTCCTGGATTCCATTATCCTAGTGAGCCTTCCCAATTCCCAACCCAATACAACCGCTTTCCCAATAACTAAAATCAAGGTGATCCCAATCTGGGACAAGCCTCTTCTTCCAAGAAACCATGGGAAAGTGCAGTAGAAGATCTTCCCTCCTTCACCTGTTCTAGCCTTAAAAACATTGAAACTCAAATAGGTCAACTTGCATCCCACCTGAGCCAGCAACAACAATCAAATTCTTCCCAACTCCCAGCTCAACCATTACCCAACCCCAAGGGTAATGTAAGTGAAATTTCACTTAGATCGGGAAAAAAAATTGTTGTGCCTCAAGATAAATCCTCAAACCCTCCTTTGAATGTTGACCTAGAAAACGAAAAGAAAAAGAAACTTGGAAAAGAACCGGAATCCATTCCCTCACCTCCTTCCATTCCACTTAGGAATCCAATTCCTTTTCCTCATGCTGTTTCTAAACCAAAGAAGTCCTTTGAACCTGATCCTGAAATGCTTGACATGTTTAGACGTGTTGAAGTCAACATTCCCCTCTTAGATGCCATAAAAAAAATTCCTAAGTATTCCAAGTTTCTTAAGGAGTTGTTTACCCACAAGAGGCAACTTAGGACCTTCGAAAATGTTTCCACCCAGCAGTCTATTCCCATAAAGTGCAAAGATCCAGGGACCTTTACGGTTCCATGCCAAATTGGAAGTTCCAACTTTGATGATGCACTCATAGACCTAGGAGACTCAATTAATGTCATGCCAAAATCCATATTCTCCAACCTTGGTCTAGGTCCCTTACACCCAACGGGTGTTGTCATTCAGTTAGCCAATCGAAGCACAGTGAGTCCAGAGGGAATAATTGAGGATGTCCTTGTTTGAGTAAATGATCTTATCTTCCCAGCTGACTTCTATGTCCTTGACATGGAAGGTGAGACAACTTCTTGCAAATCTCCTATGATTCTAGGAAGACCATTCCTTATGACATATAAAACAAAAATTTATGTCCACGCTGGCATCTTATCCAGGGAATTTGGAGACCAAATTGTCAGGTTCAATATTTTTCAATCCATGCGATACCCATTAGAGAATCAATCTGTATTATCTATCCATGTTTCTGAAACTCTTTCTAAGAGTGTGTTGAATCCTAATCCATCATGTTTATCCTGTTCTACTAATAAAGGAGTTTGTGAATATTGAATACTCATTAACCAAGTGATTAATGGTGAAATTGATGTTGACATTACAAATGAAAACTCCATTGATCTAAAGGATCTTGAAAACTCTTTGGAATCTCATCTCACCTCTGACATCCAATGCTGAAACATGGATGGTAATGAGGAAAATGAACTAGAATTATCATATGTTTAATTAGATCATATTATCCCACATTCATCCTGTCCTATCCATGATTCTGAAAATTCTGTTATATTTGAAGTGAACCTTGAACCAATTTGTTTACATTGTCCTAATGGGAGAGAAGGTTGTGACATTTGTTCCCTAATTAATAAAGTGATCACTGGTGAGGTTGAAATTGTCAATTCTTTGGTAACAACATTGACATAAAGAAAATTGAAAATTTTATTAAGTATTATGACTCCACTGATCCCCATTACTCTACATCGGTAAGTGATGAAATAAATGAGTCAAAAACAATTGGGATCTCATACTCTGCTTTCGTGTTAACTGAACCTTACATAACTGAACCATCAGAATTGAGACATCTTCCTAAATTTCCAGGAATAGAAAATCATTACTTTGTGGATAAAATAATTCCTCATGTTGAAGACCAAAGTGAGGATAGAAATATTCTCTTTCCAACCCCATTGAATTTCAAGCACACCAACAATGATGGGAAGAAATTATCCAATGAATCATCAGGCCTCCCAAAGAAAAAGTTTTTCTGGAAGAACACTGGAGTTGAGAAAATACGATGGCCACCGTCAGACTATGGGTAGTCCACTGCAATTTTCTAGCTGTAGACAAATAAATGCAGCGCTTCCTGGGAGGCAACCCATGTTTTCTTTTACTTTTTTGAAATTTCAATTTATTTTCTGTTTTTCATTATATGAATAAGGATTTTTCTTTTTTAGGTAACAATGCACAATCCTAGATTATTTTCGAATTCTACTGGATCCCCAACTTATGTAGTCAACCTACCACTAGATGGAGATGGCGACCCACCAAATCCAAACTAGGGGGCACCTTTTTCCCTTCAACTCTCTCTGTCTTTTCCTCTCTCCACCTCTTTCTTCTTCTTCCTCTCTCTTTAATTTTTTTAACCATTTTCATTATCAAAACCTTTTTTTTTCACTTTCTCTTTTTTGTGGGTGTATCTTTACAAAAATAAAAACCTTAAAAAATAAAAAAACCAAAAAAATAACTTTAAAAAATACAAAAAAAAGAGTCATGCTTACTCACCATCGTGTTTTGAAAATTTGTCCAGCCATTTTGGGGATTTAACAGACATGTTTTCATCTCAGAAAATTTGTATTTTCATTATGACTTTGGATAAATAATTTTGTATCAAAACCAACACATTTTGAATGCTCAATTTTTGATTTGGAAAATTATTTTCCCCAACCATGAGAACAAACATTTTCTTTCATACCAAGTCCACCTATGGCCATCTTTTAAAAATGGGTGCTTTCACCCCCATTTTTGAGTCTTGAGTTTGTGGACCTTCGAACTAAATTTCTTACATTAGTGTGCATTAATATGAAAGAGGCATTTTTTTAACCACATGAGAATCACAATATCCAAATAGCCTCCCATTTCCCTTACATTAATCCTCCTTTTGAAATCCCCTTCGAGCCTATGAAAACCTTTTCCTTGATAGCCACATTACAAGCCCAATACCTTATCCCACCCAATATCAACATGGATTTTCATTGCATATGTTTTTGAAATTTAATTGTGGGGGGGGGGAATGGATTTCATTTTTGGGTATAATTTCCTTACTTTCTGGTGTGTTATCATATGCTTGAGGGCAATCATCCATTTTAGTGTGGGGGTGGGAGGTTGTCATTCAGTGGGATTTGGGAATGTATTGTACAAATGATATTGAAAGGTGTTAAAAAAATCAAAATCAAAATCAAAATAAAAAAAATCAATCAAAAAAAATGAAAAAATTGGTTGTGTCTTGGGTAGGTCAAAAATCACTATTCATAAACCTTTGATCTTGTTATAACTATTACAATTAGTGTTCTGAGGAGATTAAAGATAGGTTGGGATATGAGTGTGAGATCTGTTTCAAGGTCAACTTTCAAAAAAAAAAGAAAAAAAGGAAAAGAAAAAAAAGAACACTTGCATTATATTCTTATTGGGAGAAGTTTTTTGTTTTGTAAATATTCCATCTTCTAATTACCTTCATATATTCATCCTCTATTGTGTCTTTCTTCACACAATCATTCCCTTGTAAATATGTGTTTTCATTTCCTTCCATGTTTTATTTCAAAAAAATGTGCATTGTTTTTCTATGTTGGTATTTTAACCCTCTTATTCTTTCTCTTGTACATTATATTCCTACCGTCCCAAAGCCATAGAAAAACCCCTTCAAAAGACCTCTTGATTTCTGATCACTTCGGATAGGGAGTGGAAGCTGAGATCTCTTTTCAAACTCTATGATTTTCACTTTTGGTTGGTGAAAGAGTGATCCTCCACAATTGAATTTTATCATCTTAAAAGGTGTGAGTTTTGAGTGTCCACATTTTCCATTTCTAAATTTGATCATGAAAAAATAAATTAGTTTTGGAACATTGTTTCTATATCAACTTGTGGTGGAATTCAAAATGGATGAGTGAAATAGTCTAAACTCCCCCTTATTGGAGAAAACAATATTTTAATATCTGTTGATGAGGAAAAATGATTTTGTCATGTTTTTGTATTTGTTGCACATGAGGACATGCGAAAACCTAAGTGTGGGGGAGTTGATATTTTTAATGTTTTCATGTCTTATTATATACTCCCTTTACTTATTTTATATGAAATGTGCATAATTTGTGTGAAATATTAATGTTTTAATATTAAGTATAATTTTTGAGCATTTTTAGAAGTAGTCCAATTAAGTCAGTTTACTGTATTAATAATAACTGTCACTATACTGATCCAAATTGTGTGGTTGTTATTTTTTTAGGATTCTCCTTTCAATATAAAACATTTCATTAGAAGGTACCATGATCCAATTCTTCCATTTGAAGGGTCATATGGTCCTCACAAACAAGACCAAAGAATCTGTGATAAAACTGGACCAGCCTTGAAGATTGATTTACTGGGATCAATACAGAAGTCTAAAAACATTAACTCTCTACCATAGTTCTTGGGACACTACATGTCATCTTGGATTAAAATTTCAAGTCCCAAATCTAGGTACAAAGGGCCCAAATGAAGCTTTGAATTTCAGCCCACCATTCTGGCCGAGAATTACATTCTGTATAGTATGCATGACATATCTCAGGATGTAAGAATCAAATAGAGATGAGATTTTTCAGTGTGAAATAGGAGATATAGGACGCCAACTTTGTTGAAGAACCCATTCGGATTTGAAGGCATCTTTATATTCAAAAACCCTTTAACATTCTAGACTTCAAAAATAATGGATTTCAATGGACATTTTTACTTTGTTTAAACAACCGGCCATAACTTTTTATACTTAAGTACAAATGACTAAAACATTTGAGATTAGTCGGACAACTTTATTATCTACAACTTTTAAGAAGGATATTTCTCGAGATTCGGCTGTCATGATGTCCATATCTGTGTTCCAAGTGGAGGGGTATTACTGGAATGTAAACAGTCCACTCTTTGGGCTACAAATACTCTCCCCTTCTCTCCTTGAGAGGGGTTGGAATTTCAGAAGAGAAGAGATCATATTGGCACGACCAAAGCCTTGCCAAAGGCTTGGGAGGACCTTCCAAACTCAAGTTTTCACTTGATAGTCCTTTCCTCCTCTCTTTGTTTTCACTTACTTTTGTGTTCTTCATTTTTGTAATCTTGTAATTTTCTTTCTTTGTAATTCTGTTTTAATGAAAGTTACTTCTTCAATATCTCTTATTCTCATCCACCTTCTGTAGTTTAATATTTATGTTCTTAAAATAGTTTAAATTAAGTTGGATCCCATTCCCTTCTTTTTCTTCCTCATTCAATCGATTGTTTGTTTTTAATTATCATCATTGTTCGTGTCTGTGTGTTTGATGTACGACTCTTTTCTAATCCCTTTATTTTTCTTCTATTCTTAATTTATCATCATAATTATTATAACCAAAATATTAAAAACCGAAATTGCTCAGTAAATGTCTCATTGGGGTGAGTTATAATTCAGGGATGTTAAGTGATTGATAGTTTTTCTCGATGAGTATTCTTTAAATTAATATTGTGTATGTTAAACTTAATAAGTCATGGATTAATGATATGTTTTATTTAACAAGTGGTTTCCATGGATTATTGGGACCATAAATACACTACCATAAATAAGTTTTGATTTATATTAGACCCCTAAGTTAAGTTAAGGCTTGGATTAAAGCCTTAACCCCTAGGAATTCCAATCAACATCAACTTATGACATGGGTGTTAATTTAATGCAATACAAAGTAAGGCTCAAGGATATCACATGACTAACTCCCCAATAATGAACTCACCCCAATATTTATCAATTTATTAAATCAAACATCATACATAAATTATTTCATAAGCTCTGCAAGCAGACCCCCCAATTAGAATACAATTAACTAAAAACAAACGACTATTTCAAAGTGTCATCGTCGAGGATTCGACCCGAGTGCTGCTATACACATTAGCAGAGCACCGGAACTTTGACCGGTCGATAGGCGACAATCGGCCGTGCGTTTCAGAGGTACTTGGATCTTATCTAGGGAATCTGTCTAAATAATTCTTCTCTCACTAATAGACAAAGCACAAATGATTTAGGGATATGGATTAAGTGGAATCCTCTTAACTCTAGATTACAAATAAATGCTTGTGGGTATTGTGTTCATGGTCTGAGGAGGGGAGGTGATCTGGTCTTTGATAGCAGGGGTTAAATTCTCTTAGGATTTAGTTCCTTCTATGGTATGGGTAACTATGTTGGGGTTTAAATCATATCACATCACATTAGAATCCTTTGGTGTCAGATGTATGATACTTTTCTCTCAATGGTTGAGTCTGACTCCAATATTCCGGTGGGTTTCATCAGAGATAATGAAATAATGCCTTGGAACCTAGTATACTATATAAGGAAATGTATGATGCTCACTAGTAAAGGCATTTAGGTGAGCCATATATATAGGGATGGTAATTTTATAGCCAACATTACCCTTATAAGATAAATTCTAAGTGAGAGTATTACTATTTTCCACCGTAATTGGTCTCTTCCACATGAGTTTTTATCTGTTATTTAGAGATACCCCCTTGGAATTTATAATTTTCAACCCCCTTGAGTGTAGGGTGAATGAATAAAAAAGTTAAATTTTTGGAGTAAAATCTATGAAGAAATATAGTTTGAATAATGGTGAGACTTAGGAATCATATTAATAATGTTAAACTTCATGGACAAATTAAAACTCCTTAATTCCACAAAATATAATTTTATAATGTTAATAACTTTCATTGTATACTTATAACTCTTTCTAAGTTAATCACGATCATTTTTTAAACCCTTTAAATTAAATATTTTCACTAAATTATTATATTAACTAATTTAGTTATTATATTTTATCTTTATTAATATACCCAAAAATTATTTTATGATATTATGAGAAATTCATTTTGTTACAATAACTAAATACAACTCTTTATATATATTTTTAATATTATATCACAAATATTTTAGGATTACAAGTTAAAATAACTTTTATATTTGACTAGAATAATCTTTTATTTATTAACATTAAACTTCTTTGAGACCAAACCTACTCCCACTAGAATCTTAGAAATTATATTCTTAAAGGAATATCATGTTAATAAACAAATAATCCATTTTTTAGAAAATATCACTTATTGTTTTAGTGATAATACATAAAAAAATAAACAGTTATTTCTATATCATATATGGTATTCTATTGTTTTGAGTATTTACTAAAGATAACACTTTATCAAATATTCCACTATTTTTTGTTGAATCATATTCCTTCATATTTTAGGATAAACCTTTAAACTAAATAAATCTATTTTATTATTTTCTTCAAATACACCATAGATTTAGATGAATCATAAACCATTTGTATAAAGAAATTATCTCATTCATTAAAATATTATTATTTAAAATTTCCTCTAAATATATAGAAGGAAATATAACAAAAAATACTCATATATTATCCAAATTCATCAAATATTGAATTAATTATTCAAATAAAATGAAAAAAACTAATTTCTCTAATACTTTAAAATAAAACATCGTGCTCCCATAATTACCTCATTATTTACTTATATAATCCTATATATTTACAAAACTTTTAAAACATATAATTAGTATCATATACCATTCAAAATAAAAAAAATTGAATTATGTAACATTAACATATGAGTTTGAATCACCACGTGGTTTCTTAAAACCTTTCATACATTTTTCGAAGTTCCTTATCTTGTGGCTATTTTTTATATGATAAAAATACTACCCCACCATATTCCTTTCCTTTGGTTTTGATGGTGTTGTAGGCTCTATATGGTCTATTTTCTTCTATTTTTGGAAAATAACCATTGCACATATCTTTTTTAACCATCATAGTAGAACTTTATCATGGATATCCCATGTTAAGCTTAGTAATCCTCATCTTATTGAGGAGATTAGGAAAAAATTTATTGAACTCTTTAATGTTATAATTTATAATAAGATTTAGAAACATTCTTAGGAGTGGCTTTTGATTGCATTATATGGCTAGATAGAGTCTAAGAGGTAAAATCATTCCCTCCAAGTCATTACCATACCCAATAATCTGATCATGTGAGATTAAAATGAAGTTTCTTCCACTAATTTACTCCAAATTAAGACCCTTTTACACCTCATACCTCTCATGTGTAGCATGTAAAGACTCATAAATTTCAAGGAAATTTATTTCTTAATTTTCTTTGGGATTTTACGAGTATGCAGTTTCTGACGGAACCTAATTTCGAGACCCGGTGTGCCCAGAATCAATTTCTGAAGTTTGGCTCGGGTACATTCAGTTAACGAACGAGCGGGTTTTTCTAAATTTTGAACCGGTGCTCAGATTTGAAATCCGAGGGCACCGATGGAATTGCAGCGCTGGTAATTGCTTAGAAACACCTTTTCTATAGTTGTGTTTTCTCGGGTGAGATTTTTTAAAAAAATGGGTTAACTAAGGAAAGAAATAAAAATTTGTGCAAGAATTTTTATTTTTTATTCTAAGTAGTTTAAACCTATGCATGGTGGTTGTATTGGGACCCACTACATCCTAACTTCCCTAGGTAGGATATTAGTGAAGTGGGACCCACACGAGCCCTACCCCCTTCAAATCCCTTAAACCTCCCACGAGCACTTAATTGTGTAACTGACCCACCCACTAATTTATTGTAATGTCAACCCTCAAAATTAATTTGAATATTAAATGCTCTTCAATTAAGTAAATTAATTAAATGAGATCTTTTTGAATTTCAAATTAATGGCATGCGTGTGTTAATAAAATAAGATAATGACTTATTTTATTGGGGGGTTGATTCGTTGTGCGGAAAGAAGGAGAGGACTCTTGCGCTCTGAAGAACATCTCCTTCCTCATCAAAGAACGCGAAGAACGCTGAGTCTACGATGAAGAACTCCATCACTACAACGGAATCGTCATGCCATCTCCTCACCTCTCCACAGCCGGTGAGAGACACCTTCTTCGTAGAATGAAGATGCACCGCATCTTTCATCGTGCATGCACCGACGGTGTATACGGAGCCTCGTTCCATGACATCGTCTTCCGCGACGCCGTCTTCTATGACACCGTCTTCCACGAAGCCGTCTTCCGGGACACCTTTTTTTCCACACGACCATCGTTCGACAACTCTTTGAGGTAGGGGTTAATTTTTGTTCATGAATACTCTTTTCCATTCATCGTCTTTTATTTTGGGCCGCCTGTTATCATTATAATGGGAGGCGGTCAGACTTCATGAACACGGCCGACCCTCCTCCCCCTTCGTTGTTAAATTCTTTGTGGCTCGATCGAAGGTGGCGCGGTGCAATGGCACCACGCGGAATTAAGGAAGAAAACGGCAAAGAAGGGCGGCGCCATCGCGCCGCGCCGTTGAGGCCGAACGAAGCCACAACCAGAATCGGGTGGCGGCAAAGGGGCACGGTGCCGTCGCGCCGCACCAGAGGACCATGAGGAGGCCATGGCGGAGGGGCGCGGTGCCATCGCGCCGTGCCGGTCGGACTGAGGCCGCGGTGGAGCAGGAGAGGGCGGCCGGATCCGCCGACCGACGGTGCACCGGGGGGCGGGACTGGCTGGTCTCGCGCGACACCCTGGCCAGCCGTTACGGCCGGTCATATCCGAAAACCGGGGGATTAAACCCCCGGTCAAAGAAACAGGTGGACCCCCCGTGGGTCCGCCGTCCGTTTGAAGGGGGTGGAGGCTCGCCCCCCCCCCCCCTTCCGCGCTCACGCGGCGCCCGCACCAGGCCGACCGGCCGCGCTGGCCGGGCCGGGCCATGCCCTGATGGGCCGGACCTGGACCCAGGTCGGGTCGACCCGGTTCGGGCCGACCCAGGGGGTCTTGGGTCGGGTCGGTCCGAGCCCAAATCCCCCTAATACCGGATAGGTTAGTTTAAATGCCCGTAACTTGGTCTATGGACCTCCGATCAATGCACCGTCAGTTGTTATGAGATCCTTGGATCGAGATGGGATTTCCGGTATATTACACTCAAGGTTCATAGAACTATGGGTATGGCCGGGATGGTTCGAACACGAAACCAATCGGGCTCTCGGAGCAGAAATGCTTATAACTTGAGCTCCGGATGTCCGATTGACGTGTCGTCAACTTTGTTGGATTCCTATTAGTGAGACAGACCTTTTGGCTTACTCCGCTCGAGTTTTGTACATATTTGGAGTATGGTCGGGTTGGTTTTGACTTAAAAACCAACCGGGCCCCTGGAACAAAAAAGTCAATAACTCTCAGACCGGGCGTCCGATTGACGCGCCATCTGTCATGTTGAGTTCCTTTTGTTGAGACGAAACTTTGGGATACATCAACTCCAGAATTCATTTTTGTTGACGTATCAACCCCCGTTAGCTCGTGGAGCGGACCCTCTCAGAATCAAGCATGTTGTGTGCGGGAACCATAGATCTGGCTGCGACTGCGACGACGAGGATGACTGCACTGAAATCCTCCGTGGGTTCGGCAGCGATGACGACCGTACTTAAATCCTCCGTGGGTTCGATGGTGATGACTACTGTTCTTGTATCCTACGTGGGTCTAGCAGTACTACTGGTCTTGTTTCCTACGTGGGTCCGGTAGTGTTTGACTCTGTTTTTGTATCCTACTTGGGTCTGGCAGAGTAGCTGGTCTTGTATCCTCTGTGGGTTCGATAGCTTAGCTGGTATAGTATCCTACATGGGTCCCATCTTAGATGAATCAATGACTACATCTGATCATCTCTATCACCTTAACGAATAAGTATACCTGTGTGAGCTAAGTCTTGACTTTCAATCATTATCTTCGATATGATTGACATGTTTTCCTATGTGGATTGGGTTGTGCTTTCCTGTTTGGATTATGTTGTACTATCCTTTGTGGACGTGATCGAACCTGAGCTCGGATGTTGGATCCAAACTGGAATTGATGACTTAGGTATATGTATGGGCATATATCTAAGTAGTGTAGGATGTTATTTCGTGATTGTATCTTTCCTTTGTGGATTATCCTTTGTGGATTCTGGGAGACCTTCGGGAGTCTCGGGGTCCCTACTGAGTAGCCTATACTCACCCCTACATGGGCTATGCCCACACTACGTTGTGTTGGATGAAAACGACGGACAGCGCTGATCGCGGTTGAGGCTTTCGGAGCAATTCGGTACCTGGAGGTGGACCACTGGGCGGGACGTACATGGAATGGATGGCTGGACCCGAGGAGCTGAGAAGGTTATTTGTACCCACCCTTTAGGTGGGACTTCCAGTAGACGGCTCGGCATTGCTGCTTTACTTTTCAGTTGTTGTACTTTCTTTCAGTTGGGTTTGTATTCTAGCCCATTTAATTTCCAGCACTTACAGTTATTCCCAGTTTTCTTAGTGTTTACTTCAGCTTGCTTACTCTGGTGTTTGTTTACATTATAAAGGCAATGCCTTCCCTTTTTATCGGGATTTACACCTTTGATGCTAGTATCCAGCCCCTAGCCTATGGGAGGCAGGCTTGGGGTAGTCACGGCATGGGCCCCGAGGACGGGTCGTGACAAATTGGTACCAGAGGAGTTCAGTTCTACCGCAGAACCCAGGAATCTGATCTTCCTTCTATGTGAAGCAATAGTGTTAAAGGTGTTGAGTGTAGTTATCAGTTCAGGGAGTCCATTGTTGGTGCGGCGGCCGACGTATCCGTACACCAGGACCCTGACTTCTGATTTCCGACTCAATGCACGAAAACATTGATTGCATGTGTGTTTCAAAAGTTTTATTTGTGATTACTTTGTGTCAGCTCACCAGGTATACTGTTTTGACCGTGGCGCACCTGTTTCTTTTTAGGATGGCCCCACGATGGCTTCCAGCTAGGGTTTAGAGCTTTGTGTGAGACGATAGCCCACTGAGCGATGAGTCCTCGGTGCAGGGCCCTTTTTCAGCGGAGGCACCGACAGTACCTCTACCCGTCGAGCCACCGATGCCACCAGCCCCAGCCGTTGAGAGTGCACGTCGCCTTAGTGCACTGCACAAGTTTCAGCGTCAGAGACCGCCCAGGTTTTGCGGGAAGATGGACCCTCTAGCAGCTGAGTATTGGCTGGAGGCTGTAGTTCGAGTTTTCAGGTTAGTGGGGACACCATCTGACATCATGGTGATCCTTGCAGCGAGCCTCCTGCAGGCGGAAGCAGGCAGATGGTGGAGCTTAATGCTCCAGGTGCACGATGAGTCATCCCTCCTTTGGACGGACTTTTAGAGACTCTTCTACTCTGAGTTTGTCCCATCCACCCTCCGTGCGGTGCACATTCAGGAGCTACTACTGTTGCGGCAGGGCAGCATGACGGTCGCCCAGTACTCTGCGAGATTTACCGACCTCTCGTGCTATTTGACGGACATGGTACGAGACTCATTCTTCCGGGCCCGGACCTTCGAACAGGGACTGAGGCACGAGATCAGGGTATCGATGATCTCCCTCAGTATTCCGACATAGGCAAGAGTACTGGAGCGATCCCTTCTCATAGAGATCTTTCTTGCTGAGCCTACACCAGCAGCGAGACCTACCGCAGGGCGGCACGTAGCAGAGTCGTCTGTAGCTGGCAGTCGACGGACGTCACAGGGGTTCAGGCAGACCAGACCATCAGGCGGACGACTTCAAGACACTTCCTCAGAGGTGCGGGGTACATGGGCAGATCCAGCCTTCCGAGGAGAAGATAGTGTTACGCATGCGGCGGGAAGGGCCACATGGCTCGTGACTGCCCGACCTGCCGTGTAGAGGAGCGGCAGATGGTTGAGAGGCCACCCAGGAAAAGGCAGAGGGTCGACAGTGGCGGTCTGCAGAGAGTAGGCGGACGAGGCAGGGGAGCTGGCCGAGCAGCAGGTGGTGGGAAATGCTTTGAGGCTTTACCACCACCACCACCACCAGGAGGTCCACCCCGACCTCAGGGAGCTGGTGGGTAGAGACAGGCTCAGCTTCAGGCAGTGGAGGCCTACGACCATGGCACACCAGAGATGATTCGAGGTACTATCTGTGTATACTCCACCCTTGGTGTAGTTCTTATAGACATAGGATAAAGTCATTCTTTCATTGTCGATGCCCTTGTTTGGAGCTTGTAGATTCCGATGGAGCCGTTGGCTCAATCCTTACAGCTAGAGACTCCTACGGGAGCAGACTCGACGATTACGCACTAGTGTCGGTAGTGTGAGCTTACTCTAGGAGGTGAGAGCTTTGGCTAGGATCTTCTTGTAGCAGCGTCGAGGACATACAACATCATCTTGGGCATCAATTGGTTATCTACAGTCCATGCTCAGATCGATTGTATTAGGCGCAAGGTGCGGTGTGTCCGCACCGACGGGAGCAGGTTCACCTTCACCGGCAAGAAGGGAGCCTTTTTAGTTTAGGATGGACTCACGCAGAGGAGAGGACAGCCCATCACTCATCAGTTGGCTAGCCTCATCCTAGGATAAGTTGACGTCTGGAGTCCGAGTTTTCCTGTTGTGGTGGATCAGTATACAGACGTTTTTCCTGATGATGTTCCAGGGATACCTCCTCGCAGAGAGGTAGAATTTTATATTGACCTGTACCCCGGGACAGCCCCGATATCCACTCCAGCATATCGGATGGCTCCCTCTAAGCTTCGAGAGCTGCGGGTATAGCTGGAAGACTTGCAGGGAAATGGATTCATCCGGCCTAGTGTTTCACCCTGGGCTTCCCTGATTTTGTTCGCCAAGAAGGCGGACGGGAGCTTGAGACTGTGTGTCGACTATCTACGCCTGAACCAGGTGACCATGAGGAAAAATTATCCACTAATGAGGATTGATGACCTCTTCGATCAGATCAAGGGAGCACGGTTGTTCTCAAAGATAGACCTCAGGTCATGCTATCATCATCTCAGAGTTCGGGACGAGGACATGCAGAAAACGGCCTTCAGATGTCGGTATGGCCACTATGAGTTCTTGGTAATGACATTAGGAATAACCAATGCTCTAGTGGTGTTCATGAGTCTCATGATAAGGATATTTCAGCCATACCTTGATCGATTTGTCATGGTCTTCATCGACGACATATTGATATACTCGACTACTAAGGAGGAGCACGCCTACCACTTGCGGGTTGTACTGGACATACTCCGAGAGCACCAGCTTTATGGTAATCACTCGAAGTGTCAGTTATGGTTACGTGAGGTCCACTTCTTGGGACACTTCATCTCTGAGGTGGGAGTTATGGTGGACCCTATGAAGATCGAGGCAGTGCTAGCTTGGGAGCCACCCAAGAGCGTAATAGTGGTGCGGAGTTTATTGGGTCTAGCTGGGTACTACCGGAGATTCGTTCCGGACTTCTCCAGAGTTACGGAACCACTATAATATTTGATGAAGAAGGGGAAACCTTTCTTGTGGTTAGATAGATGTCCGCAGAGCTTCCAGGAGCTGAGACAGAGGTTGACCAGTGCACCTATATTGAGGCTACCAGAGGAGGGAGTAGGGTACGTAGTCTACTGCAATGCATCAGGGACCAGACTCGGATGTGTCCTAATGAAGGAGCAAGCAGTGATTGCCTATGGATCACTTCAGTTGAGGCAGCATGAGCTGAACTACACTAACCATGACCTGGATTTAGTAGCAGTGGTCTTCAATCTGAAGATGTGGCGACACTATCTGATGGGAAAGCGCTTTACAGTCTACTCTGACCACCAGAGTCTCAGGTAAATCTTCTCGAAGAAGGACCTGAATCTGAGACAGCGGCGATGGTTAGAATTCCTCTAGGACTATGACTTTGATATAGTATATACTCCTAGAAAGGGAAATGTAGTAGCCGATGCTCTCAGCTGGACGACGGGCATTCAGCTACTTGGGCAGGCGACAGAGTAGCCAGTCACTTTGCAGATATATTTTGTCGCTAGAGATGGAGCAGCCTTTCTTTAGTCACTCACAGTCACTCCTCCACTTCTTCAGCAGGTCAGAGAGGCACATCGTGGGGACATTTACTGTGAGACGCGGTGTGCACAGATATCCTTAAGACAGGCACCTGATGGATTCTTTGTGGGAGGAGATCACATCTTCCTTTTAAAAGGACGTACCATGGTACCAGCTTCTTTGCAGGAGGAGGTGCTGAGAGAGTTTCACACTTCCCCTTTAGCAGTACATCCAAGAGTGGCTAAGATGTACCAGGATATTAGACGACAGCACTGGTGGCCGAGTATGAAGAAGGTTGTGGCAGAGTTTGTTTCTGGATGCCTCACCTGCCAGCAGGTGAAGGCAGAGCACCAGGTACCAGCAGGCTTGGTACATCCCTTGGAGGTCCCGGAGTGGAAGTGGGATGGGATATCTATAGATTTTGTGACTGTACTTCCATGTACTTCTAGAGGTCACGACTCCATTTGGGTGATTGTCGACCGACTCACCAAGTCGGCTCACTTCTTACCCATCAGAGAGCAGGGTCCAGTAGGGAGATTTGGACATCTCTACATTCAAGAGATTGTATGGATCCATGGTGTGCCATCATCTATCTTCTCCGATCGAGATGCTCGCTTTACTTCCCGGCTTTGGAAGGGGTTGTGGGAGGCATTCGGGAGCAGCTACGTCTGAGCACCGCATTTCACCCTCAGTCAGATGGTCAGATGGAGAGCACTGTTCAAACTCTCGAGGACATGCTCAGTGCATGTGCCCTCGACTTTGGTCACATCTGGGAGGACCACCTACCCTTGTTGGAGTTCGCATACAACAACAGCTACCACTCCACCATCGTGATGGCACTATACGAGGCATTGTACGGCCGACCTTGCAGATCACCTCTGTGCTAGACATACCCTGGGGATTCAGCACTTGTGGGATCAGAGATGGTCCAGACCACGACAGAGAAGGTCCAGGTCATCCAGGAGTGGATGAGGACAGCTCAGAGCCGGCATAAGTCCTATGCTAACAGGAGGCAGAGACCACTAGAGTTCGAGGATGGTGACCACGTCTTCTTGCAGGTCTCACCTCGATGTGGATTACGGAGATTTGGCCGGGGTGGAAAATTATCTCCGCGCTTCATTGGACCATTCCAGGTTCTCAGCAGGATAGGCGAGGTGGCTTACCGCCTGGCTCTACTACCTCAATTGCACCGGGTGCACGATGTATTCCATGTATCTCAGCTGATGAGATACGTGCATGACCCGACACATATCATCGACCATGGGGAGTTGAACATTGATGATGGGGCAACATTTTTGGAGGTCCCCATGGAGATTTAGGATCGACAGGAGCGGGTCCTACGTGGGTGGTCGATTCCTCTAGTGCGCATCAAATGGAAGCACGAGAAACTCCAGGAGAGCACTTGAGAGTGGGGGGCTCAGATGCGTGCTCAGTACCCTCATTTGTTTCCCTAGTTTTTGATGTATCATTAAAGGGACATAAAGCATTGAGGTGGGAGTAATGTAAAGACCCGTAAATTTCAAGGGAAATTGTTTCTTAATTTTCTTTGGGATTTTACAAGTACACAGTTTCTAACAGCACCTGATTCCGAGGCCCGGTGTGCCCGGAATCAATTTATGAAGTTTATCTCGGGTACGTTAAGTGAACGAACGAGCGGGTTTTTATAACTTCTGAAACGGCGCTCAGATTCATAATTTGAGGGCACTGATGGAATCGCAGCGCAGGTAATTTCTTAGAAACACCTTTTCTGGAGTTGCGTTTGCTCGGGTGAGGTTTTTAAAAAAATGGGTTAACTAAGGAAAGAAATAAAACGTTGTGCAATAATTTTTATTTTCTATTATAAGTAGTTTAAACCTATGCATGGTGGTTGGAGTGGGGCCCACTACATCCTAACTCCCCTAGGTAGGATATTAGTGAAGTGGGGACCACACGAGCCCCACCCCCTTTAAATCCCTTAAACCTCCCACGAGAACTTAATTGTGTAACTCACCCACCCCCTAATTTATTGGCAATTCAACCCTCAAAATTAATTTGAATATTAAACGCTCTTCAATTAAGTAAATTAATTGAATGAGATCTTTTTAAATTTTAAATTAATGGTTTACGTGTGTTAATAAAATAAGACAATGAATTATTTTATTGTGGGGTTGATTCGTTGTGCGGAAAGAAGGAGAGGACTCTTGCACTCTGAAGAACATCTTCTTCCTCGTCGAAGAACGCGAAGAACGCCGAGTCTACGATGAAGAACTCCATCACCGCAAGGGAATCACCGTGCCATCTCATCACCTCTCTGTAGCCGGTGAGAGACACCTTCTTCGGAGAATGACGACACGCCACATCTTTCATCTGGTGTACACCGACGACGTATACAGAGCCTCATTCTGTGACACCGTCTTCCGTGACGCCATCTTCCGCGACGCCGTCTTCTTCAACGCCATCTTCCATGATGCCTTTTTCTCCGTGTGACCATCGTTCGACAACTCTTTGAGGTAGGGGTTAATTTTTGTTTGTGAATATTATTTTCCATTCATCGTCTTTAATTTTGGGCCGCCTGTTATCGTTATAACGGGAGGAGGTTGGACAGCACAAACACGGCCGACCCTCCTCCCCCTTCATTGTTAAATTCTTTGCGGCTCGAACGAAGGTGGCGCGGTGCCACGACACCGTGCGGAATCACGGAAGAATATGACGAAGAAGCGTGGCGCCATCGCGCCGCGCTATTGAGGTCGAACGAAGCCTTGACCGGATTCGGGCCGCAGCGAAGGGGCGCAGTGCTGTCGCACCGCTCTGGAGAACCATGAGGAGGCCGCAGCCGGAGTGGGCCACGGCGGAGGGGCGCGGCACCGTCGCGCCGCTCCGGTCAGACCAAGGTCGCGGCCTTTGGCCACGGTGGAGCAGGAGAGGGCGGTCAGAGCCGCCGGCCGCCGGTGCACCGGGGGCAGGACCGGCTGGTCCCACGCGACACCCTGGACGGCCATTACGGCCGACCAGATCCAGAAACTGGGGGATTAAAGCCCCGGTCAAAGTAATAGGCGGACCCCACGTGGGTCCACCGTCTGTTTGAAGGGGGTGTCAGCTCCCTCCCTTCCGCGCTCACGCGGCGCGCGGCACCCGCAACGGGCCGACCGGCCGTGCCGGGATGGACCGCTCTCTGATGGGCCAGACCCAGACCTGGTTCGGGTTGACCCGGTTCGGTCTGACCCCAGGGGTCTTGGGCTGGGTCGGTCCGGGCCCAAAACACCCTAATACAAGACCTGTTAGTATAAATGCCTATAACTTGGGCTACAGACCTCCCATTAATGCAACATTAGTTGTGATGTGATCCATGGATCAAGACGGTCGTTTCGGTGTATTACACATAAGGTTTTGGAGAACTATGTGTATTGCCGGGATGGTTTGATCACGAAACCAACCGGGCCCTCAGAGCAGAAACGCTTATAACTTGAGCTCCGAACGTCCGATTGATGTGTTGTCGACTTTGTTAGATTCCTCTTAGTGAGAAGGACCATTTTTATTACTCCATTCGAGGTTTGGACACAGTTGGAGTACGGTCGGGTTGGTTTTGACTTAAAAACCAACCTATCCCCTAGAACAAAAAGGCCAATAACTCTCAGACCGGGCATCCGATTGATGCACCGTCTGTCACGTTGAGTTCCTTTGGTCGAGACAGTACTTTGGGATAAAAAAACTCTAGACTACATGTCAGTTGATGTATCAACCACTCTTGCTCGTGGATCGGACCCTTCCAATATTGAGCATGTTGTGTGCGGGAACCCTAGAGCTGGCTGCAACTGCGACGACGATGACGACTGCACTGAAATCCTTCCTGGGTTCGGCAGTGACGACGACTGCACTGAAATCCTCCATGCATTCGGCAGCGATGAAGACCGTAATTAAATCCTCCTTGGGTTTGACGGCAATGACTACTATTCTTCTATCCTACGTGGGCCTGACAGTACTACAGTTCTTGTATCCTACGTGGGTCTGGCAGTGTTTGACTCTGTTCTTGTATCCTACGTGGGTCTGGCAGAGTAGCTGGTCGTGTATCCTATGTGGGTCCAACAGCTTAGCTAGTCTGGTATCCTACATGGGTCCCAGCTTAGATGAATCAGTGGCTACATCGGATCATCTCTATCACCTTAACGAAGAAGTATACCTGTGGGAGCTGAGTCTTGACTTTCAATCATTATATTCGATATGATTGACTTGTTTTCCTATGTGGATTGGGTTAGGCTTTCCAGTGTGGATTGTATTGTACTATCCTTTTTGGACATGATCGAACCTGGGCTCGGATGTCAGAGCCAAACTGGAATTGACGACTTAGGTATATGTATGGACATATACCTATGTAGTGTTGGATGTTACTTCCTGATTGTATCTTTCCTTTGTGAATTATCCTTTGTGGATTATGGGAGACCTTCAGGGGTCTCGGGGTCCCTACTGAGTACCGTATACTCACCCCTACACGGGCTATGCCCGCAATACGTTGTGTTGGATGCAGACGACGAACATCAATGATCGCAGTTGAGGCTTGTGGAGCAAGTCGGTACCTGGAGGTAAACCACTGGGCGGGACGTACACAGAGCGGACGGTTGGACCCGAGGTGCTGAGGAGGCTATCTGTACCCACCCTTTAGGTGGGACTTCCAATGGACGGCTCGGCATTGATACTTTACTTTTCAGTTGCTTTACTTTCTTTCAGTTGTACTTTACTTCAGTTGGGTTAGAATTCTCGCTCATTTACTTTCCAACACTTACAGTTGTACCCAGTTTTCTTAGTGTTTACTTCAGCTTGCTTACTATGGTTTTTTTTACTTTATAAATACAATTCCTTCCCTTTTTATCAGGATTTACGCCTCTGGTTCTAGTCTCCAGCCCCTAGCCTATGGTAGGTAGGCTTGGGGTAGTCATGGCACGGGTCCCGAGGACGGGTCGTGACATAGCATGTTCCTAATAGAACCTTTTTCCAATTTTCTATCAGATTATAATCATTTGTGATCGCATGTTTCTTTTATAACTTTGAATCCAAGGTCACAAGATTGAGTGTAGATCCTTACCATCAATCCATTCACTATAAAAAAATGAATATGTACCAACTGAAATTTAGTGATTGATAATATATTTATTGGTAAAAATGAGAAATTACAATATATATATCAAGTTTTTATTATTAAATTAATATACCAATATTTATTTTTACTAATATATTTATCTATTTATATGAATTATTTAATAAAAAGAAATATTTAACCAATAATTAAATTTTTTACTTTATAGTATTTACCAAAAAAATAATTACTAATAAATGATTCCATTATAATTATTATTTATTAGTACCAATAATTATTTTTAAAACATGTAAATATGTTGTGGTCCTTTATTCACTAAAAATAGATAATATTATAATAAAATACATTTTTACTATCAAATAGGTGTTTCCTAAAAAAAACTATGATGCCAACAATATAAAACTAAATTTGATATATGATAAATTTTTTACTCAAAAAAAGTTATGTTGTTATTAATAAATAAATCGTGATGAATATTTGGAACAAAAAAATTATTCCAAGATATATATTCTATTTAAAATTAGATTAAAAATATATATTAAGAACAATTTATTTTGAAATAAATATGTTTTTAAGAGTGTTATATTATAAAAAATTAAATAAAAGGAAAAACTATAATAAAAAATCTAACTATTGAAAATTATTATATAAAACCTTTCATTACTCTATGTAAGATCTTCCCTTTCGAGGATCACCTTCCCTATAAAACCCCACTTAATATATTCAATCGCCTTCCCCATAATGGAGAGATATAGTGATTGATCCCGCACTCTCAACTCAATACAATCTCTATCAGTCACTCACCTAATTCTTTACCCAATGTATGATATAATGTCTTCCTTCCCGTTAAACTATAAAGATGAATTGGGATAATCATAGAATTATATAGGTTGATCATTAAATTGGTTCATGTTTTAACCTTTTATATGGTATTCATGACCTTTATTAAATCTTGAGAAATTATAATCATGGATATCCCATGTTTGAATTGAGTTTCCATTAGGGATTCTATGAAATTTAGGTTTTTGTCTTAGACCGACATCTCTTTATATTAATCATGTTTTAATGATCCCAATTCATGTTTATAATTTTATTATTTACATTAATGTTTAATATTAGTGAATTGTTTCGTGCCAATCTTTAAAAAATCACTAATTGTTTACATTACCATGACAACTTATCACGTGTGTAATGTATTTATCATGTTAAGAATATAAACTGGCCACATGAAAAAAGACATGAACATGAATCAAATGATAAAATTTTATCTAAGTTATGAACTAACCATGTGTAACCTTCCAAATATAGAGAATCTCTTGGCCACATGAACAATCAATATATCTCAGGAAGAGATTCACTTACTGTGAGTAAAAAACAACTGATCGTACGAAGTAAAAAAGATATCATGTGAATTAGTGAAGTGACCACAAGAGGGAAATTACCTACTATATGAATAAATCAAGTTATTATTATATAGTAAGCATAATTTCACATATTAATATACTGACCACATGTGTTATTTTAGTGACAAAATCAAGAAGCATACCCACCGTAAGAAATGAAGTGATTGTGCCTAGTTTCCATGTGAAATAGTCCTGAAAACTAATCATTCCTAGTTTCCATGAGCTGAAATGAAAATGTTTTAAGTAAATAAATCCTACAACAAATAAATTAAGTAGTGGAGTATTTTCTAATATACAAAAACTATTTTTGAAACATTAATTGCAAAGTCAGATAAATTAAAGCTTCATTAAATTTTCTCCAATGAATACTTTTAGATGAAGTAATTTTTAAGACCAGAAGAACTTGTGAAAAAAATAATGGGGTATATGTATTATCTTATAGAGAATAAAAGAAGAATATTCATGTGAAAAATATAGTACTTATTTAGAATACCTCATGACTCAAGTTTCTATGGAAATGTTTTAAGATCCTTTTTAGGAAAAATTCAAGGAATCTTGGATACCTGAAGCTATTCAAATTGTGATCCACCAAATATTCATATCTCTCATATATTAATCTTTATTTATACATGTATTTATAGATTTGTTTTATTATACTCTATTTATTTATAAACACCATCTCTTGTACTGAGCTTGACAGTTATTGATATTCTCTTTAAAATACATTCATTTGTACTCCCACTTATAACTGTATAAGAAGTTGTGTGTGACCTATAACATTTTTCTCACACAAGGAATAGTATAAGTGGAATCTTTCGTTGAATATCTAATACAGTTGTTTGTAAAAAACAAATCCATTTTTTGGATTAGTTCGCATAATAATAAACTTCTTGCCAGTAGGTGTTTTCTATGTGGAGTGGATTATGTCTTGGCTTGAGACAAAACTCCTTGTCTAAAATTCCATTGTGTGATTTACATTTTTTATTTTTTTAAATCAAATCATTATCTATTTTATTACTTAGAAAAAACGTTTTTTTATAGTTGGATTTAACAAGTTATTTATATAATATGTTTAATCTGAGTAAACTAGTTATAAAAGTTAAATTATTTTCAAGAATACATTTCACTGAGCTATAATATATTATTTTAGAAGATTTTATAAAAGATAAAATTATATATATATATATATATTAGATAATTGGGATTACTTTATAAATTTTTGGATTTTAATTTTAAATCTTTTTAATATAAATATTTATTGGAAACTCAATTCACCCCCTCTTGACTTAACCACTCCAACTAAAATTTAGAATCGAATGAATTTTCAAATACATCCCACTGTGATTTAGTTTTATTTAAAGACCACCAATTTCTATTAGTTATAAATTTGAGTTTTTAAGGATAATTATCGAAAATAAGAAACATTCTCTAATCATCCTCCTTATTTTAATGGAACAAACTATACTCAATGTAGGATTCAAATTAAAATTCATTTAGAAAGTATATGCTTTGATATTATGACAGTAATTGAGGAAAAATATGAACAACCCACATCTTCTAGAGTTAATTGGAGTGATTCCACTAAGGAAACATATAATTCAAATTATAATTAGAGGAATTCTTTTAATTTTGATTTAGGAAAATATTAATTTAATATAATATATTTCTATTCAACTAATTTTGAAATTTTGGATACTCTTGTTATATCTCTTGATGGAAACTAAAATGTTAAATAAATGTGATTAAATATTTATACTCTTAAATATGATAAATTCAAAATGAAGGTTGGTGAATCCATTTCTGATTATATCTCAGGTTCAATGAGATTAAGAACATGATGCATGCACTGGGAAAGAAAATTGTTTAAAAAGATCAATTGATGAGACTTCTCAGATGTTTACCATGCATATGGAGTGGAACTTCAATTATAATTAGATACTGAGGACATATAAGAAGTTTCCAATGAAAGCAATTATTGGAAAATTCATGATGTATATGGAGGAACTATATGTGAACAAAAAGGAATAAATTTAACCAAAGAGGAATTCAGTAGCCTTTAAGAATTTGGACTCAAAACTGAAGGAAAAAAAAAATAAAAGTTGATAGTTTGAGTAATGATGATTCACCGACTGATAGTGATGAAGAAATATCTCACATATCCAATTGATTCAAAAATTTAGATAGGAATAATACTTTATTCAAGAAATATAATTATAAATCTATGTATACTAATAAAATAAATTAAAGAATATAGTGGGAAATTTATGACTCCACTAATGAAATAACATGAAATGAGTGTAATAAATAAGGGCATGTCAAAGAATATTATCCCAAGATGAATTATAAAAAAACTATAAAGAAAAAATTTAAAAACATAATCATTATATGAATTACACTTGGAGTACATTTGAGGATTTCTCATGTGATTCAGAATAGAGCATAAAGATAGAGCCAATATTTGTTTCATGACAAAAACATTTGAGGTGTAAAATATATTTTTAGTATATCCTAAACATATTTATAACCTTTATGATATTGGAAACATTAAGGAAAATATTTATAGTAAAAATCTATTTTAATATTTTAATATGATGGTGGAAGATACATTTAATTAACTAAAATATAAATATAAGATTTTAAAGAAAAATCAAACTTTTTCTGATCACATTAAAACTAATTTTGTTGTAGATAAAGACAATAGTGGTAAAATATTAAAATAAAACAATGATCTTAAAATGTAAAATGAGAAATTAAAGAAGGATATAGAAGGATTTAATAATGGAATAGTAAATCTCACTAGGATTATTGGTAAAAACCCACTTCCAAATATACTATTGGAATTGGTTACTAACCTAGATAGAGAAAATTTTATAATAATAAATTTATACCCAGTTCTATTTCTTCTATATCTATAAATATTTATTATTATTCAAGACCCAATAGAGATTTTATTTCTAAAATATTAAAATATTCCTATAAAAAACAAGTCAAAAAAATTTTCAATATAAATCTATTTTTATAAATATTCTTGTACCTAAGAAAATATGAGTACACAAATCATTTTGGTTTAATTTTTTTATTATAAAAAACATAGTTAAAGAGTACAATTATAAAATTTTGGTATATGGATAGTGGATGTTCTAGACACATGACTGGGTAATACTCAAGATTTATGAAACTTATCAAAGTTGTAACACCCCAAGCTTCCACAGTACGTTTCTCTTTGAATAATATGATAGTGTGCGAAGTATGAAACACCGAGTTGAAGCGCACCATGACCTATCAAACTAGTTGTTTGAAAAGTGGTTATGAATAGTAATAAACACATTTTTAATTTTATATATCTTCTATATAATTTTAACATTCATTTTTTGTGTTTCATAGACATAATATAAAAACAAATTCAATTTTTCAGATAAAAGAAGTATTTTTCAAAAAATGCATTTTTTCGCCTTTTAAAGTGGAACCCTTTTTAAATCCAATATTTGACACCTTTATATATTAAATTTGATGAAATTAAATTCTTCTTTTGAAGTTGGACATAAAAATTTTAGTTTGGATAAATTTTTGTTGTTTTTCTCTTAACTTTCATATTTTGATGAAAAGTGATAAAAATACTAAATTTTAATTGAAAAAAAAATTATCCAAAATAATTTATAGTTTAAAACTATAAATTTGATTGGTTTTGGAATATAATTAGATTATATTATTATCATTTAATACAATTTTGGTTATTTTAAATAATTTTAAATTTAAATTAGACGTAAACACATATCAATCTTTTGATACTTTTTACTTCTCATAAACTCATTTTCTGGTTTTGACAACGATAATTAATTTTAAATTAATTAATGAAACATTTATGTTTTTAATTTGGTAAAATATAAATGATTTTTTAATTTGGAATATCAAATTTGTATTATGCTGAATTTTTGGAATTTTTCTGAAAAAGTTCAATTTTTGATGAATAGTAAACATAATGCATAGTATATAAAAACATAGTTTTTTATTTAAATAACAATTTTTTATTTTAATTTATTTTCAACTAAAAATAGATACATAATCCCTATATTATTCGAATGTAATTCATTGGATTCATTTTATAATAAGATTAGATATAAAAAAATTTATTGAACTTTTAACGTCTTTTACCCACCTTCTAGGCACATTAGCAAATTTGCATAAAACATAATTTTACCACTTTTGTGAATTCAATTTCAAAAATCATAGAGACATTGTTTATATCAGTAATAAAATTTTTGTTCAAAAGGATGAAAATAATTTTTGGAGATTAGTATCTTTTGAATTTTTTACCATTGTTAAAAGTTAATAGGATAATTAAAGGTAAAAATGATATTATAATTACCCTAACACATGTCCTAATTATATTGTATAAGATTATTTCGACCAAAGTAAACCTTAGTAATAATATATGATCCTTTTGGTCCACTTGTATTAGATTTAGATATTTATTATTATTTTATTTAAAGATAAGTTAAAAGTGATAAATTCAAAATCTAATAACTAAACCATTCCTAATATAGGGTTATACATTAGATAAATTAGAAAATAAATTTTCATTAGAAATATAAAACTATTTAATACATAATGGTATTTTATTTATAATTTTTATACATTAAATAATTAAATTTTATTATGACACAATAATGATGTAGTATTTACCTTATTATAGAAATATTAAAATAATTGATATTATAAATGTTCATAAAATTGTAAATTGAGACTTCTTATGTATTAAAAGAATTTTCTAGGTTAATATGACATGTTAGGGTTTATTAAATAAAAAACATTCAAAGTGATAAAGTTGTATGACTTTCAGTAAAACCAAATACCAAATAGTGTCAAAATTGACATAAATGAGTTTTTAAAACAAATATTATATTATTAATTGATGTAATATTCCTAAAAATCTAAGATTAATCCAAATAACATAGATAAAGTTATATATATAAATAATGAACCACTTGAGGTTCTCTTAGTATTTATAGTAAGTTTGTTAAACATTTATTATAATAATACAAGAATACATGGTAAAAGATAAACTATTTAACTAGGAGTTAAATTTCAAAGATAAGGTTAATATGATCACCTAAACCTATCTAAAACCTATTGGTAAAGAGTTTTATGACCCATACTTTCCTTATCCTCTAAATAAATTCTTTCGGATCCAATATAAACCGAATATGATTGTATAATAAATTAATATTTTAAGTTTTTTCTAAAGTGACCCTCGCCTCTCTTATAAAAGGGTACTTCCCCTTATCTCAAAATCACACCTCCAAAACCATTAGGATCGGCCAAAACCTGCTCAAATATCCTCAAAACTACCCTAAATTAAATCTATAGTCATTACTTTGATCACAAATCTATTCTAAGGATCCCTTTTGATCAAATCAAAAGGAAGCACCCGAAGAAGAGGTAAATATTTCATCACCTCATTCAAGTTCTTTTCTTCTTCCACTTCCTCTTTCTTTATTGTTTAAATTCTAAAATAATAACTACAGTATATTCTATATACTATGATGTTATTATAAAAATGGTACAACTAAATTCATTATTCTAACCATCTTATAAATGACAAAGTCACCATACGTGCGTACGTACGGATTACCGTCTCCACGTCGTGGTGTAGTTTGTTTTTCAAATACTTCATCATTTGTATGGGTATAATAATGAGTATAAATGATGTAAATAATAAATATAACATTATATTTATTCTTTATATATGATATACCATCCAGTTATATACTATTGTAATATCAAAAGAATGATATTGTCGCTCGTGCGTACGTACGGATTACCGTATCCAAGAACGCGATGAGAATCATTCCCCATTGTATCCATTCAAGACTAATTTTAATTTGATTATTAAAAATGGTGTTTAAAGACTTAATATAATTCTGAATATAAATAATATACATCCTATCCATAAAAAACATTACTTATGCAACAAATAATATAATGGAAAACGAATCAGTTAACACCCGAAACGATGATACTACAGAAATATCATTAACAAAGCAATATTAGAAGATCATATATGATATAATATTAATGTATATAGTAATTGTATAATTTAATAAAACTGATTTCACCATTATACAGGAGGTTAATGTACCCTTGACCATAGAAAAGTACAAGGTAAGGGTTAATTTCACAATCTCTTTATTATCCAAGGTTGTTTTTACATAAGTATCTACTAGGACCTCTTTATCATCCAAATCCATGTTTCTTAAAAATGTATTCAAAAACATTTTTTCTATTTACTAGACTATGGTTTAAATTCATTTATACCCTTTTTTGACTTTTTATAAAATGGTTTGAAAGGAATCATTCCGCCTTTTTCTAAACAAGGTACTTTATGACCTTTTCGACAAAATTGAGGTAAGAATGTTTTTTTAACTTATACAGAGGGTGAGGCTATTTTCTGCCATTATAACATCGTCATTGCTTCCATTACAAGCTTATAAGAATATTTTCAAAATAAATTTTTTCTTTTATAACTATATGACTTTTAAATGATTTCAAAATAGAAAGTGATATTTCTCTAAAAAAAAATTGATTTCATCTATGTCAACATCCTTTGATGGATTTTAAACTTCTTTGATGTTGATTTATTATGATACAAAACCTCTATGTTATTTTTAAGGTTTTGTGATATTTTTGACTGTGGATGTGTTATTTTTACACCATTCATGGTTTATGGAGAATGTATTGACATTTTGTATACTAGTTTCTATACGAATGTTTATGTTATATTTAAACCTTTTCATATGAGGAATGAATTGGACTTAGTAATTGACGGGTGGAGCCCACTATAGCTCCTCTATGCATCAGTAGGTCTCATGAGCCAAACTAGTGTCTTGGCCTAAGGCCTTGAAAAAATCTTATTTTTAGTCTGGGCACAAGGCCTTGACTATGTGGTTATGAAGTCTGGAATTATGCATTCCATCATTATGAAAGTGGTTATTGATATTGCATTTGATTATTTGACTAGTAGAATATCTAGGTGAATAAGTAAATGGAATTATTTGATTTTATATTTTCCATATTATACTAAATTTCATGTTTAAAAGGCTTTTTTTAGTCTTATACATTACTTTAAATTATTAGGCTTATTTATGAAAGTTTCCGCTATATTTTAATCCTTACTGAGAATTTGATCTCACCCAATTCTATGTTTTATTTTTCCCCGGATGTGAAGAAGTATATTATGACTGACCTGTAGGGATGGTCTAAGGGATATGAGTGTGTCCTATGGAGACTATGTTTTTGTAGTTTTTCATTTTATAATGTAATGTAAAACTTATGAATTTATCTAGTATTTCCAAGGCTACTAAACTAATCGGTCTTTCAAGACTTGATCTTTTGTGATCATGAAAATGTTATGTAATAACACACCTACTCTAGGTAACTAGGGTCGGGGAGTTACATAAATAATGAGAAGGGAAAATATCCATCATGAAGAAATGTCAATAAAAACATTATGTATAATAATAATAACCCATATATTCTCAAGGTAGACACTAATTCTCAAAATAAATATACAACCGTACTGCTAACCTAGGATTCCACTCAATGATTCAAAGTAATTATCATCCAGGATAGTTCACTCCACAAGACATTCTAACTCTGATGGAACTCATATGATAAATCATGCTTTTTAGGTCTCACCATGAAGATGGTACATGTGGGAAATCATAATATCTCAATACACTGATAGGGGATCTCGCACAGGGCCTGTGGGGTATGCTTGACACTATCTAGAGTAACCTGCAATGTAGGGAATCAAATTCATGGGAATGTTGGTTATAAATATTCCTAAAACCCCACCTAGTGAAGAAGATAAAATGGTATAGGGTCATAATCTAAGACACGCAGAGGGATTCAATAACTCTTTCTAAGAATAATCCTTAATAAGGGATCAAATCTTACACTCAGAACGTAATGTCTCATCGAATCCTGATAAGGATGGAACAAGGGAGAACACCCTACTGATATTTCTCTAGATTTAAGATAAAATGGTCCTCAACATGCCTTGAGATAAGTGCATAGTGTGTATAGGGTATACACAGTGTTTCTTAGCTACCTCGGGTATACCTATATACTTTGGACTGTGCTTGTGTACCTGGCCATGTCTGGGTACCCTAGTCATGTCTGAATGTCAGGTTGTGCCTATATATATTGGTCTTTCCCATGTACCTAATTGTGTCTGGGTACAACGGTCATGTTTGAGCATTAATACATACTCATTTACTCTGTCCAACCCTATATACCCCACGGTTACACACCCAGTCAGCAGTCATGGGTCGCATGGAATGTGGTGGGTCCCACAAACATGTAATATTTAACTTTTTCCAAAATCCTAGCCTACATAGACAAGGGAATACATGATATGTGTTATTCATACTACACACCATGCATGTAGGGATTTTCTAGAAACCATTAGTTTCCATGACGTTCTGCTCACACCTCCCCCTCCTTCATTCCAGCCAAAAAACTCACCTGTAAAGCATGGATCAGTGTTGATCGAACATTGATCTCCACTATTGGTCAGATTATGAACACAAATATTATATTTAATTGCTTCCCATTTCATTGAATTATCAAACCAATCACAATAAAACACCCAATATAGTAATTAATCATCTTTAGTCATCATCACACCTCTTTTATGCAATCAATATCAAATCTGAACCTACAGTAATGATCCTTTATGCCAAATAATGACTGTTAAACTATCATTCACCGGTCATTAATAGAACCATCATCAAAAATAAATATCTATGAATAATGTGTTATGAAATATGGGAGAAATTCACTAAACACAAACAATATGAATGAACCTCATCCATTTTTGTTGCTAGCCTCAATATTTCTCTATGATAATGGAAAAGAAAGAAACTTTTTTCACGGATTATCAAACCATTGTAATTATCTATTTCTAGAAAGATAAATCCATACATGAAATTCAATAATTGATTTATGAATCAATTCATTAATATTGATTCATTTTAGACATAGGATAATCAACCAAGGATTAAATCTAACATAACAAATATCCTACATCAAGTTTGGATCGATCGCTGATGAATAATACTTCCACATCATTGTTGTTGGTGTGATCCATGAACTCCTTTGGTGAATTGATCTCTGATCCTCAATCCCATTGTCATCTACCAAATTCTCCCCCACTGTCCTCTAAATAATGCTTGGTTTTTATGGCCGACCCTAGTACTTGGATATAACAAAGATTTTATAGAATGATATTAATTTATAATAATTAATAACAAATTAAGTAATTAATTAATTTTATTATTTGTAATTGTGACTTCACTTATGTGAACAACCTGATACTGAAAAATGTTATATAGTGATATAGATAAGGTTATATATATCAATAATGAACCACTTGTGGTTCTCTTGTCTTTTTATAGTAAGTTTATTAACCATTTATCATAATAATATAAGAATACATGGCAAAAGTTAACCTATTTAACTAAAATTTTAATCGAAAATAAAAGGTTAATATGGTGACCTAAACCTATATAAAATCTATTGATTGAGAGTTTTTCGATCCATACCCACCTTATCCTTGAAATAAATCCTTTTAGATCCATTATAAACCAAATATGATTGTATAATAAATTAATATTTCAAGCTTTTCCTAAGGTGACCCTCACCTCTCTTATAAAAGGGTATTTCCCCTTCTCTCAAAATAACACCTCCAAATCCATTTGTATTGGCCAAACCTTGCACAAATATCCTCCCAACTGCCCTCACTTAAACCTATAGTACTTAATTTGATCATAAATCCAACCCATGGAGCCATTTTTTTCAAATAAAAAGGAATCACTTGAAAAATAGGTAATGATTTCATCACCTATTTCAAAGTTTTTTCTTATTCCACTTCCTATTTCTTTGTTGTTTCCATACCAAAACAATCACTTCAGTACCTTCTACATATTGTGATGTTATTATAAATATGGTAAAACTATATTCATTATTCTATCCATCTTATGAATGAAAAAGTAACCATACATGTGTACGTACGGCTTACCGTCTCCATATTGTGGTGTAGTTTGTTATTCAACAATTCATTATTTAGATAGATATAATAATGAGCTTAATTTAAGTAAATAATAAATATAACATGTTAATTATTATTTATATATGATATACCATCCAATTTCATACAATTTCACCATCAATGGAATGATATTGTCGCTCATGCGTACGTATGGATTACCGTCTCCATGAACATAATGAGATTCATTCCCAATCATAACCATTCAAGAATAATTTTCATTTTATGATTAAATGTAATGTTTAAGAACCTAATATAATTCTGGATATTAATCAAATACATCCTATCCATAATAAACATTACTTATGTAACAAAAGATATAAAGGAAAATGAATCAGTTAACACCCGAAACATTGATACTACTGAAATATTATTAGCAAAGAAATATTAAAAGATCATATATGATATAATATTTAGGTATTTTGTTCTTTTATAATTTAATAATAATTATTTATCTATTATACATGAGGTTAACGTACCCTTGACTAAGTAAAATTACATGGTAAGGGGTTTTCAGTAAACTTCTTATTCTCGTGAGATTCATGCTATATTGCTACTATTTCCTTTTGTGCAGTGTATGTACTGCCCATGATTGTATTATTTGTGAAATATAATTTAATTTATTGTTATTTACATCTTAATTGTATAATCCTTCTTTCATGGGTTGTATGTTTCATAAGTTACCAAATCGGTACAGGAATTTCTAATTTTGATTTCCACTCATTGGGTTTTATGCAAACTTCATTGATTATTTTACTCCAAGATTATGTGTGGAATCACTATTTATTTATTTATTAATTAATTTCCACTCCCATTTGTGTGTATATACTTTTTATACACATAATCACTTCATTGATAAATTCTCAAGTCATCAATATGAACTTGATAAGAGTAATCATAACTCAATTTTCATTCATTGAGTGAAACATCCAAGTCATTGGTGTTGTTTTTACAAGAATATATATGAATTTCCTATGATTTATTTACACTGAATATGCAATCATATTGAGTGTATTTATATTTTTCATATATAACTATGTCATTTATTTATTTTTAACTTAAGGATGTGGTATTTATAAGATATTTCATCTCAATTTACTTTCCATTGAGACTTTTTTGTTGTTATGCGCCAATTCACTTTTATATAGTGTATATACTATACTTTGACATAGTATATCATGAATACATATAATCTTGTGATATTATAAATATTTTATTACCTCAATTATTTTTATTCAAGAATTTCTCATTTGGTTAGGAACTCTAACTAAAATATCATTTTAAATGTTTTAAATGTTTGTTCTTTTAAATCTTTCTCATTAATGCCCATGTTTTAAAAATGGTTTTAAGGATTTTTTTTATATGTACATGAATGTTTTAAAATTAAAATTCATTTAAAAAGATTAAAAGTGGTATGGGACATTTTCATTCAAAAATATCTTTTAAACAACTTCTTGATAAATAGTTACACTTTTATATGTTTTCAAGAAAAAAGGGATATTTCCCTCAAATAGATTTACATATTTTTTTTATCTTTGTCAATATCCTTCATTATTTTTGATTGAGGATAATTTATTATAATTAAATCTTCTATATTGTACTGAATGAGTTATGTTTGACTGAAAATGTTCTATTTTTATACCATTCATTGTTTGTGGTTAAAATATTAACATTTGGTATGCTAGTTTTAATATGAATGTTTATGTTATGTTTCAACCTTTTCATATGAGGAATGCATTGAACTTAGTAAGTGATGGTTGGAGCCCAATATATCTCCTTGATAAATCGATATGTGTCATGATACAAACTAGTGTCTTGGAACAAGGCCCTGACAAAATCTTATTTTCAGTCTTGGCACGAGGCCTTGACTATGTGGTTATGATGTCTGACATTATGCATTACATCATTATGAAATTAGCTATTGATATTACATGTGATTATTTGACTATTAAAATATCCATGTGAATAAGTAAATGGAATTATTTTATTTGTATTTGACATATTATTCTAAATTTTAAGTTTAAAAGTCTTGTGTTTTAGTCTTATACATTACCTTAAAATTTTTATTCTTATTTATGATAGTTTCACCTATATTGTTACCCTTTCTAAGAATCTGATCTCACCCCTTTATTATGTTTTCATTTTCCTAGTATTTGAAGAAATATATTATGCTTGACCTGTAGGGATAGATTATGCGATATGATTTTTTTCAAAGGGTACCCATTATTGTTGTTTTTTTATGATGTAATGTAAAACTTATGTATGTATCTAGTACTTCGAAGGATACTAAACTAATCAGTGTTTTGAAACTTGATATTTTGTGATAATTCCAATATTATGTAACAATGCACTGACTCTGGGTAACTAGGTTCAGGGCATTACAAAATTAAATGGTTTACATGGCACTTTTAGTGACAATTCCAAATGTAGAATAATTGTGCTTGGTCAAATTGGTAACTCTAGTATTGTTTTAATTTCTAATGTATTATTTGTATATGGATTGAAATATAATATATTAATAATAACATATTTATGTGATTATTGTTACCATGTTATGTTTCAGAATAATTCTTACAAAGTTTATGATTCTTATCATATTTTAGTTTTTACTCATTTTCAGAATGATAAGCCTTATGGTGTTTATTTAATTTCTTTTTTTAATATTTATTTTTTAAGTGAATTTCATATAGGGTCTTGGATTTCTCATAGGAGAATAGGCCATTGAAACCAACACTATATTGGTAAGATAACTATTATAGGATTATTCAATGATTTACCTAAATTAAAATTTCAAAAATAAATAGGTTGTAATCCATATAAAAAATTGAAACAACATAGAGTCTCTTTAAAAACAATAAAAGAAGTTTCAACTTCTCTACCCCAAGTGTTACTTCACATGGACTTGCTTTAAACCTCAAGAGTTTATATCTTAATTGGTAATCACTATACTTATGTTATAGTAGATAAATTTTATAGATATACTTGGGTATTATTTCTATGTCACAAAAGTGAAGCTTGTACTTATGTTTTCAAGTATGAAAAATCTTTAGAAAATATTAGTGGATGTAGATTTAAGGCCTTGAGAAGTGATCAGGTTCATAAGTTTGAATATCAAAACATGGTGTATTTATGCTCGCAACATAGATATAAAATCATAACTTTTTTACTTCTAGAATATTACAACATAATTGTGTATTAGAGAGAATAAATAGAACCCTTTAAGAAATTTCTTGGACCATTCTTAACGAGTATGATTTACTAGTCTATTTTTAGGAAGAGGCTGAGAATATATCTTTCTATATTATTAATAAAGTTATTATTATACCAATTTTAAGGAAAACACTATATGATCTAGAGGAATATAACTGATAGATTATATTAGAAACCAATTTGAAAATAAATATTTCTCATCACGGATTGAACCTAAGAACAACACAGAATAAATAGATGATGAGTTATCAATAATGTAAAATATATATGATATAAATTATTTTGAGGAAAAAAAAGTATATAAACTAGTTAAAATACTTATGGACTACCTAACCATTGACACTAAATTGAAGTTTATGAATAAAATAGATGATTCTGGTAATATAATTAAAAAAATAAAGTAATACTGGTTGCATAAGGATACAGTTAAGAGAAAGGTATTGATTGTGAGGAAACCTTTGCAGTAGTAGCTAGACTATAAGTCATTATAATTTTTCTTAACTATCCATCAAATTTGTATTTCAAATTATATCAATGTATTTCAATAGTGAGTTTTTAAATGGTTATATAATTGAAGTTATTTTTTGGATAAATCCCCCAAAATTTCAAAACCCTCACTTTCCAAATCATTTATTTAAGTTAACAAAAGCTTTATTTGGATTAAGAAAATATCCTTGAGATTTTTATGATAGCTTCAACTCGTATTTTATTTCAATTTTTTTTTGAAAATAATATCTTACCCTACATTATTTATTTAAATAACTTCAAGATATATTTATTAGTACAAATATATAGTGATTCCATCATCTTTGGATCTTCAAAAAATTATTTGAGTACTAAATTTTCAAATATAATGGAAAATTAATTTGATGTGAATTTGATGCGTGAACTAAACTTTTTCCTTGGTTTTCATATTTTTAAAAATAAGGAAGGATTTATTTTAAATTAAAAAAGGTGAAATAAAGATCTTCTAAAACGTTTTTGTATAGATAGTAAAAAAGGTAGAGATACTCCCATGTGTATAAGCTATAAAATAAATTTTGAGGAGACATGGAAAATAGTTGATCAAACCACTTATTGATGTATGATTATAATTATATTTTACTTACATTCTATATGACCTGATATTATGTTTAGTGTGTATATGTGTGATCATTTTCAATAAAGTCCAAAATAATCACATTTACATATTGTGAAAATAATTTTCAAATACCTAATAAGTAATACCAACTTATGAAAAAAAATTTATAAATGAAATAAAATTGACTTAGTGAGTAATTTAGCTGAATATTTTGGTGGTTGTATGTTAGATAGAAAAATAACATATAGAACATGTTAATTTTTTATCAAGTCTCAAGTTTCTTGGTCGGTAAAAAGTATAACATTGTTTCATTATCTATTATTAAAGATTAGTACATAGTTGTATGTTGTTATTGTGTATAGAATATGTGGATGAAATATATTTTACTAGATTATGGATATCAATTTAAACATATCCATATAAACAATGATAATTTAAGTGCAAAAAATATTTCTAGGAATCTTGTATCACATTATACAACAAAATAAATTCCTATAATACACCACTTTTTGAGTTATCATTTTTAAAAATGCGATATTATTTTTGAAATCATTAGTATAAAAAATAATATTTTTGATATATTTACAAATCCTTTCAATGTTGATAGAATCAACAATATCATACATGAATTGGGTATGATGAACTATGTCTAATTGTTTCAATTTATTTTTATCCTTTTAGTTTGTATACTCTTATTATAATTGTTTAATGTAAATGTGAAGTATGGATCACAAGGTCAATAAACTAAACATGATTTTTTCATGTAGTCAACATACTTACCATGACCATTTTTTCATGAAATTATTATACCTAATATAGTTCTTAGCTAAAATGGTTGTTATACTTACAATTAGTGTTTACTAACATGCTTACTATTTACTTACAGTGATTTTTTTTCATGTGTTTAGTATACCTACCATGTGTTCATAGATAGTATTTCCACCATACCTTTGTTATCATGGATCCATGGTTAGTATGCTTACCTTGTCATTTTTTATAGTTGGATTTATCATGAAAATATTTTGGTGGTATTTGTATTCAGTTAATTATTATTTTATTCAATAAATTATCAAAATGAAATTTTAATTCTAATTCTAATTGATGCCTATATTTTCCATAAAATGTCCTCTTTCTTTTCAA
The DNA here is from genome assembly GCA_963277665.1 of Viscum album. Lineage (NCBI taxonomy): Eukaryota > Viridiplantae > Streptophyta > Magnoliopsida > Santalales > Viscaceae > Viscum > Viscum album. The sequence goes on along the minus strand of OY728166.1, from coordinate 900,127,474 downwards.
AATATTTTGTATAAACCAAAACCTACATCTTTTAAACTCTCTCTATCACTCTTTAACCTAATCCCCTTGGGAAATAAAATTGAGTAGAAAATGTAGATGATGAATCATGTTTCGGAAGCCTCATTTCCCATTCACCTTACCCCTTCAAAGAAGTAGAAGAAATCAAAATCTAGCATGAGTGTAATAGTGAATCCAAGTGATCTATATATATTCAATCATAAAGTTTCTAAAGAAAAGTAATTCAATTAAAAGTGGCTGTAATTGATAAAATAATTGGTTTGCAGTATGATTCAGAATTATGGATTGGATAATTTATTTAAAGAGAATGGTAGTCCATTATACCAAAATATTGTTATAGAATTTTATGACAACTTGGTATTTGTTACTAAATAGGAAAGGGATATTGTAAATACAATATTAAGTGGTGATATTCTATAATTCTCATAAAAATAATGGGAAAGTTCTTTAGTGTGCCAAACAAAGAAGAATTTGAGGATTAAAAGAGATCATATTATATTTACTATGATCTATTTGAGTTTATAAGTGCATTAAAAGAGCTAATTTGGAATGTAACCCCTATATGAACAATCACTATTTAGTTGAGTTAAGATTTTAGGCTCCTAGTTACGTTTATAAAATACATGATATATCCAAGAAAATGGATACTTCAGCATCCTGAGGCACTAGAATCTATTTTTCTTAATTTAATGAAAAATGGTGTTCTGATCAATCTTTGAAGATATTTCATGATTCATTCATATGAGTTTTGTAATCTAACCCTAAATTTTAGTTCTCTACCATATCCTGGGATTATTTAATCCTTGTTCGAGTCTAAATATTACTTCCTAATTGGGAGGAATGAATAGAATCTTCAAATGGATTGTTTCTTTCTCAAAATATTTATAAGAAAATGAGATTCAATTAGAATCCATAGAAAATAGAATGTGTGGATCAAATAGAAAAGTTGTAGGAGGAGTTTGACCTAATTATATATCATGTTAGACCAGTAGATCTTGTATATCTTGGTCTTAAACCAGATGAGGTGGTTTAACATTCAAATAATGATGTGGATTTTGGTAAGAAATAAGTTGAAGATGAATATGAAGAAGATACTTTTGTGATGGTTGATCTGGATGAGGAAGCTAGTAATTTTATACAGATGACAGGCCAATATTCCATGTTATATCTTTTAGCCTTCATACTTCTTCTCTTCTTTTACAACCGCATGAGGAAGAGATTTAGTCTAAGGACTTTGCTAACATAGAAGTATCTTTTAAGTGGCTATAATATAGAATGGTAAAACTCTAATGATGAGAGAAATGACTCAAATGGATCTCCTATTATTGTAATTACTTCTATGAGGCATATTATACATATGCCTTGAAAAAGGGATAAGTCCCCTTGGTCTACTATTTTAGGATTAGATTGTCCAAATTTTAATGATGATAATGGGGGTAGTCCACTTGGAAAATATGGACACTCTATACCTTCTTCTTAGAGTGTTGTAGTGGTATCTCTCATTTGTTTCATAGATTATAAAGAGGGACTTGAGGTATCACTTTTGAGACCCTCAGTTGACAAAGATCTCCAAGTCATCACCGGTCCTACTACCATTACATTTCGTGAATGAATAGAGAAAGGTATTTATTATGGTCACGATTTTGAGGTTAGTGATTCAAATTCTGATGAGGAAGAAGTTTTTGTTGTTGATTATATAGTTTAATATTATCTTTTTGGAGCTTTATTAGTTAAGGATGTATCTAAGATAGATAGTAGACATTAGGCATATAATCCATCTAACTCTTATCCTATTTCTATTCCTTCTAAATAATACATTACAAAGTATTATTTTAATAAATTAATATTTTATCTTATGGGTGTTTTAAATGAATTTTTCCTTATTTTAAGAAATTATTTATAGCTAACTCGAGAATAATATATTATAAGTACTGTAATGTTAGTGATTACTCATATTCAGCAGAATTGTAATCCTGATATGAATTTTCTGTGAAAATAGATCGAAGATATGAAAGGCCATTTTGGTGATTTCAAAGATGGAATTTCTAATATTATGGTTATGTAAGACTATAGATATATAATTTTATCCTTTCAGGATTCTACTTATACTACTCATACTCTTGTGTCTCCTCCTACTCCACTTGTTCATCTAGTTTTTGATGAAGATAAGATTATACAACTCGTAAGGTATGACTTTATGGCTGTGTTTTATGAGTTCAAGAGTACTAGAGAAATTTTGTTTTATGTGTTTCAAACTCATGATTCCAAGAATCTTTGGTTTGTAAGAAAATATGTTACTCAATTTAGCATAGATAAAGAAATAATAAAAGGGGGTATTGATTTCCATAGAAATAAAATCTTTAATAAGTCATATTTAAAGGTAACGTTTAGGACTCTTGCATTGGGTCTAAATATACAACATTTGAATCAAGATTTTATTTAATAATTTGAGAAGCTCAAGGTTCTTACTCTGGTTTTAGATTCTTTAATTGAAAATAGAGATGAATTTTTTTAGGATTTGGAGAATGGTTCTTGAGTATTTAGTGATTTTACTATGTTCATGTAACCATTTCATTACATTGATCAAACATATGTACTAGACCCTCCATATATCCTTATATTATTTTCCTATTACAAAAACATCTACCTGATAACATTTTTTCAAGTTTCTAGGACAATCATTCCACCATATTATACCTTATTTTAGATGTGTACTAATTGGAGAACCTGCATCCACCTTTTCACCCCCATGGTATAACTTATATCCCTTCCTCCTAATCAAATAAAAATTATATTATCCTTACTTTAGATATTTTGTATGTGTCAAATTTAGATACTAAATATAATTCATGATAGTTAGTTTTTTTAAAAACCATTTATAATCTCTTTTGATATGTTAATGAACTACTCCTTTTTATTCTAACTTGTTTTTATGTTTTCTTTTCTATTATCTATATTTTTACCCCTAAATTGAAAACTATATGTTTCAATCCTATAAAAATATCTTTTTCTTGGATTCAATTCATTTAATTTTAAATATCATGATTTGAGATCATCAAAAATGGAAATATTATTAGATTAGACCAATAAATATTTATTTTAAGTATTTATTAATGATCATAAATCATGTTTATAATATTATTAATAAATTTAATATTTTCTTTTATAGAATGGTTTTCTAGTTGAACTTAAAAAAATGGCTACATATCAACATTAACATTAAAACTTACTGAATGTGTAATGTAATTACTATGTAAAGAATTTTAACTGTCTGTCTAAAAGAAGAATCTAACATGCATATTATTATATAATTCTATCTAAGTCATGAACTAACCTTGTGGAACCTACAATGCAATGAGAATCACCTGGCCTCATGAATAATCAACCTGTTTCATGAAGAGATTTACCTACCATGAGAAAAAATAATTCAATGTGTGAAGTAGTAAATCTACCATTTGAATCAGTGAAGTGACCAAATGAGGGAAACTACCAACCATATGAAGAAATATAGTTATCAAGATAACGTAAGTGATATTTCAAAAAGTAATATACTAAAAACATGTGTTGTTGTAGCAAACACACAGAGAGGAATACCTACTTCAAGAACAAGTCAAGGGACTATGTGAAGTCATGAACCAACCATATTCTCAAACAAACTATCCACACAAATAAATGAAGTAATTGTGCCAAGTTTCCATGTGATTTTTTGTGCTAATTTACCACTCATGCTTTTCATGAGATGAATTTATTATTTTTAATTTAATATATCCTATTGTGTCTAACATAAGGATTGTATTATTTTAAAAAATCCAATGGCTAGTTTTAAAGAATTAAAATAAGATTCATAGAAATTAATTCATCATTAAATGTTCTCCAATATATACTTTTGGATGAATTTATTTTTAAGACCATAAGATCTTGTGGAAAAAATATAGTTGAACGCATATTCTCTTGAAGATAATAATAATAAAGGAATATTCATATGAAGAATAGGGGACTCGTTAAGAACACAATAAGACACTTTTCTTCATGAATCTATTGTGTAATTTTTTCAATATCCATTCAAAGATAAATTAAAGGACTCTTGGACAACTGAAGATTTTTGGATTAATCTACACCACATATTGATATATCTCATCTCTTTCTATTTCTATTTATTCTTATATTTAAAGTGGTGTTTTATTATACTCTTTTTATCTATAAACATGGTCTTCTATATTGAACTGGAGAGTTCTTGATGATCTCTTAAAAATATTTTCATTTGTACTTACACATACAAATGTGGAAGAGGTCATGTGTGACATGTAACCATTTTCTCCCATATAAAACTATAGAAGTAAATTATATCTAGGACTATCTAGTATGGTTGATTATAAAAGCCAAATCCAGGATGTGGATCAATTTATTTAAAAATAAAATACTTAGTAATGGGTTATTCTTAAGTAGAGTGGATTAAGTCTCGTCTTGTTACTGAACCCCTTATTTAAAAAAAAATTATGTAATTTACTAGTTTTGTTTTTTTATTTAAAATCAAAATAGTATATATTTAATTACTCATAATAACCATTAATTTGATATTTTTATTTAAAAATTGGTTTATATAATGTGTTTTCTCTAATTAAATTAGTTTCAAAAGATAAATTATTTTGAAAAATATTTTTTCTGAGATTTAATTGAGATTTAGATAATACTTTATAAAAGATCAAATTATATATATATATATATATACTATCTTAGATAACTAGGGAAATTTTATAAATTCATGGATTTTATTTTTAAATTTTTTAACATAATTTTTTATTTGAGACTAAATTCACACATATCTTGATTTATCCACTCTTATCAACATTGGTGAAATGGTTTTTCTTTATTTATTTAGTTTTTTATGATTTTTACAGGGCTAATTAGATAATTTTATAAACATAATTTAGAAGTATTATTTTTTCCTCAGTGTTCATTGGTGTATTTATAAACTCATCAGTAGTACTTTTTGTAGGATTTATAGTTAAGTTAGTATTTTTATATTTAATTATATTAATGTAAAAAATATATATATGTTTTTTTATTTTTACTCATTTGATTTTCATTATAACATTGAAAAATCAAGATTAATATAATAAAATGCATTAATAATATTTTTTATTTCTAATTTATTTTCAGTAGTTCTTAGGGATAATTATTATACATCTTCCTTCCATTGAAGGATTTTTTTCTAAAGTTACATATTTATAGCACTTTAACTGAAAGCATATGTTTCAATATATTTGTTTGTCCATTACCCTTTTTCACCTAGATAATACAATTGATAAACTCTTAATTTTCAATTGATATACACATCTTAATTAATTTTAATCGATGTGGACATTTTTTATAATTAAGATTTTTTAGTAGCAGAATAAATGTATTTATTTCATTCAAAAAAATCTTTTAGCTACATGTAAAACATCTTTATAATCCACTATATATAAAACAATTATCCTATTAATATACTACAGATCAATGACTAATATGGTATTTTATTTTTCCACGTGTAACCCAATAAATGTTTTTCCATTCTCAGGATTTCCATGCTTAATAATAAAACTAAAATGTTTATAAATAGATAAATAATATTCTTTGATAACATCAAACTCAATTAAACCCTTAGACCTCATGGAAATTGAGTGTTTTCCAACATTGTTCATTTTTTGGGTTATCATAATGATAAAATTAGGGGAAGATGGTGTGACATGGTCAAATTCACCAAGAGAGGAACACAAAACAGTCCGAGTTTCAAAAAACATGGAATTATTAACCTCTAAAATAGGAACTAAAGTGATGCATGAAATGAGGAAATAATTACTTAGTTCAAAAAAATTGAAGCTTGCTATTCAGAAATAAAAATAAAAGTTTCCTATGATTACTTAGTTATGACATTTATAGATTATTATTGATTAACTTTTAAAAGGGTGTGTCATAATATTTAACCATGCTCACAAACCTCTCCACTTATATACTAGAAGATAAGGTGGAAATGGTAGTTATAAAACTACCAATTGGAGTCCTTGAAGAAGTTTATAATTGGTTGTATTTTTTCCTCAAATCTAAAACAATTCATCTAGAGTTAGTAGCAAGTTTTTTATTTTTTTCTTATATAAATTCACTACCAAAAACATTATTACATTTCAAAAATGTATGGAATGGATCTATCGTATAGTAAAAATTGAAAATTGAATGAATCCTAAGTGGTTATGATAATATTTCATCATATTATCAAATTACACTATAGACATGGCTTCTAGAATATAACTCTTGTAATAGGTTTTGTTTGAAGATATCATTTTCAATAAATTGATTACCTGGTTAATTTTTCTTGAACATTATTTTGGGAACTTTTTTATGGGATTTCTTCTCTTAAAAAGAAAAATATTTGAATATACATTATCTTTTTTTACATTTGTGAGTATCGAGTGTTTCCATAGTCATATCATACATGGATACTAAAACTCAATATGAGTTTTCATGAACATATTGAGTGGGTACCCCCTTATAAATTATTAAGAGATTGAACACTAATCACTAAGTTGTGATCCATTTATTATAAGTGTTCATGTTATGAGTGGATGATTGGAAAAATTGACCAGAATGATTGAAGGAAAACCATGGGTCTTTCCCCACATACTATAACACATTGGACAACACAGCTTTATAGCTTGCACCTATTATAATTTGATAAATGATTTTTATATGTTTTAATGGTAAATAGTTATAAATTATTATTCTTATTAATTACATGGATCTATATTATTTTTTGTAATACTAATTAAACATGAATTTTATTTTAAACTGTTATTTTATGTAATATTTATCTAAGGAATTAATATTTTTTCCAATTTGTTTAGGATTATTCATTTTTTGGTTCTTTTAGCATTTATTATTCTTGTTAATTATGGTTCTTTGTGGGGGATAATTTCTAATGGTCAAATTTTTTTATTTGAATAGGGTTTATAGATGTTGGTTTCTACCTAGAATATACTCACCATATTTATCAATGTGATAGCTGACTGAGAGAATAATTAGAGACATGTGAATATAATTATGTAAAACAATTCCTAGTTATGAGAGTTAAAAAACCTTAATAGTGTCAAAATGAAATGTTATATCCTATATAGTTATTTTTCTAACACTCATTTTATCTTTTTTCACTTCATTGATTAATCCTTACTCATATTTCTTTAGATCTAAATCATAGACCATGGAGTTATCTAGCTTGATTTGAAAATATAAAATGAATCATGGAGTTATTTAGATTCTATATATTAACTAAATTAATTTATGATGTTAATGGAATATTGTGGATGATCATTTCATTTATTAAGGGACATTAACAAAGACCAATATTCAACAGTCTTCTGTCAATGGTATAAGGTAGAAGGAAATTTCATCAAAGAATTGATGTTATTTTTATTAAGGTGGAAAATGAAATAATTCTAGAAATCAATGGTAATAGTCTACGTATAGCAACCTGGGATTTTATGAAATATTTTTTTCAAACAAATTTTATTTATTTTATAGCTTTTGTTACATAGAACAAATACTTTTAATGAAATGTGATATACTATTAAAATTTTATTATTTAATATGATAGTTATTGCTTATTTTTTGTAATAGTGGGTATGAATCAAAGTAACTAAATTATGAAAATACATAGATTTCATATATATTATATTTTAATAATTAATTATAAATTATAATAAGGTTGACGGCCGATGTGAATGGGTACTCTTGGGAGTTCTCTACTCTAGAGAAAACCTAGGTTTTCAATGTAGTTATTCCATTGGACTTTTTGAAATGTCCTCCTCTTCTTTGTTTCTCTCTCCTTCTCACAGCTAGGAATCTAACAACTTTCTAGTGTCTTCGAATCTTACTTCTATTCTAGTGGTTTTTTACATCATCGATGGTGCACAAAAACTCTTCCTTTACAGGTCCCATTTTTGGGATTTCAGGTGGATATGGATCAGATTCGCTCTGAATTTGGACACTAGTGGCTTTGTTTTAGTGTTATTATTTGATGATTCCTTTCTAGTTTTGGATTTTGTTAGATCTGGTTAGGGTTCGGAGCCTATCTTCGTTTGTGTGAGGATCCATCTCCTTTTCAAATTTAGTTTTTGGGCTGGCGGGCGGTGATGTCTTGGGGTGCACAGGTCATTGTCGATGTCATTCTACATAGGATGGTGATGGAACCAAACTATGAAGTGGTTTCAGGTGTTCATGGTGATGGTAGAGATCAGGCTATGGTGGATGATAGTGGTGGTGATTTGGGCTTTGTTCTGGCTTCAATAGCGGTTTGTGTAGTGATGGGTGGAAAACTGGTTGTGATTGTGATTCTAACTATGGAGGTCAAAAAAATTATTAGTGGTAGGTCACCATGAAAGGGTAAGGATCTAGTATGGTATTTTTACAATGTACAATGTCCTTCTTCATGCTTATTACTAGGTTTTCTACTATTATTACATGGGTCTTACGGCTTTTTATTTTGGCCTTCAGGCTACTGGGGCTCCAAGCCATGATAAACCTTTATGTAGTTTGGTTTGGGGTTCTATGAAATATAATGGATTCACTCCTAGTTAAAAGGTATTTCTTTTTTATTTTTATTTTATTAGGGTCTTGACCCTGAACTGTTTCATATAAATTAAAATAAGAACCATTTGAAAATAAAGGAAGTATTTTTCTAAAAGAAATATTTCTATGTGCACGAACATGTTTTGTCTCAATAAATTAAATAGATCACTTTTGGTGAATGTTTTTATTATATTATATATTCAATCATATATTTTAAAATTCACCTTATATAATTTTTATGTAAGAGATAATAATAAATCAAATTTTAAACTCAAAAAATCTATTTTTTGTAAAAAAAGATTTTTGTTACATTTTGTGCACTTATTTTTTTATACATTTATAAAATATTTTTCAAGAAAATAAAAATTATTTTTGGAATCATTATATAGAAAAATTTAATTAGGTTTAATTTTTTATATTTCTTTTAAAACATTAATTTTTCAATGAGTTGTGAAAATACTAGTTTGTATTAAAAACATCTTTTTCATTTGAAGAATTTATAAGGATGTTTTATGTTTTAAAATAGTTTTATATGTAAAATTAATTAAATTATAAACTTATTATTCTAATTTAGGTCATTGGAATCAATTTTATTTTTAATTGTGATATAAAAACTTTTTAAACTTTTAAACTTTTTCTCTTAGTGAAATATTGATTTTTGTAAATCTAAAATTTCATTTCAATAAATTAAGTAATTTAAATTTCTGGTGATTATTATAACTTTATTTGAAGTAATATAGGTATTATTTATTTATACTTAATCCACCTACTTAAATTTCAATCATTTTTTTATTGGACCTTAGTAATAGTTAATTTGTGGGTTAAAAACACATTTTTCTAAAAATTGTTTTAAAGTGCATAATATTTATTCATTTTAATTAACTAAACTAAACCCTAATTAGAGAATATATAAGTGAAATTTTTATATTATATATTTATATATATTATTTTAAATCCAATTAATTATTTTTATTATTCATATATATAGTATAAAATCTTGTTTTTCTTGAAAAATAAATTTCCTGAAAACTCCCTTCTTCATTGCGTTTACGGGTTTAATTTTAAATTATATTTTTTAACTTATTTAAATTTAGTTTCGTAAAATGAATTATATTTTTAATTACACAACAATTTATATTATCTAATAATTTCATCTTAATTTTTTATTATAATGAATAGTGAAAAGGTGAAAAATATTCAACTCGATTAAGGTGAAAATGGGTTTACCGGGGGTTAAACTAAAATGATAAAGTTTATAATGACTATTAAACTTGTAAAAAATATATTTAATTGAAATATTTAATCCCTAAAACCTATAAAGTTCTATAATGACCCGTTTTTTATCCTTTTTGTGTGTTAAAAACATAAGTAAACCTTTTTATATTCAAAAATTACAAGGGTGACACTCACCTTAATTATAAAAGGACACCCTCTCTTCTCTTATATTCACACACCAAAGGATAATTATTTCACTAAATAACTAAAATATATATATTCCCAAAATATATCCTCATGTCCTAGATCTATTTTTTGATCATAAAATCATCTTTATAAGGATTTGGTGCTAACAAAAGAGAGTTGTCTGAAGAATAGGTATCACGCTTCATCAAGTATTTTTATTATATTTCATCTTCAAACTTTTTAAATTATTATTACATTATGATTATATAATAAAAAACAAATATTACATATATTGATATTTTATTATTTTAATTTAAAAACCTAAATCAATCTTTTATTCTATCCAATGGGAAGCGAAACTGATGATCATATGTACGATAGACTACCACCCCACGACCCGATGATATTCATTTTCCATCACCACTTCTCAAGGCTGGTAATAATTATGTATTTAACATAATTATATGATATTAATGATTTTTTATACTTATTTAATTATGTTATCACATATATATTCTTAATTTCCATTCATTGGGGGATATAATAATGTTTCTTGTGTGTGCACTGACTACAGCCTCGCAAGGCAATATGATTCGTTTTTCACTTATGAATTAAATTGAAGGTAGTAAAGATAAATTTAACGTATATATGTTATATAAATTATATAATAATTATTATTTAAGTTTTAATCAATATTTAACTTCCTTTAATTCCATCCTTCAATAAATTGAAGCATCATCCATGTGTGCGTACGACCTACCATCTCCATGAACAGTGTAATCCATTTTTACATATCTGATTTCTATGGATGATTATAAATAAATATATACTAAATTAATATTATTTTTATATCATGGTTAATATTATTTATATTATAGATCCATTATTAATTTAAAAGTACTAAAACTACCAATTCAAAACATATGTTAAAAACAAAGCGATTATTACCTGAAACATGATTTTAATAAGAAATTAGTAATTAATGGGTAATGAAATATCATAATTAAATAATATATGGTATGATATATATTTATTATAATTTAATTTATATATAATAAAAATATAATCATTATAAAGTATGTTTGAACTTATACAAAGGAATTCAAGACTTAAGGTATGGGATATCAAGTCTCTCTTTTATTTCTAGGAGACGTATACCATATTCATCACTCGTTTATTTGTGTGGTGTATGTACTTCCCATTTGACATGAAATATCATTAATATACTTATTTTAAAGATATTTAAAAGTTTTATTTTATGTTATTCTTTAATGGGTAATACGATTCAAAAGTTACCATGGTTGTAATGGATTTTTGGCTCAATTTTCCATCTTTGGGACAAAAGTTATGTTATACACATACATTCTATTATGAGGTGTATATACAACCCTTTGACATGTTATATCTATAATATAATTATTTTAATTATATTTAAAAGTTTCATTTAATGTTATTCTTTCATGTGATCTCCTGATATGTTTATATCTCTCTTACTTACTCTTACTAAGTATCTGATCTCACACTTTCTCATATTTCGTTTCTCCATGTTAGGAATAAATGTTTTAAGTAGGTTATTTTTATGAAGAGTATCAGGGGAAGATATTTATGGGACATGTTGAAGATATTTAATAAAATAAGAATATTTGGTATCTAGTCTCCAAGGACAATATACATGTATGGTTCTCGACCATTTATTTATATAATATATTGAATATTAATCTTTTAATATATAATGAATGTATGATAAGATTGGTTCATTATACTAATTCAATTTTTATTTTCATAGAGATTTAACTTCTCTATTTATGATTTTGTTATTTTTCAGAATGCATATTATAACAACTATAGTTCTTGTTTTCTTTTTTTATGTTGTATTCTAATAAAAAATTAGATTACAGTTATTTATTTCACCAATCAAAGGATATATTTTTTTTCTTTTATTTAATTTGGTTTCATCTAATATTCTAATATTTTAACTTATATGAATCATATTCTTAATAATAGTATGAGATTTTTTATGAGATTTTTTCATAAATAAATACAAGGAAGGGAACCTTTTTACTTGAATGAAGATTATCAACTACTTCCAACCACCAATGTGAGTACTACTAGTTTTTTAAATTGTGTATGAAATACTAATTAATGTTAATGAAATCCAACTATAGGTTCCAACGACCTTGTACCCAAGTGGTACAGGATTCTGCTTGCCATCTAAAAGACTGAGGATCGAATCCAGGTAGGGAAAAATTTCAGGGCTACTGTAGTAGAGTTGTAGTAGGACACTCTAATAGTACTGTGGTAGCAGCGATTATAGTAGTGGTGACACTATAGCGGTAAGGAACTGTTGCAGGATTTATAGCAGCAGTGGTAATGTAGAAAGTACTATACTAGTATGGTTATTGTTGCAGTATTGTTCACTGAGGGACTCTTTGGGCCAAAAAATGGGCTTTTAAGCCATGTATTCAGGCCATTTGGCATTAGGCCTTCGGGCTATGTGATGGGTCTCCCTCTAAAAAATCAAAAGAGGTATTTTCTTTAAATAATAATGAGGCTTTTGACCCAACCTTTAAAAAATCAAACTATAGGTTATCATCGTCATTGTAAACATTTCGTGACTGAGTAGGTGAACTACATGCATCGACCCCACTGATAGTTTTAACCATGATAATGACAGCTAATGTGTGGGAGAAATATATTTTAGATGAAATTTGATGGAGTTTCATATAGTGCATCTTGGTTTTTTAACATGTCTATAACATGTTTCTTAAAACATAAGGTTTTTTCTTGTAGTTTGTATATGTTTTTAACTTTTTTTTTAATTTGGTATTTCAAATAAAGCCTCAATTTGTTTGAGTTTCATACAATATAACTTCATAATTATTACATAGTAAATATATTATATATATCTATATTAATAATTATAATACAAATTTTTAGAAATATATAATAGAATAGCTTTATATAATATTTTATTTTAAAAATAATTTAAAAATAGATATTAATTATCAAATTTTCATATAATAATAGATAAAATAATAATGTCAGTATTTTTACTAATATAAAGATAAATTTTGGTAATAATATTATGAAAAAATAAATATGTAATATTAATATATTGCTAAAAAAATTACCACCAAATATATTATCTATTTGTATTATTATAATTACAATAGAACTATTTTATTTTCCACAGAAACATTTAGTGATAGAGTTTTTTCCAATCATTTAGTAAAATGGACATATCTATTGGTAAAATGATTTACTAATATAAAATGTAACCTTACCAATGAATATAGCCCTTTTAGAAAATTTTGGATATTTTTTATTGTTTATATGATTATCATAGGAATATATTTCCAATTATTACATGTATTCTCTAATAGATTGCTTGGGAAAGGGTTACTCTAACACATAGAATTTTTCCTATTACTTAATAATTATTCTTATGTTTTGGTACCTCTCTAAGAAATTACTACCATTCAATTATTCCTTTTTAAAATCAGATCTAAAGATCAATATTTATGATGATTATCCCATTATCTATAATAGATTCTTTTATTAAATGACTATCATGTTTGATCTTCATTTAATAAGAAATTTTATTAAATGGGGTCCGTCTAAAATGATGACCCCTTTTAAATTCACAATATCAAACAATATTCCAATATTCATATTTCACTAAGTAATCAGTCCAATTTGGAATTCCTATAACCAATTATATATTTAGGAATGGAATCATCCAAATCATATCATATATGATTCTTATATAGTTTATTGGAAAACGTTTTATCTAATCCATTATATAGATAAACCCAAATCATTCCTATGGTATCCTAACTATTAGTTTATCCCATCTATGTGTAACCCAAATTTCATAGTATGATTTAGGGACATAATTATTAGGGTTATATATTTCCAACATGACTTACACAAGAAAATATATGGGCCCCCTTCTTTGTAAAATCCTACTTGGTTGAATGATTTAGATCTTGACATGTGTTAACTATGAAAGGAATATAAGAATTAGTGTTTCAAGATGATTTTAATCTCACTATATTATCACATGTTATTCCCTTTAGATATGCATGCTTATATTGAATTTTGTTTTACAATACCTTTTCAATCCACCAATTTAATATTTTCAATTGATATTAACGTGTAAATCTTTACATAGGCCATAGTTTGTATTACTCACCCAAAAACAGAATCCAGAAAAATTAAAAATATCCAAATTCATCTTATACATAAGGTACATTAATATTTCATGATTTGGTTTATAATTATATTATATTGATAATCTTCATATGAGTAATTCTAGATCCATAAATAGCAAAGCTCCACCTTTATAGAATATAAAATAAACCTCTAGTTCAACGAGAAGTATGGCCCAAAGTCCCTCCCCCCAGCAAAAATTTACTCAAGATAGAATCCAATTAATCATAACTCTAAAGCCTAATATCTATAAAATATATTCAGCAACTAAATTTAAGGTAATAACCTCAAATACAAATAAATTTCATTGTAGAAAAAACAAAATCTTATTTTTTCCTTCCTATAATGTAATACATGACTTGAAAATTTATAATAATAAATTTATTATAAAAATTAAATCATACGCATTATTTAAATTTATTAAATGATTTATAAACATGAATATTCAAAATGGATAAAAAATAAATAAACATTTTTTCCAAACATAAGATATATATATATATATGAACAATTCACAAATTAGTAGTGATAACCACTTTATAATTCATTATACACATTCTATAATTTGATAAATATCAAATAATTATATTTATTTTTCATATTAATTAATTTATATTAATCGTTTTAAGGAATTAATTTTAAATTTATGATATTTTCCTGAAATATAAACATTTTATATTTCAATCTCAATTATGTGTCATTTTATTTAATTAACATATCACATATTAATATTATTTATGCCTTTATAACATCATTTATCAAAAAAAATTAATAAGGTTTAAATAATTTCAAAATAAGGCCCCTTTTAATTTGAATGGTTCAAATTAAACATTATGAACAATGAATAATTTTAAATATAAACAGTTTATATTTGGCCTTATTATTGTAATTTATAAACCCTTGATAATATTACACTTATAATTTCAATATAAATTTTTTATATCTAAATTATAATTAATTCAATACAATTTTTGAAAATATATTTTAATATTAACACTTAATATTATGGATTATTTTTCAGTAAATATTTCATAAACATTTAATTCACTAATTATAAATGATTTATAATTAATTAATTTATAAAACCTTTATAAATTAATAAATATAATAAAATAACTTTTATTATAATTTATAAATAATTTATAAATAATAAAATTCAATTCATTATTGAAAATAAAGAAAAATAATATTGTTTAAAAATAATATTTAATGATATAGACTTAACCATATGGTATTATTGATGAATTTCTATTTATAAACCATTTATACTATATTTTTTGTACATTATTATCAATAATTTTATCATCAAATATTATTAGAATATATATTAATTGTATATTAAAATTCATAGAATTATTATAAAGGTGATATGATGATCTGTTTTGAAAGACAATGAAAATTGATCTAGTCCTACATGATATCCTGGAGTCATATGCAATGATTTATTCAAAAAAAGGATTTACACTAAGATGATGGATAAAATGTATTATGTCATATGTCATGATTCAATTGGGAAAAACAAATTTTTGTATCATATTTTTCAATACGGAATACAAAATTCATAACTACTTCAAAAACATCATTTATTAAATGATTCCATGAATAAATAATCCATAGAATTCCCTGATAACATTGAAATGTTTCTAAAGAGAGATTAATTATTAACAAAAATAAAATACCTAATTATAAACCTTTAAAAGACAATATCACCATTATTTTTATACTAAAACCAAATATATTAGGGAATGAAGAAAAGTGTACCTTACATTGTTGGATATCACAGCATTTTCTTACCTTTTGCACTTTCTAAAGTTCACTAAGGAAAAATTAAAAGGTTCTTCTCTCCATGGTGTATCCATGGGTTGCATCAAACCACCAAAATTGTTTTTTTATGTCCTTCATAAGATTAATTATATTTTATTATATAATAAGAAAACAAACATGTTAAAGGGAGCATTGGGTTGAGTCAATCTCAGTAAGAAGTTATATGATAATCACACACCCCAAACTCATATCCTATCCACATTTATATAGGCTATAGATATTTTCCTCAAGCCATGGAATTACTCATATATTTCATAAATATATGGGTAATTTAATTTTCCAATAACTCTCTATATGTTTCATATTATAAAATGGTTTATTAATGATAGAAAACATTTAGAAGATTTGAATACTAACATTTTAAAATACAAGTGGATTAAGGATTAATGGAAGTTCTAAAAGTAGTAAAACAATCTATGCTTTATTTTATGACTCTGCCATATCATACAATATGATATTCTATTACATTTGTCCTATGATATCAATATATCATAGAATTTAATAATACCAAAGTTATAAAAAAATCATTTTTTCAAATGTATATCATACTCTAAAACATACAAATCATGCTATATGATGCATTAATCCTTTATAGAATATTCCATTTATTTTTATTATGTAGTTGGTTTTTATTTTTAGTTCATATAGTTCATCAATTGTTTATAGTTTTAGTAGTTCTTTTTATATTTTTATATAGAGGTATTGGTTAGCATTCTTTATTCATGAATTCATCATCTATGAAATAGTCAGGGTACTAGGATAGTGCTTCTTTAATAAGTTATAATGTTCCTATTTCACTCCATGGGATATTTGTTCATGATTTCTAAAAATAAAATACATAACATGATAATTTTGGTAATTTTTAACAAGAACATTATTTTTTATTAATAATGAGATGAAAATTAATATTACTTATAACAATTAAAACATATTGGACCATAACTTTTCATATTTTGTGGTGTTTTTGGTTTTAGATTTTAGGAGAAGAGTTTATGAATAAAGGTATTGATAGAGAAAAGATTTAATCTTTAGAAGTGTGTCATAGTGTGACTATGGGATTCATGTCATGGAGGACCATTTTAAAAGATATGTAGGTTTTACATTTTGGATTATCATTTAAAAGAGGTTTGGACCACTGTGTAGTCTTTTATTTTTTTCATGAGTTGTGAGATGTGGGAATTATGTATGATTATATTCAAAGGTAGGATTCCATCCATGTAATGGAAATATCAGTTTCGGCGTGAAGGGCTATGAAGAGGATTTTTGATAAATAGAGTATCCTTACATATCATAGAAAGACTCCTATATATGTATTTTTTTTACTTTCACGTAAAAACATTTCCCAATATAAGGAGATTCTATCATGGAATGAGATGTCCCTAGAGAGTTTTCATATTTTTCCTTGAGTATTCATCATGGTGTGGTCCTAGATACTTTTGTGTGGTGACTAAGTGGCTTATTTATGGGTTCTGCCCTTTTGGGAACCATCACACTGGGTTATTTGTTTTACACTATCACCACCCTTAGTTATATCATTTTAAGATAGTTGAATAAGATTTAAATTCTGGATTGTGGGGTAGGATATTATATGTATTTTAGATATTCATTCAAGATATACCTTTCACATCTTGAACTTGACTTTTCATGTCATGGCACATTAAATTTATAGTTATAGTATAAATTCAGTCCTTTAATTAAATTATTTATTTTTTTACTAACTTTTATCAAACCTCATGTGATAAAAGAATTATATAGACAGATATTTGGCTAATCTTTAGTGGATTTTGATTCTTGGCTTTATGGGATCATTAATACTTTAGTTGTGGTAATTTTATCTTCCATTATATTAGTTTCTCTACCTATCCTTCATCTTCGAGAGGCTATGGTAGTGGTTAGGATTCATTTTTTCTATCATTATAGTTTTGGTTTTATATATATTATTGTAATCATGGCTTTTAGTGTTTTCCTTGAATGTTCATGTCCTAATGGTCATCTTCCTCTCCTTCTTCTTGCACAGTGGTTATTGAAGATTCAATTTGAGGTAAGGGATATGAGACCACTCTATAATTATTTTACATACATATGTAAGTTTTTCAACTTTTTATTATTTGGGTAAATATAAAGGGTTAACTAAAAAATATAATGAAATATACTAAAATAAATTAAAGTGGGTGATTTACCTATGTTTACATGTTTTTATGTTATCATTTATGAGTGATTTCATTCCTTTCATTAAATATTGTTGCGGTGTGTGTATCAGTTCCTAAAATTGAATTTTCATAATCCCATTCATAAATGTTTAATTTATTAAATTGGGTAATGAAAAAAATGTGGGAAATATGTTAATTTGGTAATGATATAAATATTAGCCACACTAAATTCTTATGAAGAGAATGATTAAAGGGGAACTGGTCGATGTGATTTTCTACTAGTTTATGTAGTTTACTACTACACTTGTTTTCCGTTGTTGCATGTGTAGTTAATTTATGTTTAGTTCTATGATAATATGAGAATCTATTATTAATATTTTTTCTACATTCATAATTGGTTAAATCTGGTAATGATTGTAATAAATGTTTTGTGTGGAAATTTTGGAATTATAGTGAAGGATTTCAAACATATAATTCTATTTGAAAATGTATCAATGATATTTTGTATGGTTGAATGAGATTATTTTTAATGAGGATAAAGGTGTTTTGTGGATGGGGTATGGAAAGGTGTGGTATTTTTTGGTATTGGTGCATATGCTCATTGATGTTATGGTTGTGTGTTTGTTGAGGATTTTTTATTATACATTCCCAGTGGAATAAAATATTGTTGTAATAAATGAATATAGTAATGGGTAAGGGGATATAATGGTTTTTATTAACAAGATATAATATTTTAGATAAATATATAATATAAATAAATGAATGGATTGAAGCATGAAGTTGATTAATGAATTTTTTGATATTAAATATAGATGTAAATTCTATAATGAATGTAATGTGGCTTGAAAATAGTAAAACCACAAATAAATAATTATTTTTTAATATAGGAAAATTTTGTATATAAATTGTGATATGTAATGTGTAGAGATTGGGATGTCTTATGTTGTGGAGATAATAGTGATTGTTAGGTTTTAGTGGTGGTATTGTTGTAATTATGTTTTGCATTAGTAGTGTTTATTGGTATTAACCTTTGGGTTGTGTTTCAAGTGCATGTATATGATATATATATATATATATTATGTCTTTTATTTTTATTTATTATGCACACCACCTAATTTGGATAACCAATATGATTCTTGAATTTTTCGGGTTCTAGGTGTTTTCCCTAAACATCAAGGTTGGAGAGGGAGAAAATGGTTGACTACTCACTCTTCCCCACTATCAATTACTATCTATGGTGACTCTAAGTTATGAAATATGGGTTGTGATGGCTATGATTTAGAGTGAACATTATTTTATTTTGTGGATGATACATGGTGAGGGTTATTCATGTCTTATGGAGGTCATGAGGTTGATATATTTTATATTCATAATACCATAATGTGATGAGATATGGTTATAGTATTGATACATGGTAGGGGTCATTCATGGTAGGATTAGGGAACAAGGTTGATGTACTTCATATTACTGATACCCTGATTTTTTAGAAATGTGGAATTAAATATGGATACATGGTAATTCTATTATGATGTGGTGTGTGTATATGCCTATATATGGTTATGATGATATAAAATAGATTTAAGCATAGGAATTTTTTTTGGGTCTACGAGTGGAAAACCAAAAGAGAATTAGTGTGAGGTGTCTTCATGATATATTCTTTATTATTATATTATTATACTAGGATGTATTATTGGTCTAATGAGCCTTAGTGATCTTGGGTAGTAGTTGAACTAACTCAGGTGTGTATTGATTCTATTGTTTATTCACTGAGGCATTAGTATGTATCTACTACATTTATAAGAGATGTCTTGTGGTGGATCTTACTATGTATATGTGATTTCTCACCCCTATATATAAAAATATATTTTATATATTTCCTAGAAGATTATAAAAATTGTGATGAACTTTACTAGATTGATGTTAGAGTGTTGTCGTTAAAGTTAATTCGCTTGGAGTTTTCCTTTTTGGAATTTATTAATGTTTTTGATGTACAATATTTACATACATTATGAGAAATCAGTTTCTTTTTAATTATGGTTTTTATTAGTGGTTTCTTTTATATAGTTCTTGGGATTATGAGGGTATTTCATACCATTTATCTATTTTATACCCTCTATGCTAGTCAATAAATTGTTTCATATTGTAAATAGACTTTGGGGGTCATGCTCATCTTCACAATAGGGCCATAAGGGGTTCTCAATGGGTGTGGTTTATAACAAATTGGTATCATAGATAGTTTTATGAAACAGTTAATATTACATGAAATTTTAATGGAAATATTATTATCCAATACTATTGTGTGAGGTAGAAAGTGAGACTAGATAGGTCATCAAAATTTAGTTCCCTCTACAATTCAACACAAAACCTTTAAGCTTGAAAAACACCCTAGGTGAGATAATACTGGTTCTGGGTTAGAGATCTCGGGGAGGCACATGCATCATTATTTCATAAGCTTGTTTTTGAATTGTGGTGATTCTTGAGTAATAGTTAAAATGAAACTAATTAAATGATCTTAAATAAAATTCCATGTTCCATTATTAAGGATCTATTTTTTATCGGTGACCCATTTTTAGGTTTTAAGGATACAAAGGGTGGTTGTTGGAGTCCTCATTATTATATCTTATATTTTCTTGAGAATTTTTTATTTAAGTTTTTTACTATATTATGATTTATTTATTTTCAACTTTGATTTGTAAATATAATAACCTTTTTCTACTAATATTTGGTGATTTCCTGCTATTATATTGTCAATAAAAGATATAAAACTATTAACAAACTAAAACAATAAGAATTAAATCCTTTCATGTGAATCAACAGGATAATGTAAAATTTTAGGATATTAAAACCAATATTATACTATCGAAAATTTTTATTCTTGGTATGGTTCCTTCTTGATAGTTTCTAATAAGTTAAATATATAAAAAACCTTTGAACTTGATAAAATTAGTAGTTTTAGCCTCATGTTTTACAATACACGCTATGTGTTAATTTAGAAATCCATTTTTTATGATAAACATGTTTGTCCTTATTACAAAAATATCATGTTATTACTGCATTATTTAAATTAAATCTATGATGAGAGAATTAAATCTTTACAATTTTTAGATATGTGTGTTATTAAGGTATTTATGTTCGATATAGTGTTTCATCAAATTTATTATTTTTCAAATTTCTTAGAGTTGTTACATTACCTAACAAGAATCATGTTATACTTTTATTATAGTAATGGGTAAATTTTTGATATCCTATTAGGAATGATAATTTATGTTTGAGCTTATTTAAATTAATATTGAAATATTTTTATAACATCATTTTGGATTTGATTATGCTGATTTTGAGAACATTTCCCATGTTGTGTAGTAATGTGTGTAGTTATGTTTAATAATATTTACTTAACATTCTTATACAATGGTATGCTTTTTCTTTAAAATGTTTTGTTAAGTAAATATATTAATTTCTATTTTGAAAATGTGTTTTATTATTAAAATTGGTCCTAAAAAATGGTCTGGAGAATTTTATAAATGGGTTCTTTGGAACCTTATTTTAGAAAAATAATTAAGACTTTTTTATTTTAATGGTATTTTATTTAAACAGATATTCTATGGACAAAAATTTTGTTGATTTTAAAAGTTTTAAATTTTATAATTTCAAATAAAATTTATCATGTTTTAAAATAAATGTTTTTTAAGTACTTTTGAGCATTATTAATGTGATTAAGTTTCTACAATGTAAATATTTGTTTCCTTAAACTGTGTTTTTAGGTCTTTTTTTAGGTATGATTAGTGTGATAATTTTGTGGTGGATATGATTAGTAGTGAGGAGAATGGGGTTGAATGATTGTCTGATGATTGTATGAGTAATGGTGTGTGAGTGATAAGTTAGTTTGTTGTAAGTGGACGGAATGGTGTTGTTTGGGTAATATGAAAATATTCTTCCCTGAAGGATGACTTGGTTTAGCGATTTATGGGGTGGAAAATGGATTTTAACCTTAGGCTGTGTTTTTTTGTTCTCTAGTATTAGTGTGTGATCTAATTTTTTGAACTATCTTGTTTGATTTTGATTTTTGAGTAATGACATTTCATCGCATCATCTATAGGGTTTTCTGCATATAACATGAAAGAAAGAGTCATGGGATAAGTTGTTGCCATAATTTTATTAGCAGAGAATGGTGAAGTTACTTGATAGAGGGAAAAGACTTGATTTGAGGAGTGATTCAAATATATAGCATCACCGACCAGATTATCCACCCAAATACTACTATCAGGCTGGGTACCACTAGCCTTAGGCACACCTCCCCAAACGCCGAATGCTTCTGTCTAGAAGTGAGGGTGTAATGAAGGAAATGTGGGGAGGCCATACCCTCAAGGGGATGATATAGTAACAGTATGAGTAGTGATATAATATAAATAAGAAGAAAAGACTTAGTAGACTTAAACAAGACCTACCAATAGAATAAGCACATTCAATATCATTCAATAGTGGAAGCAATAATAAACAACAAAAGAGGGGAAAAAATAAGCATCCAAACATACCACTTGAAACTGTTGAAACAAATAATGCATACATATCAGGTCATACATATTAGTAAATAGCAGGGTTTCCAATATCTAACCATAGTAGCTACATACATATATGCATTTTGATAATGAAATGAAACTAAAGGATAAACTCTAGTTGATGTAGGAAACTCAAGGTCCCCTACCATCCATCCATGCCAACTAAAACACTATGATCCCACTCCTAAGGCTGAACCTTTTCCTTAACACAACAACAAAAACTCTACACATGTCCTGAATAGCTCGTATTGGGTGTGATAATGAGTCTCATAAGGATACAACCCAAGTTTTCGTACACAACATAAGTGTTTAATCGGGTGTTAATTATAATAAAAAGTAAAACAGCACATGAATAGAGTCAACACAGGCTTCCCTAGTGCTCAGAAGCCACCAAGAATCCATTGCCTACCTCATCCAATATCGAAATCAAGGAGGTGGTGGGGATCCTTATCCCATGTCCCATGGTATCCCATGTTTTCAAAATATCCCATGTGAACCCTCAGGTTCCACCTCCAAATATACAACCTAGAACCTCATTCCAACCAACACCTCATATCCCAAATCAAGTCACTAATATCCCAATGACACTCTTAATAAAATAGAACCTTAGTCCCTCATACCTCTACTCGAAAGCACCCATCATCTCAAAACCTGATGTCCGGGGTTTAGCGATATTTTTCCTCAAGGTATAAGTCACCATCGACTCATAGCATGATGTCCCACGGAATGGCGACCTTCATCCTCCCAAAATAGTAAAGTCCCAATGGCCTCCATACTGTGAGTATCAACCCCCAATTGATAGGCTCAATGCTATCATATTAAAGATCCTCACCTTTCCTATGGCTTTCTATTGAAATAACCCCCAAACTAAATACCCTAGATGCACTACCGAGAGCCTCTACCTACATGATTGGTCAATAATACCTCATCACTGAGTCAATATGTGTGAAAATGACTCCAATCATGGCTTTGGACATCATGTGTTGGTGACAATCACCATATTTGTACCAAATCCCCATCTAATAGTCACCTTGTTCCCCTGCGAGCATGTCGCTCAAGTTTAATGGCCATGCCATCCAATATCCAAGTCCATGACCACTACTTTATCGCCTTTTCATCTCAAACTGACACCCATGGTACCCAATCCTGTTATCAATATAATTCAAAAGTTTGGGTCAATCCCAACCAAATGACCACATCACCCAAATCATGATGGTCATGCCATCCCACCTACCTTGGGGCATTCCCATCACGATCCCAAGGATCACATCACATGAAATTCAAGAATTAAATATATGTAATTCAAAGAAATTTGAATAAACAATTATATTTAATTAAAAACACACACTAACCTAACTACTTAAGTTGGTTTAAGGCCTTTAACCCAGCCTCTCAAGAGTAAACAAGGGTAGATCATGCCCATCAGCATCCCATAAGGTCATACGATCAATTTGAAATCAAGAAATATGGTATTTCCCATCTAACCAATGGCATGTTAAAATCCCCACCCCTAAATCGATCAAAAAAACAAAATGAAAGTTATGCACCATCTATCTTGAAGTTGCTGACAAAGGAACTCCAGGTATTATCCTCTAATTCAAAGTGGTATGAAAGAAATCAGTATTTCCATCAAACACCCTAAAAATAGGTAAACCAAATCAAAGGGATTTAGTTCTCTATGAGGTGATATAAATGGATAAAAGAATCATGGGTGAAGATAGATTTACTAATATGGATCTAATGAACTTGAAATATTGATTAATGGATCATGGATGAAGGAGTTGGATCAAATCCAAGACGAGGGAAAATGGAGGAAATCCTCCTATTGTACGCCAACCATAAGAGAATAAGGAATAAAAATAACGAGAAATAGAGAAATAAAGAGAGGTTAAAATTTTATTTTACACCTTTAATGATTCCACATGGTTATATCTTATGTATTTCTTAACCATTAACAAACCTTTCATGCTATAGTGTTGAGGTACTGCCTATATGGCCCTACCTGTGCGGCTTTCACATGGTTTTCCTTAACTATGAAAAAGTCGTGTGGTAGACCTCTACTAAATATTGTATATTTTCCACACATCCATGCACCTCACCCTACATGGTTTTCCAAATTATTCATTATTACAAAAAAATAGGGTGTACGGTTAGCTGGAAGTGGCCACAAGGTTTTCCCAAACCGTGTGCCTCAGCCTACAACTCCAAAACTTGGTGTTTGGGCCTCCGATACACCTGAAACCCATATGAGAACCTAAGTATTTGTATAAAGATATAAACAATCTCAAAAAAATTATATTGGATTTAATAAACTCTTTAAATTGAGTTCTGATGATCCAAATATAAATAGGTATACCCGCTAATTCAAAAATTAAAAACGGGAGAGGTTTTTGACCCGCTTCAAAAACTCAGGATGTTACAATCTCCCCACCTTAACATAGATAATACTCAAGATATCAAAATAATCCTGAAGATGGTACCAAACATACTCATTATTTTTAAAATAACCTAGAGTACCCTGGTCTCAAGGGTACAGGTCTACTACCTCATGGGGGCTCGCCACCTTAGGAGTGACCTACCTTGGTCACATCCCGACCCAAATATAAAATAAAAAAATAATCCATTGATCAATTTCTGGACTCAAAATTCCTCTCATGACATTTCATCATGCCTATACCTCATTAGATACTCCCATGTCAAATTTGACAGCATCAACATCTTCCACCGCACCAGTGCACACCTCGTTCCCATACTACACATGGCACCATTGAAGTACTTCATCTCAATAGATTCTCAAAAATAGTCCTGGTGCCTCGCACCTTAATGAAGCCTCATATATAACAATTATTTTATTCCAACTCACCTTATTTAACTACATCTCCTCGACGCCCTGATTCCAAATCACCTCAATAATCCACACACCCAACAGTCATCACATATAAAACCTGGTGTGACACACCTAATATATATATATATATATATATATTACGCACCAAATACAATTCCAACCTACTAACTAGTAGATGGTTAGTCTAAATTACATCTCACGCACCTCATGCACCCAAAAAGTACATGCCTCACTAGTCCATGACAAAATAATAAAAATTAAATGGCTACAACCCCGGCGTACGTTAGACCGTCATCAGCTCACTAGCCTACTCAGAATCTAGAATCTCTATTGAAAGCACCTGTCCCAAAGCCCGACTTCCTGAATCCTAACCTCTATGAGGTGTTTCACTGTCCACCATCCACTGATCCCACTAGAGGGTCTCTCTATCTCTCTCTTCCATGACCCCCCGCATGCATTTGAAACTTGGGTACCCTCACCTGGTACCGATCCCAAACCAATCTCAGACACTTGATTCTACCTTGGTCCCTGACTATCTACTATTCGAGAAGGATTCCTATAGAACCACTCAAGATTCCTAACATATCCACATGCCTAACTCTACTTTGGAGGCTGCTCACACTAATTCTGGACATATCCTGGTAACCTACAAAAAAATAAAATCGTCAAATACCCACTCTGAGGTGGTTTTCTCGAATCCTTTACTGGACTTCCTTGATGAAACTTTTCTTGGACTTTCTTCCTTCCATATGAAGTGTTTCCACTTAAGTCACCTGAATCATCTTCCTAGATCGAGTATGAACTATCCATCAATTTTCCCTCATCTATAAGCACTTGGTTCACCACCCCTGAGAATGAGGTCAACCTAAATATGTTTCCCTACACTCGAATGGTGTGCTGTAAACCATCCTTGAAATTCCCCACCCTTGAGGGGTCATATCTCACCATATTAGGAGAAAAGAAATAAAATTCAGGGAACATAATTGTATATTTCATGATGGACATGTCACCCTGTTAAAGTCTCAAGAACCCATGAGATCTCTCCTCCCTCAGCATCTCTAGGAAGAAATTCTCAAAGAACCTGGTCTCAAAATCCTTTCAATCCAGTCCCTCATGCATACCTACCTTCACCTATATGTACATCCATTAGTTAGCTGGTCCTCTGAGAATGTAAGTTTTTAGTTTCACCATCCACACTAGAGGCATCTCTAACTACTCAAATATCATCTGCATATCCTCGATCCAGTTATCAGCTTCCTGTGAAACCCCCTCACCCTCAAAAAGTGGCAGGAACTATGATTGGAACTCTTGATTAAGATAATCCATAGATGGATATACTCCCTGATCTCTCCTATTGATCCCTTGAATCACACTCTCCAAGATTTCTTGGAGCTACTTGTCGAGCCACGACCCATTAGCAGTAAGATCTGGCAGCTACCCCGCCCATACTAAAACCTAAACCTGGGCCTATACCTATAGCTATACCTATAGACCATTATTTTCTTGACCCCAAAGGGCCTCAACTTGCTCGTTATCCTATGGTACCAATCCATTACCCACCTAACACTCTATCTGAGTCATCTAGGAGGAACCTGTTGAATACCATCAAGATGGTCAGAAATCTAAATAACACACACACACACTCACACAAATATATATATATATATATATATATATATATTACACAGATATGGAAAGTAGTAATAAGAAGAATCAACTCACAAGCCTTAATATCGCCCATCGCAACCATGTCACATGGAATCCCAGAATCATGGCCTCCTTACCCTCCCTTAATAGATCAAAGTATCAATTATACCTCATCACACTCCCATCTTGATGAATTATGTCACCTCAAACTGAGGACCACATCACCTAACCTGGTGATAAACATCACCCCATTCATACATGTCTGCTCATATAAGAGTCAGGACTATATCACACAACATAAGAGATTTTATATCATGGAATATCACATTTCAACAATCAATTTACCACAGGAACATGAATCTATACAATTTAAACATCATATCATTTTCTTAATCAAGATCATAAACATTCATACCAAATATAAAAAACACTCATTTCCATATTTGGCCAAGGTTCCAATGTATCCTTCCTTTCTGTACCGATACAAGGATCACAAGTCATAATAACATAACAACCACATTCCATGTATAACAATCGAGGTAGAAAAATATAAATTGTAAACTGAGAAAAACATAATAGAATTTCCCACCCATTGTAACTTGGTTCATCCCCCTGCAGGGGGATGAAGGCACCCAAACATGAGCTGTAAACCCAGTTCCAAAAACACCAAATCTCTAGTCTACCATAACCCAAATAGTAAGAACAACAAAAACAAATCCAAAGAAATATTGGGCTCATTTGTATCCAGCCTTACACTGCTACTAAATCCTAGTCAATAATTTCTCTGATACAACATGTAGCTTCCCTAACCCAATTAGCCACCAGAACAATGCTATCGGACCGGGTGCCAATGGCCTAAGGCACACCTCCTCAAACTCTAAAGGCTTCCAACTAGCAGCAAGGATGTGAACAGGGAAACGTGGGGAGAATATACACTTAGGGGATGATATAGTAATTATAAAACCCTGATCTTAAAGTTCATTAACATTAAATTACTTTTTAAAAATACTGAATAAATTACATAAACTAATGAACAACGATCATATTAGTTAGGTTACTTTGGAAACATGGATTACATTCTTCTAATTTGGTAAAAGATCTACAATATATCCCATAAATATCTTCCCCTTTATTTCCCCTAACTAATACCATTCTTTATAACCTGAGGGAAACAAAACATAAGAAAAAGGGTGATCTTATATGCTCAGTAAGGGTAAACAAGGGAGACATGTAAACGTAATCATGAGTATAAGGGTATGAGAACATGATCATGAAAATAGAAGATCATACCCTATGTTTCAATGATCATAAATAGGAATCATGTCATAAAGATCGGAAATTCATAAGTCATGAATCATAAGGAAATAAATAACATAATCCGTTAAATCATAACAAAATAATAAGATGTGTAATTTATGGAAGTCACATAAGCGTATAAAAATTATTTCTATAGTAGTCAAGGCACCATTTCTATGGCCATATTAGCAGTATAGTTTCACTCCCCATACCATATTGGTAGTCATATTTTTCTCCCATAACCATCTTGTTAGTTATGGTATAATCCGATAACTATCTTCGTAGTGATGGTTCACTCCCATAACCATCTTAGAAGTCATGGTTCACTCCCAAAACCATCTTAGCAAAAAAAACGTCCTTTATGTCTATATCATGAGATATAAATCATTACCCAATGCATTGGAAGGAGATATAGGTACCAGTCATCTCATAATTAAATCATACATATGTGGTCCATAAGAACATAAGTCATTTATTATATCATAACCCATGGAATGAAATGGTTTTCATAAACATCATTCAATCATAATATAACCCATAAAAAAGAAATGGGTTTCATAAATATCATTCCATCATAAAAATAAACAATTAATCTAAAGAATAATAAGGGATACATTTAGTAATATCCTTAGAAAAACATAATAAACATAAAACCAAGTTATCTTATATGGAAAATAATTCTGAGAGAACTCTTGAAAACAATTCTTGACGAAAATATCCTTTCTCCTTTGAAAACATTTTATTAACATGAAATGCTGTGAAATTTTAAAATAAAAAAAAATACTTTGAAAATAAAATTGTAATATATTAAGGTAAGATTCAAAGAAATAAGGCATCAGGAAAGTGTAAAAATCCATTCATGCTATATAATTTTAAAAAATATTCTCCTTATACTTTTTCCAAAAAATAGAAAAAGTGCCTCATTATGAAAATGATAAGAAAATTAAAAACATTTAATAAAAATTCATAAATTGGTAAAAATGACTTTAAAAATTGTAGAATAATATTAAAAAAATTGAATACAATTTTAAGAAACATATACATGGAAGATAAATATTTCACAGTAGATTCTCACGTATAAATAGTCCCTAAAATAATGAGATTATGGAATTAACCCATACCTTAGGTATGATTCCATCTGTACATGTCTAAAACTCTTGTATAGTAGTTTTAAACATACTATTAACTTATAATAGAATCATAATAATATTTTTTATATCATATTTTATTCATTTATGACTTTATATTACCTATTTATTAACAATCCAATGTTAAATTAATGTTTTGGGTAATAACTACTTTTTTATCGTACATGTTTTGACTTTTTATTCATTGTCCTATTACATAGATAATGATTTAATTTCCTAAAAATGTAAAAAATGATTTATATATCATATATATTTAGTATATAAATATATATAATAGATAGATATATGAAATTGAATACACCGTTTGCGGAGATGGTAAGTCGTACGTATGCATGAACGATGTTTCTTTTTTCTTGACGTACAAAATGGAAGATGGTAAATGACATATATATATATATATATATTATTAAATTAGAACTATTATTTCATATATTTCATATTTATTAATTATATATTTTGTATAATCATTCTTTAAATGGTTAACGTGGAAGATGAATCCCATCATGTCATGGAGACGGTAGGTTGTACGTACGCAGGAGCAACAATATAATTCCCCTAATTGTGAAAAAGTAATGAAGTACATGGTATATATTTTGTTCTAGAATAAATATCAAGTTATAATAATCATATATAATTATTATTTCCATCACTATACTCATCCATGTAAAGTGGTAGTGAAAAACATATTACACCACATCGTGGAGATGGTAAGTTATACGTACACACAAATGGTACTTTCGTTTTTCGTTGGATGAATAAAAGGTGGAATATAGTTTTTACATAATCATAATAAAATATAAGAATATAGATGATACTAGATTTAATTTATTATAATTTATTAAATATAATAATAGGAATTATAAGAAGAAACAATTTTGAAAGAGCAGGTAATGAGATTACCTCTTCTTCAACGATCTCTTTCTAGATATCCTCTTAGGGACACTGAAGTTTGTCTTTTGAGAAGACCAGAACCTCTATAATGTTACAAGGGAATTTGATAAGTGAAATGGGCATGTAATGGTCGATCTTGAAGGCTCAAAGTTGTGTGATTAAATGAGGGAGGAGGTTCACTTTTATAATTGAGGTGAGGGGAACTTTTGGAAATTCAGAAAATATTAAAATATAATTAGGCTATTCTATAGCCAAAAACTTCCAAATGAGATATAAATCAATTTTGTGTGAATTTTTGAACATATCTAATCCCATTTGTGATTATTTATTATTTTGGTTAATTTTTAATAATCTAATAATATATTAATTCAATAAAATATCATTATTATCAAATTTGATACTATTCATTTAATTTGGAATTAAATACATCAAGAAAAAGTGTAAAGTAAAATTTAATGGTTTCCCAAATCTATAATATATTTTATATATCTATAATGTTTATTAAAAACTTTAATCCATTTAAAATATATTTAAATTAATATTGTTAAAATTAAATATTCTATTTTTCTGATAAATAAATAAATATTATTTTAACATTGAAGAAGCATATAATGTAATTATATAATTTATAAAATTTAAAAATAAAATTCTATAAGGAAGTTAATTTTATTATGATCATAATATACATTTATATTCATTCATAGATTTTGTTTCCAATGTGGAATCATAAAATATATTAAATACAAAAGAGTGATATTTTGTATCTATCCTTGACTTTAAATAATATAAAAGTAATTTTCATTGACTAGTGTACATTAAAATATCTAATTAGATCTTAAGGTGATAACGGTATAATACCATTCATCCAATAATTTTTGGAAAATTATTGGTTTTATTTTAAATCTTATCATTTTGATTTACCCTTAATTAATCTATTTTAATTTTAATTGTGGTAACAACATTTTAAATATTAAGAGGATATAAATTATTACTTATACGGGGTAAATTGTCCATAAATGGAATATTTATGATATTTTAGACCTTATAAAAATATCATTGTATTATTTTAATGATATTTATGAATTTTAATTAACTTAATAAAATATTATTTTTATAAAATATCATTACAGTCAATTTTCACACTATTCATACCTTTTTCTTTAAATAAAATACAAAAAAAAGATACTTTTGAACCAAGATAATTAAGACACTAATAAAATTTAATATGCACCTATAAATATTTTTACTACCTTAATTAATTAAATTTATATTTATTTAATATTTTTACTATCATTTATTTGATCCTTTTATTATTTATACAATTACCACATCATCATTTTGTTTCCATTTAGGTTAATTATTTTATTACTAAAAATTATAAATAAATTATCATGACATAGATAAACATTTTATATTTTAAATTATTATTTATAGTCAAATTTATCTTCTTCATAAACCTACATTAGAAATTTTATAGTTATTAAAAATATGAGTGTGAAATTTTTAACTTATCTTTAAATAAAATAAAATAAATGTCATATTCTTACCCAAGTGTCTTAAAAGGATATAATTTTTTCCTAAGTTTTATTTTATTCAAAACCCAATTATAAAATGAAATTAATACAAGTGTTAGAGTAATTTTATAATGTTATAATATTATTTTTAACTTCAATTTTCCAATTTACCATTAACCGTGCTAAATAAAAATTTACTACAGTTATTATTAATAATATACAAAAAATTAAGTTGATACTATTAAACTCTAAATATCATACTTATTACAACCATATCTATCCATTTTTCAAAATTCAATTCATAGAGGTGAAAAAATTATGTTTAATGTGAATCTCATCGACGTGGCAAGAAGGTGGATAAAACAAACGTTCAAAAGTTCAATATGTTTGTATATCTAATTTCAATATAAAAATGATACAAATTACCTAAGTTGGATTAATATATGTATAATTGATCTTTTTTTAATTAAAAATCAATTTAAATTAAGATAATTATTTAAATGAAAAAGTAATTTTTTAACTATAATGTAGTATTTTTTACTATTCCTTAAAAAATGACAATTGTCATAAAAATACTAAAAATTCATCCTAAGTTAATTTTTAAATTACCAATTCAAAAATTATGTTTATTTTATAAAATTAAATTTTTACGATTTTATAAAGTTAATTTTATTATAATTCACAAAAGGACATAAAAATTAGTTCTTCTATAAAAATATTATTTCTAAACATATAAAGACTTTATCAAAAATATATATATATTTCATTATAAATATGTTTTATTTACATGAAAAATTTATGAATAGCATTTAAAAAATGTCCATTACTATTCATATTAGTATGTTTAATGACTATGTTATAACTATATCATTTAAATAATTATAACAATAAAGTGTTGTTTAGAAAAAACTTGGTGTTGTGTGTAATGCAAGAAATAGAGGTGTTTCATATAGAGTGTGAATTACGTCATGTTTCATATTACTTAATCCAGAATTAGTAATTTTATATACTAAAAAAATATATATATCCAGTGTTTCTTTAAGTGATAAATATCAAAAATATTAAATTAATTAGAAAAACATAATTCACAAAATATCAGGGTGTTATATTCTACCCCCCCCCCCCCTTAAAATTAATTTCACCATGAAAATTTTTCTAGGTTATTAAAGGTTTACTAATTGAAATTTTCTTTCATAGAACCCCAAATCTTAAAAAAATACTAAAACGTTCTTTTTAAAAAATAAAAGATGGAAACTAATGGTTACCCAAAGTGAATCATAAATGGGATTCTATATAAGATAAAATAGGTGAATATTTGGGCATAGAGGAAAATCATAAATAATAATAAAGATTGACAAAGATCACTAATCAGAAGAAAGTGGGTGATCTATAGATAATTAACAATCAAAAATCCACAAACTAAAGAGGTGTGAAAGAGGCCATTTATATCATCAAAAATGATGATAACAAGGAAACCTTTTACATAAAGATCCCTTTTCCTAATGTTTAATAATTTTCATAAGAAGATATAATTACTTTATTTTAGAAAAATATCACTTTTTTCTTCCATGATAAATTTCCACTTCATCTCTTATTGCATTAAATGATAGTGAATTTGTTATTCCTAGAGTATAAACTGATCATTAGATATATAAATAGAATTATAGGTCCTTTAATCTATCTTTATCACAACAAAAAGGTTATCACAAGTTATCCAATATGCATAAGTCCTCATATAACAAGATAATACCTTAATATCTAAAAATTCATACTAAGTTTAACATAAACCATTCCATAAATGGTTAACCTTATAACCCTTCCAAAAGATTAAAGTCCAAAACATTATAAATAAGTTCAAAACATAGCATAGATACCCTATAAATTATAAACCAACTCTTATTTTTCACATACCAAACATGTGGATTCCTTCATCAATTATTTTCTTGAAACATGGTAATAACCTGAATTACCATAAATCCTTATTGAAAACATGCATGTTTCCTTATTCCAAAGTTTTTTAAGTCCAAAAATTTGTATAATTCATCTGTGACAACATAACCCTCTTGATAATAAATCCATAACTAGTTCCCAAGAAACTAGTATCATCCAATTTACTTATTCATATCCGGTATATATTTATCCAAACATCATTATCTTAAAACAAGGCTCATATTAAGGTTTATCTTTCCCTTAATCTTGTGTTCTCAAAATATATTACCTTACCATTAAATCACTTTTCTAGGTCTTTAGAACTATTCAACATATAATTTCAAATCCTTAATGAAAAACTTATAATGAAAATACTTATATATTTCATGATTCATATAACATAATCTTTGAATTACAAAACATATACAACTTAATCGTCCAACATTATTCTTTAACCATTACTCAGGATCCATCATCTTATTATTTTCTAAAATATGAATCATTTATTAAGGTTCCTCAACCTTAATCTATGCAATATTCTTAGGTTTAATGTAAAAAATATTGCTAGAACATCCCATACCATTCAGATTTCATTTTCAATCTCTTTATCATCATAATTGTAACCAATACTTGTACCACATTCTTGATTCTCTTCATGATATTTCCACTTAGGAAATAGATTTTGATATTTCCCATACATTCAACATCTAAAACATTCAAATTTAACCAAGTTCCGTCTAATTCCTAACACAGAATAAAACCAGGAAGAGTAGTGTGAGAAACATTTACCATAATGGAAAAACACATAATCATTGAAAATCAATTATAATATATCTAAATCGTGATACCTAATTTTAAATATATGAAACCTTAGTCTTATCCTTATAGAAATCCCTATAAATATCCTTATCAATATCATTAGGGATGTCTGTATGTTTTCTAATCCTAGTTTCGATAGGCTGACTAAACCATCACTCTGATATCAACTATGACAACTAAATCTTGTCATACATTAACATTACATTACTTTTTTTAAAATACTTAATACATTATAAAAACAAATTCTTAAATAGCATATTATTTTAGTGCCTCTAGAAACATGGATCGACTTCTTCTAATTTGGTGAAGGATCTTTAATATATCACATCAACATATTCTCCTTTAGTATCCCTAACTAAAACCTTTATTTATAACCTGGGAAAAAGAAAACATAAGGAAAAGAGTGATCTCAGAGGCTCTTTACTGGTAAACAAGGGAGACATGTAAACATAATCATTAGAATAAGGGTATGTGAACAAGATCATGAAAATAAAAGATCATACCCTACGTGTCAATGATCATAAATAGGAATCATGGCATATATATTAGAAGTTAATAAGTCATGAATCATACAGAAATAAAGAAGATAATCCATTAAATCATAACATAAGAATAAGAAATTGAATTTTATACAAACACATAAGCATATAGAAATGATTTCCATGTTACTCAAGTCGTCATTGGAAAGGCCATATTTTTAGTATGGTTTCACTCTTCTTACCATCTTAATAGTCGTGGTTTATTCCCATAACTATCTTAGTAGTCATGGTTCACTCCCATAACTACCTTGGTAGTCCTGGTCCCCTCCCATAACTATCTTAGTAGTCAAAGTTCACTCCCAAGACCATCTTCAGAGGTCAAAGTCCTTTATTTATATCTCATGAGATATAAATATTTACCTAATGAATTGGAGGAATATATAGGTCCCACCAATATAATAATTACATCATACATATGTTTTCCACATGAACTTAAATAATTTATCATATCATAACTCATAGAGTAAAATTTGTTTCATAAACATCACACAATCATAACATTACTCGCGGAAAAGAAATGTGTTTCATAAATATCCTTCCAGCATAAAAATAAACCATTACTAGAAAGAATAATAATGAAAAGATTGAAATATATCCCCAATAAAACATAAGTAACATAAAGAAATGTTTTCTTATATGTAAAATAATTTTGAGAGAACTCTTGAAAACTACTTTTGAGGAGAATATCCTTTCATATTTGAAAACATTTTCTTTACAAGAAATGCCACACAATTTTTAAAGAAAACATTTTCTTTCAAAATAAAATTATAAAATTATAATATAATATTCAAGGAAATAATATTCCATGAAATCATAAAAATAAATTCATGTTTTTTAAGTTAAAAAACATTCTTCTTTTACTTTTGCGAGAAAACTCAAAATGTGCCTTGTTAGAAAAATGAAAAAATATTTCTTTAAAACCATTTAATAAAAATTAATAAATGGATAAAAATGAATTTCAATAATTTTAGAATAAAATTAAAAATATTTTGGAATATGTATTTAAGAAAGATGAACATGGAGGATATATATTTCCCTATAGATACTCATGTATAAACAATCCCTATAATAATGAGATGTGGGACTAACCCTTACCTTATGTATGATTCCCTCCACACATGTCTGAAAATATTCTATAATGGTTTTAAAAAAATTATTAACTTATACCATAATTATAATAATATTTATGGTATCATATTCAATTACTTTATTACTTTATATTAACAATTTATTAACAATTCCAAGTTAACACATCATTTGGGTAATAACTGTTTCATTTATCATACGTGTTTTTACTTTTTATTCATGATATTATTAATTAGATCATTATTTAGTTACTTCCACAATTTAAAAAATGATTTATATATCATATATATTTTTTATATAAAAATATATAAAAGATAGATATATGAAATGGAATATATTGTTCATGGAGAGGGTAAGTCGTACGTACGCATGAACGTTATTTCCATTTTCTTATCGTACTAAATAGAAGATAGTAAATGACATATATGTGTGTTTATATATATATATATATATTATTAAATTGTCATTACTATGTAATATATTTCATATTTATTCATTATATACTTTTTTTTATAATCATTCCTGAAATGGTTAACGTGGAAGATGAATTTCATCACGTCATAAAGATGGTAGGTCGTACGTATACACGAGCGATGATATCATTACCTTAATTGTGAAAAGGTAAATAATTGGATGGTATATATTTTGTTCTATAATTAATATCATGTTATAATCATCATATAAAATTCTTATTTCCATAATTATACTCATCCGGGTGAAGTGGTGATGAAAAACATGTTATACCATGGTGTGGAGACTGTAAGTTGTTCAAATGCACGCGTGGTACTTTAATTTTTCATAAGATGAATAAAAGGTGTAATATGTTTGTTCTATAATCATAATAAAATATCATAATATATTTGATACTATATTTATTACTTTATAATTCAATCAACTCATGGAGAGTAAGTATAATAATAAACAATTTTGAAAGAGTCGGTAAAGAGATTACCTCTTCATCAAAGATCTCCCTCTTGATATCCACTTAGGGACTCTAGATTTGGTCTTTTTAGAATAATAGAACATTTATAATGTTAATAGGGAAATTTAGAAGTTAAATATTCAGCATATGGTCGATATTGAAGGCTCAAAGTGGTGTTAGGAAGTGAATGAGGAGGTTCGCTTTTATAATTGAGGTGAGGGGAACCTTTGAAAATCCTCAAAATATTAAAATATAATAAGTCTATTATAGAGCCAAAAACTTACAAATGAGATATAAATTAATAGGGTTAGACATATTTTACTTTATAATATCCCTTTGTGATTATTTAACATTTTTTTAATTTAATAATTGAATAATATATTAATTCAATAAAATGTCATTATTTTTAAATTTGACAAGATTCATTAATTTGGATTTAAATAGATCAATAAAAAGTGGCAATTAGAATATAATAGCTTTAAAATCACCTAATATATATTATGTATCTATAAAACTCGGTATAAACCTTAATTAATCAAAAATATATCAAAATTAATATTATTAAAATAGATTAATTCATTTTTTCTGTTAATTAAAAAAATATTGTTTTAAGGTTGAAAATGAAAATAAGCTAATTATATAATTTATAAAATTTCAAAATAAAAGTTTATAAGGAAATTAATTACATTCTGATAAAAATATACATTTATATTCATTCATAGCTTGATTTTTTCCAATGTGGACATATAAAAGATATTAAATATAATAGAGTAATATTTTTTAACTATCCTTGACTTTAAATAATATAAATGTTGTTTTCATGGACTACTGTCCATTAAACAACTGTAATTCATTATTAATTTTATAAGGGTTGAATAATCTTCATATAATAAATTTTGGACACATTTTGGTTTTATTTTAAACCTTATCATTTTGATTTACCCTTAATTAATCAATTTTAATTTTGAGTGTGGTAACAGCATTTTAAATATTAAGAGGTTATAAATTATTACTTATATGGGTTTGATTGTACACAAATGGAATATTTATTAAATTTTATACCTTATAATAATTTCTTTTTTTAAAAAAATATGAGTTTAGAATTAATTTAATAAAATATTATTTTTATAAAATATCATTATTGTCAATTTTGACATTATTCACACGTTTGTCATTAAATACAATCCAAACAAAAAGGTACTTTAAAAATCCATTTTAGATACTCCTAAATGGCATAGTCACCTATAAAAAAAAATTAGTACCTTAATGAATTCAAATAATTTTTATTTTATTTTTTAATATCATTTATTTGATCCTTTTATAAATTAACCAATTACTACATCATCATAGTGTCCTCATTTATGTTAATTATTTTATCACTAAAAATTATAAATAAATTATCATTATGTAGATAAACATTTAAATTTCAAAATACTATGTATTTTAGAATTTATATTTTTTATAACCCTATGTTAAAAATGCTATAGTTATTAAAATTACTAGTTTTTCATTTTTAACATATCTTTAAATAAAATATAATAAATGTCATATTCTTACCCAAGTGGCATAAAACGGTTCTAATTTCTGCATA
Organism: Viscum album; assembly: GCA_963277665.1. Taxonomy (NCBI): domain Eukaryota; kingdom Viridiplantae; phylum Streptophyta; class Magnoliopsida; order Santalales; family Viscaceae; genus Viscum; species Viscum album. Next base: position 900,088,482 of record OY728166.1, on the reverse strand, counting down.
ATATTTATTTTACTCAAAACACATTTATATAATTAAATTTAGAAAATTGTTAGGGTAATTTTATAATATTATGAAATTATTTTTACCTTTAATTATCCAATTTTCCCTTAGACGTGGTAAATAAAAATTTACTAAAGCCACCGCTCATAATATCCAAAATACTAATTTGATTTTATTAAAATATAATTATCATAATTATTACAACAATTTAGGTTTTTTTAAATTCAATGTAGAGAGGCAGAAAAATTAAGTTTGACACTAATCTTACAGACGTGGTAAGAAGACAGATAAAAAGAATATTCAAAAGTTCAATAAGTTTGTGTATATAATTTTAATATAAAATTATTACAATGACCTAAATTGGATTAATAAATGTATAATTGATATATTTTGTCTTAAAATCGATTTAAATTGTAATAAGTTTTTAATCAAAAAAGTCATTTTTTAATTACAATACATTATTTTTTTACTATTTATCAAAAAATGAAACTTCTCAGAAAAATACTAAAAATTCACCCTATGTTAATTTTTACATTTAAAATTAAAAAATTATGTTTATTTTATCAAATTAAATTTCTAATATTTTATAAAACTAATTTTATTATTATTCACAAAAGGACATAAAAACGGTTCCTTTAAGAAAATAGTATTTATAAACATATAAAGACTTTATCAAAAATTAAAAATTTATTTTATTTATCTAAAAACCTTATAAATAAAATTTTAAAATTATTTATTACTATTTATATTACTATGTTTAATTTTTAGGATATAACTATCTCGTTTAATTATTTATAATAATAAAATGTTGTTTTATAAAAACTGATTATTGCATGTAATATAAGCCAAGACAGTGTTGTGTGTAGAATAAGAATAAATTGGTGTTGCGTATTACTTAATCTGAACTTACTGATTTTATATAATAACAAAAATCTATAATATTATTGCGTGAAGTAAAAAATATCAAAAAGATTAAATAAATTTGAAAAACAAAATTCACAAAATCTCAGGGTGTTATAGTAATGGTCGAAGTACTAATATAATATGCAGCAGAAGAAAAGATGTAGCAAACTTGAAGTAGACACACCAATGGAGGAATCACATTCAGTATTATACAACAGTAGAAGAAATAATAAACAACAATAATGAAAAATAATTATACAGCCAGACATACCACTTGTAGATATTGAAATAAATAATGAATACATATCTGGTAATACATATTCATAAATAAGAGGGTTTCCAATTGTTGACCACATTATCTACATAAATATTATCATTTTAAAGAAAATAAAACGAAAGGGTAAACTCTAGCTGATACAGGAACCTCAAGGTCCTCTTCTATCCATCCATGCCAACTCAACCACTATGATCTAGCTCCTGAGGTTGAACCTTTACATGAACGCAATATAATAAAGTATACATGCATCTCAAAGGGCCCATATTGGGTGTGATAATGAGTCTTAAAAGGATACCAACCAAGTTTTCATACCCAATATAATTATTTAAATATGTGTGAATTATAATAAAAAGTAAAGTGGAACATATATAAATAAACACATGCTTTTTTGGTGCACAACATCCACTAGGAAGCCATCACCTGCCTCGACCAATGAAAGAATCCTGGAGGAGAAGAGGATCCTAATCCCATAGACCAAGGTATCCCCTAATTTCAAAATATCCTGGGTGAACCCTTCAGTTCCACCTCCAAATAAACAACCCAAAACATAATGCCAACTGACACCTCATGTCGCAAATCAAGTCACTGTTTTACCCAAGGAACACCCATGAATATAAAACTCTAGTACCTTGGACCCCTGCTTGAAAGCACCCTTTTTCTCAAAACCCAATGTCAAGAAGCTCATAAATATATATCCACAATGTAAAATTAATTATTTAATAATAAAATAACATCCCAAGGAACTGTGATCTTTATCCTCCCAAAATAGTTCAGGCCCAACTACCTCAATACAGTGAGCCTCATCCCCTAACTGGTAGCCTCAACACTGTCATCTGAAGGATCCTTACCTTTAATGTGTCTTTCTATGATAACCAACCACAAACCAAATACCTAATCCACACTTTAGAGATCCTATAACCATGCAAGTGGTTAAAAACACCTCATCATTGAGTCAACATGTGTGCACACAACTCCAATCCGCACTTTGGCCATCATGGGTGAGCATCAATCACCAAATTAGTACTTAAGACACATCTAATCAGCACCTCGTTCCCCTATTACCATATCTCTCAATTCCAATATCCATTCCATCCAATATAATGGGTCATTCCTGTAGCTTGACATCCATTTTATCTCAAACTAACATCCTCAATGGTCGATCCAATGATCAAAATCACTCAAAATTCTGGGCCAAGCCCAACCATATGACCACGTTACCTAAATCATGATGGCCATTCCATTATAATATCATTGGGCCATGCCCATCTTGATCGCAAGGATCACATCAAATGAAATTCAAGAATATAATATGTATAACTAAAATCAATTTAAATAAAAAAAGTTCAATTTAATTAAAAAAACATCATGAACTAACTACCTATGGTGGTATACATCCTCTAACCTGGCCTCACATGAGTAAACATGGTGATGGAATGTACATCAGCATCGTATAAGGTCATACGATCAATTTAACATCAATAAATCTGGTCTCTCTCAATTACCCAATGGAATTATAAAATTATGACCCCCTAAATTGACCTCTAAAACATGAATAAATGTATTTACAACCTACCATGGAGTTTTAGACATAGGAACACCTGATATTTTCCTCTATCTTGAAGAAATCATTAGTTATGTCAAATTCCCTAAAAATAGGGTAAAATGAATCAAAAAAATTTAGTTATCCATGGGGAGAGTGAAAAGGATAATAGAAGAATGGGTGAATTTTATCCTTACTTATATAGTTCTAACTCACTCAATGGATCGATGAATAGATCATTGACAAAGGAGTTGGACCAAATCCAAGAGGAGGTAAAATGGAAGAAACCTTCCTATTATGCATGACCCATGGGAAAAGAAAGAGGGAAAAGAAGTTGAAAAAGAGAAATAAAGAGAGGCTCAAAAACTTAATTTTTCACCTTTAATGAGTCTTCATGATTAGCTCACACATTTTTCCTAACCGTGCACAAACCGTGTGGGTTATAGTGTTTAGTTACTGCCTATATGGCACTACTTGTGTGGCTTGTGTACGGTTTTCCCTAACCATGCACAAGTCATGCATTATACCTTTACTAAAAACTAAAGATCTATCGTATGATTATGAACCTCACCACTCAAAATTTCTCAAACCACGTACTAGTACAATAACAGGGAACACGGTTAGCTGGAAGAGGCCACATGATTTACCCAAATCATGCTACTTATCCTGTAACTCTAAAATGGGGTCTTTGGGCCTCTGACATGCCTAAAGCCCATATGAGAAACTGAGGCTTCTTATAAATCTCTAAACCCATCCAAAAACATGATATTGTATTGAGGAATCACTCATAATTGAGTTCCAGTGACTGAAAAAGAAATTTCTATACCCACCAATTCCAAAATTCAAACCGGGAGAGGTTTTCAAACTACATAAAAAACATAGGATGTTAAAAAATAGGTTGAGGTTGCAATCAAATTTTCAAGGACTACATAACATTTTCAAGTCACCTTAGAAGTGGGGTTTCATTAAATGGTGGATTGAGCATTTTGGAAGGTGGATCATGGTCGATAAAAATAAGTTTTGTGAGATAATTTTGTTACCTTGGTTGAGGATGTTTTATTCCTTTGGTATGGAATAATGATTATATTAAGTATCTCATGGAATTCCAATAGGATTAATCCTATATGTATTATCTCAAGAATAACTTCAAAATATTAATGGCCTTTTTTTACCACTTAGCTCGTGAATACATGCGAGTGTGGAATTTTGAGTTGACCTTGTGGCCAAATATTTGAAAAATGGTGTCAAGATTATAGTTAATGTATTGAATATAGGATTGGTATTGTATAGATGTGCTCAAGATGGGTTTACTCTACAATATTTGGGAGAATTGAGGTGGTGAATCAGGTTTTGTAGATTATAGTTAGAGGATATAGGGAGTGAAGCGGTCTGTTATGGTTTAAGAATGGATTTGGTCCATGTATTTGAGTTTCTCTACGAATCCTATATCAGGTAATCCAAAATGTTTTCATTATGGTACAATGTATCATTTATGATTAGAGTTCCCCATGATTCATGGTGTTTCTTGGTTTATGTATGGTGATTTATTTATTCGATAGGGTAGTTGGAATTTGGTGAGTAGTGAGTTAAGATAAATTGAGTTAAGTTTGAGGGTGTAGAGAGGATGGAGAATGAAAAATATGACCATGTTCCTAATATAGATATTTTTTATTTTAAAGTATCTATTATTATAAGTAATACTTTTTAATATTTCAAGGAATATTTCCAGAGCCATGTGCTAATACGATGCATGATTATAAGGTCGGGTGTGCCACGATGTTGATATAATAAAAATAATAAATATCTTATATCTTATGCACAGAGTTTTCCATAAATGATGGAATAAATTCTGAATAGAGTCTTATATTGGAAATATGATACCTCCATTGAGTCTAGAATATGGGATTAACCCTAGGTATGAAATAAAATTTTTCAGTGTCAGGCGTTTCATTAAAATGTAGTCATGGGGGAATTATAAATTAATTAATTAATTAATTAATTAATTTCACCAAACCTATCTCCCTCTATTTAATGAATTTTATAGTGAATATCTATATTTGGACACATTACCCTAAGTATTTATAGGAGAGATTGTGGTGAATTCTTGGTTTATTTTAGGATCATTGATCAATGGTCAGAATACCATAGGTATAACTAATGAAAGTGGAGTTTATGTATATCACTATTAACAACAATGCAGGCATGTTCTTTATTAGAAATTTATCCTAACTCGAGGTAATTCATTTTTTTCAATGGGTTTTCCCTTATTTATTGTTCCATGATAAATGTGAATTGAATCCATGAACAAATCGATTATCAGGTTGATTATTTTGTAGGTATGGGTTTAAATTCATGGATTTTGGGATTGGATGTTGTTGATTATTATTATTTATTCATTGATCATTCTAATAGAAATAAACCATTTCCATTCGAAATAATTTTCAAGGTTTATCCCTGTATTTTTTTCATTTATATCCCTATTTTTGGGTATTCATTATTAGTATCTCGTTTGGTTGGTTGTTCAAAAAAACACCCAATAATCAATCATTGTGAATCCATTATTCAGAACAATGTATTGATACCTCGGGTTTGGGATCAATATCAGATGATATGATGAAGGTGGGAAGGGAGTGACAAAGGATCGGAAATGGATCAATTTTATTCAAGTGTTGTTTGTAATGTGGTGATATATGGTGTAACAAGATCGGTTATTAAGAAAATGATGCAGTCGGAATCTGGCCACTGACAATGATAAGGCATGGTTAGATCTAGATCCATGACTTTTATAAACTTTCAAGGTAAAATTGATATCATCATAAGAGTTAGAAAATATGTGGGAAGGAGCCAAGGATTCTTGGGAAATTATAACTACACTATGTTTAGTCCTGAAGAACACACAACATGTATTCCCCTTATAGAGGTGGCTAGGATTCATGTTTAGTTAAATAGAGAATGTTGTGTAGTGTTCTGTTAGGTCCATTAGGCTAGATACCCCGAGAGGGGGGGTGAATCAGGGTATGAGAGATTAAAACAACTTCCCCCTTTTGATCTTGTTTTTCTGTTAGACAAAACCCTCTTCTCTCTCCTTCCCGATGCAGAGTATGAGAAAACTTTAAAGCATGCACAGGACACAACGATTTTTACTTGGTTCACCCCCACTGGGCTACATCCAAGTATCATACACTGGCAATGTGCCGATGTACCAATTCCACTATAATCACACTATTGTTTACAAGTTTTAAGGGGACTCACTGTCCCTCCTGGTTTACAACCACTCACAATTTGAGAACTCACTGCTCTCCCAACTGAATGGAGCTCACTGCCTCTTTAGAAGATCCACTCACAGTTTATAGACATGTAGGTCTCTTCATTTGCATGATATCATGCATCCTAAAATGTTTATGGATACTCTTTTGAAATTCAACTTTCATCTACTGATGGACACCCATTTTCCTCTAAACCACTGGGCAACTACCTTTGGAAACACCTTCTCAGAGAACCCTACTTCGCGAGGCTCCCAATTTCGCAAAGCTCAAACAAGCCTTCGCGAAGCTCCTGCCTTTTTGCGAAGCACTCTCGCGAAGCACTCTCGCGAAGCAATCTCGCAAATCTCAAGTCGTTGCAGAGCAACTTCCCTCATGAATCCCACTGAGCCAACGTGGAGCTCGCAACTTTCACAGAGCTACAATAGCCGTCGCGAAACTCTTCTTTCACGAAGCACACGGGCTACGCTAACTACCTTTGTGAAATGAGAGTGAAAGATCTTCTTCGAAAATTCTCTCTACTTTGCTTGAGGGGGTCGACCTCTATTTTTAGGCAATTCCACCAACCCTCCAACTTTCCACGCGAATTCAACGCCACGTCGGCTCAAATCGCGAAGCTCCGAAGTTCCTGCCGGAATTCTCTCAAAATCGTGAAGCACCATGGCAATTTTCCAATCACGGAGCTCATTGCAATCGTAGAGCATCCCGTCAATTCCTTCGCTCCTTCTCTGCGAAGCTCCCTCACAATTCCCTTCATCGCCGCGAAGCTCCCTTGCAAATTCCTTCACCACCGTGATGCGCTTTAGCCTCTGTTGTTCACGAAGCTTGTCGTAATCGTGAAAAATCGCCGCCTCCATTCTTCTGGTCTTTGTAAAATCTAAACCATGAAGCTTTCTTTCAGGAAATTCATGTCTTTTCCATATTAAAATATGATCTTAATGGAAATCCACTTTTCGCGATGCTCACCAACCTCTAAATTTTGGACCCCAAAAATTTGGCAAACACTGGAAAATGGCGCCACCTTGTACTGCTCTTTTGTACCGCCTCCAGATTGTTCTTTCCTTTTTCATATTTCTTTTGTCAACATTGATTGTCAACAACTTCTTTGGAACTCAACAATTTCTTCATGGAAACCTTCTTTGTCAACAAAAACAATCAGCCCAAAAATACTGCAATGTTACCTTGAAGGATTTTTGCCCAACAATCTCCCCCTTTGGGTTTGTTGAAAAATCTTCATAACTCTTCTCATAATGATTTTATGCACTTTCATATCTCTAAGAATCTCCTTCCAGCTGCTACCACCATTCGCCTATTGTGATTCTGATAGCGTTCAAGGAATCACTAAACACATACTCTAAGCCCACATGAGCAATTTTAGGCGTGAGAAACAAGAGTACTATGAGAAGTTCATCAATGAATCACTTCATTTCAGACACCAATTGTCGATTCCAAACTTATACCAATTGTAAAATTGATACCAATTGTCGAACCATACTGATACCAATTGGTGATAGCTGGAAACCTTATCTCACCATTCCAAACTCACTATTCTGCTTTTATCACGATCCTCAGCTGTCGTGATATATTGCCTTTGATCGATCACATCTAGCATCATCATATTTAAAACTCTCCCCTAATCTCATTGCACTCCTCCTATCTAGCTGCTCCACCTGTCAGCTTCTCCCTATATCATTCATGATTTATCAAATCTCCACACTATCTCCCCCTTGAACAATCACTATTTTCTTCCCCTTTGTCAATGAACCCAAAGGTCACTCCTTTGCAGTCTATAACAGAGTAGAGATCACATCAGCACATTAGGAAAAAACATGCCATACCTCAGGGAGAGGGGGGGTCCCACATATACACTTTCTCTAGTGCGGAGAGTCGACTGGACTCCCAGAGCCATTCGATGCCTTTCAAACGCTTCCTTGGGTAAGGCCTTTGTCAGAATGTCATCAACCTGTAGTTCTGTAGGCACATACTCCAACTTCACAATTCCTTGCTCAACCTTCTCCTTGATAAAATTATATTTTATCTCATTGGGCTTTGTCCTTGAGTGATGGACTAGATTTTTGCTAAGATTTATAGCACTTGAGTTATTGCACTAGATTCTGAATGGAGACTTCACTTCAACTCCCATGTCTTCTAGTTGTTGCTTTATCCACAATAACTGTGTGCATGCTTGAGTGGTTGCAATATACTCAGCTTCCTCGGTGCTCAATGAAATACAATCTTGCTTCTTACCTAGCCAAGAAACACACAGTCCTCCAAGATAAAAATCACCTCCTGACGTTGACTTCCTGTCATATGTTAGACCATCCCAATCTGTATCAATATATCCCAATAATTCCGACTGATATTTTTCATTATACATTAAGCCGAAGTCCATTGTGCCTTTAATTTACCGAAGTATTCTTTTCACTGCAATAATATGGCTTTCCTTGGGATTAATCTGATATCTCGCTGGTTGGCATGTGGCAAATACAATTTCAGGCCTTGTTGTAGTCAAATATAGCAAACATCCAATGATTTGCCTATATTCAGTGATATTAACTGCCTTTCCATCCTCATCTTTGGACAATTTCATCCGGGTAGCTACCAGAGTCTTCATTTCCTTAGAATTTCCCATTCCAAATCATTTCAAAACCTCTTTGGCATATTTGGATTGTGAAATTAATGTTCCAGCCCTTCCTTGATTCACCTGTAGACCAAGGAAAAATGTTATCTCTCCAATCATTGACATTTCGAACTCACTTTGCATGAATTCGGAGAACTGTCTGCACTGAGCTTCACCTGATCCGCCAAATATTATGTCATCGACATAAACCAAGACCATCATCCTTTGAAAACTATCGTTGTTGAAATAGTGATTGTAATCAACTCCCCCATGCTGGAAACCAAGATTCTTCAAGTACTGATCAACCCTTGAGAACCATGCTCTTGGTGCTTGTTTCAACCCATACAGTTCCTTCTTCAGTCTGAAAACCTTGTTCTCATCCTCATGAATGAGAAAAACATCAGGCTTCTCAATATACACCTCTTCCTCCCGAACCCCATTCAAAAATGCAGATTTGAAATCCATCTGGAACACTTTGAACCTCCTTTGCACTGCAATGGCTAGGAATAATCTGATTGTCTCCAGACTTGAAACTGGTGAAAATGTCTCATAAACATCTATTCCCTCGATCTGGGAGTACCCCTTGCACACTAGTCGTGCTTTGTTCGAATCATTGTTCCATATTTATTCATCTTGTTGCGATATACCCATTTAGTCCCGATGACATTTTTATCTATTGGCCTCGAAACAATCTCCCATGTTTGATTATTCTCAATCTGATATAGCTCTTCATTCATTGCCTGAATCTAGTTGTCATCTTCAGATGCATCAGCAAAGCATTTTGGATCAACCTGAGATAGGAAAGATGTATGATGCAGTGATTTCATTCTCCTAGTCTGAACCAGAGAAGACTGATCACCAATGATATTCTGCCTATCAATTTCAGCTCGACTCCTTGGCTTTTGTGCAGATACAGACTTTACTTCCTCATGCTCATCATCAGTATCTTCTTCTGAATCAACATCATCCACTTCTGCTTCCCCTGTGTTGCTTTCTTCCTCATCACTCTCATCAGGAAATTGTTCACTGCGTTGTTGAATGATCTTCTCATTCTCCACTACAGTGACATCATTTCTCTCAACTACCTTTCCCAGCCTTTTGTTAAATAATTTATATACCCTGCTTTTTCCTGAGTATCCAAGGAATATCCCCTTATCTCCTCGAGATTCATATTTACTATGTTTTTCCTTGTTGAGGATAAATCACTTACTTCCAAATATTCAAAAGTATTTCACCGTAGGCTTCTTTCCATACCACATCTCGTATGGAGTCTTTCCTTCCTTCGGACACAACAGGGCCCTGTTAGAAATGTAGACTGATGTCAAAACTTCTTCCTTCCAAAATTTCTCTGGTAGGTCCTTTTCAATGAGCATCGTTATAGCCATGTTATTGATGATCTAATTTCTCCTTTCAAATACCCCATTCTGTTGGGGAGTTCTTACTGAAGAAAATTGATTCCTTATCCTGTGTTTCTTGAGATATTCTTCCACCTGACGGTTTGTGAATTTCGTACCATTGTCAGTACGAAACATCATAATTTTCTATCCAACCATCCTTTCACACTCCCTTCAGTACTGTTTTAAGCATCTGAACACATCAGACTTATGGGAAATAACAAATACCCATGCCATTCTTCTATAGTAATCGATGAAAAGAACGTAGTACCTCTTTCCATCAATTTCTCTTTGTGTGATGGGTCCACAAACATCTGCATGCACTAATTCGAGCACTCTTGTTTACTTCTTTTCTTTTGCCTTATACATATTTCTAATGATCTTCCCTTTTTGGCATGCATATCACGTGTGAGTACGATCACGTGATAGATTGGGTAGGACTCTTGCTGCATCACACTTTACCAGATCTTCTAGGTATGGTTGGTAAATATGACTAAGTCGTTTATGCCACAACTTTTTTTCCTCTCTAGACAGAAAACACATATCTTCTTCTCCACTCACCAGGTAAAGATTTCCCTTTGTTCCTTTTTCTTGTAGAACTATTGCCCCGTCTCTTCCTTTGACGACACACATCTTCTTAGTAAACCTTATAGAATGTCCCAAGTCACATAGTTGACTGATGCTAAGCAAATTGTGTCTGAGGCCTTATACTACTAAGACATCATCATGTCTCATCTCTTTGCCCCCAAACATGGCCTTTCTTGAGCCAATAATCTCCAGGCCTTCATCATTTCCAAACTTGACAACTCCTTCTTTGTCATATTTCACGCCTGTAACAAGATCCTTATTACTTTTCATGTGAGATGTGCAACCACTATCAAGGATCCATACACCAGAGTGATCTGATGCTTTAAGGGAAATTTCTGCCACCATGTCCTTCTCATGCCTCTTCTTCATGGTCCATATTTTTTCCTTCACACTTGGCATGGATTGAGACTTCTGTTGTTTCTTAGAGTATGATGGACCCGCTTCATCCTGCAGAGGTGAAAATCTATTTTGCATTTTCAACTTCTTGGTCGGAGTGGTTTACTCAAGAGGGGGGTGAATTGAGTACCAATTAAAATTTCTGTATTTATAAACAGTGTCTTAAAGACCCCCAAATAAAATAATAAATTAAACTGTAGTGAATTTATATTAAAGTAGAGGTTCTGTCAGATTCTCAAGGGATTGATTAATTCCCAGTTAATCAACACAGGAGTGTGTGATTATCTTTTGAAACTAACTTACTAATCTGCACTTAACATAAACACTTGCTAATTTAATTATTAAAGTAACTTTAAAAACAGTATTAGTTTTAAAGTGATTAGCAGCGGAATAAAACTTTGAAAGATATGGCACAACAAATGTAACCAAGAGGTTCAGTCTCAAGCCGAGACTTAGTCCTCTCAAAAGTTTATATAAAAATGATCCACACCCTGGATCGGGGTTCAACAGTTTACAACTGTCCAGGTCCAAGACCTCTACCACTGTTCTTCATGGGAAACAGTACAACAACAACCAGCTGTCCAGGTCACACACGACCTCTACCACTGTTCTTCGTGGGAAAGAGAGAATGAAAGAGTTTGGTAAGGATTTACAAATCCTTCAGTTTGAGTACAGGAGACAGTGTATGTGATAGATACAGAAGATAACACACACTGCTCGAAAAGTATAGTAATAAATCACAGAACAAGAGGTGTAGAGTTTAGAAGTGGTTCTGGTGATCTCATTGTAGCTCTGGACTCCTTTGGATTCAATCAGAAGTGAGTTTGAGTCCTCTTCTCGTTTCTGTTTGAGAAACAGAGTGTCGTATGCTCCAGGTTCATAGAGTGAAAAATGTAGTCGATGACGTTCTTTGATATTCTTTTGTATGCACATAACTCTTCTTGAGTAGTCTTGATTGTGTATGTGATTCTATCTTGCTTGGTTCTTCTTGTATGCGCAGAGCTTTTCTTGAGTATGTCGTATGTCTTCCTTGTCTCTGTATGTGTTGTCTCTACTCTTCAGAATAGTCTTCTATTATTTATGTCACGTGCAACGGGGGACATAAAAGATTTCCTTTCTGCAGGTACGAGGTACTGGTTCCTGACATCCGACAACTTTTATCAGATATTTGACAAATCATTAAAATGTATGATATGACCGTTAGATAGTTTAAATAAAGATAAATAAAGAAATTCAAACAGTGATTCGAGTGATCGGTAGGTAATCATCATCGGTAGCTTGGACATCGGTTAGCTTGAACATCGGTAGCTTGAACGTCGGTTGGTACATGCTTGTATCGGTGACTGTTTATCGGTATCTCCATGCATCGGTAGCTCCATGCGTCGGTAGCTCCATGCGTCGGTATCGGTAGCTGCGAGTCTGTATCGGTAGCTTCGTCCATCGGTGACTCATTCCATCGGTAGCTGTTTATACTTACACCGGTAGCTCTATGTTTGTATCGGTAGCTGTCTGTAAGTCAGTAGCTTACCTTTATAAGTACATCGGTAGCTCTGTGTTAAGTCTATCGGTAGACTGGTTACCGGTAGCTCTTTATCAGTAGCTATAGACAGATTACTTATCTGTTTTATGAAGAACATATCCGATTGTGTTAGTATCAATTTATAACTTGTATGAACATGGATAAATGAAGATTAACATATTCCAAAGACTATTTTAAAAATTATTAATTGTTTGACCACATATTTGAAATAATTAAAGTATAGATCAATGATACTTAAAAATATCATAGAGAATGAAAACATAATTGGGATTTTCAACACATATGAATACATGATTGAGATTATCAAAACATGTGAGGTCAACAATCTCCCCCTTTTTGATAATCACAATTTATGATATGGGCATTTAACATAGTGAAAATATAATAGTAAAGAGTATAATATTGAATTCAATTTTCTTATTAAAAACAGCATCAGAGATAATAGAAATAGTATGATATAGACATAAGTTATCAAAGGTAACAATCATAAGGTACTAAATAGACATAAGGTATCAGAGGTAAATATAAAAAAAAATTTGCTCCATTGAAAGTATTTCTCATTCTCTTATTTTGTTCTCCCCCTTATTATTCTTATTGTTCTCCCCCTTTGTGATAATCAAAACGTGGGAAAGCATATATATATATATAGGAGACAAATAACACATGAGATGTAAAAAGAGTTCCTCTGTATTAGATCAGTCAGAAAGTAAAAAAAACAGAATACAAAGGAATTCCTATCAAAAATCATGGCCACTGGATCAATCCACATCTTCCACGTGAGATTTGCCTTTGGGATCAGAAGAAGGCTCGGGTGGTGAGGATTCAGGTGAAGGTTTGGGAATGCCAGAAAGGATCAAAGTAGGCTGAGCCACTGACACAGAGTCAGGCCTGTAGGTTGAAGATTTTTGGGTTATCATTGGTGTGAGGCTGCGAATAGCTTGAGCAGGAGTCAGCTGGACTGGGGAAGCAGCTGAGGCAGAAGCAGGCAAAGCAGGAGGGATGATGACTGGTTTGGCATCAACATGCAAGAAGGGCAGCAGCAGATTTCTAAAATCCATAATAATTCCTCCTCCTCTTTCCATAGCAGAGATGAAATCAACTTTGTTCTCCATAAATTTCTCTAAGGCAGGAGTCAATTCTCTTAGCTTGCTCACTTGTTCTCTGAAAGCTTGAGTGACTGGAGGGAGCTTCATGTGTTCCAACATTATCTTGAAGTGGTGTTCTACTTGATGCTTGGTGAAAATTTTGGTGAAGTAGTGGTCCACTTTGCTCTTTATGGCTTCCTGAGAGGCAGAGGCTTCTCTCATAAAATCTTGAACAATCTTCATTATTTCTCTAGCAGAGTCTCTTGTAGAAAGAACCACTTGGCTCAACTCCAATGAGTCCACAGAACCACTGGTTGAAATAGAACCAATCTCCTCCTTCAACATTGCTCGAACTTGATTCAGGTCAACTGATAATTTGGATGTGAGAGGCCCAAGAGAGAAGGAAACAGTTTCTTTGAAACTCTTAGACAAACCACTGATTAGGCTTTGAACTTGAGAGTCTTGTAACTGAACATGATCCTTCACTGAGGTTTTGAAACTTTCAAACACTGAGACAAACTGGCTTACTACACTCTTCACATAAGCTAGGTCCTTGTCAGCTTGAGACTTGGAGCTCATATAAGAATCCAAAGCAACAACTGATGTCTTGAGAGCTTTAAGGTCGGCTTCGATTCTAGAAGACTGAGTCTGGCACTCTTTCACTTCTTCCACAAGCTCAGACACAAAGGAAGATAAATTACAAGCCAGAGATAGCTCGAAGGATCTCTCTAACATTTTCATTTATTCATAAAATCTTTGCTTCATCTCAGCAACTGATACACTGAATGATTCTTTCTGCTCATTCTTCATGGATTCAAGATCTGATTTACAGACAAAATCATTTGAGACAGCTGCAGCAGATCCTCTTGCTGAGGCCAAACTAACTACAGAATCAGTCATTATTGAATTAATTGAGGATGCAAGAGAGGTTTCCATTAACTTTACTTCTCCAATAAAACTGGATTTGAGGTCCTCTTTCAGCTTATTCAGATCATGAAATCTGACCACATCATCTGGCAACAACTCAGAAGCAAGATCATAATTGGTCTTCGGTCTATTCTCAGACATCTCATTATCTGAATCCGGATAATCCAATCCACAGACTATAAACCCTGGGTCTTCTACCCAGTCTCCAAGCTCAACAGCTACTGTAACATTTCCAAGCACAGACTGATTCTCCCCCTCAATGAGTGCATTCTCATGTATCACAACAGCCTTTTCTGCTGGCCTCTCTTCATCAGAGTCTTCCACAACAACTTCCATCTCAGCAGCAGTAAGGAGGTTTTCTGAAACAGGTACAGCTTCTTCTCTATCTCTTTCTACTTCAACAGCAGGCATAACTGAACTTCCAATCAAGGGACTCATACTTAAACTACCAGAAGCAGACAAATCAGATACATTCTCCTTTTCCCCTTCTTCTTGGTGAGATACAGACTGGTCTTCCTCATGAGTAGACACAATTTCCTCCACCTTTCCTTTCCTAGAATAAACCAATTCTGCAACAGGACTTGGGGGCAAGTCTGGATCTCCTCCAACATCCATAGGAGTTTCTTCTTCTTCTTCTATTTCATCACTATAAACAGGTTCCTCTTCATCAGGTCTCAGACCCAGATCTCTCTCATCCTCTGGTCTTGAGGGATGATCCACAGGATTAAACCTATCATATATCTTATGATCATCACTGACCCATTCTTTCTTCCATGGGTTCCAGTTAATTTTCATGTACTTACAAATAGTCGAGGTGATGCAGAAATTGTTCTTGACTACAACCGTCTCATCCTGAGACTCAACTATTTCTTTCACTTTTATCATCACTGAAATCAGCTTGGCAAAGAATAAAGCATTAGTCTTTGACTTTGGTCTAATCATGTCTTCCATTTGAAACATCAACAATCTGCACAGATTGATTTTTACACCATGTCTTAGCAAATTAATAAGATAGATATCTTGATATCTCAGATTTTCAAAATCTCCTCGCCTAGGTATCAACACATGCTGAACAAACTTGAAGAGCAGTCGATTCTCTCCATCCATTTCAGCAGCAACCACTTGCCTTTGATTCCCATTACAAGTCAGCTCTTGTAAGGCAGTTTCATAATCAAAGATGTCACTGCTAGGTGGCATTGCTCTTGATACATACCCAGAGACACCTTCATGTGGTACTTTCAAACTCTCAGCCCACTCTACTGAAGAAAAAGACATCTCTTTTCCATTTACAAAAGATCTTACCCGGTTCTCATTTTCGGACTTCTCAAAGGTTACAAACTCATAGAACTGCTTTACCAACTTTGGGTAGTATGGGCCATTGTTATTCGAGAAACAATCCACCCATTTTTGGTCTTCCAGAATCTCGAGTACTAAGGATTTGCTAGGCAGTAGCCATTCCACGCACAGTTCCTTCTCGATTACTATGTCTCTATTCTGCAAGTGAGGATTCACTGGTCGCCTTCCCGATCTAGTTCTGACTTCACTAACACTGGCTTTATGCTGTGTCTTCTTCTTCTTAGCGTTTGGTTCTGCACTTTCATCTCTGACGATAGGAATCTTGGTTTTTGCCATCGCGGGTTTAGGGTTCTTGGCCGATTTGGGAGGTAAGGTTCGAAGGTGAGAGATTTTGAGCTCGGTGAGGTAAGAAGTGGCTTAGACTGAGTTTTATCATTTAGTAATTCCAAATAAACAACTAAAATAGAGTAATAAAATAAAATAAAATGATTCGTATTCTTGGCGGCAGGCAGAAGTTTTAAAACCTTGCATCGGTGTGAGTTAATCATCGGTGAAAAAACAAATCGGTGAGAGTTGTACATCGGTGAGAATTTCTACGTCGGTGAGAAACTTACATCGGTGAGAATTTTCACGTCGGTGAGAAACTTACATCGGTGAGAATTTTCACGTCGGTGAGAAACTTACATCTGTGAGAATTTTCACGTCGGTGAGAAACTTACATCGGTGAGAATTTTCACGTCGGTGAGAAACTTACAACGGTGAGAATTTTCACGTCGGTGAGAATTTCACATCAGTGAGAATCTTCACACCGGTTGTGATTAAACATTCCCAGTTCGTGTCTTATGTAACTTAGCCTATCCGAACTTAAAGGTTTAGTGAAAATATCAGCCAATTGATGTTCGGTGCCAATAAATTCAAGAGAAACATCACCTTTTTGATAGTGATCTCTTAGGAAATGGTGTCTTACATCTATGTGTTTGGTTCTAGAGTGAGATACAGGATTCTTAGAGATGTTTATTGCACTGGTGTTATCACAGTTGATTGAAACATGTTTAAAAACATATCCATAGTCCAAAAGAGTGTGTTTCATCCACAGAATTTGTGCACAGCAACTACCAGCAGCTATATATTCTGCTTCGGCAGTAGATAATGCAACTGAGTTCTGTTTCTTACTACACCAAGAAACTAAGGATTTTCCAAGAAAATGACATGTTCCTGATGTGCTTTTTCTATCTAACTTACAACCAGCAAAGTCAGCATCTGAATAACTCATTAACTCAAAGGATTGTCCTTTTGGATAAAACAAACCTAAGTTAACCGTGTGTTTGAGATATTTAAAAATTCTTTTAACAGCAAGCAAATGAGATTCTTTTGGATTAGCTTGAAATCTAGCACACATACACACACTAAACATAATATCAGGTCGACTAGCAGTAAGATAAAGTAAACTACCAATCATACCTCTGTAATTTGTTTGATCAACTGGTTTCCCAGTTTCATCTACATCCAATTTACAGGTAGTACTCATAGGAGTTTCACTTTCCTTGATACTATCCAGACCAAAACATTTTAAAAGATCCTTTGTATATTTACTTTGATTCAAAATAATACCATTTTCATTTTGAAATACTTGAAATCCAAGAAAGTACTTAAGCTCTCCCATTAAGCTCATTTCAAATTCATTTTGCATACTTTTTGAAAAATCAGTACATAAAGAGTGTTTAGAAGATCCAAAAATGATATCATCAACATATATTTGTATAACTAAAACATCTTTAGAAATTCTTTTAATGAAAAGAGTTGGATCATCAATCCCTTTAGTAAAACCTTTTGAAATAAGGAAATTGCTAAGTCTATCATACCAAGCTCTTGGAGCTTGTTTCAAACCACAAAAAGCTTTAGAAAGTTTAAAAACTTGATTTGGAAAATGGGGGTTAGTAAATCCAGGTGGTTGTTCTACAAAAACATCTTCAATTATAAAACCATTTAGAAATGCACTTTTCACATCCATTTGATATAACTTGAAATCCAGATGTGCAGCATATGCAAGTAAGATCCTAATGGATTCTAGTCTAGCTACAGGTGCAAAAGTTTCCTCATAGTCTATACCTTCTTCTTTACTATATCCTTGTGAAACTAGTCTAGCTTTGTTTCTAACTATATTTCCAGATTCATCTACTTTATTTCTAAAAACCCATTTTGTGCCTATTGTCAAAGTGTCCTTAGGTCTGTCAACTAATTCCCAGACTTTGTTTCTTTCAAACTGATTTAATTCTTCCTGCATAGCTATTACCCAGAATTCATCATTGATAGCATCATTGATATTTTTGGGTTCTAGCTGTGAAAGAAAATCTTGATGTTCAACCTGGTTTCTTAGAGAAGCTCTAGTTTGTGTTCCTCTATCAAGATTACCAACAACAGCTTCTAAAGGATGATTCTTTAGAATCCTTGTTGTTCTGGTAAAGGTTGGACTAGAAATTTCAGGTTCATCTATAGGTTCGGGTTCAACAGAAGCAGATTCTGGAAAAAGTCCAGAACTGGATGCTTTTATAACAGGTTCTTTAGATTTATCATTAAGG
Source organism: Viscum album (assembly GCA_963277665.1). Taxonomy (NCBI): domain Eukaryota; kingdom Viridiplantae; phylum Streptophyta; class Magnoliopsida; order Santalales; family Viscaceae; genus Viscum; species Viscum album. Next base: position 900,070,074 of record OY728166.1, on the reverse strand, counting down.
TCTAGAATAGACAAATCTTCTTCAAGATTCTCAAGAGAGGTTTTAGGCTCATGTGGATCAGTTTCATCAAACTTGATGTGAACAGATTCCTCCACACATTTGGTTTTCTTATTGAATACTCTATAGGATTTACTTAAAATAGAGTAACCCAGAAAAATTCCTTCATCACTTTTGGAAGCAAACTTATCCAGATTATCTTTAGTATTCAGAATAAATACTTTGCAACCAAAAACTTTAAAGTAATTAACCTTAGGCTTTCTATTGTTCCACAATTCATAAGGGGTTTTCTTAAGAACAGGTCTAATTAATACTCTATTAATAACATAACAAGCTGTATTTACAGCTTCAGCCCAAAAATAAATAGGCAGGTCATATTCATTGAGCATGGTTCTAGCAATTTCTTGAAGGGTTCAGTTTCTTCTTTCTACTACACCATTCTGTTGGGGTGTTCTAGGGGCAGAAAAGTTATGAGTATAGCCATTGTGTGAGCAATAAGATTCAAAATCTTGATTTTCAAACTCACGACCATGATCACTTCTCAAAGTTTTAATCTTAAGTCCACTAAGGTTCTCTACAGATTTAGAGTATTTAACAAAAGAAGAACAAGCTTCACTTTTGTGAGCTAGAAAATATACCCAAGTATATCTAGAAAAATCATCTACAAGAACATAAACATAGTGCTTCCCATTTAAACTAGAAACTCTTGATGGTCCAAACAAGTCCATGTGAACCAATTCAAGTGGTTGAGAAGTCGAAACTTCTTTCTTTGATTTAAAAGAAACATTGTGTTGTTTTCCCTTTTGACAGGGGTTACACACTTTATCATTTGGGAATTCTAATTTTGGTAGGTCTCTAACTAGGTTCTTTCTAGAGAGTTTTCTAAGTGAGTGAATGTTGCAATGTCCCAATCTTCTGTGCCATAGCCAAGATTCTTTATGAAAATCATTCAAACAAGTAATATTTTGTTTAGCTAAAGAATTCAGATTAACAGCATAAACATTTTCATTTCTTAAGGCAGAAAATACCAAAACATTCTTAGAATTAAAAACTTTGCAAGAATTATTTTCAAATTTAACATGAAAACCATCATCACATAACTGAGAAATACTTAATAAATTGTATTTAAGGCCATCGAAAAATAAAACTTTAGAAATCAGGATTGAATCAGTGTTACCAATCTGGCCTAGGCCGATGATTTTTCCTTTTGAATTATCACCAAAGGTGACAAAGCCTCCATCAACTTTTATTAAACTCTTGAAACAAGAGAAGTCTCCTGACATATGTATTGAACATCCACTGTACAAATACCACGTCTCTCTACAGGAGCTCTTCAAGCAAGTTCCCTACAAAACAGATTTAGATGGGAGATGATTTTGGTACCCAGATTTTCTTGGGTCCAGACAGGTTAGCCAATAACACTTTAGGTACCCATATTTGTCTAATGGGTCTCATATAATTTGTAGAATTGACATGCTTTGAAAGATAAACTTTATTAGATCCATAGCTATGTATATAACTGGTTGAAGCATATGAAGTTCCAGAATTACCTTTATTCTGTCCAGATTTAGAAATGAATCTAGTTTTGGCAATTTTCCTTTGTCCAGGTTGGTATCCTATACCAGTAGTATATTTAGGTGCTATTTGCTTTCCTAGCATCTGTGTTAGTGTACTTTTTCCATTGGTGAACTTCTCTAAGTCTTTCTTGAGTTGCTCATTAGATAGTTTCAGTTCAGTGTTTTCTTTCAACAGTTGAGCATTCTTCTCTTTTTCAATAGTGAGTTCGATTTTAACTGTAGTGGTGAGAGCATGCTGTTTCTTTAATGACTTGTATTTATCCTTAAGTTCATTACATGTTTCTTCCAGCATATTACAGTACTCAAACAATTCATTTTTAGACATTGTTCCAGAATCAGAATCAGATTCTGCATTATCTCCAGAGTAATAACAATTTAAAGCAGGATTTTCAGCAGTTACCTGAGAAGTGTTTGTCATAAAGCACATGTTTGCTCGATTCCTTTCAGAGTCTGAAGATTCAGCTTCACTTGTGCTGTCTTCTAAAGCACTCCAAGTAGCCTTCATGGCTTTCTTAAACTTATTGTCCTTATATTCATATTTCTTTTTATACTTTAGCTTTGGATAGTCAGCTTTAATGTGTCCTTTTCTCTTGCACTCATAGCAGACAACATCATCTGATTTGTCATTCTTCTTCCAGTCCTTTTTCCATTTACCTTGGTGATCATACTTACCCTTATAGTTTGTTTTTCTGAAGAACTTATTTTTCCTATAAAATTTCTTAAATCTTCTAGCAATGTGAGTCATCTCAGCATCACTGTCAGAATCACTTTCTCTGTCTTCACAGCTTGAACTTTCAACTATAGCTTGAAGCTTTTCTTTGTCCTTATTCTTTGAAGTTGAGGATTTGAAGGAAACAGACTTTCTTGGAGGTTCATTTTCTTCTTCTTTATTCACTTTGAGCTCTTCTTCATACATCATCAGCTTTCCAATTAATTCCTTGACAGGTAGAGCAGCAATGTCACATGATTCTCTGATTGAGACAGATGTGCCTCTCTATCTATCAGGTAGACATCTCAAAATTCTCATAATTTGTTCCTTCGATGAGACATCCTTTCCCAGTGAGATCATTGTATTGACAATTTCATTGAACCTGAGATACATGTCAGAAATGGGCTCGTCAGGATTCATTTTAAAATTATCATACTTGATAGTATAGGTGTTCAATCTCATTTCTTTACATTTGTTGTTCCTTCATGAGAAATAGATAAGGTATCCCAAATTTCATATGCAGTTTTACATGCAGAAATTCTATTAAACTCTTCATCTCCTAGAGCACAGTACAAGGCATTCATGGCTTTACAGTTGTTATTGTAAGCAGTCTTTATAGGTTCATCCCAAGTAGATCTAGCAGTAGTAGGAATTTTGTATTCTGATTCAATAGCAGTCCAAATATAAAAACCTATGCTTTCTAGATGAATTTTCATTTTCAGTTTCCACTGAGCATAATTAGTTCCATTGAAGAAAGGTGGCCGGTTAGTAGCAGCACCCTCAAGTCTATTGTCCATGATGATAAAATTTTAAAGAGATAAAAATTTAGATATAACAGAAATTTTAAGAACTTTAAAATACAACTAAAATCACAGTTCAAAAGCAGAGTACTTTTAGAAAGTATTTTCAATCCTCTGATACCAAGTGTTGGTCGGAGTGGTTTACTCAAGAGGGGGGTGAATTAAGTACCAATTAAAATTTCTGTATTTAGAAACAGTGTCTTAAAGACCCCCAAATAAAATAATAAATTAAAATGTAGTGAATTTATATTAAAGTAGAGGTTCTGTCAGATTCTCAAGGGATTGATTAATTCCCAGTTAATCAACACAGGAGTGTGTGATTATCTTTTGAAACTAACTTACTAATCTGCACTTAACATAAACACTTTCTAATTTAATTATTAAAGTAACTTTAAATATAGTATTAGTTTTAAAGTGATTAGCAGCGGAATAAAACTTTGAAAGAGATGGCACAAAAAATGTAACCAAGAGGTTCAGTCTCAAGCCGAGACTTAGTCCTCTCAAAAGTTTATATAAAAATGATCCACACCCTTGATCGGGGTTCAACAGTTTACAACTGTCCAGGTCCAAGACCTCTACCACTGTTCTTCGTGGGAAACAGTACAACAGAAACCAACTGTCCAGGTCACACACGACCTCTACCACTGTTCTTCGTGGGAAAGAGAGAATGAAAGAGTTTGGTAAGGATTTACAAATCCTTCAGTTTGAGTACAGGAGACAGTGTATGGGTTAGATACAGCAGATAACACACACTGCTCGAAAAGTATAGTAATAAATCACAGAACAAGAGATGTAGAGTTTAGAAGTGGTTCTGGTGATCTCCGTGTAGCTCTGGACTCCTTTGGATTCGATCAGAAGTGAGTTTCAGTCCTCTTCTCGTTTCTGTTTGAGAAACAGAGTGTCGTATGCTCCAGGTTCACAGAGTGAAAAATGTAGTCGATGAAGTTCTTCGATATTCTTTTGTATGCACAGAACTCTTCTTGAGTAGGCTTGATTGTGTATATTATTCTGTCTTTCTTGGTTCTTCTTGTATGCGCAGAGCTTTTCTTGAGTATGTCGTATGTCTTCCTTGTCTCTGTATGTGTTGTCTCTACTCTTCAGCATAGTCTTCTATTATTTATGTCACGTGCAACAGGGGACATAAAAGATTTCCTTTCTGCAGGTACGAGGTACGGGTTCCTGACATCCGACAACTTTTATCAGATATTTGACAAATCATTAAAATGTATGATATGACCGTTAGATAGTTTAAATAAAGATAAATAAATAAATTCAAACAGTGAGTCGAGTGATCGGTAGGTAATCATCATCGGTAGCTTGGACATCGGTTAGCTTGAACATCGGTAGCTTGAACGTCGGTTGGTACATGCTTGTATCGGTGACTGTTTATCGGTATCTCCATGCATCGGTAGCTCCATGCGTCGGTAGCTCCATGTGTCGGTAGCTCCATGTGTCGGTATCGGTAGCTGCGAGTCTGTATCGGTAGCTTCGTCCATCGGTAGCTGTTTATACTTACACCGATAGCTCTATGTTTGTATCGGTAGCTGTCTGTAAGTCAGTAGCTTACCTTTATAAGTACATCGGTAGCTCTGTGTTAAGTCTATCGGTAGACTGGTTACCGGTAGCTCTTTATAAGTAGCTATAGACAGATTACTTATCTGTTTTATGCAGAACACATCCGATTGTGTTAGTATCAATTTATAACTTGTATGAACATGGATAAATGAGGATTAACATATTACAAAGACTATTTTAAAAATTATTATTGGTTTGACCACATATTTGAAAGAATTAAAGTATAGATCAATGATACTTAAAAATATCATAGAGAATGAAAACATAATTGGGATTTTCAACACATATGAATACATGATTGAGATTATCAAAACAGGTGAGGTCAACACAACTCACCTATTGGTTCATTGATCTGGTGTTTGTGAACATTTGGGTTCTGATTTGGAATATTCCTTTTATGGTCGAACTACAATACCTAGTCGTGTTCCTGAATCCTCCGCACCAAAAACAGTGCCCTTCAAAATATATTCTAGAGAATTGTTCTCTGTTTGGCTACCACATATGTTCTTGTGCCGTTCGATATCTCTTGGCTATGGAACACACATACTGTGAATGTCCCATTTTTTCACAACAATAACACCTGATATAAGGCACATTCTTTCGTGTTACATTTGCACTTCTAGTTTCCCTTTGGGATCTCTGAATATTCTGTTTCTGCCTTGTGCCCAAATCCACCTTCAGTATCAGAGTGGGTGCTTGCGGTCTGAACTCAACTTTCACATATTTTTGTTTTCGATAAATCCCTTCATCAGTATTAGCATCTGAACAAAGTTGATTCTTCTTTTCTACTGAACTACTATTCTCCACTTTCAGTTTCTCGGTTTTCTGAGTGATCAGATTTTTTGATGACCCAGTAGGAGTCAAGGGAATTTCTTGATCTTTATCCTTTTTTGCAGACTGAAAACTTCTCCTTAAAGTTCTTCAATACGCTTGATGTGTCCTTTCCTTGTGTTGTTCAAGCTATCGATCTCCCTTTTCTGTTCTTCAATTTCTATTTTATAGTCACTAACTGATTCTGAGTCCTCTGGTGTTGATAACTTGAGTTTCTATATTTCTTCCATCAACTCAGACTTCTCTTCTTCCTGCTGCTGCATATAGATTTTGGCGTCACGAACAACTTTGTTGGATTTCTTTGTTTTGGCTCTCCAAACATCTATCTCTTCAAGAGCAGCCTCTAACTCTGCTTGCATATCAACTCTTCCCTCAACTTCTTCTTCTTCTTCTTCATCAGCTTTGGTTTCATTCTTATTCTAGGTACTACCAACAACTGCCAACATATCATTTTCTCCTCAGTCTTTGCAGTTCTCTATCTCTTTAACCTCCTCAGCCTCTGACTCATCTGAACTATCATATTCTTTTGAAAGAAGGTTCTTTTTCTTAAAGATATTTCTCTTGAACTGTTTCTTTCCTTTCCCATAGGCTGAAGACTTCTTCTTGGGAATTTCTATTTCATCAACATCATCATCCTCTTGGAACTTTTTGAGGCATTGTGCCGCAAGATGTCCAACATTTCCACATCTAAAACAATAAAGTGGAGGTTTCCCTTTAAACTTTCCTTTTCCTCTTTGAACGTTTGAGGAGAGGAATGACATTACTTCATCTGTCTCTTCTTCTTCCTGAGAGTCTTCAATGGTGAGCTTCTTTATGGCCTTGAATGCCACCACTTTGGATTTCCCCTTTTCCATAGCATCGTTATCATCATTTCTCATTTCATATGAAACCAGGGTGCTATATAGGTTGTCCAATGTCATCTCTTTCAGGTCATTATCTTATAAAACCGAAACTTTTGGATTGAACTGAGGTGGATGTTTCCTCAAGATGCGCTTCACAATTTTGATGTCTTCAATAACTTCTCCAAGACCTCGCATGTCTTCCACAACAACATTTACCCTGACAAAGAATGCATCAACAAACTCATTCAGGTTCATCTTCAGATCTTCATACTTATTCCATAGTACTTGAAGCTTTGCCTCTTTAACCTTTGTATCTCCTTCATATATATTCAATAGTTTTTCCCACAAGGAATGTGATGTTTTACATGACATCATATTCGTATAGATAGCATTGGATAGGGCTCCCCCTAAAGCATTTATTCCCTTGGCATCAAAATATTATTCTCTTCACTCGACATCCGATAATGCCCCACTGTTGATGTTAGCTGTTATACCATGCATTGCTACTGTGAACACATCCATTCCCAATGATCATAAGTAGTGTTGCATCTGATTCTTCCATAGCTGAAAATTGTTCCCATCGAAGATCGGAATCCCTTTATGATTGGTAACCTCTATTTGAGAGAGAATCACAAATATTATCCTTTTGCTCTGATACCAATTGTTAGGTCCACAAGGCTAGATACCCTGAGAGGGGGGTGAATCAGGGTATGAGAGATTAAAACAACTGCCTCCTTTGATCTTGTTTTTCTGTTAGACAAAACCCTCTACTCTCTCCTTCCCAATGCAGAGTATGAGAAAACTTTAAATCATGCACAAGACACAATAATTTTTACTTGGTTCACCCTCACTGGGCTACGTCCAAGGAGCATACACCGGCAATGTGCTGATGTACCAATTCCACTATAAGCGCACTACTGTTTAAAATTTTGAAGTGAACTCACCGTCCCTCCTGGTTCACAACCACTCACAATTTGAGAACTCACTTCTCTCTCAACTGAATGGAGCTCACTGCTTCTTCAGAAGATCCACTCATAGCTTATAGACCTATAGGTCTCTTCATTTTCATGATAGCATTCATCCTCAAATGTTGATGGATGCTCTTTTGAAGTTCAACTTTCATCCACTGATGAACACCCCTTTGCCTCTAAACCACTGGGCAACTACCTTTGGAAACACCTTAGTAAATAACCCTACTTCGTGAGGCTCCTAATTTCGCGAAGCTCAAACAAGCCTTCGCAAAGCTCCTGCCTTTTTGCGAAGCACTCTCGTGAAGCACTCTCGCGAAGCACTCTCGCGAAGCACTCTCGGGAAGCACTCTCACGAAGCTCAAGTCATTGCAGAGCAAATTCCCTCACGAAGCCCACTGATCCAACGTGGAGCTCGCAACTTTCGCAGAGCTATAATAATCGTTGCGAAGCTCTTCTTTCACGAAGCGCGCGGGCTACGCGAACTACCTTCGCTAAATGAGAGCGAAAGATCTTCTTTGAAAATTATCTCTACTTCGCTCGAGGGGGTCGAACTCTATTTATTGGCAATTCCACCGACCCTACAACTTTCCACGAAAAGTCAATGCCACTTCAGCTCAAATCGCGAAGCTCCGAAGTTCCCGCCGGAATTCTCTCAAAATCACGAAGCACTACAGCAATTTTCTGATCGCGGAGCTCATCGCAATCACAGAGAATCCCGTCAATTCCTTCGCGCCTTTGCTGTGAATCTCCCTCACAATGCCATTCATCGTCGCGAAGCTACCTTGCAATGCCCTTCACCGCCGCAATGCGCTTCAGCCTCTGTCGTTCGCAAAGCTTGTCGTAATCGCGAAGAATCACCGCCTCCACTCTTCTGGTATTCGCGAAATCCAAACCATGAAGCTTTTCATTGTGAAATTCATGACTTTTCCATATTAAAATATGATCTTCACGGAAATACACATTTCACAATGCTCACCAACCTCCAAATTTTGGACCCCAAAAATTTGGAAAACACTAGAAAAAAGTGCCACCATGTACTGCTCTTTTGTACCGCCTCCAGATTGTCCTTTCCTTTGTCATCTTTCTTTTGTCAACATTGATTGTCAACAACTTCTTTGGAACTCGACAATTTCTTCATGGAAACCTGCTTTGTCAACCAACACAATCAACCCAAAAATATTACAATGTTAACTTGAGGGATTTTTTCCCAACATGTTCCAACACATCATGTGATGCCTAGATGGCTGACTTGGTGTGTATAGGGATTACATACCCATTAGTCTATGTGGTGGTACACACCATGTCTAGAGGATTACACATTGTGTACACTATGGTAGATGGATCAACGTGTATAGAGATTACTCACCAAAGAGCCCATGTGGCCCCTACATTCCATGTATGGAAGGGTACATGTATTGTACTTCAGAATGTGCATGAGCATGGATAGATGACACATATTGAGTATCATCCCATCCCCCTACATGTCATGTGACTTGGAGTACACAATAATGGGTTAGAATACAAGGGTAAAAGAAGGAATCACACCGAGTTCCAGTCATCCATCTAAATACTATGTTCCCCTTTGTGACATTCCATGTATTTTTTGGAAATGAATTCCACGTGAGTGTGAGTTATAGGGTGTTACAAGATTAGTGAGACATGTTTTGTACCCACAATGGACTTGTCAGTTACTCCTTCAAGGGAAATTTGGATCCATTTTATTCTTAGTTCATATCTAGTATAATATTGTTTGTTTTCCCTTGATCAGTTTCAGTATGAATCAGTGTTGCTGGGGTGTATTCCCTTGGGCCATTCTTATGAGGGTACTGTGTGTAATCATGTCCTCAATATAGGATTGTGACCCCTTTGAGGGATTATTCTCATATATAGTTTTTGAATCCCTCAATGATGATTGGGTTAGAATCCTTTATTGGTTTCTCTACTCCAGTAAGGGTTCATGGAATTGGAATTACCAATATACATGGGAATTTATCCCCTACATAGAGGGTTATTCCAAATTAGGTCTACGATGTCCCCCACGATCCCTAGGTGTGATCCCTAATATGTGTATCTATGTCTATATATTCTAATGGGGTGTATTTCAATCAAGTATGTATCTCATATGATTCCTCTCAGTTTCCTTCGTTCTTATTCATGGTGAGACCTGACAAGAATGACATCTTAGATGGATTCCATTAGGTGGAACCCAGTGGGTCAGGTAGTGATAGAATGGTATTAGATAAGTTCCATTCTAGGATTTATGTTTTGATTTTTTTTCTATCTTTGAGGTTTTTTTTGGAACTAGGGAAACAATGTTAATGTCTTTTGAGTTTTGTACTCGGTCCATGAACTCCAGTGTTAGTGTGGTGTCCAACTTATACATTCATTAGGATTTCGATAACCTTCTTTTTGACTCAACACATGTAGGAAGTGGTTGTAGGAAAAAATTCATTACATGAATCAAATAGTAACGGTTTGTGTTTTCCTAATCCTTCTTGAGTCGACTCCCAAGATATACTCTTTAGTAGTGGTATATCTTAATGATTTTCAAGATGCCTACATGAAGTCAGTTAGCTTGGATTTTAATCCAGTATGATTATGATGATTAGTTGACTTATGAGACCATAGTTCTTAAACCCATTCATGAGTTGTTTCCTCTAGGAAGGAATATATTAGTGATACTACCTATTGATCAGTGATAATATCCTTCAATGTTTTCGATGGGTGACTGAAAACATGTCAGGTAATTGATGGCTCCGTTAGGTCTGGGTGATGATATTCATTGGTTTATCATGTTATGTGAGTTCCAATGATATAGATCGCTAAGGTTATATTGTAATCCATAATTTTGGGCAGTGTATTATTAGATCTTGGATGTTTTGTGGGGTTTTTTTCTTGTGTGGACCCCAAATGATCATATGGATAGGCAGGAAACCATTCTTTATCATGAGAAGTAGTTATTCCCCACGGTACCAGATGATGGTGCACTGAAGTTGATGCACATCATTTTTTTAGAGTTAGAGATTTCCCAAGATTCATAATGATCTACACCCCCTTCTCAGGTGATAAATGACTTAAATGATCTTGTGGTGTGAGTTTACCACTTGGTTAGGACCCCTCTTAATGGTGGTCTAACCAGAAAATACATCTCTATGGAAGCGAAGGGTGTGATTAGAACCATAATTTAGTGATTATTGGTATGTCTTCACGTACTCAAGGAATAGGTATGCTTACCCCCACCAAGATACATTATTGTGACGTGATCCAAAATAGTGTGGGTGAGTTAGTGCTTCCAAAAATCACTACTAGAAAAACTACCTATACCCACGGTTCAAAACCGTGGGTATATCCCCCAAAACCGTGGGTATAGGCTATACCCACGGTTTTGGGAATAGTGGGAATAAATTTTCTTACACCGTTTCAATCCATCCTCCATGCTGTCAAAGTCTTCTTCCCACGGTTTAAAAATCGTAAGTAAAAATATGAGAAATCTGCAGCCGCTGGGACTTGAACTCGCGCCACACCACGACCTGAGGAATTATCCCAATGGACTCCACCACTTCATCCAAGGTACTTATATGAATATATATCTATATTTATAAATATATATTAATCTGCGAGCGTATTACGAAAAAAAGAAGTCAGAGGGTTTTGATCCCGCGTCAAATGCAGCATACTTAAACTGATCTAGCGCTTAACCAACTAAGCTAACTTGACTACGTCATTATAAATCTGTATTTTTAATTATATACTAATCCATGTCTTTGTATTAAAAAACTAAGTCAGCGGGATTCGATACCAAAGCCGCCGCAACAATTTCACAACACATAACCAACCAAGCCGCAGATTTAATTTGTTTATAAATTTCTATTAACTTATATATATTAGTTCAAATCGTGGGTATTAATTTTTCCCGCCAAATTCTTTTTTGTTTTCCTGTGCATTTTTTTTCAACTGGGTAAGCTATCCCCATAGTTAAAAAAAACCGTGGGGATAGGCCTTTGGAAAAAAATCTATCCCCACGGTTTTTCAAAAACCGTGGGGATAGGCCTTCAAATAAATACCTATACCGACGGTTTTACAAAACCGTGGGTATAGGCCTTCTAAAACCGTGATTATAGGTGACGAATACCCATGGTTTTCCGAAACCGTGGGTATAGGTTCCCACACTATACATATACCCACGATTTTCATAAACTGTGGGTATAGAGCAACCCTGTACCCAAGGTTTTGGGAAAAACCATGGGTATAGGTCTATTTTCCAGTACTGAATGGATAGTGAAGAGTTGTGGTAGATGATTTTCTTAAATTTTGTTTTTGAGGTCCTTATGATGTGTTGAGGTGTCAAAGGGATCCCTGGTTGAGGTGGATAGGTGTACATGGGAAAGGATAGCTTTAGGCAGCAGGATCTTTTGAACTAGAGCCTTTTTATGTGGTTAATGGTACAAAATATGTATTCCTTTATCTAGATTTTGTTTTAGTATAGATTAAAAAGCTACATTTTTTAAAATGTAAAACTTTTTTGAGACCTAGAAATTATAGTGGAGCCTTTATTTATTGAACCTTGTGTTCAAAGGCTCTTGTAGAGAGGTTCAGTAATCACACAGTTCTACTGATAGTGTGACTCGATTTTGGTAGGACAGTGAACCTATCATAGAACCTTCCCTTAGCAATAGAGAGACCCTATGATGTTTTCTTCAGTATTGACTAGTTTTTTACCTTCCATGATTAATTGGTTTCCACCAATTAATGAGGTAGATTTTTTGGTTAGTGGTATGATGTTTTCTTTATTTGGTGAGAAATATTACTAGGAAGAGAACGATGAGCTCATGTGTAAGAGGATGTCACTAATTTCTTATCAGTTATCTAGTATGGCCCTTAGGTTAGTGGATTCTATGAACTTTCAATTTCATATGGTACTGGAGTAATATCTAGGTTCCTTCCTTTAGGATGTTCCATAATTATCACCCAATAAAGTTTATTTTTACTCATATAATTTCACCTGAGATGGCCTGATATTTTCACTAGTATAGTGAATGGCCACATAGATTTGTAAGAGCTAAAGGTGCAGTTGGAAGATCTGTGAAGGTGGGGATTCATAAGACCTGGTGTATTTTTCCTAGGTAGCCCATTTTTATTCTCCTAGGAGTGGAATGGGAGTCTGATGTTAGGTGTGGGTTAACGTTACTTGAACCAAGTGACTATTACGGAGGAGTATCCACCCTTGAAAAGTGATGACTTCTTTGACTAGTGATTAGGGGAGAAGTGGTTCTAACAGTTTAAGCTCAGGATAGATTATCACTAACTATGTATTTTTTAGTAGATTATTCTTAAAGTGGATTCCAAATCCGCTATGATTTTTTTGAGTTCATGGTGATACCCTTTAGATTTATGAACACCCTAGTAGAGTTGTGGGACATGTAAACTGAATCCCTATATCTTCTTGGATCAATTATTGGTGGTCTATTTCATTTACATATTGGTATACTTAGTGTTATTATTGTAACACATGATATAATTTAGGATGGTTTAGAACATGCTCCACGATACTACCTTTTTGGAGAGAAGTCATAGATTTATATATGGATTAAAGAGTTTCAATTATTTGGATGTGTCTTTTTAGAAATCAGAGTGACAGTGGACCCAAAAATGGATGAGGTACTTCTAGATTGGGATACACATAATATAATGACCATATTAGAAAATTATCATAATGATGTTTTCTAGGAAATGTTGACGGGGAAGGTTATGGATTGGTTGACCTCTTTCTAATTGACCCATGAGGATGGGGATGGTGAAGAATACCAAAAGTTTATGTTTTTTACCCCTCCACTTATTTAGTGATTTAGGGAGGCACAACTTGGGGATATTGATTTTGAGATCTTCTATGACCAAATGTGAACTAGATATGATCCTAGTGTATTTTTTGAAGGTGGGAGTCACACTATCATTTTGAGGATGAACGATGACACCATTCATACTATGAAGGAAGGTGTTGAGGAGTTTTATTTTCCTTAGTAGTATATCTAGTTGTTTTTATAATTTATGAGGATCCTTTCAAATCCATTTGATTATCCAAGTATTTGGTAGAAAGTTTTAATGTTTAAATCTTATTTTCTCACCTATCTATAGGTGGGAATCAAGGTTCCTGGGTGGAAGTGGAAATGGTATGGTATAATTTTGGTTTTTTAGAGGGGGATTTCATGACCATAGAGAGGTCATGACACTATCTATATGATCATAGGGTGGATTTCAAAGTTTGAAAACTTCTTAACCCTCAGATAGAATATCTTAGTGGATAGTTTTGGATACTTGAGCATATAAAAGATAGTTTGGATTCATGGAATTCTTGAAAGGATCATTTAAAACCATTACTATTACACCACCTCATGATTATGGAGAGGATATATGAGGCTGTTGGGATGAGGTTGTGGTTGAGTACATTATTTATACCTCAGTCAGATGAACATCTAAAACAAACCATTTGGGTTTAGGTGTACATTCTTTCGATCAACATAAAATTTATAGGTCATAGCTGGGGGATCATATACCATCGGTAGAGTTTAAGTATACTAACATCTACCGCTACACCATTGGTGTAGTTCCATTTGAGGCCATGTTTTGGAGACCCTATCAGTCACCATTATACTGGTTAGATCCTATAGGAGACAGTTCATATTAATCCATAGTTAGTGTTAGCAATGGTTGTAAAGGATACATATCATCTACAGACAGATGAGAACTACCTAGTAATGTTAGGAGTTCTTTGTGGACCAATGAATATGGCCTTTATAGTTTTAGGATAAATACCATCTATTCCTAAAGGTATTACCCCAGTGAGATTGTAGAGATTTGGCCAAGTGGAAAGTTATCTCTCAAGATCATAGGCCCTTTCATCAGATACTACATTGAATTTGTGAGGGGGTATTGTTTGACCATGTGATCATAGTCGGACATGATGTTAGATTTATTCCACATATCATAGATGGGTAGATATATGAAATACTATTTTCATGGTTTCAACCGAGGTGAGATAGAAATTAAGGGTAGAGTTACATTTTCTAGTTGCTTGGTGTCATTTGAGATCTCGTGGCATTGAGAACTGGTTGGAGAATACCCTTCATGGGAATGTTATCCACTTAGGTGTGGGTTTTTTTATAGAATAATGAATCTTTGAGGAGATCATAGGAGTGGGTGACCAAGTTGAGAGCTCATTATTCTCACTTACAAGTAGGTTTTCACTTTATAGAATGAAAATATTTTGAGGTGGGAGAATTTAACAACTTGGTTTTTTAGTAAGAATTTTGAATATTTTAAGTAATATTTCTAGAGCCAGTCATAGAGATGACATGATATTCTAAGGCACTATGTTCCATATTTTTTATATAATAAAAATATTAAATATATTAAATCATACACATGATGTTTTTGTAAGTGTCGAAATAAATCCCAAACAGAGTCTCAAATTGAAAATATGATACCACCCTTGAGTCCAAAATGTTGGATTTACCCTAGGCATGACCTATCCCTTTTCATTATCTATAGTTTGCTTAAAAATTGTTCATGGGTGGAATTATAAATTTATTTATTTATTTATCTAGACCTAGATCCCTCTATTTAATACCTATTATATATAATCCCTAAGTTTTTTCACATAAACCATAGGTATTGAGAGGATAGAGTGTGGTGTATCTTTGAACGATGTTGGGATCATGGATTGATGATTGGAGTACCGTAGGGATCGCCAATGAAAATGGAGTTTGTGGATCTCTCCAATGATAAAAACACATATTCATTCTTCATCAATGATCATTAATACATTGAGGTAGTATATTTGTTTTCTATGGTTTATTTCCTCATTTTTTATCACATGATGTTTGTGAATCGAATCCACCAACATATTCATTCATGATTCGATCATTTTTCTGGTACGGGTTTAAATTCTAGGATTTGGGGATTTGATTTTACTGATTATTATTTGTTATAAATACATCAATATAATGGAAAGGGGTCATGGATAAACCAATAAATGCTCAAGTTTAATCCCTCATGTGTTTATTTTGTTCAACTATCTCCCCATTAATTGTACATTCATCATCAACATCTCATTTGGATGGCAGATCAACAGAAACCCAGTAATCATTAATTGTGCCATTGTTCTTTGGCACAATGGATTGATACCATGATTTCAGGATTGATAGCAGATGATTTGATGAAGGTGCGATGGTAGCGATGTTGGATCATGAATGTAACGATGTTCTTCAAGTACCATTTGGCATTAGGTGATGTATGATGCAACGGGATCAGTTCTCGAGTTAATGATGCATCTATAATACATCCACAAAATTACAAGGCATGGTCAGACCTATATTCATGACTATTTGTGATATTAAATTTAGAATAGGTGAAATTTAAAAGGAGAGTGAATCCACATGAAGGAACCAAAGATTCTAGAAAAATCCCATCTACACACCATGTTGTCTAAAAGGCCACACAAACCATGTGGTGCCCTCCATGATTTTGTTTGGGTTTGTGTTGAGTTAAATATAACACGCCGTGTAGTGGTCCTACACATCATGTGATGACTGTTCATATGGCTCGGTATATATAAGGAGTACACAATTGGGAGTACATGTGACCCCATATGATGTTTTGTTTGATCAAACACCAACTGTTCGAGAACTCTCAGCATGTATAGGGAGTACACTCCTAACAATACATGTAATGATATGTGTCATGTATAGAGGATCGCATGTCATGCACAACCTCGAAGACATCTCGATGTATATAGGGAGTACATTCTCAGGAGAACATGTGGCCCCTATATTCCATGTATAGTAGGTGACACTCCATGTACCTAATAAAGTACATGGACATGGGAAGATGTCACACACTGAGTGTTGTCTAAGCCCCCTACATGCTATGTGACTTGGAGTACACATGCATAGGTCAGAATACATGGGAATGGGTAGGTTCCCTTTCGAGTTTCATTCATCAATGTACACACTATGTTCCCATGTGTGACATGCCATGAATTTTTTGAAATAAATTTCATGTGAGTGGGAGACATGGGTAGTGCCAGGATTAGAGAGACATGTCTCTTACCCATATGGGACACGTTATGTACTTTTTGAAGAGTAGGTTGGATCCCTATTTCTTATCAATTCAACTCTAGTATGATCTTGGTTGTTTTCCCTTGATTTATCTCATTACGTACCAGTGTTGGTGGGGTGTGTTCCCTTAGTCCATTTCTACGAGGGTACTGTATACCACCACATCTTTATCATAGTATTGTTACCCCTCTATAATCTTGGTCTCATATAGATTTTCTGAATTCATCTACGAGTATTGGGGTGGAATCATCTATCATATCTTCTACCCTATGTAGGGTTCATGAAATCATAATGATCAATATACATAAGAATTGATCCTTACTTATAATGTTATTTTAGATTGGGTTTATGGTCTCCCCCATGATCCCTGGGTGTGATCCCCTATTAGTGTATTGATATTGGTTCCTTCTGATGAGGTGTATCACAATCAAGTGTGTATATCAAATTAATCAGGTTAGTTTAATTTTTGGTTCTTTTTCGAGAGACCCAATGATCATGGTATCTCATTTGGATGCCATCGATGTGATCAGACTCATGGTTTGTGTTCTCTTAAATGAGTGCTACCTGAAATGTCAAGATAAATCCTAGGTTGTATTTGTGGTTATGACCATACCTTGAGATACAGTTTTTATCATGAGTACATAATGGGTTTTTTATCATATGTGTCATATTCTATTTTTCCTTACTTGTAATGAGACAACCACTCTTGATATTTTATGTTTTGTGATTTTGGGGTGTCCTACTAGGGTATTGTTATACTCACCCTTACATGGAATCTACATGTATGTGTCATGTCTTATATAAATGATAGGACTTTTGAAAGAGTACTAGGGGGACCAAGAGTAGGAGTAGAATAGTTTGGGCTAGATAGACCAAGGTGTATACCACTGTTTCATTTGACAGTAGTCCCCTCCTTCATAGCAAGTTATAATTAATTCTTTGAAATTTTAGTGGGCTTTTATATATCCCTTTATGCTTTCTGATACTTTTTTCATACTACGATTGTGGGATATAGATGTATTCATCAATTTTTGTATCAATCGATTTTCTTTTAATCATTTTATGGTCTTGGAGATGTTTGTGTGTGTAGGTACCTTTTCATAAGGCCTCACATGTGTCTGATATTCCTACTCAGTGCTAGTCACCAGCCCCTAACCTATTAGAGGTGGGAATGGGGTGTCT
The DNA here is from genome assembly GCA_963277665.1 of Viscum album. Lineage (NCBI taxonomy): Eukaryota > Viridiplantae > Streptophyta > Magnoliopsida > Santalales > Viscaceae > Viscum > Viscum album. The sequence continues at coordinate 900,052,477 of OY728166.1, read as the reverse complement.
CGCTTGGATTACTATCAGCTAAGTAGACCCTAGTGGGTCGGGTCATTAAATTTTTCATTCCATGGAGAAGATAGAAAAACATCCATTTAGTGTTAAATATGTAAGATAGGATTATAATAGGATGTATATAAGGCAGTTTCAAGTTGACTTTGTTGAATAGAAAACAACTAGAATTTACATTCTCGATCGCATTTTTTTCAGGGATTTAAGTTTATGTATATTAATAAGGAGAAATATATCAATAAATGGGATTAGTTGGAAACTTATTTAAAGGATCTCATTCAAAATTATTTATAGTAGAATAAATTCTTTATTTCTTAAACTCTTCATAGCATGCATGGCTCCGACACATTTAAATTTCTTTAGAATAGATTGAAAATATTCATTTATATCTAATATTATAATTTTTTGTGACATTATTGTTAGGTTTCCATTCAAACATTAAAGTTATTTTTCTTCAAAATGGAAAAAAAATTAATTTTCTTGAGTGATTTGGATTTCAGAGCTTAGGGCTGGGTATGTTTTTATTAATTAACTTTATTCCATTCATAATAAACATTTTATATATTTAAAAATATATATTTAAAGAGTTTTTTTTTTGGATTTTTTTTACTTTACTCTACTTAAGTAGGAATAAAAAATTTATACTTAACTGATTATAGGATTTATTATGGAATAATATTTCTAGTTCACATAAATGAAAGAAGGATTTGGAAAATAAAAGGTCATAATTATAGAATGAATTGATTTAGAAACATAATGTCGTGAACTTATATCTTCTTTATGAAAGTAATAATAGTTAGTAAGATGGATATTAATAATTTTAATGGGTAATTCATCGTTTTATTCTTTTATTCTATATTTCCTTAAACCCTTTTGATAGTTGAATTTCTATTTTAGAGGTATATCTCATGGTAGATAGGTTCTATGAAATCTTTCAATAATAGAATATTAGAGGTTGTAGTGAGATTCTTGAACCACAATTCATGAGTGTGTATAGATTCTTTCACTTGAATGTAGTAATCTATGGGATTAGAAGGTGGGATCACGAGCATCCTATTCCTCCTTGGGTTTATGGGGTAGTTTCTTTATATAGGTTTAACTTTGTTAGGAAGGTCACTCTATTAGTTGTACATTTTTAGGTGGTTATTTTACTAGAAATTAATTTATATAATAATTATTTATTCAATATTTGTGTGATTAAATATTTTTTTCCCTTAATTCATGTTTGTGTTTTGGTAGTGGATAAATCCTTGTTTGATAGGTATGTACTGGGAATGTTTGGGTTTATTGTAGTTTGTTTCCTTCCTGGTTTGAATTTAATTCTTGAGGATAAGAATAATTTTAGAGTTATATAATTTAATTTAATATAATTACAAGACTATTAATTTACATATTTTGGGGGTTTTGGAGGTGTCAGGATAAGATTTTAGGTATAGTGTTATTCTTGGAAAAAGGGTTTTAGCTATAGTTGTGTTTTATTATAACACCCCAAGATTTTACGAAAAATATTCTTTTTAATTTCATTAATGTCTTGTGTTTTATGCTACACCAAGATTACCTTGCGCTATACGCAACACCGTATTAGATTGCAGTATATGCAACACTATTCTTGGATCGTGTTACACAAAATTTTGATAATAGTTATTCTACGCAACATTGAGTATATATATATATATATATATATTCAATGTAAAAATGAAATATGGTTGGATTATATTATAAGAAACAATGAAGGATTCTTGTACAACACGCAACCCTGACTTGGCTTGCATTACATGCAATCACGACCTTCCTCGATAGCGTGTATTGTACGCAATACCGGGTTTTACTAAACAATGATATATTATTATAATATTATTATGAACTAGCTGTTATGAATATTATTAACTAAATTTTTAATTTTATAACATTATTATTCATCTTACACATTTTCTAGAACATGTTATAAGAACCAAATAAATTTTTCGGGTAAAATAAGAATTTTTCAAAAAATGCAGCTTTGCTTCCTTTTGATGGCGCACCCACATTAAATATAATTTTTGACATGTTTATAAGTTCAATTTGACAAAATAAAATTTTTCTTTGGAATCAAGAAATAAACATTTACTTTGGATAAATTTTTCATATTATTCTGGTAACTTTCATATTTTGATAAATAGTAAAAACACGCTATATTTTAATTAAAAACAACATTTTTCATCACAATAATTTATATGGTTAAATTATAATATTGAATGGTTTTAAAGTATAAATAAAATATTTTTTACCATTTAATATAATTTAAGTCATTATCATTAATTTTACATTGAATTTGTAGGTTAAATCAATTCAATCTTTTGCAATGTTTTAATCAAAAACTCGTTTTCATTCGACAACAGGATTAATTTTAATTTAATTTTTGAAACTTTTTTGTATTTAATTTTAAAAAATGGACTCTATATTTGGAATCAGTGGGTCGAAATTATGTTAATAGGCTACTTTTTATTTCTGGGAATTATGAATAGTAACTACGGTAAATTGTATTTACCATAGTTAAAGGTAAATCGGGTAATTAAGGGTAAATATAATATTATAAACTTATCCTAACACATGCCAAAATTCTATTTTATGGATAAAGGTAGACCCATATCACCTAAGGGTTGGATTAGATTCATTTTATGGACTTTTTACTATGAAAATAATTTAATTATTATTAAAACCAAAGAAAGTGACAACATGTCACTCTCTTAAATCTTATAAGTATAACAATTTTAATTTAGTGATAAACATCATAAAACTTCGAACATGAATAGTTTAAAGAAATCTAATAAAATTATCTATATCATGATAATTTATTTAAAATTTTTAGGGATTAAATAATTGTCATTAATGGTGATACATTAATGGTGCAGAAATTATTTATTAAGTGAAAAATCAGTAATATAGTTTTTATTGAAATAATAATACTCATTAAAAGGCCCACAAACCTGACCAAAACTTATTGGTAGTGTATATATACACCTTAATCATCCAACTACCTAATATATAACCGTTTGGAGTCTTATAAATGTGATTATGACACTTATATTATTTTATTTTAAATGATGCCAAAGTTGTCACCTTCATAATTTAATAAATATAACAATTTAAATATTATTATTTTAAGATGATAAATTCGAGTAAAAGTTTAATTGTGAAATTTAATAGATTTATCTTCATTTTAGTATTTTATTTTTAATTTTTATGCAACAAATGAGTATATTAAATAATTATACAAAAATGTTGTAGTAATTATTTTATTAAGAGATAAACCAAATAAACAGTTTTAAAAATAATAAAATAAATATTATATGAACTATTTATTGTTCTCCACTAATTTTAGAGATACATATGACCTTTTATGAATCTATTAAAGCTTTTATTTCGAACATATCTTATGTATATATTTTATTTAAATTCAAATAAATGAATAGTATCAAAATTGACACTATTGTTATTTTATAAAAATAACATATTATAAAATTTTTTAAAAATTACAAAAATATTTAAAAATTATAAAATTAAATTTATATGGTATAAAATGTTATAAAGTATCCAATTATGGAAAATTCACAACAAATAAGTAATTATTTTTTATAATTTAAAATTTAGAATTTTATTACCACAAATAAAATTTAATTGATTAAATAAGGATAAATCAAGTTGATAATGTTAAAAATAAATTCCTAACATCTCTAAATTTTATTGGTTGATGCGATTACAACCCTATCTCATCTAATATTTGAATATGAGTCATTTTTTGAGGTTTTTAAGTGGGGTTAAATTTATTATAAATTAATATTTTTAAGATTTCCAAAGGTGCCCCTCTCCTCCCTTATAAAAGGGCACCTCCTCCCTCCCTTCCTCACACAAATTTGAGCCTTCAAGCTCGTAAAACACCTGCCAAATTATCTTATCCACTTCCCTAGAAACATCCTAGAGGTCCTGGTCTTCTTCAAAGACCAATTTTAGTGCCCTAAGTGGAGGTCTCAAAGAGGCGTTTCAAAGAAGAGGTAATGTCTGTTACTGATTATTTCAACTTTATTTCTTCTTCTACTTCTTCTTATTTAGTTGTTTCATTATGAAATAATAACATCAGTATCAATCATATACTGATATGTTATTATAAGTATGAAACAACCCTATTTCACCATCTATCCATCCTACGGAAAACGAAATCATTGCGCGTGCGTACGTACGGAATACCGTCTCCACACCGTGGTGTAATTTGTTTTTCCAACAACACCTTACTTGGATGGGTATAATGGTGTAAAGAATAACTATACACACTTATTATAACATAATACTGATTATGATATATTGTATCATCCTATCCAATTCAATTCAATAATTATGGGAACGATATCATCGCTCGTGCGTACGTACGGACTACCGTCTCCACGACGCGATGAGATTCATTCTCCATGTTAACCATTTAATAATGATTATAAAGTATGTATAAGAAATAATAATGAAATATATTACATTACAAAGCTACTGTATTTATGTATATATATATATATGTATGTCATCTACTTAATTCCAAGAAACGAAAACAGCGTTCATGCGTACGTACGGCCTACCGTCTCCATGAACGGTGTATTTATTTTCATTTATCGATAAACTATATATATGTATATTCTGAATATATATTATATACAAATCATGTTTTATATTCTGGAATTATGTAATCATTATCTAATTAATCATATGAATAATTACAAGTCAAAACACGGACGACAAATGAGACGATTTTACCCAAAACACTCTTTAACATGGAATTTACAAAAGAACGGGTAATATAAAGTCATAAGTAAACCATATATGATATCATAACAATGAATATGATTCTGTAATAATTCAATGAAATTATTTAAATCATTATACAGGAGGTTCGGATATATATGAAGCATATCGAACATAAGGTAAGGGATAATTTTACAAATCTCATTTTTATCCGAGATTTCTTATTCATAAGTATTTACTAGGGTTATTTCTATCATCCATGTCCATGTTTTATAAAAGTGTTTTCATGTATGTTTAAAGTCATTTTTACCCATTTTTTGACTTTTACTACATGGTATGTATGGAATCTTTCTATTACGAGGTACTTTTTGACTTTTTCGGCAAAAGTACGAGAAGAATGTTTTTTTAACTTATACGGCACGAACAGATTTTTATGGTTTTATAAAGCCTTATTTTTATGAAGCCTCCTCCAAAATATTTCATGACTATTTTCAACAAAATCCTTTTCTTTTAAAATTGCAAGAAATTTTGTAAAAAGAGAATGATTTTGAAGAAGAAAGGATATTTTCCTCAAGAATTCATTTCAAGTGTTTTATCAAAACCATTTTCCATCTAAGATGAAATTATTTCATATGTCTATGTTTCAAGTATAATGTCTCTATGATTTACATGGTTTCACTTTTCTTATGATGAAATGATATCCATTTGTTTTATATGGATTATGTTATGATGGAATGATGTTTATGAAACGCATTTTATTCTTTGGGTTATGATGAATGTTTTAAGTTTATTTTGTGGCACAAGTAAGAATGATTTCATTATGAGATGGGTGAGACCTATATCTCCCTCCATTGCATTGGGTAAAGATTTATATCTCATGAGATAGACATGGCTGGAACAGAATGTTAAACCGGTTCAGTAATACAGGACTGGAACGAGGAGTGAACTCGATTCAGAATGGGACTTTGTCCACTAAGATGGTCCTGGCAGCAATGCCTTGGCTAATATGGAAATCATATCATGTGATTAATGGTTTCCACAATTACATGTTTTATTCCCACTCTATTTTACCATTATTAATGTTTCTTTATGGTCTATACCTTAAGTACTTCCATGTTTTATGTCATTGCTCAAGCTTTTGATGTTTAAACATTATGTTCATGTTTTTAAGTTCAAATGTATATAGTATGTTTTATTTTATCCATGATTACCCTTATTGATCATTTGATCTCACCCCTTTTATGTTTTCTTTTCCCCAGGATATAAAGAAAGGTTTTAGGTAAGAAAAAAAGGGGAAGATCTTTACTGGGAGATGTTGAAGATCTTTCACCACGATTAGAAGATTTTATTCCGAGTTTCCAAAGACACTAAACTATTACGATCCTTTTGTGTCTGTTTCTATTATGTATTAAGTATTCCGCAAAAGTAATTTAATTTCCATGTACGTCATGCTTCGGGTCTCTACAGTTGGTATCAGAGGAATGGTTTAGTCAACCTTTGGAAACTAGGATGTGAGAACTTTAGTGAGATCCCTAGAGATATGTCTAAGGTATGTCTAAGGATGTCCCTAAGGTTAAGTATACGTATAGGTTATAGTCCTAGAATTTTTCTAACGATCTTAGAATTTAAACTAATATGTTAGATATTGAGGGTACTTCCCCTTTACTATGTTGTTTTCCCTAGCATGAATTTTGCCTCTCACACTATTCTTTTTGGGTTTTAGAAAATGGCTGGAAATAGGAAGATTCACAATAATGGAGGATATGACGGACAATGGAATGATGTTCTTCATGAGCAACCAAATGAAACGGGATTTGGATGTCCAAACATCATTATTATGCCGAATCAGCAATCTCATAATATGATCAATAAACTCATATTTGGTAAGTTTCCTGACTCGTCTAATAAGAGAAATATGGAGTTTCATGGTAATCATAGAGGAAAGAAAGTTCAATTTCCCCTATGAAAATAATGTGGGAAGAGGCATCAAGGAGAATGTTTCAAAGGAACTAAAAGATGGTTTGGGTGTGGAAAAGAAGGACATAAAGCCAGTAAGTGCAAAGGAAAAGGTTCAGTTGACACCATGGATAAGGATAATGGTATTTCTACGACATCAACAATGGTTAAATGTTTTAAATGTGGAATATACGGGAATTATGCAAACCAATGCCCTAAGGGAAAGTCTCGTGAAGATAATCAGTATGGTCGTATAGGTAGTATTTATGTTGATGATGATGAAGAGACTACAAATGATATGTGAGATGAAAGAATTGTTGAAGCTCAGTCAACGGTTTAAGAAGGCAGTGGAATGATTAAATGTTTATCAAGTGTAATGTTGTATAAGTAATCTCATGGTACTATGGAATAAAGAGACATCTAAGGATTGTTACACTGTTGTCTTTCCTTAAGTTTTGAAAGTGTATGATGAATGGTACCAGTAACCATGAAAGGTTATTCAGATATTTTTGGAAAGTAGATGATATGCGCATAATGAAGGGATAAGTATAAAATTAAATGTTTGATAGTATTCATGAGATCATGACTGATATAAGGAGAAGGTTATATCATGGTTTGAGAAAATAGAATTTTTGGATTTTGGTATGTGGAAAGAGTTAACTTTTGACAGAATTTATGTTTTCACTAAGGTTTAATGGGTATTTATTTTTCAAGAGAATACATGATTAAGGTATTCACATGGTTGGAATGAGACCAACAAGATATTTGGGGGATAAATGATGGTTGTTTGATGACATTTCAAGTAATCATTTTCTTTATACTATGAGCTTGGACCGAAGTATTTTAGATAAGCCTAAAGATTGGAATGGATTATGTTGGACATAAGTTAGTATTGTTTTAGGATAGAACTTTTTTGATATTATTGATGGGATGTTATGGTAATGTAGTTTTAGAAAAAGTACAACCTGCAGGACTGGCAACAACCCATCTCATCGGACAAGGCTGTGGGAATCGAACCCACAACCGAAGTGCGACTGGCCTTTATCACCTACCACTGGCCTACAGGAAGTCCCTGGTTAGTAGAAACTAGTTTTATTTTATTACGCGGTATGCTATATGAAGTATAAGTTCATTCTTGGAAACGTACACGATTAACCTCACCATAGATGGACTTATGTATATTTGATAACTTTTTCTAACTTTTTGTTTAAAACAGATGGAATGACCCATCATTCTATCACATGATCTATTAACACTTCATGAATAACAAATTCAACTTCATTTCTTTAAGAGATGAAGTGGAAATTGTTCAAAGCACGAACAACAGTGAGATTTTACCAAAATAAAGTAAGTATTTATTCTAATTCAAATTCTTCAAATTTAGGGAAATGATCTTGAAAACCAAAAATGTTTTCCTAGTGCCCTTATATCCGATGAATCAGATGGTACCCTAGATCATCACAAATTTATGGCTTTGTGATTGTTGGATTTTTCATAGCCATGTTCTCTACCACTCTCCATCAGAACATGACGGTTAGATTTCTCTTCCATATCCATATTTTCACCTATGTTCGCCTATGTGGAAACCCAGTGATTAGTTAATTTGGGTAACCGTTACATTTCATACTTTAGTTTTTAAAGCCAAGTTTTGGTATTCCTTTTTACGATGTGGGTTTCTATTAAAGAAACTTTTGAGTAGTAAACCATTTATAACCCCGACGAATTTCAAGGGCGAAATTCATTTTAAGTGGTGTAGAATGTAACACCCCAAGATTTTATGAAAAATATTCTTTTTAATTTCATTAATGTCTTGTGTTGTATGATACACCAAGATTACCTTGCGCTATACGCAACACCGTATTAGATTGCAGTATACGCAACACTATTCTTGGATCGTGTTACACACAATTTTGATAATAGTTATTCTACACAACATTGAGTATATATATATATATATATATATATATATTCAATGTATAAATTAAATATGGTTGGATTCTGTTATATGAAATAACGAAGGATTCTTGCAAAACACGCAACCCTGACTTGGCTTGCATTACACGCAATCACGACCTTTCTCGATAGCGTGTGTTGTACGCAATACCAGGTTATACTAAACAACGATATATTATTATAATATTATTATGAACTAGCCGTTATGAATATTATTAACTAAATTTTTAATTTTATAACATTATAATTCATCTTACACATTTTCTAGAACATGGTATAAGAACAAAATAATTTTTTCGAGTAAAATAAGAATTTTCCAAAAAAATGCAGTTTTGCCGCCTCTTGATGGCGTACCCACTTTAAATATAGTTTTTGAAATGTTTATAAGTTCAATTTTACAAAATAAAATTCTTCTTTGGAATCAAGAAATAAAAATTTGCTTTGGATAAATTTTTCATATTATTCTGGTAACTTTCATATTTTGATGAATAGTAAAAACACGCTATATTTTAATTAAAAACAACTTTTTCCATCACAACAATTTATATGGTTAAATTATAATATTAAATGGTTTTAAAGTATAAATAGAATATATTTTTACCATTTAATATAATTTATGTCATTATCATTGTTTTTACATTGAATTCGTAGGTTAAATCAATTCAATCTTTTGCAATGTTTTAATCAAAAACCCGTTTTCATTCGACAACGAGATTAATTTTAATTTCATTTTTGCAACTTTTTTGTATTTAATTTTAAAAAATGGACTCCATATTTGGAATCATTGGGTCGAAATTATGTTAATAGGCTACTTTTTATTTTTGGGAATTATGAATAGTAACTACGGTAAATTTTATTTACCATAGTTAAAGGTAAATCGGGTAATTAAGGGTAAATATAATATTATAAAATTACCCTAACACATGCCAAAATTCTATTGGATGGCTAAAGGTAGACCCATATCACCTACGGGTGTATTAGATTCATTTTATGGACTTTTGACTATGAAAATAATTTAATTATTATTAAAACCAAAGAAAGTGACAACATGTCACTCTCTTAAATATTATAAGTATAATAATTTTAATTTAGTGATAAACGTCATAATACTTCGAACATGAATAGTTTAAAGAAATATAATAAAATTATCTATATCATGATAATTTATTTAAAAATTTTAGGGATTAAATAATTGTCATTAATGGTGATACGTTAATGGTGCAGAAATTATTTATTAAGTGAAAAATCAGTAATATAGTTTTTATTGAAATAATAATACCCATTAAAAGGCCCAAAAACCTGACCAAAACTTATTGGTAGTGTATATCTACACCTTAATCATCCAACGACCTAATATATAACCGTTTGGAGTCTTATAAATGTGATTATGACACTTATATTATTTTATTTTAAATGATGCCAAAGTTGTCACCTTCCTAATTTAATAAATATAACAATTTCACTATTGTGATTTTAAAATGATAAATTCGAGTAAAAGTTTTATTGTGAAAGTTAATAGATTTATATTTATTATAGGATTTTATTTTTAATTTTTATGCAACAAATTAGTATATTAAATAATTATATAAAAATTTTGTAGTAATTATTTTATTAAGAGATAAACCAAATAAATGGTTTTAAAAATAATAAAATAAATAATATATGAACTATTTAATGTTCTCCACAAATTTTCTAGATACATATGACCTTTTATGAATCTATTAAAGCTTTTAGTTCGAACATATCTTCTGCATATATTTTATTTAAATTCAAATAAATGAATAGTTTTAAAATTGATACTATTGTTATTTTATAAACATAACATATTATAAAATTGTTTAAAAATTACAAAAATATTTAAAAATTATAAATTTAAATTTATATGGTATAAAATGTTATAAAGTATCCAATTATTGAAATTTCACAACAAATAAGTAATTATTTGTTATAATTTAAAATTTAGAATGTTATTACCACAAATAAAAATAAATTGATTAAATAAGGATAAATCAAGTTGATAATGTTGAAAATAAATTCATAACATGTCTAAATTTTATTGTTTGATAATCATACAACCCTATCTCATCTAATATTTTAATATTAGTCATTTTTGGAGGTTTTTAAGTGGGGTTAAAGTTATTATAAGTTAATATTTTTAAGATTTCCAAAGGTGCCCCTCTCCTCCCTTATAAAAGGGCACCTCCTCCCTCCCTTCCTCACACCAATTTGAACCTTCAAGATCGGCCAGCACCTGCCAAATTATCTTATCAACTTCCCCAAAAACATCCTAGAGGTCCTGGTCATCTTCAAAGACCAATTTTAGTTCCCTAAGTGGAGGTCTCAAAGAGGCGCTTCAAAGAAGAGGTAATGTCCGTTACCGATTCTTTCAACTTTATTTCTTCTTCTAATTATTCTTATTTAGTTGTTTCATTATGAAATAATAACATCAGTATCACTCATATACTGATATGTTATTATAAGTATGAAACAACCCTATTTCACCATCTATCCATCCTACGGAAAATGAAATCACTGCGCGTGCGTACGTACGGAATACCGTCTCCACGCCGTGGTGTAATTTGTTTTTCCAACACCACCTTACTTGGATGGGTATAATGGTGTAAAGAATAACTATACACACTTATTATAACATCATACTGATTATGATATATTTTATCATCCTATCCAATTCAATTCAATAATTATAGGAACGATATCATCGCTCGTGCGTACGTACGGACTACCGTCTCCACGACGCGATCAGATTCATTCTCCATGTTAACCATTTAAGAATGATAATAATTTATATATAAGCAATAATAATGAAATATATTACATTAAAAAGCTACTGGATTTATTTGTATATATATATAAATGTATGTCATCAACTTAATTCTAAGAAATGAAAACAGCATTCATGAATATGTACGGCCTACCGTCTCCATGAACGGTGTATTTATTTCCAATTATCGATCTACTATATATATGTATATTCTGAATATATATTATATATAAATAATGTTTTATATTCTGGAATTAAGTAATCATTATCTAAGTAATCATATGAATAATTACAAGTCAAAACACGGACGACAAATGAGACGATTTTACCCAAAACACTTTTTAACATGGAATTTACAAAAGAACGGGTAATATAAAGTCATAAGTAAACCATATATGATATCATAACAATGAATATGATTCTATAATAAGTCAATGACATTATTTGAATCATTATACAGGAGGTTTAGATACATACGAATCATATTGGACATAAGGTAAGGGACAATTTTGCAAATCTCATTTTTATCCGAGATTGCTTATTCGTAAGTATTTACTGGGGTTATTTATATCATCCATGTCCATGTTTTGTAAAAGTGTTTTCATGTATGTTTAAAGTCGTTTTTACCCATTTTCGACTTTTACTACATGGTATTTATGGAATCTTTCTATTACGAGGTACTTTTTTACTTTTCCGACAAAAGTACGAGAAGAATGTTTTTTAACTTATACGGCACGAACGGATTTTTATGGTTTTATAAAGACTTATTTTTATGAAGCCTCCTCCAAAATATTTCATGACTATTTTCAACAAAATCCTTTTATTTAAAAATTGCATGACATTTTGTAAAAAGAGAATGATTTTGAAGAAGAAAGGATATTTTCTTCAAGAATTCATTTCAAGTGTTTTATCAAAACCATTTTCCATCTAAGATGATATTATTTCATATGTGTATGTTTCAAGTATAATGTATCTATGATTTACATGGTTTCACTTTTCTTATGATGAAATGATATCCATTTGTTTTATATGGATTATTTTATGACGGAATGATGTTTATGAAACCCATTTTATTCTTTGGGTTATGATGAATGTTTTAAGTTTATTTTGTGGCACAAGTAAGAATGATTTCATTATGAGATGGGTGAGACCTATATCTCCCTCCAATGAATTGGGTAAAGATTTATATCTCAGAGATAGACATGGCTGGAATGGCAAGTTAAACCGGTTCAGTAATACCGGACTGAAACGAGGAGTGAACTCGATTCAGAAAGGGACTTTGTCCACTAAGATGGTCTTGGCAGCAATTCCTTGGCTAATATGGAAATAATATCATGTGATTAATGGTTTCCACAATTACATGTTTTATTCCCATGCTATTTTATCATTCTTAATGTTTCTTTATGGTCTATACCTTACGTACTTCCATGTTTTATGTCATTGCTCAAGATTTTGATGTTTAAACATTATGTTCATGTTTTTAAGTTCAAATGTATATAGTATGTTTTATTTTATCCATGTTTACCCTTACTGAGAATTCGATCTCACCCCTTTTATGTTTTCTTTTCCCCAGGATATAAAGAAAGTTTTTAGGTAAGAAAAAAGGGGAAGATCTTTACTGGGAGATGTTTAAGATCTTTCACCATGATTAGAAGATTTTATTCCGAGTTTCGAAAGACACTAAACTATTACGATCCTTGTGTGTCTGTTTTTGTTATGTATTAAGTATTCCACAAAAGTAATGTAATTTCCATGTACGTCAAGATTCGAGTCTCTACATTTATAGCCTGGCCATGGGATTCACATCCCGGATGACTATATGGGAGAAGTGTATGTTTTATTGTTTGTAGTTTCATGATATGGATGTTTGAAATGTGATGTGATATTTATGTCATGGGTAATGTAATAGGACAATGGAGTTAGGTTTGGTATTGTTTTGATGGATGAGTTCATCTACAACATTTAAAGATTGATCACGACATGAAGGATTATGAATAGGATTTTTAGTAAAGGTGTGATCCTTATATATTGAAGGAAGCGTATTATATATATATATAATTTTTATTGTCAAATATGAATATTACATGATTTTATAGTATTATATTGTAGTGTGATATGGCCTTGGAGAGTTTTTTATATTTTTATTTGAGTATTTTTTATGAAATTGCGTCGAATTTCATGGTGTAGTGACCTAGGTGTTTTATTTTCTTTTCTCTTAGGTACTCTCCCTATACTTAGTCATGAAAAGGATTTAGTAATAGTTATGGTTCAAATATATTATTCATATGGTGTGTGTTTGATGTTTATTATTTTGATATTGGTTTTTGGGGGTTTTCTTACCTGATCTTGGCTTGGTGGTCATCTTACTCTACTCTTTTATGTATATTGGTGCTTGAATCTTCAACTGAGTTAGGCGAATTTAGATATCACTATTTTTTTTAATTTTTTGAGTTTCATGCCTTTTTCTTATTTTGTTAATTGTTAAGGATTAAATTAAATAAAATAATGAAATTTACTGATAGAATTTGAAGTGGGAGGGGTGATCTACCTATGTTTACATGTTTCTATGTTATTACTTATGTGTGATTAATATCCTTACTTTGAATGTCATTATGATGTGTCTATTAATTTATAAAATTTAATTTTTGGAAACACCTTCATAAAATTATAACTACTTAAAGAGGATAATGAAATTTTTTCTTTGAAATATGGTAATTTAGTGATGATGTGTATATTTTCCATACTATGTTATTATAAAGAGAATGATTAAATGGAAAATATTTGATGAGATATACTACTATTTGATATTTTAAACAACTATTTTTTTTATTTTTTAACTTTTATGTGTGGTTGGATAAGGTATGATATTATTATATCACTATAATATAATATAAATAATATTTCTAATTTAATTATTGGTTGAATCATGTGAATTTCATACTAAATTTTTCATGAGAAATTTAGGAATTATGGTGAATATTTTCAAATAATGAATTTTGATTTTAAATGAAATAATGATGATTTAGATGATTTAATGTGATTTATGTGGAAGGAGGTGAATGTTGTGTTTTGGTTATTGGTTTGGAAATTTTTTATGGTTGTTGGTATGGGAACATGTATTAATTGACGTGATGGTTGTGTGTTTGTTGAGGAGATGCATTATAAATGCATGGTTGCATAGAATATGGTTAGAATAAATGAGAATGGTAATGGGTAAGTGTATGGAATGTTTTTCATTAATAATAGATAATATTAAAGATATATGTGAAATATAAATCAATGAATTTCTTTAAGGAGGATGTGTTTTAATGAATGGTTTGACATTATATTTTGAAATGAATGGAATAATTAACTTGATGTGGTTTCTAAAATGGTAATAAAATAAAATGATAATTATATGTTTAAAAATCGAACTTTTGGATATCATTATGGATATTGAATGTGTAGATATGGATTTTTTAGTGTTTTATATATGGTATTGGTTGTTTGGTTTCAGTAGTAGTGGTGTGGTAATTAATTTAAGTACTAGTAGTGTTGCTTGGTGTAAACCTTTGATTTAGGATTTGAGTGTGTGTGTGTGTGTGTCTGATATATATATATGTGTGTGTGTGTGTGTGTGTTTTATTTTCTTATGATTTCTTATACACCCCACCCAAGTTGGATAACCTTACACACACCCATATGTTATGTGTTCTATGTGTTTTCCTCAAACATCCAGGTTGATCAAGGAATAGATGGTCGACTACCCCCTCTTCCCCACTCTCCCTTCAGACATATTACTAGTTGTTTTGGACTAATGTTATAACATGTGTTCCATCATACATATTATATAGATTGAAAATAATGTGGTTATTCGGATGATTCTTGGTGAGGTTTATGCATGGTAAGAGGAGAGAGATAGTTTTATGTCCTTCTTATTCTCGATACCCTATTATGTGGTGATGTGGTTATGGTACTGATACATGGTTTTGGTCATGAATGCTAAGAGGAGGCGACTTGGTTAAAGTCCTCATTATTCATGATACCGTAATGTTATTGAAATTTGGTATGTGGATGTTTATATGTATTTTATTATGATGTTTTTTTAGATATTTGGATATGAGGTAATAAGGATATAAAGTGGTTTAAAGCACAAGATGTTATTCATTGTAATGTGAGAGTGAAAACCCATTGGGAAATTGGTGTGGGGTACCATTATCACTAAATTATTCTACATATATATATTATTAGGTGAGTGATTCTTTGTATGGTTTCATGGTAGTTGACTTGGATTACGTGCATGTTGGTTCTACTATTTGTTCACTAAGGCCTTATTATACTTCATCCATATTTTCATAATAATTATTAAGGAGAATTTACTAATAATAAATTTATTCTAAACCCTATATATATATATCCAATAGGATTATTATGATTCCTTTATGTCACTATTATTATATATTTTAGTTTATTTTAGTTTATTTTATTTTTTTGGGATTTTTGTGCTTGAAATTTTGATTTTAAGGTTTTTGCTTCTATCAAACTGTTATCATATGGTTAGGGGAAACCATGAGGGTAACTATATATTCTGATGTAGTTTGTTATAGAAGGGACTAAATGTTTTTTGCATGGTTTAGTAAACCATGCAGCCTAATTGTTAAGGGTGTGGTGTTTTTCTATTAGAGTATACACAATTGGTGCGTAGTTCGGTAAACCATTCAACCAAACCGTGTGAGCACATAGCTTGGTTCTACTGGTATCTACATGGTTGGAACATGATTTAAAAAACCATACATCATAAATGTGAAAGCCACCTAGATTCTTTAACACTTAAATTTCTATAAATTTCCCTCTCGATTAGTAAGGTCTCAATGCCTACCTTACTTCCCTATCTCGTTTTTTAAAGCTATGATACCTACAAGGAAGTTTTTTTCTTCCCTTATACTTAATTTAAAACCTCCTCTATGTTGATTTAATGTATAATATTGATTTATTCCTCTTATCTTATCTTTCTTTTCCTTTCTAATCTACTCTACACCCATTTTCTCTTTATGTTATTTTATCCCATGAACCCTAGGGGTTGTTTTTCCAAGATTAGGGTTTTGGGGTGATTCTAATTTGGTGTTTAGGTGTTTAGGGATTATATAGGATATCTCATTTATTGGTCAGGTGCTCTCCATAAAAGGATAAATGTCACAACATGGTTTATTCATGAGTGAGGTATCATTTTTTTTTGTACATTATTTTGCATGTCATTGGATTTTTGTTATTTTCTAATACCATTTTTATCAAATTATATCTATATGTGATTTTTTTAATAATTTTTATAAATGTATTAGATTTATTACTAACTTAAAATAATGTTTTTCAAATTATTTTTTAATTTATAAAGAAATTATTTCAATTATAAATGGTTTTTAATATGTTTTAATGGTGTATTTAAAATGAATTTAGTGATTAAAGGTATTTAACTCCATTTGGGAAATGTAATGGGTAAAATTGAGGTCTTCATGGAATTATTGGAAAATTATTGGCATATCAAAAGGTTTTAAATAAAATAGGATTTATCCTGTGAATTATCTTGAATTTATTTTTCAATGGTTTGGTTTTTAAATAATGATTTAAAATGTAATTTAAAATGATAAAAATGGCTCAGCATTCTAGTTCAGTTTTTAATAAGAATTTACTGACACTTTATAAATTAGATTATTATAATGTGTGTGTATAAATTTAATTATTTATCTTTATTTATGATGTTTTTGTATAGATTTTTTCCATGAGGGGGATATTTAATAATTTTTTGTTATAGATATTATGAATAGGGTTTTTATTATTAGGGAATTTGAGGTGATATTAGATTTATGATTTATTTATTGTTTTTTATTGATATATTGATTGTTTCATTCAATTTTTTTCTCACCACCTATTGATTTCATTAATGGGATACCTAGGAATGAAGATAGGGGTGTATATTTATTCTATACTAGTTCATTAGTAACATATAAACTCCATATTTCAGGTACGATTCTCAGTTTATTTTTGGATCTTATTATGTTTCACTTTGATCTCTAATTATTCCTATTGATTCTTGATCTTTTGACCATGTTCAAACCTTTTGAAGCATTATGTGGTGTGGTTTTTGATTTATTCTAGGGAGGTCGGTAAGAAACCAAGAGTTTTAGTAAGAGAGTGGGCAAGGGTCTGTACCCAAAATGGATATAAAAGGTCTACCGGATAGTGAGTGAGGGCCATTGGCCGGTCAGTGGAGTTTCTAGGGAAACAAGAATTATTCCTAGTGCCACTGGCTAGCCAATAGATTCCAGTGGTTAGCTATAAATGTTGATCAATGAGGAAAAGGAAAGCAAAGAATCATATTTCTTTTTCTATTAATCATCATTTTATTTAAAAACACATCTTCCTTAAACTAAATTTGATCCTAATGATATTGGAGACTCTCTATAGTTGAATTTAGCCCTTAAAACCTTGTTTCATCATGGATCAATGTTTTGGTTGATGAATTGATTCTATTATTATAAGTTTTTTCTCATTGGGAATGTGAATTATTCTTTTATTATCACTATATTTCTTTAAGAGAGGTGGATTCTCATGTCACTAGTAGATCTAGAGATTAACTTAAGGAATAATTATTATAGGATTCTCCCTTGATCATTCAAGCCTTTAACACTCCATTGAAGGATATCTTGTTCCATGATTGTTGATCCTATGATTTAGGTAGGTGGTTTTTTAAGTCAATTTATATAAATTAAAACATTTTATGCTTTTTTATTATGAATTTTATTTCTAAATTTCTTCTAAATATTTATTTTAGCTCCTTTGAAAAGTGATTTCTAAATTTCATGGTGTGTGTGTGTGTGATGAAATCTTTTTGTTAACGGATTTGAAAATAAAGTGTTTATTTTTAAAAATTTATCTTTAGTTTAAATTAATGATTTGAAGTATTATTTTGATAATTAAATTTATGAATTGAATGCATGAAATGTTTTATGTTTTGAAATGAAGTTAATTGATTTAAAAGGTATGAGTTTTTATGAAAATAATTTTGATGTTGTATTTTAAATGAAATGAAATATTTTGAAAATTTAACTTGGGGACAAATTGAAATGACTAATTGAAATGATTTCATATTTTTTGAAATGAATGATGTCCAGTTATATGTTTGATTTCTTTGAATCGCATGGGATCCTTTGTAGTTAGGTTAGAAGAATATATTCTAGGAAAGCATTGTCTTTTTCTATAAATGGATTAATGATGATAATGCTAACCAAACTATGATGAGGGTAGGGAGTTCATTATTTGGGGTGTTCTATTATTCTCCCTAGGCTTGATATATTCGGATGCGTACAAACTTTGAGTCATATTTCACTGATATGTGTGAGAAACTTTTTAATAACCTAACATCCGGACTCTTAACCATATTTTTATGATTTTAAATGATTTATAAATTCCAATGTTTGATATAAATTTCTATTCATTATTGTTTTTATAAAAAAAATATTCATGCCACTTTTTACAGAAGTGAACTTTTGTACCTATTTTGGGTATCTATAGATTTTCTTATTCCAAACCCAAGAAAATGGAAATAAATTCCTGGAGGAAGTTGATGTTCTTGATTATAATTCCATTAGGAGTTAGTGGTTACTTGTGGAGTATGTGATCAACTTGTTACTCAAAGACCTTTTTATAATATCTTTGATGGATATGTAATGAATTGGATTGTTATACCATTTCTTGGAATCATATCTATCATATTTTGGTACTTTTCTCTTGATGAGTGTTTGAAATATTGATTATTTATTGATAATTATCTAATACTTGGCCTTATTGAGTTATTATTGTGGTGAAATAATTCCTTCTTGAGATTTTTTTTTCTCAGAGACTAGTCAATAGTCCGTGGGGCTTAGGAATTCCCTTAAGTTTGTGTCATAACTTATTCAGGTGTCATTTAGGTAGTTTATTTAGTTTTTTTCATTAAAAATTATAATGAAAGGTCTTATTTTCCTTTATTGGATTTTATTATGAAGTTTTGGATGTTTTGGTAGATAGGAGAGAGGATTTTAAAGGCTTAAGGGGTAGTTAATGAGTGAGTTACTCACTATCTATCATCGTAGTGGGCCTTCAGTTACTAGGGTTTTTTAGGAAAGAAGTGTCTTAAAGGAGTATTTTTATCTGTTTAAATAACTTTCCTAATATTGTATCTAATATTTTGGTTTTCTAGTTGAATTATGATTAATTTATTTGATTATATTCTGTCTATTAAATGATTTTTCCTTATTATCTATTTATTTTTTCTAGTACCATGCCCCCAAGAAGTAATTTAAACAGAATTCTATGGGGAACTACTAATGAACTATATGAATAAAAAACTCCAGTTTACCAAAAAAAATTAGAGGTTATAGTGTGTGTGGTCTAAGATTTGGTCTATGGAGACACACTCATTTCCATTTAGGATACATAGGTTTTACCTCAAAGAGATGATAGAATAGATCATTCCAAATATATAATCCACTGTCTTTATTGGTAAAAAATGATCCTCGGGGTGAAAATGATTGGTTGAAAATATTGGAAAACTCTTTGAGTTTTTTGAGATGTCAGATTCTATTAAGGTGAAATATTCCATATTCATACTCGAAGGGCCTTTTAGGAGATGACTTGATTCTATAGTTATGGTGAAGAAGAATAAGGAGTTGGAGTGGAAAGAATTTAAGAATATTTTTATATAGTATTACTATCTGGATTCAATGATTTTCATTAAGTCTATAGAGTTTCTCCACCTTCATCACGGTGATAGGATAGTAATTGTTTATTCCATTTTTTCTGAACTTTCTCAGTTATCACCTATGGTAGTCTAAAATGTGAAGTTGAAGGTTGGGATATTTCAAATGGGACTTCAATAAGATGTCCAATCTCAAAAATTTATGCATAAGGTTACTATTTATGTTGATGTCATGGATAGAGCTTTCATGGATGAAATTAACTTACCTAGTATGTTAGGTTTTATGGGAGTTCTTATTACTCCTGGTGGTAGTTTCAGTGGTTCCTTTTAAAAAAACTGAAATAGGAATGGATATCATGTTGTAAAAAGTATTAGTGTCCCTAAATAGTATTCTTTCTCCAAATATTCTATAGTTCTCATTAAAATACCACTGACTTGTTTCTAATGTGTAAATATTGGGTACATGAAGCATGATTCCAGAGAGACGTCGAAGATATATAGATCTTGTGGTATATCAAGTCACTTACATTTTTTTTCCATGTTTTTATCTCTTCACATAGTGGTACAAGCTCGTCATTACTGAGAGTATCTACTATGTAGTCAGCTACTTCAAGATCAAAGGAGTTCTGGCCATAGACATCAGGAATAATGCTTCCTCACATAGTGGTCAAGTCTCTCGTGGGTATCGATGTGAGTCATGTGATAGTGAGAGTTATATTTACTATCTATTCATTATTATTGACTACTTTATTTGATATTGGGGTCTCTAATTATTTCATATCAGGAAATATTTTTTATTTTTTGAATATTCCTACTGAGCTCATGACTTAGGTGATAGAAATTGTTACACCTCTTGGGATAAATAGATATTAGGGTCTTTGATTACCCTCTTGTACATTCTATTTATCAACAATAAAGAACATATGGGAGATTTTTTGGATATGAATCGTCTGTATATCATTCTTGAGATAGATTGGATGATTTCTCATAAAGATATTATCAAGTGTTATCTCTGTTAAGTCTCCTTTACATTCCCGAATTGGGAGTGTTGTGTTCTTCAGGTAGAATGGGACTCGAGGTCTAGTTATATTGGACCTCCATTTCTTGAGATAAGAAGTAATATTTCCATGTTTTCTTTTGAATTATAATAGTAACCTTCATGTCATAATCTTTCTCTAATAGTTATTGTGTTACAAAATTGTTTCTATCACACTTTTATGGTTTTCCACTGGTGTGGGAGGTGGAGTTCTTTATTTATTTGGTGATTGGTACTCAATCCATATCTATTGATTACCCCCATATGAAACCATTTTAACTAAATAATTTAAAGACTAAATTTTATAACTTGATTTAAAAAGTATTCTCTTAAACTAATGTGTCTCCTTGGGCAGTACAAGTGCTTTTTCCAATAATTTCAGTGGAACCCTTTACCTATGTGTTGATTATTGAAGGCTAAATTTATTTATAATAAAGAAAAAGTATCATTTTCCCCATATCGATTAATTGTTTTATCATATTAAAGGATATAAATAGTTCTCTAAGATCAATCTTTAGTTTGGTTATCTAAAACATTGGATCAAGATGTATGTTATCTTAAAGACTAGTTTTAGGAGCAGGTATAGCCACTATGAACATATTGTTTGTCAATTTGGTTTAACCAATGCTCCTACTATGTTTATGGAATTGATAAAAAAATATTTTCCACCAATAACTCAATTATATAATTATGGTATTTGTTTATGGAATCATAGTTTTCTAAAAAAATGAGGAGGTACTTATACATAATTTTAGATAAGTTTGGTACATCATAAGAAATCACCAACTTTATGCAAAGATATCAAAATTTCATTTTATTATTTGATAAATTATCTTCTTGGGAAATGTGTTTTTGTAACGTGGTATTTTAGTTGATTATGAAAATGTGAAATCTATTATGACATGGTAATAACTGAAAAATTTCTTTGAGATACAAATCATATTAGGTTTGGAAGGGTATTATCACCGGTTAATTAAAGATTTCTCAATGGTTTCTTGTCCATTGAACTCCCTCACTCATAAGGGAGTGAAGTTATTATGGGATTTAAAATTCCATGATTCCTTACAAAATGAATAATCATTTAACTTCATCTATAGTGTTGACTCTTTTAGAGTCTGGTCAAGTCTATGTAGTCTTTTTTAATGCATTGGGTTTAGGTTTGTATTGTGTTCTCATGTACGGTGATCACATGGTGGATCGTGGTTCTCATCATATTGGAACTCATGATAAGTACTATCTCATATATGATCTCAAACTTATAGTTTTGATGTATTTTCTTAAGATTTAGTGGCACTAACTTTTCATAGAGAGGTTTACCACTTACGCTGATCACAAAATTTTTATTTATATGTTCTTGCAAAAATATTTCAATTTCCATCTGAGATTATTGGTGGTGTTCCTAAAATATTTTGACTATGGAATTTCATACACCCCTAGTATGTCGAATTTCATTGTTGATGCACTATTTAGGAAACTTCCATCCAATTTCATGAAGTAATCATTTGAGAAGTAAAATTTTATGGATCTATTTGTTCAAATACATTTGGGAGTCCCAAAGGATTTCACTAAGGTTATTTTAGAAAGTTTTTAGTTGAAAACATCTCTTATCAAGATGATTCGCAAGGAAAAATTAACTTCATTATGAGTTAATAGTAATTATGGATTATTTAAACTGTAGGGAGACCATTGGTGAATGGGATATATCTTGAGAGCTTATCCTTTTACTTAAAAACTTTTATGTTGCTCTGTCACCTATGAGGAAGGCTATATTGGTTGATTGTCATAATTTCTGTGTGAGGTACACCCAGGCATGATAAATATGTTTTATGATATGAGGTGATGATTTTTACGGCTATGTACGAAATAAGACATTGTTGATTTTGTTTATTATTTTTATACTTATCAGTATATTAAGTTCAATCATTATAAGTTTTCTTTTTTTCTTCATCTTATTCCTGTAATTAATTGGAAGTGTGGAGATATATAAATTTAATTTATTGTTGGGTTGTTCAATTTTCCTTGATAAAATAATAATATTTTAGAAGTTATTGATCATTTTAACAAATATGATAACATTATTCTCATTATTTATACCACTAAAGTTGAGGACTTGTGAAATCTGTATGTATAGGTGATCATTAGATTTCATGGTGTTCTATCTTCCATATTTTATAATAAAAAACCCTGATTTAGTTATCGTTTTTTGAGAGTCCTCTAAGAGGAAATGAGAGCCCATGTAAAGTTGATAATGGTGTTCCATCCTCAGATATATTACTAGAGGAATGGGATATACATATTCTTGAGGATATGATTTGAACTGGTGTCCTTGACTTTAGAGGAAATTGGGATTGGTATTTGGTGATGGTTGAGATTTCCTATAAAAATAGTTGTTATTCTTCCATTAATATGTCATCTATTGAGGCCTTATATGGTTGACCATGTAAATATCTTCATTGTTAGTCATGAATTGGTGTATCTTATCTTATGGGACCTAGTTTAGTCCAAGATACAATAACTAATATTTTGATTATTCATTGGAGAATGGTAATGATTCATATTCAGTATAAATCTTATGATAATCTTCATTAATGAACTTCAGATTTATCAGTTGGTGACCAAGTGTTTTTTAAATTATCACCTCGATTGAGTCACTAATGGATAGGTTAATAGGGTAAGTTGGAACTGAGATATGTGGGACCATTCATGGTTGTTGAGTAGATTAGAAAGGTGGCCTATTGTTTTGATTTTCCACCTCAGATGATATTGGTCCTTGATGTGTTTCACATGCCACACCTCACAAAGTATCATTCAATCCCATATCATGTTTTGAGTTTGGTGGACCATGATGTGGAACATTTTATTATTGTGGACAAGCATCTGGTTTAGATTATTGATTCCCATGTGAAGGATTTTCATAGAAATCCTAAAGAAATGGTTCAAGTTATGTCACAACATGGTTCTAATTATCACAAGACACGGAAGGATGAGGAATTAATGAGAGATTAGTGGAATCAACTAATTACTATAGAATATTCATGATAGGATTTCTAGGGATAGATAATATTTATGTTGGTATATTTGTAACATCATGACATCATCTTCTGGTTACAATCCTCGGTTTATTTTTGTATCTTCATGTTTTTCACTTTTATATTTCATTTTTATTCTTGATTTGTTATTATTTTACCATGTTTTATTATTTTTAGTGGTTAGGGTAAGTGGTTTTGATCTATTATTGGGATTTTTTTAGGCATAAAAAGTTTTAGCATGATAGTGGACAATTTGTTGTAACCAAAATGGATACAAGAGGTTTATCGGCTCACTGGTGAGGGCCACCAGCAAACCGGTGGAAGGCTGGTAGTAGGGTCTTCCTACATGAATATTTTTTGACATCCAGTGGATGGATGGAATAAATTAGTTTATATAGTAACCCCTCCATCAATTAGATGTAGTTTAAGGGAAACATGCATTCTTCCTGGAACCACTATCAAGTTGGTGTGACCTAGTGGATAGCTGGTGTTGTAGTTTATGGAGAGGAAGGGAAGGGAAGTGTCATATTTACATTTCTCTTAATCACCATTTTATTTCTAAAAACCTATCTCTAAAACCTAATTATAACCTAATGATATTGGAGACTCTCTATAAGTGAATGTTTCCCTTCCAACCTTTTTCCTCCATGGATAAAAGTGTCAGTTGATATGTTGATTCTCTTCTAGTAAGTGTATTCTTGTTTTTTATGTGAATTATTATTTTATAATATTTATACTTCTTAGAGAGAATTGGATCCTAATGTCCTTGTTGGATTTGAATCTTAACTTGATGAATTATAGTTCTAGAATTCTCCCGTGATAATTATATCCATCAAATTTTTATTGGTGGAACCATGTTGGGTGATTGTTGAACTTGTGATTTAGGTAGGTGGTTTCATAATTCAATCCCTATCAATTAAAACCTTTGATTCAAGTTTATTTTGAATTGTATTTATCAATAATTTCCAAATCATGATATCATTCCCTTTAATAACGGATTTTGAAGTGGAATGGTGTGTGTTTTTGCGATGAAATATATTTTTCTATGGATATAAAAATAAATTTTTGAAATAAAAAAATTGATATTGAGTTGAAATTAATGATTTAAATCATGATTTTAAAATTTATTTTTATTAATAGAATGAATGAAATATTTTATGATTTTAAATGAAATGAATTGATTTTAAATTCATGATTTTTTATAGAAAACTTTTTAATGTTTGTTTTTGAAATGAAATGGAATGTTTTGAAACTAAAACTTAGGTCCAAATTTTAAATGATTGATTGAAATGATTTGATATTGTTTAGAATTAATGATATCCCATTGTATGTTTTATTTCCATGAATAACTTGGAAGCCTAAGTAGTCAAGTGTTAAGAACACATGCTAGGCATGTATTAGCTCTACCTAGAAATTGTTTGATGATGAAAATGTTAAATAAACTATGATGAGGGAAGGAAGTTAATTCTTTGGGGTGTTATATTATTTCACCTATGATCAATAGATGGAATTTTTTTGCACACTAAGATCCCTAATTTACTAATATATTTGATAATACTTATACTAACCAAACCTCGGGACTATTAACCATGGTTATATGATTGAAAATTATTTATACATGCCAATGTTTTACAGAAATTATTATTAATTCCTATTTTGATTAAAATTATTATTTATGATTGTTTTTATGGAAATTCACTTTTGTAGATTTTTTATATTAGCTTTTGAAATGATTTGAAAAAATATGTTGTACTGAATTGTGAAATAAATGACAAGCCTTGTTTTATTAGTAGGTTCTTGGGAATTGGCGGTGACCAATGGAGTATGTGGTCCTCTTATTATTTGGAGACCTTGTGATACCATCTTTAATGGATATATGATAAAATCGATTATTTCATTATTTTTGGGTACTTATATTTATCTTCTTATAGTAATTTTATCTTGATGATTGTTTGGAATACCAGATGTTTACTGATTCTTGTAAACTTCTTATTGAGTTATTCTTATGGTGAAATCATTCCCTCTTGATAGTTTTTTATTACCATGTGTAGGTCGATATCCCATGGGGATTGGGAACTCCCTTAGATCCATGTTAGTATTTATTAGGGTGTAGTTTAGGATAGTAATATAAGTCAATTTGTGATATCATCCCACACACTATCTAGTGTCCCTTAGTTTCATTCTCCACCCTGGCTAGTGGAGTCCCCTTGATGAATCTAGAGTGAATAAGTTGGGTGGTTTTAGTGATTTTTTTGGATGAAATATAGGTTATCAGTTGTTCCATGTTACAGAATTATCTAGTATTATCCCACCTTAGGACCTAATTTGTTTCCCATTATACTAGTTTAAATTAGATAGAGTACCCCCATCCTCAATGTATCCTCTATTTTTATTGACATATACGGAACCATGACTTTTTATGATTAAATGTATATATTTTTTTATCTTTTTTATGATGTGTATTATTATATTCCATTTTCATTATTTTACTTAGGGTTTTTTATTGATTCAATATTCAAAATGGATTTTAAATGTTTATTATCAAAGTGATTTTAAAATTGTATTTAAAATAGATATTTTAAAAATGAATTAATGGATTTTCAAGTACTATTTTAAATTTAGTTGATTCAACTCTTAATTTATTAAAAGAGATATAAGGTTTTTAAATGGATATTGTTATGATGTCTGGTTTTATTATAGTTTTGAAAATCTAATATCTAATTTTCTTTAAAATGAGAATATATGAAATTTATTTTTAAATGAATTGCATAAACTCTTTGGTTGTATCCTACTGAGAATGATTTTTCTCACACCCCATATACATTACTGGGTGCATGAAACTCTCATTTATTGTTTTAGGTCTCTATTCATGATCTTCTTTATGTTTTTCTTTTGGTTGGTCCATTAATGGATAGAAATGGGTGTGGAGAGTAACTTCATGTCACAAGAAGATGGTAGGTAATTGATCATGTCATATTCTGTTTTATTTTTTTTGGATTCTTATGTATTTTCCCCATAAACCTAAAAGTTATTTTAGTTTATTTTCTTTATAATATGTTTATTCCTTTATTTTCAATTTATATTATGTTATAGCCTATGATTTGTTTTTTATCCTTGTTTTTTATTCTATATTTGGATGTTTCTTCAATTGATGCAACAACTTCTTGATATGCATGGGTGTCTAAAATATGGATGCTTCAAGTTATATTTTTATGTTAAATACATGATGTTCTTATTTGGATATTGAGGGTAACATCATTCCTAATGGTTAGGTTTTGATACCTTGTAACTATATTCCAACCTATAAGGATTGGGAACAAGATTTGAGCCTTGTATTAGCCCAGTTGAGTGGAGGTTTAGGTTGATCCAGGATGATTCATCACAAAAATAGTATCAGAGGACCCTCTTTTCATTTTGTTTGATTCATTGTAGAAATGAAATTAATAATTTCATTAGAAATCAACGGTTCAATCATGAATGGGTGTCTAATCAGCACCTATGGTGATTAAAATTGAGTTATGATGGGTAGTTAGGATTTTAATTTTGATCCTTAAACTAAACCTTTTTTTTATTTTGATGGTGCTTTTATCCCCAATGAGTATATCAATGATTTTGGGGATCTTGTTGAGTTTTGGGGTGAAAATTGAGTAATAAATAGATTTTCATGATGGGAATGCATGGTTTCAAAAATTGATCAAATCCCATGAGGTTATTTCCCAAAACCATTACAAAGACAGTTACACTATTGGAGCATGGTTTTCTAGATATTCTGACTAAATAATTAATAGCTCAATTTTCCCCTAAAACTATTTTTTTCTACCTTGATTCCTAAATTGATCCCCATGGTTATTACTGTTGGTATGAGGTTAATTAGAATATTTATTAAGGAAATTTATGTAATTAGATGTGGTTTTTTAATAGTGTTGTGAATTGTTTCTTAATATTGTTTTTCAAGGGTATTTTTATGATTTGTAAAATTTATTTTAGTGTTGTTATTTGGGGTAATTAACTTATAAAACAATTATTGAAATGTTTTTTATAATATTTTAATGAAATTGAAATGTTTTTATAGTCATTTGATTAGTAATGAATTTAGAAAGTCTTCTAAAAATTAAGTGGATTTTTTAAAGGGGTTTTTATAGTGAAATTCAAGAGGTTTTGGTTTCAAAACTAGATTATTTAGATTAATTATAGTGTAAATATGTATTTAAATTATATTATAATGGAAAATGTTTTTATAATAAAATTTTTTAGGTGTATTGAAAAAGGGTTTTTTCATAAAAAATTAAATAAGGTGAAGTGATTTTAAGGAATGAATTATTATCAAGGAATATAAGTTTCTAAAAAGGGATTTTTTATAATCCAATAACGAGTAAATGATTTTAGGGGAAATTTTTACATGTATTTTTATGGGTTGGGTTGTGTTTTTGAATTATTTTATCTTAAGATGATTTTTTTGTGGTTTGATTTGTGAAACATGAACTAATAGAGTTTATAGTTCATATTTTGTAAAGTATATCTCCTAAAGAGTATTTAAATAAGAGTGGGAATTTTATTTATTCAGATGACATTCAAGGTGACTCCACTCATTGTTTAAAATTGGTTATTTTAACTGTCAACTCTACCCAAACTCAGGACCGGGTTGTAGAGTAGGAATCTCCCTTTCACTTAAACCCAATCTATGTCTTTCAAACTCACCATTCACTTTCTTTCCATGGTTATTGAGGTTTCTTTTAGATAATATAGTGTATGTATAGGACTTATTAAATCTTAAAATCTCTTTAAAATCTAAAATATTTAATAGTTAAAGTAATTTTTTCTTTGTTTGAAGGACTCAGTCTAGTGTAGTGAGAGACTATGGTTCCTTCTAAGCTGAATAAAGGAATGTGTTTTGAGTTTTTCATGATTAAAATTATTAAATTATACTATATTAAATATATAATAATGGATAAGGCTATTGATATCATGATCCTTTATCAGGGATAGTAGTCGGTGAAAAATTATTTCAATGGTTTCTCTGAGTTGGTGTTATTTTCTAAAAATATAGTCAAAATGGTTCCTAAAAGGTTATTTTCTTTAAAAGATTCCTTTTTCTAGATCTTGGAGTATTTTTTTATTTTGGTTAAATTTATTATGAGGATGTCATTTTAAGGTCCTTTTAGGTGGAAAATGATTGATTAAGAATATTTGTAGTTAGTGATACCTTGGATTTGGTGGGAAAATTAGGGATGTTATGTCTAGTGGTAAGTATAGGTTGTTTGAGCTTAAGTTGGATGATAATTTTGGTGAGGAGATATATCCTCATAATAATAATCATAATATATCTCTTTTGTTTTTAAAATGTACATATCTAAGTAATTTCAAGCCTTGTTATTTGAAATAATTGAGATATTGTCTTCAGTGTGTCCATTTGGGCCATCTTAGGAAGTTTTATAAGATTAATTATCAAAAGAGGGAGTATCAACTGTAACATAGTTTTTTATGGATGTTGGTTTTGTGATTTTATTTTTTATGTATTATGGATATCTTGGATTTCTTTTTTGGTGGATGTTAATGAGTCCATGTATGTGCATGTCTCATGGTCAGGTTTTATTTTCATGGGATGTGTTTTTATGATGTTGATTTTCTTGAGGTTATATTCTTAGTTTTTAGAAACTAATATTGTTATCATATAACTATAAAGGGTGTTTCTTAAGTGAAATTGAGCACTTGATAGTTTCGTATATTAATTTTTTTGATTCTCTATGAGATGTTGTTTTGGGATGGAGGTCTTATTTTTACATCTTTGGGTATTATGAGATGATTATAAAGCCTATATAATTTATTTATGGGATTATTTATAATATATTTCTATCTTTTATTGTTATTAGAATTCTTTTTTGAGTTTGGAGATGGATTATTTTGTGGGTATTGGGTACTATTTGGGTTAGTTTTTTTTGGGAAGTTTTAAATCAGTTCCATAGAGGTTTCTTTTAGTTTGTAAGAGAATGTCATTATTTGGGTATTTTATGAAAAAAATTATTTAAATTATGGATTATTTATTGGTATTCCTCTTTAATATTTCACCACATTAGATAACTGAAGAATATTGGGGATACCTACACTAGGTCTTCATTTCCTTTAGGACTTGTCCTCTGTGGTTATGGAAGTATTGTGCTTAGAGACACATGGTAGTATTATGGATTGTTCTTCTAATTTGAAGAGTTTTTCTTATATTTTTGTACTTAACATGAATCCTTTTTTCCTTCCCTCCCACATCTTAATATGATATGGTGTTTTGGATTTCTCCCCATTCCATATACTTACACCAAATACATTATAGGGAATGAAAGTGGCATAATGGGGATAATTGTGGTACCCTCATGACACTGTAATTATATATTTTTATATTAGTTTTGGGACATTTTAATTTTTTGAAATTTAGGCTTTATTTTTTGTTTTTTAAGAAGTTTTTCTTTTTTATCATAGTTAACGTAAATTTTTTGGGGTAACCATGTGTAGTGATATAATTTATTATTGAGGGTTCATCCTGATTGGGGTATGATTTGGTAAATCATTTGGCCTAATTATATGTGGTGTGGTGATTTTTCAATGGATTATTCATAGTTGTTACATGGTTTGGTAAACCATGTGGCCAAACCATGAGATTATGAAACTTGGTTCCAGTAGTACCTACATGATTGAAAAATAGTTTACCAAATCATATTCCCTAATGATGTGGTCTTACTAAATTATTTAAAATTTAAAATTATATAAAGTCTCTGTTAATTTTTAATTTCTTAAAGTCTTACCATATTCCCTATCTAATTTGATAGAGCCTTCATGCATGTAATGAAGTTATTACCCTCCTTTATCCTTTATTTCAATCCACCTACACCTTAATTTCAAGAAGAATCTTTTGGTATTGTTCTTCTATTCAATTTTTTCTTTTCTCATATTCCCTACAATTATTGTATCTTGGTGTTATTTTCTCCCATGAACCCTAAGGGTATTTTTTCAATTATTGGGGTCTATGGGTGAATCAAATTTGGGATTTTTTTGTTTAGGAATTATACGGGATGACTCTATACACAATTGTATTTTCTCCATTTAAGGAAAGGTGTTGTGGAATGATTTATTCTTGAGTGAGGAAGGTATTTTATAAACATCCTTTATTTATAATTTTATTGAATAATAATGGTTTTTTTAAAACTTTTTTATCAAATTATAACTATATTTTATAGATTTAATTAGATTTATCAATGACTTAAAGTGATTACTCACTTAGAAGAAAGGTTTTCATATTTTTTTCAAGTTTATAAAGTTATGTTTTGACTACCAATTGGTTATAAAAATATTTTAATTTATTTTTTAAAATTAATTTCATGTTTAAAGTTATTTATCCCCATTGGTTCATTAAGTGTGTAAACGTCGTCTTTTATGGAATTTTTGGAAAGGCTTGGTTTCTCATATGGTTTTAAATAAAAAGGGATTTGTGATTTGATTGATCTTGTATATAAATTTAATGTTTTAGTTTATAAATAATGATTCAAGATTTAATTTAAAATAATAATAAATTACTAATTATTTCATTTTTTTAATAAGTTTTATTCGACAATTGATAATTTAGCTTCTTATAACATTTTTGGGAGACAAATGGTTATTCCTCTTTTTTCTTGATGTGTTTCAGTATAAATTTGTTCTAGGGATGATATTTTATGATGTTTTTATATGGATATTATGAATTGGGATGTCTATTTTGAGGGTTTTGTACATGAGATAAGATTTATGATTTCCTTATTATTGTTGATTAACATATTGACCATGTGATTCAATAGTTTTTTCACCTCTTATTAATTACTTTCATGAAAACTCTAGGCATAGATAAACAGGTCAAATTTTATTCCTAAATAGTTAAACCTGCGCATTTTCTAGTGTCCCATATTTTGATTCTATTTCCTAGATATGGTATTTCCACTGATGATTCTAGTGTGACTAAGTTGAGTAGTTTGGGATTTGGTTTTGACATAATATAGGACGGTAGTTTAGTTCATATTATAACATTGTCTATGACCATATCACATTTGGACCCATTGTGTTTAGCATGATACTATATGAAATTATATATTTGATTCATAAACTTATTGTATCCCGTTATTTTATTGGTTTATATAGAACGATGACTTGTACGGTTTTATTGTTTACTTTTGTCCCCTTTTTTACTCTGGTTCTTTTGTATTTCATTTTAATTATTATAATTTTTATTTTATTGTAAATTTTTTATTGAAAATGGATTTGAAAATTTTAGTATGAAATTTATTTTTAAAGTATATTTATAGTGGATAAATTTAAATATAAATAAAGTATTTTTAAGCTTTGTTTTAAAATCAGTTGATTTAACCCCATATTTCTTAAAAATGGTGGTGGGTTTTGAAATGGATATTGTATTGGTGTTTAATTTTATTGTTATAACTTGTGAAAAAATAATTACTAGTTATATTTCAAATGATCAAAAATGAAATTTATTTTTAAATTAATTGTATAAACTCTTTGGTGGTATTCTAATGAGCTTGGTTTTTCTCACACCATGCATACACCATTAGGTGTATATAGGTCTAATGTTTTTTTAGGTTCCTTGTCCTTAATCTTCTTCCAAATAATTTTTTAGGTTGGTCGATTGATGGGAAATTTTGGATGTGGAGAGTGATTTTGGATCACATAAATATGGTGGATAGTTGATCAGGAACTATTTTATTTTTTTAGGATGCGTTTGTGTTGGCCTTACTAGAACAGGTCCTTATTTTAGTTTATATAGTTTATGATATGTTTATTTACTTATATTTAGTTTATATGATATTTTAGACTATGATTTACTTTATAATCCCTAAATCATTATTCTAGTTTTTTGATGTTTCTTATACTATTTAATCAACTTATTGATATTTCTGGGAGTCTGATATCTTGATGGTTTATACTAAATTTGTAGGTGAAATCTTTGATATAGTTATTTGGATTTTTATGGTGAAATAATTCTGGATAGTTAATTTTTTTAATACCCTGGAACTAGTTTTGATATCAATTCTGGCATTGTGGTAGGTTATTTCATCGTGGGATAATTTTTATTGCCACCCATGATAAAAATTGATAGCATCATCCATGTAGGTGGTTAAACCAACCCAAAAAAAAGAACATGATATAACCAATGTATAAGTATAATTATGAATTTATTTTCAAATAATATCACTCTTGTATAATAATTATGAAGTTTTTTAGATGTTATTAGGTTGATAAATCCAAATTAAGAAGATTTATAGTAAGAATATAAATGAAAAATAAGTATAATAAGTCATTACTTTCAAATGTGAAATAAAATATTCTTTTAGAATCCATATTAAATTTGAAGGATTGTGGGAATAATATTGAGACCAAGGACTTAAAATGTGGTAGGATTATTCGGGAAAATAATATGGTAGATTTTATGGAGTAATTATAATTTTATTTTTGGTTTATAAGGTATAGTGGAGGGGTCTATTTATAAGTGAGTAGGAATGACATTTTCAAAAATAATCATTCCTTCTTGTGTAATCCAAATAATTTTACCTTTAAATTAACTCCAAAAATTTCAAGTAACAAAGTTAAGTTGATCAAAATTTTATCCATAAATTTATCAAATAATTTATAAATATATTTTATCAATTTTGGATATTACTTTAACAATTTATCCCATTTTACCCATTCTCTCGGTAACTAACTTTGACCTAGATAAATGTTTTTATAAAAAATGAAGTTAAACATATTAAATAATTTTTACATGACGATTCCAAAAATTAAAATTATTTTATTTTATTCATTTTCTAAATGTGATTAAAATTAATTTAAATATAAAAATTTCTAATATATAAAAAACAATTTTTATAGGAATTTATTTTTCAACATATAATAGTTTTATCCTTATTTATAACCAATTAATTATAATTCCATGAATGTTAATTGAATTTTTTATATATAAAATATTATTTTATTACACACTCTAAATATGATAAATTTAACTTTTAAATAAAAACATATATAATATAATAAAAACAATTTTCTAAATAAAAACTATTTATTTAGACATTAATCATTAAATTTTTATTCATTATAATTTCTTGATTATTTTATTAAAGTTTCTTACTTATATTACTAATAATTTATTGTATATTTTCAATACATTTTATTGAAATAATTCATTTAAAGTAATAAATTTATCAGACCTTCATTTTTTTAAATCATTTTTTTAAGAATAAAATGTATTTTCACAAGATAATTACTATCTTTTTTTCCTATCCTTTATCATTTTTAAAATAAATTATTTTTAATGAAAATATATAAATTTTACATATAAATATAGTTAATTTATATCAACTACATACTTATAATTTTAAACTGGTAATATGTTTACTAGTATTATGTCTAAAGATTGTATACCCATTTTTAACAATCATATAACAGATATAGTACCCTCATTACCTTCTATAAATTCATTTAATTATAACTTTTCAAATCACACTTACCATACCTATAGTTGTATTATAGTATTTATTAAAAATATTTCTCCTATCATGATATTTTCTTCCCGTAGTTGGTTTAGTTTTAAAAGCTATGAATTTAAAGGGTGAAGATGATATAGGGGATTTTCTAGTTATACAAATATTATTATTCTATATTAATTATTTATTTTAATTTTATGAAATTTTATGGGATGTATCAATACTCTTTATATAATAATATATGGTATTTAAGACTTGGTTCCTTGTGATTTTGTTGAAATTTTCTGTTTTGAGTAAATAAAGTGTTGTTAATTTGATTCATCTTTTATAAGATTTATTTTATACAAAAGTTTATATTCATTTGAAAGAATAAAACATGTAACTAAGGGGAATAAAAAATATATTTGTAAATATATTATTTTTATAATATGACCGAAAAATAAAATGATGAATTTAAATATAATAAATTCAAAATGGGTTCTATAAGAAATATAGTGAAAATATAGAGGAAGAGAACATAAACCCGAAAGGAGAGTTGGGTTTGAGAGTCCCCTTACCTTCAATATTATATTATTTGTTCACATATAAACCTCCCATATAATGATATCATAATTATTTAAACATGAATTTAAAACTATAATGCATTCATTTATGTTATTATTCATCAATTAAGATCATTGTAATTTATTTTTTAACATTTCATAAGAGATAAAATTGTTTAATGAAATGTTCTTTTGAATTGTCCTATTTTCATTTTGATTTCATCATTTTTATTCATTTTAATTAATATTTTTTTTAAAATTACTTATATAAGATTATAATAAATTAAAATAAATTTATAAATATAATATAAAATATAAAGTAACCATTCATGTAGGTGGTGATAAATAAAGCATTTATATCATCCTCATAGATCAATAAAACCGACCATTAACAAGATGTTAAAAAGAAAAGGGAGAGAGAGTATATATATTTAAAATGTAATAAAATAGTCATAAAATATCATAATAAAAATAATATGATATATACTTATGAATATAATTTTTTTAAGGTTTAAAAAGAAATGATATTAATAGTGTATAAGAAATGAAAAGA
The DNA here is from genome assembly GCA_963277665.1 of Viscum album. Lineage (NCBI taxonomy): Eukaryota > Viridiplantae > Streptophyta > Magnoliopsida > Santalales > Viscaceae > Viscum > Viscum album. Next base: position 900,016,638 of record OY728166.1, on the reverse strand, counting down.
AGAGTATTATGTGGTTACCTCTTCGTTGATACTTACTCCTTTTTTATGGAGCCAAATCCTTGAGAGATTGGAGTTGACTGACACAATGAAATTATTAAGGTCATAAAAAGGCTTAATATAATAAAATTAGGAAAATATTGGTCAATGAGAAGTTCTTTGGAATTTATTTTCTAAGGGGAAATAGGGTATAGTAATACTTGAAGGTTTTTTGGAAAAATATTGAATAAATTATAATTACCAAAGTAAAACATGAAATAGTGGTAATATTTGTCATTTTAAAACATATTATTATTAAATTACATGTATTTAAATATTTCAAAACATTTAAAAATTGAATTTATTAATTTTTATAAAATAATAATAATAAAACAAAAATAGTTTTTTATGATATACTTTAAATTTATAGAATTTGTATATTACTTTTTAGTTTTAGAAATTAAGTTTACTAATTAAAAATGAATTAATTTTTTTATTAAATATATTTTAAGACTAATCAATAACATTTTAATAATTAATTCCTTATTAATCAATATTACATTATAAAAATATAGTATTTTCAAAGACTATAATTTTACCATTCACCTAAAATTTTGATCTTTTCAGAAAAATATCATAAATCACGCTTAGAAAATTTATGCATACTAATTCCAAAAAACATCATATAATAAAAATATGTTTATCTAAAGGGGTAATTTTAATGATTAACATAAAAATTAAGGTTTCATGAAATAAGTTAAAATACACTTTATGAAAAATACATGGTTATACTTTCTTTGAGTATCTTAATGTAAGTGCTTATATAGCACTAAAATACATATATTTACTTATTTATTCGCAATAAATATTATTTAAAAGTCATGTTATTCTAATGGTTATATTACTATTCATAATGGTCATGTTACCATTCATAACTGTTAGATTACTATTCCTAACCATCATATTTCTATAAGTAATATTTTACTTCCCTATATATATACCCCATATTATGCATACTTATTTTCTCCCAAAATTATCTATATTTTGTTTTGAGTATGACTAATTTATTTTTCATCTTTTTTTCCTAATTATGATATTGTTTTTGGATTTGGTGTTTTTGGGAGATTATGACCCTGTTTATTTCCATATTCTACTTACATTATTTTGTTTTAACTTTCTCCTTTTGTACTATGTTTAATCTTATAGACTGTATTTGTCCTTATTCTATAATTTTATTATATTGATGAAATAAAATATTATTGTTTTATATTACTTTGTGTATATATCTTATTGTATATCCTACACTTAAATATGGAATGCATATGCTTTTTGAATGAAAATTTCATATATGAAAATCTAGATTGATACATTATCCACCCCTAAGAAATTCAACCTCGAATTTTAAATTCATATTATTATTAAATAATATATACTATTACTTATATTCCATTGTGTCATTGGGTTCATATTTTGCTTCTCCATACTAATGATTTTACCAAATTACTTTGAAAAATTAGTTCTCTTATTGCATATAACTTTGTATTTATAGTCCATGATCTTCACTGGTTTCTCCACATTAGATATTTCATACTCTGGTTATATCATGTTTGAATTAAATATATGTGAGTTATCTAGTATGTACTTCCTCATAAGATATATGTGGAACACCTCTTTCACATCAATATTTCTTGGTGGAAGTGTTGATCTATAATCCACTACTCCCATTAAATCAAATATCTCATAGGGGATAATTTACTTAGGGCTGAGCTTTCCCTTCTTTTCAAACCTTATGAGTCTATTATAGGGTTATATTTGAAGGAAAAATTTATCTCCAGCTTTAAATTCCAATTCTCTTTGATGATGTAGCTATTTTTTCATCTTTGAGAAGATTTAATTATTTATTGAATGTATTTAACTTTCTCTAGTTTATCTTACAAAAATTCAGGTCTTGGAAACTTTCATTCACAAACTTCATTCCAACATGATGAAGTTTTTAATTTATTCACATAAAGAGATTCATATAGTGTCATATGAATAATTTAGTGGAAACTATTACTCTATGAGAACTCATTCACAGTAAAATGTTGATCCCATCCTTATTTAAAGGTTATCTAGTGATATCTGGTCATGTACTAAATTGTCTTAATAGTCCTTTCTGATTGATTATTAGTTTAGGGGTGATAGTTTATAATGAAGTTCCTATTGGAATATAGATATTATTAAAGACTCATCCAGAATATAGTGGTAAACCATGAATCATGATATGATACAATAGAAAGTGGTGACTGATGAATATTCTTTATGACTCAATCTACCATACTCATATGGAATTACTTCCTTTAGATGTCTTTGTAAGACCTATAAAAAATTACATTGTGATGTTCTTTAATTTTTATATTGGTTTGGATAATGGTTTCATTATATCATTCACATTTTGATGATCTACCTTAAATTTCTGATATACAAAGCACTTTGATATATACTCTACAGTGTTCTTCTTTATGTTGTCTCACAAGAAGTTCTTTCAATGATCTCGATACATCTTGGTACTTCCTAGGTGAATGGAGAAATATAAGCTATGTGGATTATTCAATAACTCACTTTTTATCTCTATATATTATAGAATATAGAGTTTAATTCCAAACTAAATAAGTCCATATTTTTATATTTTTAATTCATGAAGCTTTCCCTTTTTTCTTGCATATTCTTTCAAATCACTGAGTCATATTTGTATACCTCGTTTATTTTCTCTTAGATATATGTCTGGGAAATAATTTTGTAAAGGTAGGATGTCATTCGTTCCATTATTATTTCTAGATCCATCCTTTGATATCCATGAAGAAGCAGTCTTTCTCAATCCAAATCATGGATAGAGTAGAAGGTTACTTTCTGTTAAGAGTAAGAATTACCGTATTATTATTTTCATGATGGTAGTTAATTGAGAAATCATAATAATTGATTTACTCTAACCATATTCATTAAAACATATTTATATCATTCTATGTGAATATATACTTTAAACTATTGTAATCCTTTTATATGTCACACTTCACTTTATAGAGGTAGAGTCTCTAAATCATAAATGAAAATATTATAGTTTCTAAGTCCAAATCATTTATTGATTAGTTTTTCTCATGGATCATTGATTTACATAAGGCATAAAATATAAATTTATCATATATCATGATTAAAAAATTCATACCTTTCTATAATTCATCATTGTATATCACAAAGCCTTCTCCAATAGAGGGTATTATGAGTAAATGTATAGTAATTAAACTCTTCTTGAACTCCCTAAATATTTATTCACATTTTCAGTCTAGACATACCTTAATCTTATTTTTGTTAACATAGTTAATGGGATAGACAATCTTTTGAAATTTCTTATAAAGTGACATTATTTCCTAGATAATACAAGAAAACAATGAATATCCATGACACTTCTTGATCAGGTCAATTCCTCAATTTCATTTTTGTTTGAAAGATCCAAAAGTATTCAGTCACTTGTGATCACATTCCGCAATAATGTGACTTTATAAATCTAAAATACACACTTTTTGAACTTAGTATGAAACTTCTCCCTCCTTAAATTCTCCAAAAAAGTCCCTATATATTCCATATGTTTTCTATTTCTCTTGGATTATATAATAATATCATAAATAAATATCACCAAAAATTTATTAAGTTAGTATTTAAAAGTTATATTTATAAAATCAATAAAGATTGTTTGGGTGTTTTTAATTCCAAATGGTATCATAATGAACTTATAGTTTCCATATTTTCTATGGAAAATTATATTTTGAATATCATATCTCGTAACCTTAATATGGTGATTGGCAATAGAAATACACTATTAAGAATTATTGCAATCCTCAAGGTTGATTAAAAAAGTCATTAATCCTTAGTAGTGGACACTTTTCTTATATGGTGATATTTTTGATCTCTTGGTAGTTAATGAAAATCTATATTGAACCATCCTTATTCATGAATGAGAATTGGTTCACCCAAAGGTGATACACTAGGGAATTTAACCCTTTATCCAAATTATCTTTCAATTTATTATTTAACCCTTATAGTTCTATATATTCCAACCTATAAAGGCTCTTGCATATATGTGTCACTCTAGTTGTGAGTTCTACTGAGAACTGTACCTCATGATTAAGGGAGGCCATCAAAATTATTTTGTTAATACATTATTATATTCCCTTATAATGGAAATGTCTTCAAGGTTGATGTTTTCCCTTTTATCAACCATTTTATTAAGATATGATTGTTTTTGGGTATCAACACCTATATCATTAAAGTATTTCCTAAAGAAATTTTGTAATCTTCCTTGAATTTTTATAGAAACGTAGAATGGTTCATGATATGGAATGAGATTTTTTTTTAGTGATGGTTCATGGGATCTATATATAATGAGATCCAATCCATGCATAGTATAGTTTCAAATTCTACCAAATTAACAATTATGAGATTCATGGTTAGAGGCATCCCACATACACTACTTGGGGAAGAGTCCAAAACATTGGTTTCAATTATTTAAATACTAGGTATTTTCACATATATCTATACTTAAAGGTATCAAGGAGGTGATTTAATATTTCTAACAAAATTTTAGGATATAAATTAATCTATTAAAATCTAATTAAATACAACATTCACTATACTTGAGTGAAAATTAAATGTAAACTTCACCATTTCATTTATTTAAATAAAGTTACCATAATTTTATATATAATTAAAGGTTATAACAAAACATAATGCAATAAATCATGGATAAATAACACATTTACATGCGTAAATAAATTCTAAAGTATTAAAATATGAGTTACCTAAGTTTAACCTAGGATATATTTTAATAATGTTTTGAACCATAGGTCATTAGTTCGGATTTTTTCTCAATTATAATTCCATTTGAAGTGGAAGTTTAATATTTGAATTCATGTAGGTTTCTAGAATGTTGGTGATTAGATTTATCATGACCCGTCCTCAGGGCTCATGACGTGAATACCCCAAGCCCGCCTTCCATATGCCAGGGGTTTGCGACTAGCACCAAATGCGTAAATCCCTAAGCTCGGAAGGCATTGACTTTATAAATTGTAAACACACACAATAGAGTATGCAATTGGAAGTAAAACACTAATTAAAACTGTATACAAAAGATATGCTGGAAAGAAAAAGGGGCTGGAAATACAAGACCAACAGTAAAGTTCAAGGAAAGGACAAACAGGTACAACTAAAAAGACAAACAACTAGAAGGTGTCTAGCAGCTCTTGGATTGTCCACCACGGATCCTACCTGAAGGGTAGGTACAGATAGCCTCCTCAATGCTCCATGTTTGTCCGTCTCCTCCGGGTACCGACTCGTCATGAGGTCCACCTTCGGGTACCGTCTAGTCCTTATACACTCCGCCTCGGTCATCGTTGTCTGTCGTCTACATCCAACACAATGAGGTGCGGGCATAGCCCGTGTAGGGATAAGTATAACGATACTCAGTACGGACTCCGAGACCCTCAAGGTCTCACAAAATCCAACAAGGATAAACCAAAAAGTATGAATCAATGGATAACCATTACTTAAGTATATTCCCATACATATACATAATTTATCTAGTAATTCATCTCAATCATGAGGAAAACACAAACGTCATTGACTCATCTCAAACTAGGATTTTCATTATCGAAACCACGGCTGTTGGAGAACTCCTCCTCTGTCAAGAACAGTGGGCCTATCGCGACACTAAGGCACTTCTCACTAACCTTGGACTGCTGAGGTACTACTCTTGTCGAGTACCATGGGTCTGCTGCCAACTATCAGACGCTCCTCCGTTGTGGGTCTGCCGCCAACTACCAGGCGCTCCCCACTGGGCTAGTCGAATCGGTCAAGCAGTCGTTAGTTCTGTCAGCTACTAGGTCTCCGCACTCTATCTGCTCGTCACTAGAAGGATATGCTTCCCGATCTACTGGGAAAAACTCCAACTATCATGAATTATCACGTAGAAGTATCTCAAAGTTCTGTCTCATCAATGGGATCTCAACGCAATAGACGGCGCGTCATTCGGACGCACGGTCTATTAGTTATTGTAATTTTCGTTCCAGGGGCCCGGTTATCTTTCAAGTTCAAACCAACCCAACTATATCCAAACTATGTCCAAACCTCAAGTGGGGTATGCCAAAAGACTCCTCTATCTCTCTAAGGTTTCCGTCTCCATAGATGGTTCGTCGATCGGACACCCGTAGCCCAAGATATGGGCGAAAAGGTGTAAACAGGCCATAGCGGGTTCGGGTCCGGCCCGACCCAGTCCGAACCGGGGTCTGATCAGTCTGTGGGTCCGACCCGTTCTGAGGAAATGGGAAGGCCCAAAGGGGTGGCCCGGATCGAAGGCGGCCCAGCCCGAGGGAGGCCCGGCCGAGGGTGGCCCGACCCAAGGGCGGCCAGGCCAGAGGGCGGCCCGGCGGCCTAGCCCGCGTGGCCTGGCTGGCCACACCACGGGGGGGGGGGGGGGGGGGGGATCCCCCTAGTTTTCGAACGAACTAGAGCTAGGCACCGGTTCGGTGAACCTCGGGACCCGAGGGGTCCCACCTATAGTGTGCACCGGCAGCCGGCTCAACCGGCCGCCCTGGTTCCTCCACTACGGCACCGTGGTCCTACTGGCCTCCGCGCTGCATGACGGCGCCACACTCATCATCCAACCATTGGGGCCCTCTTGGTCGCGTCTCTTCCTTTTGGTGCGGTGCGATGGCACCGCACCCCTCCATCACTGTCGCGGCCTGCCTGGTTGTGGCTCGATTCTCTATGCGGCACAGCGGTGCCACGCCCTTATGGCGACCCAGCGGCCTTGCACCGGTGGTTCCTTCTCCCTCTATCTCTGTCGTCATCAAACAGGAACAACAAAAGGGGAGGGTTAATCCATGTTCGTATGGTTCGAACCCTCCTCATTACGGTGATATAATTCGGTTCTCAAACCATAAATTCAGCAATGTAGAATGGGTATAAAAACAATTCAAATCCCCCCTACATTTGTATTGTCGATGAACGTTGACGATGTCTCGGGAAGGCGGCGTTATTTCATTAATGTTGGAAGAGGAAGAGTTCAGAGAATACAAGTCGAGATGATGTCGTCAGCGTTCTTTGTGGGCGGCGACACTTCCCTTTCATGCCCCGGTTGAAGAAGGAATAATATGGTGTCATAAGAGATGTTATTTGTGTTCTTCAGGGAGAGAATGAAGTTCTCCCAAGTTTCTCCAAGGCTCCACCAAAAGGGAGTTGCCAACCAAAATAAAATAATAGCTTTGTCTATTATTTTATTGATGACATGAATTCAAAATAATTCAAAATATTCCAATTAATTAAGGGGGCTCCACTTAGTTAATTCTTGTTTGTAGGCACAATTTAATTAAGCGAGTTCAAAGGTTTCATGGGTGGTGGCTCCATAAATGGGGAGTCCATGGGTCTCCACACTTAAATGGGGTGTTAAAGGGGTTAGATGCTCGGGTGGTCCCCACCATTAATATCCTCCCAAGGGAGGCTATACTCAGGTGGTGCCCACAAGCATATCCTCCCATGGGAGGTTAGGGTGTGGTGGCCCCCACCCCCAACCTCCAGTTGAGGGTATTAAACACCACAATAAAAATATGTTATCAACTTATTTTTATTTAATTTATTTTAAAACCCCAAAATCTAACTTCCTTTACCATTAGAATGCAACTGTGGTGAAGGTCTCACTAAGAAATCACTGATGCTATAAGTTTAAAGGTGCCCTTAGATTTCAGTTCTGATTATCGGTTCAAAAGATATAAAATCTCACTCCTACATTTACTGAATGTACTTGAACAAAACTTCAGAAATTGCTTTCAGGCACACCGGGCCTCGGAATCAAGCACTGTCCGAAACGGTGGACTCGTAAAATTCCCATGTATTTAAGAAAGAAAATTCCATAGAAATTATGGGTCTTTACATTCTCCCCACCTTAGGGCTATACGTTCCCATAAGCTACAACTCGATCTAAGGGAACAAATGGGGGTACTGAGCATGCATCTGAGCCTCCCGCTCTTATGTGCTCTCCTAGAGGTTCTCATGCTGCCAACGAACTCACACCAAAGGTATTGACCGTCCATGTTGGACCCGCTCCTTTCAATCCTTGATCTTTACTGGAACCTCCATGAAATTCGCCCTGCCATCGATATCCAGCTCTCCGTGGTCGATGATGTGAGAAGGGTCGTGCATGTATCTCTTCAGCTGAGGTATGTGGAAGACGTCGTGAACCCGGTGCAACAGAGGTGGAAGAGATAAGCGGTAAGCCACCTCGCCTACTCTGCTGAGAACATGGAAAGGTCTGATTAAAGGCAGAGACAACTTTACGCCTCGGCCAAATCTCTGCAAACCTCATCGAGGTGAGACCCATAGAAAGGCGTGGTCACCATCCATGAACTCCATAGGTCTCCATCTCCTGTCACCATACAACTTCTTCCTACTCTATACAGTCTTCATCCACTCCTGGATTATCAGAACCTTCTCTGTTGTAGCTCATACTATCTCTAGTCCCTCTAGTGCCGACTCTCCTAGGTCTGTCCATCAAAGTGGTGATCTGTAAGGCCAACCATACAAAGCCTCAAAAGGTGCCATACTGATGGTGGAGTGATAGTTGGTGTTGTAGGAAAACTCCACCAAAGTTGGGTGATCCTCCCAGCTATGACCGAAGTCGAGGAAACATGCACGGAGCATATCCTCGAGGGTCTGAATGGTCCTCTCGGTCTGACCATCTGTCTGGGGATGGAAGGTGGTGCTCAGACGTAGATGCGTCTCGAAAGCCTCCGGCAACCCCTTCCATACCTGGGAAGTAAACTGTATGTCTTGGTCGGAGAAAATCGAAGAATTTATTCCATGTAAACGCACTACCTCTTTCACATAGAGGCATCCCAAGCTCTCTACTGAATCCTGCTCTCTGATCTGTAGGAAGTGGGCCGACTTGGTGATTTATTCAATGATCACACATATCTACTCATGACTCATGGATTTATGTGGAAGATTCATCACAAAGTTCATGGATATCCCATCCCACTTCCACTCTAGGACAACCAAGCCTGCTGGTACCTATTGCTTTTCCTTCACTTGCTGACAAGTGAGGCACTGTGAGACAAACTTTGTTACCACCTTCTTCATACCTGGCCACCAGTGCTGTCGTCTGAGCTCCGGGTACATCTTCACTACTTCTGGATGTACCACTAAATGGAAAGTGTGGAACCCCATCAACTCCTCCTCCTGAAGTACAACTGGTACCATGGTGTGTCCTCTGAAGAGGATGACGTGCTATCCACCTTCAGAAAACCCATCAGGTGCCTGCCCTGTGGATATTTGAGCACATCGTGTCTCGTAGTCTGTTTCCTCATGTTGCAACTCCTTGAATCATGGAAGAAGTGGAGGAGTGGCTGTAAGAGACTGAAGATAGGTTGTTCCACCCCTATCCAGAAAGGATATTTGTAAGGCAGCTAGCTGCTCTGTCGCCTCTCCTAGCAGCTGAATGCCAGTCATCCTGCTGAGCACATCTTCAACAATGTTCCCCTACCTTGGAGTATAGACTATCTCAAAGTCATATTCCTAGAGGAACTCAAGCCAACGCTACTGTCTTAGGTTCAGGTCCTTTTGAGAGAAGATATAACCGAGAATCTTGTGATCAGAGTACATGGTAAAACGTTCTCCCATTAGATAGTGTTGCCACATCTTCAAAGTGAAGACCACTGCTGCTAACTCCAAGTCATAGGTAGCGTAGTTCTTCTCATGTTGTCTCAACCGGTGAGAACCATACACGATCACAACTCCCTCCTATATCAGGACACACCCGAGTCAGGTCCCTGATGCGTCACAATAGACTATGTACCCTATGCCATCCTCTAGAAGCCTCAAGATGGGGGGCACTAGTCATCCTCTGCCTCAGCTCCTAAAAGCTCTGTTGGCATCTCCCCGACCACACAAAGGGTTGAACCTTCTCCGTCAAGGCTGATAGTGGTGCTTCAACTCTGTTGAAGTCTGGAACGAATCTCTGATAGTATCTATCCAAGCCAAAGAAACTTTGTACCTCTATCAAACTCCTGGGTTGCTCCCAAGAAAGTACCGCCTCAATCTTCGATTAATGTACTGCAACTCTAAACTCCTTGATGACATGTCCCAAGAAGTGAACCTCTCGAATCCAAAACCATCACTTCCAGATCTTACCACAAAGCGGGTTCTCTCAGAGTGTGTCCAGTACTACCTACAAATGGTAGGCATGCTCCTCCTCAGTAGTTGAGTAGATCAGAATGTCGTCGATGAAGACTAAGACAAAGAAATTGAGGTAAGGCTGGAAGATCCTATTCATAAGGCTCATGAACACTGTTTGAGCATTGGTTAATCCAAAGGGAATAACCAAGAACTCGTAGTGGCTGTATCGAAACCGGAAGGCCATCTTCTGCACATCCTCACCTTGAACTCTGAGCTGGTGATAGTCTGATCTGAGTTCTATCTTTGAGAACCATCATGTTCTTTTTACTGATAAAAGAGGTCTTTAATCCTCGGAAGTGGGTACTTGTTCTTTATGGTCACCTAGTTCAAGCGATGGTAGTCAACCCAAATCCTCAAGCTCCTATCCGTCTTCTTGGCGAACAGAATCGAGGCTTCCCAGGGAGAAACACTAGGCTGGATAAATCCCTTCCCATGCAAGTCCTCCAACAGTACCTGAAGCTCGTGAAGCTCTGCTAGAGCCATTCGATATGCTGGAGTAAATATCGGTTCCATCACCAGGTACAGGTCAATATATAATTCCACCTCTCTATGAGGAGGAAGTCCTGGAACATCGTCAGGGAAAACATCTGCATACTGGTCCATCACTACCGGATAAGTAGGACTCTCCACATAAACTGCTTCGAGGGTAAGGCAAGCCAACTGGTGAGTGATCGGATGCATCCTCCTCCGACTAAGTCCATCCTATGCTGCAAAGGTTCCCTTATTGCCGGTGAAGGTGAACCTAGACCCATCCGTGCGGACACACCACACTTTGCGCCTAATACAGTCGATATGATCATGGACTATAGATAACCAGTCCATACCCAACCAAATCTCTCACCTCCTAGAGTAATCTCACACTGCCAGCACTAGTGCATAATCATCAAGTCTGCTTCCGTATGAGTCTCTAGCCGTAAAAATCGAGCCAACAACTCCGTCGGAATCTCCGAGCTCCGAACGAGGGAAGTGGCTATGAAAGAGTGATTGGAACCTGTGTCTATATGAACTATAGCTAAGGTTGAGTAGTCATAGATCGTACCTTGAATCATCTCCGGAGTTCCATGATCATATGCTTTAGCTGCCTGAAGCTGATCTCTCTCCTTTCTACCTGCTCCCTACAGTTGGGGTGGACCTCCTAGTGGTGGTGTCGGTAGAACCTCGTCACCTCGTCCACCACCAGTTGCACGACCGACTCTTATAACACGTCTGCATGCGCCCTACGGACCGCCGCGATCGAACCTCTGCCTCTACATGGGAGGTCCCTCAACTGACTGCTGAGTGTCAGTACGACGGGTCGGACAGTCACGTGCCATGTGACCAAGCCTGCCGCATGAGTAACACCACCCGCTCCTAGCATGACTGGCTCTATCTCTACTCAGGGTTCCCCGAAAAAACTGATCCTGAGTCGCGCAGTCATCCACCTGTAGGTCTGGTCCTCTTAGAACTCTACGTCATATATCTACTGCCAGCTGCAGAAGACTCCGCTGCAAGTTGACTAGTAGTGGGTCTCGTTGCTGGTGACTGCTCAGTAAGGAAACTCTCTACCAGGAGGGATCCCTCTAACACTCCCGCCTACATCATAATTCTAAGGGAGATCATAGAGGATCTGATCTCTCACCTGATCCCCTACTCAAAGGCCTGGGCCCTGAAGAATGGGTCTCGTACCATATCCGTGGAGTAGTGCGAGAGGTCGGTGAACCTCGCTGAGTATTGTGCTACCATCATGCTACCCTACTATAGATGAAGTATCTCTTATATCTGCACCGCTCAAAGGGTGACCGGAACAAACTCCACCCAGAATAGGCTCTCGAAGTCTGTCTAGAGTAAATTCGCCTCATCGCAGACCGGAACCATCAAGCTCCACCATCTTCCTACTACTGTTTAAAGGATACTGGTAGCAAGGATCACTGTGTAGTCTGCTCGTGTCCATAATAGCCTGAAAACTCTCACCACAGCCTCAAGCCAATCCTCAACCACCTATGGGTCCATCTCTCCCCGAAACCTCTGTGGCCTCTGGTGCTGGAACTCATGTAACGCGCTCAAGCGGCATGCATCATCAGCTATTGGGGCTGGTGGCATTAGTGGCCCAACGGGTGGTGGTACCACTGGTGCGTCAACTAGAAAGGGTCCATGCACTGACGCCTCATCGCTCGACGAGCTGTCAGTGCGTTCAACTCTCGGGGATCTAACTGGTCATCCTCAAGGAGGCATTCTAAAAGAAACCGTTGTGACACGGTCAAACTATTATACCTGGTGAGTGGACCGGATTGATATGACATAAAGAGAAACTTTTGAAACACACACACAATCAGTGTTTTCATGCACTGAGTCGGAAATCAGAAGTCAGGGTCTCGGTGTACGGATACATCAGTCGTCGCACCAACACTAGACTCCCTGAACTGAAAACCACAATAGGTACCCTTAACAATAATGCTTCATTGAAAAGAATGATCAGAGCCCAGAGTTATGCGGTAGAACCAACTCCTCTGATACCAATTTTTCATGAACCGTCCTCGGGGCCTGTGTCGTGACTACCCCAAGCCTGCCTTCCATAGGCCAGGGGTTGGTGATAAGCACCAAAGGCGTAAATCCCTATGCTGGGAAGGAATTTCCTTTATAAATTGTAGACACACACAATAGAGTATGAAACAATAAGTTAAACACTAAGTAAAGCTATATACAAAAGATGTGATGCAAAGAAAAAAGGTCCATAAATACAAGCCCAACAGTAAAGTACAAAGAAAGGACAAACAAGTACAACTAAAAAGACAAATAGCTGGAAGGTGTCTAGAAGCTCCTGGATCGTCCACCACAGATCCTACCATAAAGGTAGGTACAAATAGCCTCCTTAGTGCTCCACGTCTTTCCGTCTCCTCCGGGTACTGACTCGTCGTGAGGTCCACCTCTGGGTACCAGCCAGTCCTCGTACATTCTGCCTCGGTCAGCACTCTCTGTCGTCTGTATCCAACACAACGAGGTGCGGGCATAGCCCGTGCAGGGGTGAGTATGATGATACTCAATAGGGACCCCGAGACCCTCAAGGTATCACAAAATCCAACAAGGATAAACCCCAAAGAATGAATCAACGGATAACCATTACTTAGGTATATGACCATACATATACCTAAGTTATCTAGTAACCCATCTCAATCATGAGGAAAACACAAAGGTCATTGACTCAGCTCAAACCAGGATTTTCATTATCAAAACCATGGATACTAGAGAAATCCTCCTATGTCAAGAACATTGGGATTTTCATGACACTAAGGCACTTCTCACTAATATTAGACTAGTGAGGTACTCCTCCTGTCGAGTACCGCGAGTCTGCTGCCAACTACCAGGCGCTCCTCTATTGTGGGTTTGCCGCCAACTACCAGGCGCTCCCCCTAATAGCCTGCAAAGGTAATCCTCATGTCAAGTACCGCAGGTCTGCCGCCAACTACAAGGCGCTCCTCCTCCATGGTAATGCCACCAACTACCAGGTGCTCCCCACTGGGCAAGTAGAATCGGTCAAGCAGTCGTCAGGTCTATCAGCTACTAGGTCTCCGCACTCTGTCTGCTTGTCACTGGAAGGATCCACATCTCGAGCTACTGGGAAAAACTCCAACTGTCACTAAGTCTCAGGTAGAATAATCTTAAAGGTCTCTCTCACCAATGGGATCTCAACACAATAGACAGCGCATCATTCAGACGCCCGGTCTGTTAGTTATTGGCATTTTTGTTCCAGGGGCCCATTTAGTTTTCAGGTTCAAACCAATCTAATTGTACACCAACTATGTCCAAACCTCAAGTGGAGTATTTCAAAAGAACAGTCTCGCTCTAAGATTTCTGTCTCCATAGACGGTTCGTCGATCAAACACTCGTAGCCCAAGATATTGGCGAAAAGGTGTAAACGGGCCATAGTAGGTTCGGGTCCGGTCTGAACCGGTGTTTGACTGGTCCATGGGTCCGACCAAGTCTGAGGAAACGGGCATACCCGAAGGGGCGTCCCGGCTCGAAGGCGGCCCGGCCCGAGGGAGGCCCAGCCGAGGGTGGCCCGGCTGGCTAGCCTGTGTGGCCCGGCTGGCCATGCCGCGGGGGGGGGGGGGGGGGGCTTGGTTTCTGAAGGAACCAGCGCTTGGTGCCGGTTCAGTGAACCGCGGGACTTGAGGGGTCCCACCTATAGCATGCACCGGCGGCCAGCTCATCCGGCCACCCTGGTTCCTCCACCGCGTTGTGACAGCGTTGCGGTCCTGCTGGCCTCCGCACGGCGTGATGGCACCGCGCTCATCGTCTGATCGCTGGAGCTCTTCCTTCTGGTGCGGTGCGATGGCACTGCGCCCCTCCAGCACTGATTCGGCCCATCTAGTTGTGGAACGGCAGTTTCGTGCCCTTGTGGAGACTCGGCAGCCTTGCGCCGACGATTCCTTCATGCTCCATCTCTGTCTTCATCAAAAGTGAATGGAAAAATGGGAGGGTTGAGCCATGTTCATACAGTCCGAACCCTCCTCGTTATAGTGATATCATTTGGATCTCAAACCATAAATTCAGCAACTTATAACGTGTATAAAAATAATTCAAATCCCCCTACCTTCGTATTGTCGATGAGTGTGGATGATGTCGCGGGAAGGCAGTGTTGTTTAGTCAATGTCGGAAGAGTAAGAGTTCGGAGAAGACGAGTCCAGATGACATCATCAGTGTTCTTCATGGGCGGCGATGCTTTCCTTTCTTACCCCAGTTGAAGAAGGAATAATATGGTGGTGGAAGAGACGTTCTTCGTGTTCTTCATGGAGAGAATAAAGTTCTCCGAAGTTTCCACAAGGCTCCACAAAAAGAGAGTTTCCAACCAAAATAAAATAATAGCTTTGTCTATTATTTTATTATTGACATAAATTCAAAAGAATTCAAAATGTTCCAAGTAAATTAAGGGGGGCTCCACTTAGTTAATTCTTGTGTGTAAGAACAATTTAATTAAGGGAGTTCAAAGGTTTCATGGGTGGTGGATCCATAAATGAAGAGTCCAAGGGTCTCTACAATTAAATGGGGTATTAAAGGGGTTAGATTCTCAGGTTGTCCCCACCATTAATATCCTCACAAGGGAGGTTATACTCGAGTGGTCCCCACAACCATATCCTCCCATGAGAGGTTAAGGTGTGGTGGACCCCACCCCCAACCTCCACTTGGAGGTATTAACCACCACAATAAAAATAAGTTATCAACTTATTTTAATTTAATTTATTTAAAACCCCCAAAATCTAACTTCCTTTCCCATTAGAAGGAAACTGCGGTGAAGGCATCACTAAGCAATCACTGATGTTGCGAGTTCAACAGTGCCCTCATATTTCAGTTCTAATAACTGGTTCAAAAGATATAAAATCTCTCTCGTACGTTTACTTAACGTACTCGAAAAAAACTTCAGATATTGATTTCAGGAACACCGGACCTCAGAATCAAGCGCCATTAGAAACTGTGGACTCATAAAATTCCTATATATTTAAGAAAAAAATTCCACGTAAATTACTGGTCTTTACAAGATTGGTAGAGGAGTAATCCATCATTCTATGGTGAGTCTCGTTATGTCATGGTGAATTGGGAAAGGTATTTTATGATATATATATATATATATGGGTTTTTTAAAGGTCATTCCAACTTGGAATAATTTGATTAGAAATATTTACACATGTCATGCCATGGTTGTAGGAATTTCAATGGAAAATTATTTAAGAGGCGGTGAAAGTGTGGAAAAGTATTGAAAAAACCTTGTATGTGTAAGGATACTTAATATATTATATAAGAGTAATTATTTTGGATATGAAGCAATTTTTTAGATGATAAAATGGATCGAAATCCATTTCACTCAGTATTTTAAAGTCTATGGTGCATGAATATTGAACTGAAATAGGGAAAATATATTTTCCATGTTGTGGAACAAGGTATTTTTCATTAAAATAATCCCTATAAAAAATGAATGTGCCTATAATAGGCTTTGTTGAAGCAATGTCGAATATCATGTGAAAAATTAAAATGATTTGTGTGAATGTTTTAAATAAGGACCTAGAGAAGTACCATGTTATGAAGAAGGACATTTCATGCATTTTGTTTCTTAGAAATAAAGTAATATAGGATGGAAAACATGGATCAAGTCATGTTGAAAGTATTTTTATTTGAAAAATGGATTATACCATGGTAAATGAAGTAGCATGTCATGGATAGTCTGATATGGTACCTAACACATGCATTTCTAGTAGATTACATGTTATGGTGCTTGAAAATTTTAATTTAGATCCAGCTTTTATGATTAGTAACTTCTTCAACAACTTATAGTAATGGAATAAATTTTAGAAACTCTATTAGATTTCAACTATGGATATTGGTTAGAAAATTATCCAAGGGGTGGATTTAATGTAAAGGAATATGGGTGTTGATTCAAATATAAATTTTGAACTTCGAATTTAAAATTCCATATATATATGTATAAGAATAATATAGATGTGGAACATAAATAAGAAAGTAACATTGAAGATTAAAAATCATAAAAAGTGTGTGTACTAGTTGTTGACTTTATTGAATATATGGATTTATGAAGGGAAGTGTGTTACGAACTAGCCCGGGTACCCTGGTAACCCGAAAACTGGGTCGACACTAACATATCCTGAAGGGCATTCCTGATCCCCATAGGATGGTGAATAGCACCTGTCATCATACAAAAAAGTGGGAATAATTTTTTTCACAAACATTTCAAAATAACATAAACAATTCAGTATGAATACAAATTGAAACTCTATAGAGAGTAGTGTGCTAGAATTAAATAGTTAAACAACCCAAAGTTTTATAGAAAAGTGCCATAAAATAAGATGAAACCCCAATTTCCAACAGACACAACTCTATAAGTCCCAAGTATTAATAGATACTACCACTAAGTGGTACTTTACCCTTGCTCTAACTTGAATGAATGTAATCAACAAAAACCCAAAGGCACAGGTAGGGTGTGAGATAAAATCCCAGTAGGGTCTCCCCAAGGATTCCATAATAAGATGCCAACATTTAATTAACCAATTAAATATTTCAAGTTTAAATAAATAAGTATGGAAGTTCAGAGCATAATTAAAATAATTCATGTTTTAAATTTCATGTGATGGAAATACTTTAAACAAATGGATTCACAAACAAAATTATATAAAACAATTTATATAAATTCATTAGGTATTTAAGATAGTTTACAAACATTGGAACACATTTACATCCTGAATATAAACAAGTGAGCAACATGCTTATCTGTCAAAAGGTAAGATAGTTCTATGATACGTGGTCCACACACACTTGAAGGTGATCACAAGAATATATGCATACACATATCCCTCTGATACTAGAAAAATGTAACTCATCACCATCCCATTAGGGATGTGGCCTACTGCACTATGCTTTGTTTTAGTAGTAAAGTGTCAAAAGAGTGATACCCAATAACTCACTAACCACATTGGATTGAATGTGATCTAGTACAATCAATTATGGAAAATTTATTTTAAAACTGTTTAAAATAAAATTCATCCCATTCTCCCATTTAAAAAGTTTAAATTTTCAGTTTAAAAACCAAAAGGGGTTTTAATCAAATCATTCCTTTTTGTAAGATAAACCCATTGGGTTTCTATAAAAATTATTTTAAGCCATTTTCTAAAATAAAAATTTGAAATAAATTTCAATAAATCAATTTCATAATTTAAATTTTAAAATTTAATTTGAACAATACCCATCCAATTTCACACCACATCCTAATTATATAGAATTTGGGGTTTTCCCCAATTTCATTCCAAAAATACAATTTCACATTCAAATCCCCCAATTCAATGGAATTGTGTTTTAATAAACCAATTGAAGTAAGTTTCAAGTAATTAAATTTAAATCAAATGCTTAAATTTATGTTAAGGAATTCGTGGTTAATCAAATTTTGACATCAAAATAGAACCACCAACCTTTTTCACAGAAACAAAAATCTTTC
This sequence comes from Viscum album, assembly GCA_963277665.1. Taxonomy (NCBI): domain Eukaryota; kingdom Viridiplantae; phylum Streptophyta; class Magnoliopsida; order Santalales; family Viscaceae; genus Viscum; species Viscum album. The sequence goes on along the minus strand of OY728166.1, from coordinate 899,998,430 downwards.
AAAATAAACTACCAATAAGAATGAAGGAACAAAGAATCTAAGAAGCCAACCTTGAAATAATATTAAACAACACAAACCTTAGATACATCAATCCCAATATGATCTATCAAAATCCAAGAAGGTAAGGATAAAGGGATAGCGATACAAGGAGAATTCTTACTCAGAAAGTCACACTGCAACCACAATAATGATCAACCACTAAAAAATGACCCGAAAGGGTTTGAGGGCTCTAAAATCTCTTGGGGATGGCTCCTAGTTTGAGATAAAGGAATCTTTGATATAATAAAACATAATTTTCATCCAATATTCTTATTTAAAAAAGAACACTTGGTACTTTACATGATGTTTTACCCAATTACACGTCATGTAATTGAAAAATCCTAAAATCACAAAAAAACCCATATACTTTGGTTAAAAATGGATCTATTCTTATTTTAGAATTTACACATCATGTAACCACATTACACTTCATGTAAATCCCCATTAGGCCACTAAACCAACATGTTTTATGCTTAGAATCCAACAAATCTCTAACTTTTCCATTATTGATATCCTCCCAATTCCTTCTCATCCCTACCCAATCAACAAAAAATGAAAACCATGAAAAGGATTAAAATGTTCTTTTCTTAAAGTTAACAGTATGTTAAAACCTTGCCACTGTAAAAACTTTATGTCCCAATAAATCCTATCAAGAAGATTCCATGTGGAAAAGGTAAGGCCACTACTCTCTCATCAGTGCCATGCACTCCCATGTCTCATGAGAATCTGAACCATGCTGCCGTAGAACACAAACCAGAGGTATCATCCTCTAATAAAGTACCTTGGTATCATAATCAACTATCTTTACTAGCCTTTCAGTCATAGATAAATTAGTTTCCACATCAAGATCACTCCATCTCAAAACATAATAGAGATAAAATAAATACTCTTGTAACTGAATTACATGGAACATGTTATGTATCGATGTCAGCTATGGTGGAAGTGATAAATGATAGGTAACTTTATTCACCTTCTCAATAACCTCAAAAGGTCCCACAAAACTAGGATCAAGTTTCCCTTTCTCTCAATTCTTTGATTACCCAACTGAGGGGAAAATTTCAGGAATACCTACTCACCAACTAAAACTTCCAATGGTCTTTGATGATTATTAGCATAATACTTATACTAGCTCTATGATATCAATATTATTTGAGGAATAAAATGAATATCTTATATTTTCTCCTAAACCAATCTTGGTTAAACCAAGGAAAATTCACCAATCTTCGAACAACATAACGAAGATCTGTAAGGCTATACCTATATGGCCTCAAAGGAGAAATTCTAATCGCAGACTAGTAACTATTATTATAAAAAAACTCATCCAGTCCCAGATGTTCATCCCAAGATCCACCAAAGTCAGTAACATAAGAATAGATCATATCCTCAAGAATTTTTATATTTATTTTTGTCTTTCCATCTGATTGCATATGATATGTCATAGTAAAATGAACATGAAATCCCATTACCTCCTAAAGGCCTCTCTAGAAACAATAAGTGAACCGAGGATCCCTATCATAGACTATGGTAGATGGAAATCCATAAAAATGAACAATATATTTCATAGATATATCTCTCAACTCCATAACTTTGGTTGTATCATGAATGAGTAAAAAGAGAACTAATTTGTTCAGATGATAAATCAAAACCCATATCGCATTTTTATTTTTTATTGTATATGCAAACCTAGCCAAAAAGTCCATTGAGATATCATACCAATTCAAAGTAGGAACTAGAAGTGTCTGAATAAAACCCAAAGTATTCTGGTTCTTATTCTTAACCTATTGAAACATATAACAATGAGATACAAATTCAGAAATGACTCATATCATACCTATCCACTAGAATTTATGTATCACGTCATAGAACATATTTGTGTTTCTTAGGGGCAGAGACCAATAAGAATTATGGAAATCCCCCATCACAACTTTATTTACTACCAACGGCACAAAAATTTGATTCCAATAATATAGAATTCTATATGTGGAGAATGACCAATCATCCATGGTCTCTCCACCATAAAGAGAGAATATATTGATATAGAACTCATCATCAAGTTGTTTTTCTTGGAGAATCAACTCAAGAAGAGAGGATGTCAGCTGAACATTGGACAAAGAAACCACAGACCCTAATTTCTGGACTCCGATATGAAACTGTGAAAATAGATCCATAAAGTTCCACTCTTCAAAAGATTCTTTCATGGAAGGGGTCAGAAGTTTCCTTGTTAAAGAATCTATGAAGACATTCCATTTTCCAAGGGTATAGGCGATGTCAAATACAAAATATTGTTGGTATTCCATCTAATGCCTCTAGAGGAGATTCAAATATTTTTAAAAGAATATATATTTCCATATTTTATGGTCTGAAAACATGGTAAAACTTTCTCCATAAAGTAAATTCCACCAACTCTTAAGCATGATGGTTACAGCTGCATGTTCAAGGTCATGGGTTGGATAATTCTTATCATGTGGCCTAAGATGAAGAGATCCATAAGAAATGATATGATCACCTTGTATAAGAACACAACCCAAACCTAAACATGATGCATCACAAAAGACCACATATCCATGATCGGCTTCTGAGATATTCAACATCAGCGGAGTAGTAAAAAGACATTTTAGATCAAAAAAATAATTCTGATATATTTCATCCCAAAAAAACTTTACTCTATTATGAGTTAGAGTAGTCATCAGAGAAGCTAACTTTGATAAGTCTTTAACAAACTGATGATAATACCCAGCTAGACCCAAAAGGCTTCGAATCTTGAAAACATTTTTTGGTTATTCCCATGTCATAACAGCATTTACCATTTCATAATCAATTAAAATACCATGTTCTGAAACCACGCATCCAGATCATTTCACTTCCAAAATCCAGAAATCACATTATGAAGTCCTAGTATAAAAACATTGATTTCTAAAAAATTCCAAAATTGTTCTTATATGAAGCACATGATATTCCTAAAAAATAGACTATATAAGGATGTAATCCTCATGGAATACTATGAAAGTGTCAAGATACTTGTGGAAAATCCTATTAATTAGGTCTCTAAAGACTATAGGATAATAGTTTAAATTGAAATTCTTAACAAGGTACACATAATTGTAATACTATCTCTAAAAGGAGTTTTTATAAATGTAGAATTATTTTATTCTCAACTGATGGTAACCACATCAAAGATAAATATTAGAGAAACACTTTTCCAATTTTAACTCGTCAAACAAATCATCAATCCATGGAAACAGACACTTTTTCTTTAATATGACTATGTTGAGTTTTTGGTATTCATTGCCAAGGAGAATAAAAATATCATCCTTTTTAGCAAAAATAATCGGTGCAACCCAAGGTGACATGCTCAAATATATGAAGCCTTTCTAATAAATATCGTCCAACTAACTATTTAAATCTTTAATTTTAGTAAGTTCGATGCAGTAAGAATGAATTGACACTGGTTGAGTACCATGTACTAAATTGATAGAAAACTATATCTCCCTTACCAATGGAAACCCAGAGAAGTTAGAAGGAACACGTTGTGAAATTTAATGATAACTGGAGGGAGATCACCTCCCAAATATTCTCCCTCCAGATCAAAGGTGAACACTTGTATCACTCTCTCAAACTTGGGATGAGATAGTACATATCTACTCATCCTTGGGTCTCATTATTGTTGAAATACATGGAATACACCATAGGTTGTAGTGAAGGAGACCTGTCAAAGAGAATAATCAATCTAGGATTTATTAGAAATGATCCAATCCATTATGAAAATGATGTTAAGAGGTTTCAAGTTAAGAACTAGAAAACTCAAAGAAAGATTGACATATGATACAGAGAAGAATGGGAGGGACTATGGAGGCCCTGCTACCTCCTTATTCAAAGAGGTGTAGTAATATCCATCACATAAGAAAAAATATCTTTAGAATGATTTAGTAGATTAAAAACACAGGTTGAAATAAATTAATGAGATTCACTAGTATCAAATAAAGTAGTCACTAATGATGAAGCTATAGTGATGGTACCTCTCATAATCGTTGGACCCATATCTGCTTCCTCTAGATACTCTTCCACTATGTGAAGAAGCTTCATTCTAGTTGTTTGTGGGTAGAACCCATTTTCTTGTAAAGAATCTGATTTCAAAACAGTTTTGGTAGGTGTTGATGATCCCATACCACTACACATAGTGGAAATGATATGGAAGAACTTCTTTAAATGGGATGAGCATCCATATGAGACACAGATCTTGGGTTCCTCAGTGTAAACCCTCTTTCAATACCCAGGCTTTCCAGACTAATAGAAACTAAAAGGGCCTCTTCCAAGCACTACATGAAGTTTTGAAAAAACCTACTCTCAAGAACCTCCATGAGAGTCATCATGCTTCCTTTTTTTCTTTTATGGTAATTAACACTACCACTAGGAGAAAAAGTATCTCCCAAAAACCATGACTTGATAGCCAGATCTATTTTAACCATCAATGCTCTATATAGAACATAAACATAAGAATGAAATTTCAACAAGAAAACCTTAGATTGAATATCATCTTGAATTCTAAACTTGAATAATCATGTCTTCATCTTCTCATTTGATACCACCTCAGGAGAAAACTACACTAAATTAGAAAAATAGTTCGTGTACTATGACATGGTATGGTCAACCTGATCAAGTTTGAAGAACTCTAAAGCCTTGTATAACAGCATAAACTCTAGATAGAATTGGTCGCTTAAAATATCTTTGAAATATTTCCACTCAAATACCTCATGATTTTTTGTTATCATCATGTCCTACCAAATCATGCTCGGTCCCTCTAAAATGAATCCAAACAGATAGATAATAAGATTTGGATTTTAATATATCCAAATCCAAAAGTAGGTAAAATACTAAAACTAAAATTCAAGAAATATTTCCCAAACCACCATCGGTGACTTAAGGTTCATTATAGTGAGATATATTCAGGCACTTAGTCGTCACTACCTCCTAAGTCCTGATAATAAAACATAATTGCTTACTGACATCAAGATAATAAGTTCAACCTAGAACTATAATACCACTATTCATGAACTAGCTTGAGTACCCTAGTAACCTGATAACCGAGTTATCACTAACATTTCCTAAATAAAATTCTCGATCCCCATAGGTTGGTGACTAGCACCTGGCATCACACAAACGAAAGTGGGAATAATTTTTTCCACAAACATTGTTAAAGAAGATAAACAAATTAGTATGCTTACAAAAGAAAACTCTAGAGGGAGTAGTGTACCAGAATTCAATAGGTAAACAAACCAAAGTACTGCAAAAAAGTATCCAAAAAATAGGATGAAAACCCAAATCTCAATGGATTCAAATCTCCAAGCCCTAAGGATCAACAACTACTTCCACCAAGTGGAGCCTTACCCTTTCTCAAACCTAGAAGAAGATAATCTTTAGAAACTCGAAGGTATAGGTAGGGTGTGAGATAAAATCCCAGTAGGTTCTCTCCAAGGATTCCATAATAATATTCCAACATTTAATTAACCAATTAAATCTTTCATGTTTAAATAAACAGTTTTGGTAGTTCATAACATAATTAAAACAATTCATGCTTTACATTTCAAATTATGGAAATAATTTTAACAAATGGATTCAGAAAAATTATATAAAATAGTTTATATAAATTCATTAATCATGTGAATCAGTTTACAGACATTATCACACATTTATATCAAAAATATAAACAAGAGAGAAACATAGTCATCTTCCAAAAGTTTCAATAGTTCCAGGATAAGGGATCCTTACACACTCAAAGGTGATCAGGGAAATATGTGAATACACACATCCCTATTACACTGACCAAAGGTGACTCATCATCATCCCATAGGGGATGTTACCTACTACACTATGTTTTGTTTTAGTTGTAAAGTTTCAAAAGAGTGTTATCCCAATAACTCACTAACATCTTATTATTTCATGTGCTCTAGTACAATTAATGATGGGAAATTTATTTTCAAACTGTTTCAAATACAATTCAATCCATTCCCCCTTTTCAAAATTTTTTATTTTCTATTTAAAAACCAAAATGTGTTTTTTAATCAAATCATGTTTTTTCCAAGATAAAACCATCAGGTTTCTATCAAAACCATTTTAGCTATTTTCTCAAATATAACATTTAAATCAATTTAAATAAATAAATTTCATAATTTAAACCATAAATTTTAATTCCAAAATTTAATTTGAACAATTTCCATCCAATTTCACAATACATACCAATTTAATACAATTGGGGATTTTCATTAATTCCACAATTTAATTTGAACAATTTCCATCCAATTTCACAATACATACCAATTCAATACAATTGGTGATTTTTCCCAATTTCATGCCAAAAATCCATACTCATATTCAAATCCCCTAATTCAATGGAATTGGGTTTTTAATAAACTAATTGAAATTAGTTTTAAGTAATTTAATTTAAATCAAACAATTGAATTTAAATCAATTAATTTGGGTTTAATCAAATTTGGACATCATACTAGAACCACCTACCTTTTTCACAGAAACACAAAGCCCGCAACAGAACCCTCCAACAAGAAAGAAGGTGAAAAGGATCCAAGAACACGTCCTAGAAACAAGATTCAAAAACACATAACATATATCAATCAATCATAAGATAATATATAAAACTCCAAGAAGGTTAGGATAATGGGATAGATATATAGATAGAACACTTGATTAGAAAGTCACACTGGAACCGTGACAATGATTAACCGCTGAACGAAATGACCAGGAAGGGTTTAAGGGATCCAAAATCACCTAGGGGTGTCTCTTGGGTCAAGATCAAAGAATTATAGAGAGGATAAAATCGAATTTTCATTCAATCTACCTATTTAAAAATTACACTTGGGAATTTACATGATGTGTGACCCAATTACACATCATGTAATTGACAAATCCCAAAATCACCAAAAACCTTTCTCCTTTTGTTAAAAATGGATTTATTATTAATTTATAATTTACACATCATGTAAGAAAATTAAATTTCATCTAAAACCCAAGCATGCTACAGAAACCTTAGGTTTTATACTGAGAATCCAAAAAATCTTTTACTTTCTTATTATAGGTATCCTCCCAATTTCTCCTCAGCCCTACCTAGTCAATGAAAATGGAAAAACTAGATAAGTATTAAAACATACCTTTTATAAAGGTAATATAATGTTAAATGGTTTGATTTGAATATATTAAAATGATTATAAGTTTTTTAATGAAATGTTTATTATGAAAATCATTGTGGCTCTAGAAGTGAAGAGTGGGGCATCATGAAGAACACCCAATATTGTTTTTTCGTTTATCTTTGATCATTATCCTTGTGATTTTAACTAATATGTCAATATATATTTGAAACCCTCTTGAAATTAGTGATTATAAAATACGAATAGGTCATGGACCTTGTATAAGTGGTTATATTATCCTAAATCTCAAAATCACAAACTAATGGATTAATGATTAATTGTTATATCAACACAATATTAATATGTTTTCCTTGTATGTAGAACAATTTCAGTAGAACAAGTAATAAATCATGGTTTTTTTATTCTTTAACTTATTTAATTTGGTTGTGACCATTTGGAAATATTCAAGGTGTATTTTCAAATGTTAATACGAGATCTAATTGAATTTAAGATTAAAATATTCAAGAACACCCTAATCCCCCCCCCCCTTAAGGTGTTTTGTGGGATATCAAGTCACAATGATAAATTATTTCCTAAATAATAAAACATCAGTCAAATACAAACTATAGTGATTCACATCTTTCATACATTATTATTACATTATTTTTAATATAAATAGAATAATAATAATATATTCTAGAATCGAGATGTTTTGGGTCTTGGGGAAAGTAGGTTTATACAACATGATTACATATTAATTTTTAATCATTATTTAAATCCTAAGAAAAGGTTCTACTAAAATATTTCGTAATCTACTTAATAAATTTAATTAACTGAGTAAATTCACCATATAAATGGAAAACTAGAATCCCATTAAGGGGAGGGATAATAGGGAAATGGTTTAATCAATATAGTACATTTGTGAGAATAATCATCATCATCATCATATCATAATAATGGGATCATCATCATAAAAATGTGGAAATCATTTGAAAGAGAAATGGAATTTGGCACATTCATAATAATGGAACATCATACAATTGTGTACAAATACAATGCATAGATTGTGAACAAATATAAAAACACGGTCACACATAACATATGTTTACAAAACTCACTCCTAAAGTGTGAATAAATCTAGAATCATATTCATGAATAGCATACATAATATCATGAGATATATCATTTTATACAATTAATTATAGGTATATATAATTTCAATACCACCTATCACTTCATAATATTCTCATAATCAGTCATTCCATATAGTATGTTAATATATATCAATCATAAAGATGAAATAAACTCATGATAAAAGAATGGGTTTCATAATTATGTTGTAAGGAACACCAAAATAAAAAAAATGCGGATCTCTTCAAAAGAATAAATGGAAACATCATTTTGGTTATTCCAAGATATTATTTAAAAATAAAAAATCACAGTTCATAGAGATTATAATAATAACCATAATGATAATCAATGGGAGATTTCAAGAATAACACCCTTATTAATATTCATGAAGATATATAAGAATGATTCTAAAATAAGTACAAACGTAAATAGCCTCAAGAAATTAAAATAAAATATAAAATTAAATAAAATGTATTTAGATGTGGTTTAAAAGAAACATGGTGAAAATATAGAGGAATAGAAGATAAACCTAGAAGAATTGTTGGATTTGAGAGTCCCCTTACCTTTGATCCCATTTTGTTTTATCACATATACACATACTATATAATTAACTAATGATTATTAAAACATGAATCTATAAATTTTATACATTAATTTATATAATTCATGGTCAATTATAATCATTTGAATTTATTTATTAACATTTCATAAGAGTTAAAAAAATTGATGGCATGTTTTTTTGAATTACCCTATTTTCATTTTGATTTCATCATTTTGATTATTTGTAATTTATCTATTTTTTAATTTACATACATAATTTTATTATAAATTAAAATAATTTTAAAAATATAATGCATAAAATATACTAACCATCAATATGGGTGGTGATAAGTAAATAATTGACATCATCCTTATAAGTGAGTAAAACCAACCATTAACGAGGCTTTTCCAAAGAATGGGAGAGGTGTTATATATATTTTAAATTTATTAATAGATTTCTAGAATATAATAATATTAATAATATATTATATACTTATGACTTAAATTTTTTATAAATGTATAAAAATAAATGATATTTGTAGAGTGGAAAAATAAAAATTAAAGGATTGTATTTTTGTGATGAAATATTTAATAAAATATTATACCCAAAGTAAAAAAATTAAATAGTGGTAATATTTGACATTATGAGTTAGATTTAAACACAATTATATGGTTTTATTAATTTTAATCCTTTACATAACCAAATTTATTATTTTATACAAAATAAAGGAAGAAAAATATTAAAAATTTGATTTTTATGATATAATTTAACTATTTTGAATTTGGAAATTACTTTTTAAAAATGGAAAATAATTTCATTAATTTTAAATTAATTATTTTTATTAATAAATATATTTTATGTTGAACCAACTATGTTATGATTAATTTATTCATTATTATATCCTAAAACTTCAATTTTTTCAAAATTAATATATTTACTATTCGCCTAAAAATTAAATTTTATTATAAAAATGACTAAAAAATTAAACTCAGATAATTTCAGTATTCTGATTTGAAAAAAACATTCATTTTATCAAAAAAAAATTCTAACCTAGGTAATTTAAATATTTAATATGAAAACTAATGTTTTTTAGAAAAATATATGTTAAGATACGCTTTATTGAAAATATATGGTTATATTTATATGGTTTTAATGATGTTTAAAAGCCTTGGTACATAGTAGAATAAGTAATAAAATCCATTAAAAAACATAAATAGTAAATTAATAACACAATAATAAAATAATAAAGTAAAATACCTTTTAGAACGGCTAAGAATATTTTAATTCATACTTGAATTGATGAATTCAATTCTTCGTTAGTGTCCACTAATAATGTTAATCACTAGTTCCTTAAAGTAATACAATTCTTATAAAAGTGATTCTACTAACTCCTCTAAGTAACATGGAAGACTAAGGGATGATAAAGACTCTAAATAACCTATTGGGTAAAGAAAAATATAGAACACTATCAAAATAGGAACACTTGAGAACACTAAGAAGCAACTTTTTTATCTCAATGGAATTAATTCTAACACCCCTACGCTTTTATATTTATAGTTATAGGTAAATTAAATAACAAATAAGAAATCCAAATTCATATCAAACCAAATTACATGCAATAAGTATCCTTTAATGGTCATTTGAAGCGTTAATTAGCCTTTAAAAGTGGCTTAAGTCACAAACTAGATTGCGAGGTGTGTTAATGAGCCTTAAAATTTGTTAAACTATGAAAAGTATACTCTTAAATTTTATATCAAGGTTTCTTTATAAATATTCATATGAAATGGGCCTTATAACCCCTTTACATGAAGCCCAATCCCAAATCCCTCTTGGGATTTTTCATTTCCTCATGTTTATGTTTTAATAATATGAATAGCTCATTATTTATAATATATCACAACATTGCACAAGAACTCTATTGAGGGGAGCACGGCGGTGACCTCGCGATGCTTTCTCCCCACTGGTGATGATGACAGCCGTGGTGTCAGCTCCTCCCCCCTTGGCGGGGGAGGGGGAATCATTGTCCCATGAGAGATCTCGGTTTTTTCAACCTTTCTCTAACCCAGAGTTCCTTCCTCCTTTCCCAAAGGTTTTGATTAACCCTAAGGTGCCTGACCTAATTGACGGAGCACCAAATATCCCCCTCTCAGTTTCTGAGTTCACGGAGTCTTCGGCCTTACTGAATTTCACTTTGGTGGCTCGATTCATGAACAGAAGACTATTGGTGGATGACTTCGATAGCTTTGTTTTTGGTTCATGGGATCTTCGCAAATGTGTGGTGGTGGGTTTACTGGACAGTAAAAAAATTATGATTAGGTTTGAGTCCAAGATAGACCTCATTTAGGCTTGGTCTAGGGAGCCTCGCATCTTCAAAGGTAATCGTTTTATGCTTCTGCATTGGTCTTTTGATCTGCATATGAACCAGGATTCCCTTCTATTTCTGTTTGGGTAAGTTTTATCAAATTACCTTTACCATTTCAAAGCCCGTCTGTTATTCGCCTTTTGGGTAACATGATAAGATGATATCTTTGTTCGGATTATCGCACAGAGGCGGTTTGACATCCAGTAAATCCACGGGTGTGTGTCAAAATGGATGCATCACGCGTTCCTTTTGATTATATCTGGATCATGATTGGGGAGGAATAAAGATACAAACAATGGGTTATCTATAAAAGTTGGATGGATTTTTGTGTTTTTTGCAATCGCTTAGTCCACCCGATTGAAGTTTTTCGAGCGAGGGCAGCCTGTTACAGTGGGAAGGAGACTAGGACGGGCTCTAAGGATGGTATAAGGCACAATGAAGTGGGAAAGGATTTGAGGGTGAGCCTGGATTCGGAGACGGAAGGGGTAACTGAAGGAGAGAGGGGCTCTTAGATGAATTCTCCAGCTGGGGAAGACCTTCCCTCTGGATCCCGTGTTATTATCTTGGAGGAAGATCAAACGATTGGAAATCCCATCATTGTGGGTCCAGAGCAGGTTGGAAAGGATTGGAGATGCAGTTCTATGGAAGTGGTAAACACGGCCAGACTAAAGGAGGCTAAAGGCATGGATCCCCTGGCTAAACCTTTCATGGCTTTGAACAACAGGCTTGAAGTTCTTGCAGAGGAAAATGTGGTTGAGGGTCCGGAATAGGAGGCCATTACAGGGGGAGACGGTGATGAGGTGTTTGTGGAGAATAGACAGGAGGATCACTTGGGGTAGGAACTGGTTGCAGGTCCTGTGGAAGAGGAGGTCATTACTCATTCTATGAATTTAGTTGGGGGGGATAAGACTCCTGAGGTACTGCTGCTTGAGGGTAAGGTTAAAGAGGTTGTTGTTATGGCTGGGGAGGATTCTCCCCTGCAGGAGGGGCGACAAATGTTGGTGGAATGCAACCCTCCTGAATAGATGCTGGATTTTTCGACTAGATATCATGAAGATGGGCTGAAGGAACAGTCTGGGGTAGGAAAGGAGTGCTCTAGGGGAGGGAAGGAGAACCGGAGTACCCCTGACGGTCATTCCTTTAGAGATATTGTTCAATATGGGAATCAAAAAGGATCTACAAGTGCTAGACCTTTATCTACAACCTCAACCCAGAGGCCTAGAAAAGACTACTCATATCTGCCGAGTCCAATGCGGGTAGGGTCTACTTCCAAGAGGAATAACCAGGTGGTCCTTACAGTCAAAAATGGTAGTGGGGTTAAGAAGGCAGCATCAGTGATGAATAATCTAGACCTGCTTAGAAATTTGGTTCAAAGTGAAAATTTTTGGAGAAATCCGGATGGGAATCGGCTACGGGAGAAGATGAATCCTATATGGGATACAGGGACGACTGTGGTTATTATGATGTTTAAATTGGTGTTGTTTTGTGTTGTGTTTTGTTCTGGTTATTTTGAACTTATTTGGCATTGTATGTTGGGTACCGGACACCCTTAAACCGGATTTTATTATTTTTAAAAGATTATTGGGCACTACATTATTTTTTTGAATAAATAAATATTATTTATTTAAATATTTTAAACTTTTTGAAAATAAAACTTATTTTTTTATAACAAACATAAACATTTTTACACATGAAATAACCAATTTTTTCAAAAAAAATTAATTAACATTATTTTATGTGTGATTCTGAGTGACCTTTTTAATGTTTGAAATAACCATGAATCTCATTAATAAGATATGTATCTAATAACATATCATAGCTAACAAAATTAAAATTGGATTTGGTGTGATCTAGACCACCATAATACCATTAGAAAAGATCATTTTTCCTTTACATGAATATTAAGCATGAGACATGGATAATGTTAATATCATATAGCTTATCTCTTTTTCTCAATTATCAAGATCACTTGATCTTATATAATTACATCACATTAGTTATCATGTAATGGTTATGAACTTACTTAGTCAAAACCCAATTGAGGTCCTTGATTTCATAACTCATCATATGGGAGGACACATACTATATTGGTTAATAAAATCCCTCATATTTATTAGTATCATACCAAATCACATTTTGTTAAGACAAATTCTTAAATGGATTTAGATATGTATCAAAGTATAAATCCTCACAAGTAGGGAACCTCTTTGAAAACCTCGTGATCAAGGATCCACATCTAATGTTCACTTAAGTAACACTAATGAAATATATATATATATATGTGAAAATACACGTGGTGTACTTTAAGAGGGTCAATATGAATAAATGTTTACCAACTTACATCTGATAATTTATTAGTTTTATCTCTATAAAAGTGACCCTAATCATACTAATCTTAACATATCATCACAATCCAATATAATGATCATTGTTCAAGTATAACCCGGTAATACATATATTCCATGGGGTTGTTATCATATTATCCCAAAAAATATACACAATAAACCTAAATGAATGATAACATATTTCCATTAATATACATTACATGATATTACATGTTCATAATCTAATAATACTTCACTAAATGTTATGAAAAAACACTAATAATATCTATTTTCACTAAATTCAGTTACTCATGTATTTAATACCAAGAGAACGTGTGTGTATTTCATGACTTTGTTGCATAAGGGGGATTTTTAGGGGATTTATAATATTTTCCACTGTAGAAAGTTGACACATATTAATATCTTCTCTTCCAATTATATCATTAATGAGAGGAAATAAAAGAAGAATGTGTTTTGATATTTAGTGAGACATGGGTTTCTTAGTTTATGAAACCACTCCAATATTATTATTATAGAGTTTAATTAGATGTATGATGCTTGGTAAACACCCTATTTTAATAATAAACTTCTCTATCTGAACATATTCTTTATCTATATCAGATGTTATGATATATTCATATTCAGTTATATAATTAATAATTGTTAGTTTCTTGGAATTTTTTCAACTTATCACTTCACCATTTAATCCAAACACAAAAATTGATTGAGATCTAAATTTATATTTTTATGTTTGGAAGCTATAATCTATTTAACCCTTTACATTGAGCTCTTCCTCACCACTAAAGACTATGAATGCATCCTTTGTTCTTATCAATAACTTCAGGTTATTCTTAATGGATACTAATTAATTTCACCAAGATTTTATTGGAACCAAATTATCATAATAAATTCATAGGATACAACAAGATGAGTACACAACAAAGTGATTTATGCAACGGAAAAAGAATATTGAATCTTACCCAATTATTATTGTTCTTTAATAGTTGAAGGAAATTGTTTATTTGAAAGAATATTTCTATATAGAATTGGTAAATTTCTATTTTTATATTTTTTTATGTCAAACTTTTTTAACACTTTACCAAAGATTATGTTCTATCCAAGGACAAGCACTCATTTAGATTTACATCTATATATATTCATACCTAGTATATATGATGCATCAAAAAGATATTTTATTGAAAATAAATTTCCCATCCAATTTTTCAGATGAAATTTATGTTGAGAAGTGTGGAATAAATATACAATACCAAAAATAAAACAATTCCCCCACTAACAATTTTATATACATAGTGTTTATCTTAATTTTTGATAAAGTAAAACTTTTTAATAGAATCATCAATATGAATATTCCAACACTAAGATCTTCCATCAACCAATCAATTGATCATTATAGCTTATAAATATTATAATAATTTCATGGATCCTCAAAACCTTTAGGTTTTATCATATAAACATCTTTATAGAAATTTCCATAAAGGAATTAAATTTTGACATATATTGTTATATATCATAATAGTAATATGTTGTTGTGGATAAAATAATTTAAATGGATTTGACCATATCCCCTAATGAAAAGGTTTCTCTATAGTAAATACCATGAGTTTTTTATAAACATTGGCTACCAATAAATCTTTATAAATATTCATTTGAATATCCATGTTAGTATCCTTGTAGAATATCCACTTTCACCCAATGGTTTTACCCCTTCAAGAATATATACTAGGTTCCATACCTTATTAGTGTACATAAATTCCATTACATATTCTTTTTTTTAACATTTATCAAATTCAAAACTCATGATGGTCACTTGGTGAGATATTGGGTCATATTCTATAATTTTTATATCACCATCATCAGAAATCATAAATCTATAGTTATTGGGTTCTTAATTAAATATTCTAAGACTTCTTTTCCCTTATTTATATTTATTCTATTAATTTTAGAAAACCCTTTGTGTTTCTAACTCATTCATATTAGGAATAATATCGTCTTGTTAGTATTTAACATCATTAAATTCAAATTTACCCCTAATAATTATTTTTGAGATAAATTTCCTTTTCATAAAGGAATTATGTAAAGTAATAAAAACTTTTTTTATGGATTATAGAAATAGTAACACATTATATATTTGGGATAACCAATAAAATGAAATTTATTTGATTTGGGTCATAGTTTACTTGATGTAACCCGAAATATATATAAAATAAAAATTAGGAAACATCCTGTGTGTTTTTTGAAGAGACTGTAATGGAACAAGGTTAAGTGTAAATGAATAAGTTTCTAGATCATAATCCTAAAAGTAAATAGGAAATGTTTTATAAAGAATCATTAACTGAACCATGTCTAATAGGGTTTTATTCCTCCTTTTAGACACACCATGTAAATGTAGAGTACTAGGTGGAGTGAATATTTATATTATAACATTAGGTTCTAGATAAACACAACATTATAAATTCAAATATTATACACCTCGATCATATCTAAGTGTTTTAATACTTCTTCCATGTTGATTTTGTACTTTTTTTCAACACTTTGAACACTTCAAATTATTTAGACTGGTGTTTTATAAGATACATATACTAATACCTACTGAATTCATTAGTAAACTTAATAAAGTTATAAATTACACCTTTAGATACTTTATTTATAAGACCGCACACATCATTACATATGAGGTATATTTAATCATTTATAATTCCATGGTCTCGAAGTAACTCAGTAGTTCCCAAACATGAGGTTCTATAGGGGAAAAAGTGCAAATTCACATATTATAAAGGTTTTTGTCTTTTTTAGAGGGAATAAATCATAAATTGGGGAGACTATTCCCTTTAATAAAATTTAAACAATAGTGTAAATAACCAAATATCATTTGAACTAAAAATCATATCACACCTAATCATTAAAAAAATATAATTTTAAAATAATGTATATAGAAGCATATAGTGTAAAAAACTAGTTTCCCATTGGACTAATCACAAATATAAAATAAAAAAATAAAAAAAAATACATAATTGTATCTAATTCCATCCCCAAGAATCACCTCAATTCCAACATCCAACACTATTTATTTTCTTTATCCCAACCCACCACAAATCCTATGCTCTTACCTAAAAGTCAAACATAAGGTTTGGACGCACATGAGGGTGCCCGTGTAATGTGTGAGCATATAACTCAATACAATCTCATTAAGTTCCCCTAATATACACTGGTATATATCGATTCATGCATGGAGAAAAAAATTATAGAAATAAAAATGATCATTGATTCATTATATTCTATCTAGGAAACCATGAAACTCGACCATACTTGTTTTGGCCTCATTTCAGAATTCAATCACCACATATCATAGTCACAACCCAAAACTAATTACTTAAGGTATATAATCATCTAAATCTTATATCAAACCATCATCCTCGGTGGAGGCTTCACATTAAGTACTTGACCCAATCCTTGTATGCAAGGGTGTTCAGGGATTTTCTTTAGTACTATGATTATCCACCTTCTCATTTTTCTTTTATCACTTACCAATATTTTACTCCACCCTCAAGAGGGTGTTATTTATGACACATGAGATGTACAACTATATTTCATGTTATCACTAAGACTAATCCCCTTATGCCTAACCAACTAGCCCTAGGAACTAGAATTAGGCTATCCTAGTTATCATACAGACCTCAGGACTTATCCTAGACCCATATTCAATGAAATGGTAACCTTGCCCCTTAGATACATGGCCTTCGGCTGACTCCACTTTACCCAAAGTGTAAGAGAAAATCTATTCCATTACTTAAAGGATCACCTCCATCTAATTTCATTCTATGATGATCTATCAGTCCCAAAATGTTTTACCTAAACCCATGAAATTATATTGGCATGTAATCTCTTGAATAATCATTCTTATTATTTTTCATCATGGAGTCCACCTACGTCAAATATGGGTTCAACCCCACCCCAAGCTCCCCATATCCCCAATAAATCCCATTCTTTATTTTTCCAAGCTCATCCATACTCATGAACTCCTATATAAAGAAACAATATCCAAATAATTAATTATATTTAATTTAATTTAAATAGGTTTCATTGACTAAAAACTTATATATCAACCTCATCATGCCAACACTATAACCAATCACCTATGGAAGGTTTTTGTCATACCCTAAACATCATCAAGAGTGAAATCACTATCACCCAGCACCCGGTCAATTTGAAATTTAATCCAATTGAATCAAAAATAATAAAATAGGGTAGTGTCTTACCTCAACTAAATTTAAAAATGTGATGTGTGTTCCTTATCAAGGAAAATCCTTGAGCCAAGCCATCCGAAAATCCCATCATCCCAACCTGATTCCACTAAACACTAGTGTAATCTGCCCTAAAACCCTATCCAAAATCCAATAAAATATAATGAAAATTGATAAAAAATAAAGTTAATAGGAGGAGATGAACACACCTTAAAATTCCATGGAATTTCTCAAGATATCACCCCATTCTAAGGGATAAAAGGAGGGGGAGGGGAGGAGCTGTCTCAATAGACCCTCCTAGAGTGCTCCTGATCAACAAGAACCCAAGGGGATCAACTCAAAGAAGATAGGTCTACCCATGGTTAAAAACCCTCTAAATACTAGTCATGACGTGACCATGAGGTCACAGTACAACACCTTCATGTCTATCTACATCATTTCATGGCTCTCTTGCATTGTAATGTGATAACCCCTAGTAGTGGGGCATCCCCCTTGTCCAACCCTCGTCACAGCATGAAACACTTAGGTCACAGTGTGATGACCACTATATAGAACTACTAATTAGGCCCTTGGCCCTTGTGGTGTATCCTCCTCGTACCTCATGGAATGAAACCTACCTCTATATTCAATCACAATTCGACCTCTAGACATCATAGTGAAATTCCCTCCTCTTCAATCCATCACAATATGATCAGATCCTGTCATGCCATGATGGGCATGATAGTTTCTCAAATTATAGTAAGGACACCCAAATCTTCCTAAAATTCTTACCAAATCACCTAAAACATCCTTGAATATTCAATCCAAATCCAAAAGAATCTCTCAAAGATGTTCCATTTCTCAAAATTCTAATCTAATCCCTGATTCAAGAAAACATCCCTATGCTGGAATGAAAAAAAATCAAATTTACTCTGAAAGAAATAACCTATAAATTTACGGGTCATTATAAACTTCCCAACATAAGTATTATTTTCATTGAGAATCACCCAGAAAAGTATCATGACATGAAATCCCTTTATTGAAACCTAATACCACTCTTTATTCCATAATCCAAACAGAATCCGATGTGTTTCTACCATTCGTGCACAAAACCTGGATGAACCAATTTATCTTCTAAAATATCACTTCAAACCTTGAAACGCCTAAACTATATCATAATAATGTTCTTGAAATATTATTCACCTCACCCCACCCAATTTAACACAAAAATACCATTAATTCTTTTCTAGATGACTTCCTCTAAAAAAATATCAACCTCACACACTGACAGATAACCAAACAACCTCACACGGTCATAATGCCTTAACCTCCAAAGGAATCATAGAATTTTCAAAGAACCCACATTGATTTCTAAACCCAAAAAGTATTCTAATTACATATTGAATCTTTAACCAATGACACCAATAATTATACTCTCTCTATAGTCACTTGAGATCCTATAATCCAAATCACTCTTGGATCACACCAACCTCCATCTATACCCCATTGTTGACATCAAAACTCTATATAACATTACATATAAACTCAAAAACTAGTGTTTACCAAGGAACCAGATATAATTAGGCTCACCCATAAATTTTTATTTCAATGTAACCTCAAAAATCCACTAACCAGTCTCACCATACCCAAAACCCTTACAACATGAGGGTTACACATCTTCGACCAAAAAGATGGTATGCACAATAGGAGTATCCTTTTTGTTTCTCCTTAAAGAACCTAGATTCTAAATCTTCATGGACCATAATCTTTTCATTACCATATTTAATGACTAGACATGAATGACCTACTCATACTCAATCACCAACATGAACCACCAATCGTCACCCATTCCCAGAAAACCAAGAACATCATCCTCTACATATTTTAGAATTCAATATATAATGAGGTTTACACCATCCAACAACCAATGTTTTTCTCCTGGCTACATGGATACCCTTACACCACTCCTTGAGTGAAACATCTTATGGATTCCATCCCCACCCACATTTCAATCCTCCTAATCTATGCTCATCCATCCTTTATAGCCTCTAAATGTCTAAATAAAGGACAAACACTTATCGACTATACTATAATACTTAAATCCTCCCATGATATCACCATCTAAAGCCTATGAAATACCTCCCATTCCCTCTAATTCCCTAAGCTACCATGCCCAATAAGAATCTCTCTGATCCCACCAATTACCTCACCCTAGGGGGTAACCCATCAACTGAAGCCCTATAAATCTCCATGAACCTCCTATAAGGAACCATAGACTATTGTACACACCACTGCACCATAATGTTTCACCCATGCCTACATAGAACCCAAAAATTGTAAATAGACTTCATAGATCCCATTCTACCAATCCAAGATCAAGAAAACCACCATGTGTAACTAGTACACACATTCCTTCACACCTTTAGTATTTTTGTGAAAATACATGCCAACACTCCCTATACTCTTTAAAATGTAGAGTAATTCTCCATTAAATTACTCATAGGTTCTTACCCACCATTCATCTCAACCTTGTCTGAACCTAATGGGTGTACACTCCTATATGGCCAGTTCACATAACCAATATTATACTCCCATAATTTGTATCCCTCCAAAGCTGGGCTCACGTTCATAACCCACTATCCATTCCCTATGTGTTCTAGTAACTTCTATTTAGAGGAAAAATTGGTTCTCTCTTCCCAAAACCTAAGGTATCCCACTCATGCCAAGTCCACCGAATGGTCAATCGCAACATGATAATCATTCTAAATCTACAAACTATCTGTCCAAGATCAACCTATCCTAGACCCAACCATCTAGGATCACCACTCACTAGCCCATAAAAAACCATACCAAATTCTAATAGGTCCTGGAATTCATCTAATCATTCTCTTCAAAACTAGTATCAACACTAAGAGAACTTCACATGATCTATATCTCATTCCTAAGGCACTATCATGATTTTCCTCAACCCCTTAGGGTACCCAAATCCACAAAGAAAACTCATACCTGATCTCAACTACCTCTTGGTTGCACACCACCCTCTTTGAGTCAACACGGTGCTTTCACCAACCTACTAAGGGTCACTATACATCCCTTGAAAAAATGGACTACATATTTACCATAATAAAATTCTACACCATAGTATTCAAGTGACCTATCATTAGAAAACACCATGGATAAGTTGAGTATAATTCTGACAACAAGTAATATTGGAAAATTCCAAATAAATTTTTTTAACACTTTAAATAACTAATCCTTTATCATCAGTAAAGTAATCACACACAAGCACATGTGTGTCATATGAATCCTATGTGTTGAATATGATGATTATACACAGACCTATTTATAATGGGAAAAGATCCAAAAAAACAATAATAATCTAAAATACACATATCATACTTGAATAAACATATCAGATGTAATAAGGAAAATAAAAAACATCAATTCTGCCAGCCTAGTAACCATTAATTCCCACCCAAAAGGTGTTCATGAATCACTAGTATGAAAAATCCATAAATATGAATTAAGATACAAAAAAATGAATGAGTATTCATATATAATAAAATGAATAATCTCCCAATGATTAGATCAAAAAACATAATAAACAAAAGAAAATAAATATTCAATAGGATCTACTAATATCGTTAATCCTCACATTAATAACAACCTCCAACGTTGTTGAGGTACTCTAGATCATTCCACCACATATATTGGGCTCTACCTTTAAATTAAAACATAAGGTATGAACATGCACCATGGTTCTCATTATAGGTGTGAGAATATAAATCAAAAAGGTAACACCAAGTACCCCAACATATTCCATCATATACATGTGTATGTATAAACAAAAAATATATATAAATGGGCATGCTCATCAATTAATCATGTGTTAACTAGAACACCATGGCACATGATGAAATACACACACACATTGGATCATCATGTAATAACCAACCCACCACAACACCCGATCATATATTATTCAAACCCATTCCATAATATTGTCACCTTATACCACACTCCCAACCTATATCAAATGAATTAGGGTAGGTCATCATCTAAGTCTAAGAACAACCCCTCATTCTTTAGAGAGGTCATAAATTAAATGAAAAACCCATCCTAATGGTAAGGGTGCTCAAAATCATACCCAATACAACCCCCTTGGGGAAGGATACTCAAAATGTGATCAATCCAATCCCAATCAAAGAAAGCCACTCATGAAGTACCCAAACCAACTCTTCATAGGATAATATTCTCAACATAGTACCCCACCCACTCCCCTTAGGGAAGGGTATTCATCATAGTACCCAAACCACTCCCCTCACGGAAGGAAACACATTATAGTACCTACACTAACCCTCATTAGGGAGGTGGATAATCATAGATCCTAATACAATACCCTCATAAAAGGATACTCATAAAGTTATATACCATACCCTCTCTTATAGGGGAATCCTCCCATCATCATTTAGTTATACCCAATATTAGAATACATAGGAAACACAATCCAGGCTCACAAAAAATCTCACATGATCAACATATCTTACTAACTAGGAATAACCCTTAGCTAGCCTCTCATATAATCAGAATATCTTGTGCTAATCTATCCCCATAATCCACTATTTTCTGGACCATCCTGATCACATAATTTCAATATGTTAATCCTCTCAACATTCTCATCCCAACTATCAGGTCATCCACTAGGGTCCCTCATACTTGTCTTGATCCTGTATCACTAGAACCTTCCCATGGTCATCACCCTTAGGTGATCTCATAGCTCATAGGACTCATCTAACCCTACCCAAAATGTGAGATTTTAATTCCTCCTGGTTCTATGTTACAACTTGATATCACTAACTATGGACTATCTCAAGCTATCTCACACTAAACCCCTTGAAATACACATTCGATGTCCTCAATGATTCCTATAACCCATACCAAGGACCAATCTCACATTAACTAAGGGCGATCATGAAACCCATATCCCAGAGTAAACCACTATCTATCACACCAAATCTAGACCCATAGGTCTCATTCCACTCATATAACATTCCAAAACCCCCACACCAACCCTTGTTTAGAAGGTGGGTAATCATAGTACTAAAGAAAATCCCCTTGGAAAATGCTTATGATAATGTTATGAACTATCCTCTCTTAAATAATGGAGTTAATCTATCATCATCTAGTTTCACACATGGTAAAAATATATAAAAACCATAAGAAATTCTCAAAACCCCCATCACATGCTCACCGTATCTCATGGACTAGGATTGGAAATCAGCTATCCTATCATACAACTAGAATAACTCATGATTATATATCCCCATGGGACACTCATATATGGACCATCATGTTTTCATAAGAACAACATTTAGATACTCTAATTATTTCATAGTAATCATTATTCAATCCAATAGGGTCACTCATACTTATCTCAGTCTCAAATTACCAGTACCAACCCATACATGTCATTTGTTAGTGATATTACGCATGCAAGCCTCTTGTGACCCTAACCCCTATAGGTGAGTCCAATTCCTCCAACAAATTTTTCATCACAACCCAGCCCTACTACGCAGGGACTATCCCAAGATATCTCACTCTTAACCCCATGGAAATCAAGTTCAATGTGCCCAATGATTCCCATAACCAATACTTGGTTCCTGTTTCACATATCCTAAGGGAGATCCATCAACCCATCACCTATAGAAAACCCCTCTCCATCACACAACATCAAATCGTATAGGTCTCATTTTTCTTTTATCACTTACCAAGATTTTACTCCACCCTCAAGAGGGTGTTCTTTATGACACATGAGATGTACAACTATATTTCATGTTATCACTAAGCCTAAGCCCCTTATGCCTAACCAACTAGCCCTAGGAACTAGAATTAGGCCATCCTACTTATCATACAGTCCTCAGGACTTATCCTAGACCCATATTCAATGAAATGGTAACATTGCCCCTTAGATACATGGTCTTCGGCTGACTCCACTTTACCCAAAGTGTAAGAGAAAATCTATTCCATGACTTAAAGGATCACCTCCATCTAATTTCATTCTATAATGATCTATCAGTCCCAAAATGTTTTACCTAAACCCATGAAATTATATTGGCATGTACACTCTTGAATAATCATTCTTATTATTTTTCATCATGGTGTCCACCTACGTCAAATATGGGGTCAACCCCACCCCAAGCTCCCCATATATCCAATAAATCCCATTATTTATTTTTCCAAGCTCATCCATACTCATGAACTCCTATATAAAGAAACAATATCTAAATAATTAATTATATTTAATTTAATTTAAATAGGTTTCATTAACTAAAAACTCATATAGCAACCTCATCATGCCAACACTATAACCAATAACCTATGGAAGGTTTTTTTCATACCATAAACATCATCAAGAGTGAAATCACTATCACCGAGCACCTGATCAATTTGAAATTTAATCCAAATGAATCAAAAATAATAAAATAGGGTAGTGTCTTACCTCAACTAAATTTAAAAATGTGATGTGTGTTCCTTATCATGGGAAATCCTTGAGCCAAGCCATCCGAAAATCCCATCATCCCAACCTGATTCCACTAAACACTAGTGTAATCTTCCCTAAAACCCTATCCAAAATCCAATAAAATATAATGAAAATAGATAAAAAATAAAGTTAATAGGAGGAGATGAACACACCTTAAAATTCCATGGAATTTCTCAAGATATCACCCCATTCTAAAGGATCAAAGTAGGGGGAGGGGAGGAGCTGTCTCAATAGACCCTCCTAGAGTGCTCCTGATCAAAAAGAACCCAAGGGGATCAACTCAAAGAAGATAGGTCTACCCATGGTTAAAAACCCTCTAAATACTAGTCATGAAGTGACCATGAGGTCACAATACAACACCTTCATGTCTATCTACATCATTTCAGGGCTCTCTTGCATTGTAATGTGATAACCCCTAGAAGTGGGGCATCCCCCTTGTCCAACCCTCTTCACAGCATGAAACACTTAGGTCACGGTGTGATGACCACTATATAGAACTACTAATTAGGCCCTTGGCCCTTGTGGTGTATCCTCCTCGTACCTCATGGAATGAAACCTACCTCAATATTCAGTCATAATGTGACCTTTAGACATCATAGTGAAATTCCCTCCTCTTCAATCCATCACAACATGATCAGATCCTGTCATGCCATGATGGTCATGATAATTTCCCAAATTATAGTAAGGACACCCAAATATTCCTAAAATTCTTACCAAATCACCTAAAACATCCATGAATCTTCAATCCAAATCCAAAAGAATCTCTCAAAGATGTTCCATTTCTCAAAATTCTAATCTAATCCCTGATTCAAGAAAACATCCCTATGCTGGAATGAAAAAAAAATCAAATTTACTCTGAAAGAAATAACCTATAAATTTACGGGTCATTATAAACTTCCCACCATAAGTCTTATTTTCATTGAGAATCACCCAGAAATGTATCATGACATGAAATACCTTTATTGAAACCTAATACCACTCTTTATCCCATAATCCAAATAGAATCATATGTGTTTCTACCATTCGTGCACAAAACCTGGATGAACCAATTTATCTTCTAAAATATCACTTCAAACCTTGAAAAGCCTAAACTATATCTTAAAAATGTTCTTGAAATATTATTCACCTCACCCACCCAATTTAACACAAAAACACCATTAATTCCTTTTCTAGATGACTTCCTCTAAAAAATCCCAACCTCACACACTGACAGATAACCAAACAACCTCACAAGGTCATAATGCTTTAACTTCCAAAGGAATCATAGAATTTTCAAAGAACCCACATTGATTTCTAAACCCAAAAAATATTCTAATTACATATTGAATCTTTAACCAACGACACCAATAATTATACTCTCTCTATAGTCACTTGAGAACCTATAATCCAAATCACTCTTGGATCACAACAACCTCCATCTATACCACAATATTGACATCCAAACTCCATATAACATTACATATAAACTCAAAAACTAGTGTTTACCAAGGAACCAGATATAATTAGGCTCACTCATAAATTTTTATTTCAATGTGACATCAAAAATTCACTGACCAGTCTCACCATACCCAAAACCCATACAACATGAGGGTTACACATCTTCGACGAAAAAGATGGTATGCACCATAGGAGTATCCTTTTTGTTTCTCCTTAAAGAACCTAGATTCTAAATCTTCATGGACCATAATCTTTTCATTACCAAATTTAATGACTAGACATGAATGACCTACTCATACTCAATCACCAACGTGAACCACCAATCGTCACCCATTCCCAGAAAACCAAGAACATCATCCTCTACATATTTTATAATTCAATATATAATGAGGTTTACACCCTCCAACAACCAATATTTTTCTCCCGGCTACATGGATACCCTTACACCACTCCTTGAGTGAAACATCTTATGGATTCCATCACCACCCACATTTCAATCCTCCTAATCCATGCTCATCCATCCTTCACAACCACTAAATGTCTAAAAAAGGACAAACACTTATCGAATATACTATAATACTTAGATCCTCCCATGATATCACCATCTAATGCCTAAGAAACACCTCCCACTATCTCCAAAACCCTAAGCTACCTTGCCCAATAAGAATCTCTTTGATCCCACCAATTACCTCACCCTAGGGGGTAACCCATCAACTGAAGCCCTATAAATCTACATGAACCTCCTATAAGGAACCATAGACTATTTTACACACCACTACACCATAATGTTTCACCCATGCCTACATAGAACCCAAAAATTGTAAATAGACTTCATAGATCCCATTATACCAATCCAAGATCAAGAAAACCACCATGTGTAACTAGTATACACATTCCTTCACACCTTTAGTATTTTTGTGAAAATACATGCCAACACTCACTATACTCTTTAAAATGTAGAGTAATTCTCCATTAAATTACTCATAGGTTCTTACCCACCATTCATCTCAACCTTGTCTAAACCTAATGGGTGTACACTCCTATAAGTCCAGTTCACATAACCAATATTATACTCCCATAATTTGTATCCCTTCAAAGCTAGGCTCACGTTCCTAATCCACTATCCATTCCCTATGTATTCTAGTAACTTCTATTTAGAGGAAAAATTGGTTCTCTCTTCCCAAAACCTAAGGTATCCCACTCATGCCAAGTCTACCGAATGGTCAATCACAACATGATAATCATTGTAAACCTGCAAGCTATCTATCCATGATCAACCTATCCTAGATCCAACCATCTAGGATCACCACTCACTAGCCCCATAAAAAACCATACCAAATTATAATAGGTCTTGGAATTCATCTAATCATTCTCTTCAAAACTAGTATCAACAACAAGAGAACTTCACATGATCTATATCTCATTCTTAAGGAACTCTCATGATTTTCCTCAACCCCTTAGGGTACCAAAATCCACAAAGAAAACTCATACCTGATCTCAACTACCTCTTGGTTGCACACCACCCTCTTTGAGTCATCACGGTGCTTTCACCAACCTACTAAGGGTAACTATACATCCCTTTAAAAAATGGAATATATATTTACCATAATAAAATTCTACACCATAGTATTCAAGTGACCTATCATTAGAAAACACCATGGAAAAGTTGAGTATAATTCTAACAACAAGTAATATTGGAAAATTCCAAATAAATTTTTTTAACACTTTAAATAAATAATACTTTATCATCAGTAAAGTAATCACACACAAGCACATGTATGTCATATGAATCCTATGTGTTGAATATGATTCTTATACACAGACCTATTTATAATGGGAAAAGATCCAAAAAACAATAATGATCTAAAATACACATATCATACTTGAACAAACATATCAGATGTAATAAGGAAAATAAAAAACATTAACCATGCCACCCTAGTAACCAGTAATTCCCACCCAAAAGGTGTTAATGAATCACTAGTATGAAAAATCCATAAATATGAATTAAGATACAAAAAAATGAATGAGTATTCATATATAATAAAATGAATAATCTCCCAATGATTAGATCAAAAAACATGGTAAAAAAAGAAAATAAATATTCAATAGGATCTACTAATATCGTTAAGCCTTGCCTTAATAACAACCTCCAACGTTGTTGAGGTACTCTAGATCAATCCACCACATATATTGGGCTCTACCTTTAAATTAAAACATAAGGTATGAACATGAACCATGGTTCTCATTATAGGTGTGAGAATATAAATCAAAAAGGTAACACCAAGTACCCCAACATATTCCATCATATACATGTGTATGTATAAAAAATATATATATATAAATGGGCATTATCATCAATTAATCATGTGTTAACTAGGACACCATGGCACATGATAAAATACACACACACATTGGATCGTCATGTAATAACCAACCCACCACAACACCCGATCATATATTATTCAAACCCATTCCATAATATTGTCACCTTATACCACACTCCCAACCGATATCTAATGAATTTGGGTAGGTCATCATCTAAGTCTAAGAACAGCCCCTCATTCTTTAGAGAGGTCATAAATTAAATGAAAACCCCATCCTAATGGTAAGGGTGCTCAAAATCATACCCAATACAACCCACTTGGGGAAGGATACTCAACATGTGATCAATCCAATCCCAATCAAAGAAAGCCACTCATGAAGTACCCAAACCAACTCTTCATAGGAAAATATTCTCAACATAGTACCCCACCCACTCCCCTTAGGGAAGGGTATTCATCATAGTACCCAAACCACTCCCCTCACAGAAGGAAACACATTATAGTACCCACACTAACCCTCATTAGGGAGGTGGATAATCATAGTTCCTAATACAATACCCTCATAAAAGTATACTCATAAAGTTATAGACCATACCCTCTCTTATAGGGGAATCCTCCCATCATCATTTAGTCGTACCCAATGTTAGAATACATAGGAAACACAATCCAGGCTCACAGAAAATCTCACATGATCAACATATCTTACTAACTAGGAATAACCCTTATCTAGCCTCTCATATAATCAGAATATCTTGTGCTAATATATCCCCATAATCCACTATTGTCTGGACCATCCTGATCACATAATTTCAACATGTTAATCCTCTCAACATTCTCATCCCAACTATCAGGTCATCCACTAGGGTCCCTCATACTTGTCTCGATCCTGTATCACTAGAACCTTCCCATGGTCATCACCCTTAGGTGATCTCATAGCTCATAGGACTCATCTAACCCTACCCAAAATGTGAGATTTTAATTCCTCCTAGTTCTATGTCACAACATGATATCACTAACTATGGACTATCTCGAGCTATCTCACACTAAACCCCTTAACATACACATTCCATGTCCTCAATGATTCCTATAACCCATACCTAGGACCAATCTCACATTAACTAAGGGCGATCACAAAACCCATATACCAGAGTAAACCACTATCTATCACACAAAATCTAGACCCATAGGGCTCATTCCACTCATATAACATTCCAATATTTTACTCCACCCTTGAGAGGGTGTTCCTCATCAGACATGATATTTATTTCCATCTTTTATATCATCACTAAGCCTAATCCTATCATGTCAACCTACCTGGACCTAGAAAACTATCATAGTATATCCTTTATCTCATACCATACCCAAGACATATCTCATTTTCCATGTTAATGTAATGGGAACCTTTTCCAATTGGAGATATAGTCATGGGGAGACCTAACTTTACCTAAAGTGTTAAGGAGTACTTATTCCATGCCTTAATGTTGTATCTCCATCATATATCATTATATAGGGTACTCACATCCCTTGTATATTCTAATTGAACCCATAAAATTATATAAAAATTCATGATTATGAATAAACATGTGTTTGATTTTGTATCATAGGGTCTACTTACCTCAAACACAGATTTAACCCCTCCCCATGCTCTGCACATCCTTGAAAATGAATGTCCATGCCTCGTCCATGTACATCCACTCTCTCAGTATCCCTCTCTCATGCCATAATTCCTAAATAATTAATAATTAAAATTTATAATTAATTATTTAATTTAATTAAATGAGGAGTATTCACCTAAAAACTCACCAAGAAACCTCATCATGTTGAAATCTCAACCAACCACCCATGGAAGGTCCATGGTGTACCCCCAACACCATCATGAAAAAAATTCATATCACCCATCACCAAATCAATCACTAATTTCATCAAATTAAATAAAATCACTAAATAAATTAGGTTAGTGACTTAACTCAGCCAAAATGCTGAAATATGGTGTGAATGCTTCCTCATGGGACATCCTTTAACCAATCAAGAAAAAAACTCTTCATCCTCACCTAATTCCACCATGATCTAATAGAACTGAAACTAAAACCCTATCCACAATCTATATAAATATGAGGAAATTAGTGGGAAATAAAAAAAAATAAGTGTAGGTGAATAAAACACCTTTTATCACTGTGGAATCATCCAAGAAACCACTCCTCTTCAAAGGGGGTGAAAGGGGTAAGGGGAGGGGAGAGCTAGCTGAATGGCCCTTCATCAAATTCACCATATCCTTAAGAAAATATGGGAGTAAAACCATAAAATATAGGTATTATCCTTATTAAAAAACACCCCAAAACCTAATAATATATTTATAATTAGGATTGTGGCATGAAGCCTCTACTTTAGGCCTCGTTATGGCATGTATATCATGGGTCATAGTGTGACTACCTCAAGCAAAATTCATGACCATCGTACCTACCTCCATCATGGTGTGTCCCTCATGGATCATAGTACAATAACTACTAGAAATAAATGAATCCTCCTAGTATACCTCATCATGTGGAACCTCCCTATGTAGTTCATTATTTAGTGGCCTCCAGCCATCATGGTGTAATATTATCCAATTTAATTCATCACGATGTGACAATATCCCATCATTCCATGATGGGACTACTATAGCCCCAAAACTCTAGTAAGGCCACCCATCTATTTCTTAAATACTCACCTGATATCCTAAAACACCATATATTCCTCAATATATAACTAAAAACATCTCTCAGATATATTTCTATATTGGAATTAAAATTATAGTTCTAATTCACAAAACAACCCCTACTCCAGAATGAAAAAATTCAAAATTCCCTATAAAAAATAACCTGTTAATATGTGGTTCATTTCATCATTACCTCATTGTCCATTACCCATAAAAGTAGAATTTTCATTTTCCCTAATAAAAAATATTCATCTATATCAAGGATTAAAAATCATTAAATATAATGATCTATAATTATGGTTTGGTTAAATGTTGTTCTTATTTATATGACCTAGGTCACAATGCCAAAGATTAGTAGAATTGAAATCATTTATTTTGACCATATTATTATTTAAATTTTATATAGGATTGTTAATATCTAATATATATCTCATTAACCATGTTATAAAAACCATAAAACATTTCATTCATATAAATAGAACAATACATGTTCATTATTACAAATGAATATACCTCTATATCAATTAATGATATAAAAAAATAAATTTTTGTTTATTAATAGTACATGATAATAGTCTTTAATAAATAAAGTCAATCCAATGGGTAGTAGAAGATTCTCTATTCTTATGGATAATAAAGCAACACTTTCTCTATTTCCCAACTGATAGTTAAACTTCTCCAATAATAAATTTACTCTAATTTTTGATATGTTTGGAATTACAAATAATATTTTATGTTCATCTAGTATCAAACACTCATAATTCAGAGTTCAATAAAATTATCACAATAATGTAAAGTTATGTACACTTATTAATATTTTATTGTTTCTTTATATATTCAATCACATTGAATTATTTCATCTCATAGTATAGCTTCACAACCTTAGAAAATATCGTAGATAAAACAATAAATCTTATATCATATGAATCATTATGACACTTTTCATAAACATATTTTACCAATTGGGATATATAATAAAATAAATCATATGGTGTGGGTTTCTCTAGAATATATAATTTATCCTTTTATTTGAGAACACTTCCCAAATTACAATACCAATCAACGAAATTGTTAATGTTAAATTTTTCCTTCTCAAGGACTAGTCTTGAAGATATATTTGAGATTGTGTTTAATATCATGAATATCTATAAAAAATGTGCACCATTATTAGTAAGATTATTATTATTAAATATTTCTTTATTCAATATACTCCCCCTAAAATAATAAAATTTATTATTATAAATTTGGGGGGAAAATATCAATATTTATACATGTATTAACTCATTTAAACTCATCTCTTATGGAATATATGTTTATGTAAGAAACTCTTGTAAATTTTATTTAATATAACTATTGCATTTTTGAGTGAAAATAATATTTCCCAATTCAACTCATGAATATTATAAACATCATTCCTCTAAACACCAATCTAATTGATTTACCTAGTAAAGTTTCATCTTATAGTAACCCAAGTCTCATAAACAAATTATTATATTATTTTAAACATAAAAATCCATAAATGACAACCCATAAATCTAGAGGCCTAGTGTCTTTATGATACTAGTTACATAATAAATTAAATTTAAAACAAAATGCATTATATTTATTTTAATCTCCATGTTGTGCACTTAAATCCCATTTAACTTCTATTACTACATAGGATGATCTCTGTAAAAACATAAAGGAAAGGGTGAGATATAAATCCTAGTAAGGGGAAAACATGATAATAAAGTATGAAATATGAGTCAAGATGCATACCATGGTATCATAAATTAGGGGGTCATATATAATCTCATGAAATCATGGAATAAATAAGAATATATCACAAGTCCTAGGCATCATAAGAACGTGTAAACAATATAAAACATTACACCATAATCATAAGTCAAGGCTCATTACCAAGACAGCATAACATAATGTGTTGGAATTATGGATCATGCACCATGCATGATATCTAATGAAATGAAAACATTACCCAAATACATTAAGGGATGAAAAATTCAAGAACCATCCATACCAACATAATATGTATAATAATATGTGTTCCATTAAATTAAATCATGCATGAAGTGTAATAAAACCCCATGAGAAGGAAATGGGTTTCATATTATTGTCTCGGAGAGTAATAAAATGGTATATCAAAAGGATTCATAAGAAAATAAGGGATTAAATATTTTATTATTCTCATGATTTTATAAAGAATCATAGTTCATGAATATGTATTTCAAATATTGAAAAAATAACAAGGAAATAATGGAGAATTATATATAAAAATGAACCACTTAAAATATGTTCTAAGAAATGTGTGAAGAAACTTTAAAAAATGTAATCACATTGTGTTTTACTTAAAAGAAGAAATTAAATGGGTTATTTTTCCATAAAATATTTATTAATAGTGAAATATGAAAAGGAATTAATGAATAGAAAAGTTCCCTTTCATCGTATTTACATTAATGAAAAGATTAAGAAGGGAACTTGAAAAACATGTATACACCCAACAAAAAAAGTAAAATTAAAATAAGTATATATTTAAGGAAAATAAATATATAATATGGAATAATAAAATGTGAATAATATATAGAAATATAGGTAAAGAGAGATAAAGTCTGACCAAAAATAAAATAATTGGTTTTGGATTTTCCTTACCTCGGGTCTTGACTCACTAGATACATACTTCTAACCTCCAAAAAAGTAAAATTAAACTTATTAAATGATTTACTGAGAAACGTTTTCATGTATATTTAATTTTTTAATGTCTATTTATTATCATACACTAAAAAATTATTAGCCTTTAGTAGTGGTTTTTTAGAGGCGGATTATTAGACATCTGCTAAATGTTTTTTAAATAAATTAGCAGCGGTTTTTAATAAACCACCGCGAAATGTGGTTTCTTATAGCAGAGACACTTCTACCCCGGACTCCCCCGATTCCCCTAACAACCCTGACCCCCCTGACCCCTGTGACCCCCGAAAACCCTAGGACCTCGGTGACCCGCACGACCCCGGAGACCCCCCCCCCCTCCTGAATCCCTCATTATGCATCACTGCCCCTCACCGTGCCTCTCCACCCATCGTGACCCCTGCAACCCCCCCCCCCCCAAGCCCAAGGATCCCACAACCCTAGAAACCCCCGCCACCCTGGTGATCCCTTGAATCTCTTACCATGCCTCACTGCCCCTCACCACACCTCATTGGCCATCATGACCCCTATGACCCCACAAAGCCCTAGCAGCCCACGCCCCAGCAACCCCCGCGACCCCAACGACCTCCCAAATCCCTCGACATGATAAAAATATATCATTATTTTGGGTCATCTATATGATTAGTTTCATTAGTATTGTTAGTATAATTTAAGTCATCAACATCATTAATTTCAATGATGTTATAAGATTCATTAGGGTTTTAGTGTCACTCATGTCATTTATGGATTAAGTTTCAATAGGTAAAACTATATTTTTATCTTGGTTACTATCTAATATATCATCAATGTACTAAATGTCTTGAATGTCACCCATTTCATCATTATTATTGGGTTTATAAGTGATGGATATGTAATTGGACTCTTATATCTCATCAATATCATTAGTGTCTCTAGTATCATTGAGTTCATTAGTTTTTCTAGAATTTATGGTTTCCTTAGAGTCATCAACATAATTGATGTCATCAATGTTGTCACATTCATTATCATATTTGGTTTTGTTGATGTGATCATGATAATAAGTTTCATCATTGTGATCTATGTCCTCAATTTCTTTAGAGTCATTGGTTCTATATGTTTTATTTGTTTCAAGAGTTTATTCAGTATGGTTCATCTCATAGGTGTCACTAATGTTGTTTGTATCATAGATGTATTAAGTTTCATTTCCATCATTGAAATTATTTATGTCATAATTTTCATTGGTATGGTCCATGTCATCAATTTCATTGGTATGATCTATGTATTTAGTGTCATTGTGGTTATTAGTTTTTTCATCAACATCATTTTTTCCTTGATTCTTCAGTTATTTGTGGTCTTCATCATCAAATGTTTTTAATACATCACCACAATCATTGTAATTGTTGTTTTTCTCGGAATCATCAACATTATTAGTGTTATTTTTCATAACCATGTCATCCATGTCATCCATTTAGTTGGTGTTATCTATTTCTTTGATTTCATCCAATGCGTCAATTTTTTTAGTGTCATTTTTATCATATATACTCTTTGTTTCTGCAATTTTATTGTTTTCTTATATATATTTTTTATCATTAGTGTGATCAATAATGCATGCAATATTATTATCATCAGTGAAATGTATTTCATACATATATTCATTAAATTTTCTTTCATAGGGGATTTTTTTCATCATCTACTCAGGCGTCATCGCATAGCCCAAGAATTAGTGGTTATTTACTGCCTGTTAATTAAATTGTTAATTTTTTTATTTGTACCACTTCTATATGTACATTATTATATTCTGGTTATAGTTAGGGATATCATTGGTGGTGGCCTATTTAATTATAGTCACGCCTTTCTCAGGATACCATTGAACTTGGTACCCAAGTTGATGATACTTGATGGTAGGCTTGGGTTTGGGAAAGGCTTAATTCTTGATGATTGGATTATTAGAAAAAATCATGGCAGTTTTGGACTAGGATTGGACTTGGGAACATCTTCAAGGTTTTTCCTAGTTTTTTCTTTTGGAATTTTGGTTTTTGATATATATGATCTGCTAATGATGTATTCGTTTTCAGACATGTAGTATATAGTTCATTTTTTATAGCATGTTTTGTTTTTTATTATCTCTCTATTATTTTATAGATCTTTTTAATTTACATGCTCTAGTTTTTTAGTGGATGGGATCATTATTTTCTATATGTATTTATATAGGAAAACCTTATTTAACATGTTTATATACTTTTTCAACTAGTATATATGAATCTATTAAACGATTTAATAATAGTAATGTGTTTTAATATTTTTTAATATTGTGTAGGAACATTGTGATATATATGGATAAAAGCCAGATCACATTACCGAGGAACACACCTTAGTATGCAAAGGGTTTGGAGGAGTTTTTAGATTTTTCAATTTCCAATCAATCTGTTGAAGGGATAATAATATTTCCATGTTCTAAAGGTAGATTTAGAAGATGGTTAAAGAGAGATGAAATTTATGAACATTTAATATTGAATAAATTCCCTACTCAATATTTGTGTTGGATTTGGAAAGGAGAATCGAACATTACAGAAAGTTTGAGCACTGATTTCAATCTGTAGAATGAGCTCTCAACTTCATCTATAATGGAAAATGAAATGAAAACCCTTATAAATGATGCATTAATCACTGAAAGACCCCACAATCAACATCAAAACATATTAGAAAAACCATATGAGGGTTCTATAAATAGAAACGTGACAAGTGATGTTTTTGAGACTTTAGGACAACCAAATCAAGATTATAACATATCATTGGATCCTCCTCTTGATTCTATGGAGACTAATGTAAGAGAAAAAATTCAATGAGGAAAATACATTTCATGGTTTAGTTGACGATGGAAATCAAGATTTGTATAGTGGATGTTTGAAATATTTAAAACATTCTTTTCTGTTGAAGTTATACCATATCAAATGTCTATGTGGAATTACAAATAAGAAAATTTCCATGATATTAGAATTGTTGCATGATTCATTTCCTGAAGTAAACATCCTTGAGTCTTTTTATGATATGAAAAAAGTTGTTAACATACTTGGTCTGAATTATAAAAAAATAGATTTGTGTCCCAAGGATTTATGCTTTATTGGTGAGAGTATTCAAGTATAAAGGATTGAAAAAAAATGTTCTTCTTCTAGATGGAAGTCAATGGGTGTTATTGGAATTTGAATCAACATACTACCATGAAGAATAATAAAAGTAACACACCTATAATGGTTTTCCCTTACTTTCCTTTAAAGCCTCGATTTAAAAGATTATTCATGTCATCAAAAACTGTCAAACACATGAAGTGGCATTCTGTAGATAATAACCATGATGGGTTAATGCAATATCCATGAGATTCAAAATTGTAGAAGACATTTGATTCATTACATCCATATTTCTCATCTGATCTTAGGAATGTTCGATTGGGATTGGTTTCTAATGGATTCAACCCATTTGGAACTTTGAGTACCAGCTATAGCATTTGACCAGTTGTTTTGATCCCTTATAATATGCCCCTAGGGAAGTATATGAAAAAAACATATTTTATCATTTCAATGATTATTCCAAGAAAAAAAATTCCTGGAAATGATATTGATGTATACTTGTAGCCTTTAATTGAATAATTATAGGAGTTATGGAGCAACGATATTGAGGCATATGATGCTTATTCTAAAACAATGTTCAAAATGCATGTTGGTTTAATGTGGACAATTAGTGACTTCCCTGGTCTTGGGAATTTATTTGGTTGGAACACTTATATGGGTTTGGCTTGTCCTATTTGTAACTTTGATTTTGATCCTAAATAGCTACCTCGCAGTAGAAAATGGTACTTCTTCTGCCATCGAATATTTCTCGATGCATCTCATATATTTTGGCTAAACAAATCAAAATTTAACAGTTTCATTGATCGTAGACCACCTCCAATGTTATTTACTAGTTCTGAAATATTGTCAGAACTTGGAAATGTTGGAACAGAATTTGGGAAGGTTCATCATTTGAATGATAGTGGGAAATGAGTTCTAAGTGCGCCATCAAGTGAAATCTAAATGAAACAATAAAAGAAAAAAAGTATATTCTTCAAACATATGTATTGAGGATTTAATTTTTTGCGGCATAATATTGATATGATGCACATTGAGAATAATTTATGTGAAAATTTGATCCCCACATTGATTAATGATCATGGAAAGTCGAAGGATCATCTTAATTCTCATAGATACTTATAAGTAATGAACATAAAATGTGATCTCTAACCAGATGAGAATGAAAAGTATGTTTCAAAGATTTTTATAATGAAATATAGGGATAAAGATACATTCCTTCAAATTTTAAATCATGTGAAGGTATCTTATAGGTATTAAAGTAACATATCAAGGTGTGTTGACTTAAATAATAATACGTTATATGGATTGAAAAGTCACAATTCACATATTTTGTTATAGCGGTTACTACCATTGGAATTGCATACATTATTACCTGAAAAAGTTACTATTATTGTACTCCAATTCTGTACATTTTTCAGAAAACTATGTGAGAAATCTATACATCCATTTGATCTTGACAACCTTTAGGAGATGTTTGTATTGACATTTTGTGCAATGGATATGATCTTTCCTCCGTCGTTTTTTACTGTCATGATGCATTTAACTATGCATTTGGTTAAGGAATCTAAATTAGGAGATAATGTACAATATCGATAGATGTATCCAATTGAGAGGTACTTTAGTAATATGTTTTTCAGTTAAGTAACCAATTATTTTCACTTAAATAAATGAATAATTATGTTTTTTTATTTTATTTCAAAGATATCATGGGCATTTGAAATCATACATGAGAAAGAAATCTTAACTAAAAGGCTCTATTACTGAAGGATATTTAGAATAGGAGTGTCTTACCTTTTTTTCTAGATAATTAGATGATATTGATATAAGATTTAATCGAGTTGGACATGTTGAAGACACGTCAACTCAATCTCAAATACATGGGAAATTTAAAATATTTCCTTCTATTGGCCGATTAGTTGGGAGGACCTCAAATGTCACTTTGACAGAAATAGAATTATTACAGGCACATAGATATGTGCTATTGAATAGTGAAATTTATGATCCATTTATTAAAGAGTTTGGGATAAAAATAAAGAGATGAATAAGAGTCCGAACAAGAAATGAGAAAGATATAATGAAATATATTAATAAATAGCTTGTAGAATGGTTTGCATGATGTGTAAGTTCATAAATATTGAAATAAATATGGATATGAGGTTGACACATATATTTTGTAAATCTAACAATGTATAAATATTTTTTAGATCATGAATACTGATACTCAAGTATATTAGTCAGAATATTTAAATTTTCTTACTTGAGGTCCTCTAAAACAAGTTATAAATTTTGACCCTTACAACATGAATGGATTTAGATATCATACATTCTAT
The DNA here is from genome assembly GCA_963277665.1 of Viscum album. Classification (NCBI taxonomy): domain Eukaryota; kingdom Viridiplantae; phylum Streptophyta; class Magnoliopsida; order Santalales; family Viscaceae; genus Viscum; species Viscum album. The sequence continues at coordinate 899,959,546 of OY728166.1, read as the reverse complement.
GGAGAAGAGGGTTTAAAAAACATAATTATAGTATATTTACATTTTTTAAAGTTGGATACTATGGAAATCTGACTGATATTATTTAATTAAACTGCCACAATCATTCGTTGGTTATTTTATTCAAATTTAATTGGGTCGATATTATCAGAGGTGTTAAAAGATATTCCTTGAAATTTACTTCTGTGAACTTCACTAGCTTGATGGATGTTGGTGGTCGTGAACTATATGATCCGTATATCATATCATCACAAGTGAAAATGGTATATTCTATGAATTATGTTGTTAATAAAGGGTGGAGTGTAGTTTATCATATAAAACAAATAGATTTCTTTGATATGGGTAATGAAGTGGAAGATTTGACCTCTGAAATTGAATCTTATCAACATCAATAAGCAGACTTATTTTTCCATTATGATATTGAAAATACTAGTCTAGCAAGTATGGATGAAGTGGATGAAGTAATGGAGCTGGAAACTGATTTGATTGAAGGGGGAAATTATTGTATGTATATTTATGCATTCATTTAGAAACCACTTATTTCATTTGTTCAGTCATTCATTATCATTGTTATGTATATTTTTTTTGTTAGTACTGTGTGTATGTTATCATTTTTAATTTTTTTTCAGTATAATTTTTTTGAAATATATGCTCTGAACTTAATTTTATTTGATTAAATGATAGGAATTACAATGAGTAAGTGTTATACTATATGGAATCTAACTGGAGAGAAGATAGTTGTCCTATTTGATTCATACGGGGTTCCAACGGATAACACCGCAGGATTACTTGGCCAAATTATAGGCTAGCTGGCCACAGAGTTGGTTTCCTTCCTATTTTGTATCATGATTGGAGGAAGATATCCTCTTTTTAGAATGCATTGATTGATTTATATCATAAGATGACTGAATATTCTCCCCAGTGGTATTGCATAGACTGGTGGTGAGCAGGTAAATAAAAAAAATAAAAATCATTTAGTTTGCAAATGTTTATTGGTTTTAAGTTTAAATGTAAATATACAATAGTATTTAATTTTAAATATAATGTTCTTACATGTGGTAGTAGAAAGTATAGATGGATGTGGAGAGGGTGACGAGTTGTTTTCATCATTAGACAGTGATTAGTTGTATTGTTGATATGTTGGAAAAATATGGTAAGAGTCGGTTTGTATATGTATCATGTGTGACATAGAGTTTCCACCAAACATTTTCATGACCAAACATTTTCTTGATTTCTCATGTTTCCTTTTACGTATTATGAACCGAGTCTTCCAAAGACACTAGGAATTTGTGATCCTTATGTTGTATTAATGAATATTTATATTTTTATGTTATTGATTAATTATTATGTGACTAAGAGGGGATGGAGAGAGGTCAGGAGAGTAGTCGGGAGTATCTCCCATCATGCCTAAATGAATATTAGGGTTCTTCCCCTTTGTATTCTTCAATTCCACCACCGATGGATAAATATTTTGACTTAGGGGCATTTTGATGCATATAAGCACGTGGTGTCTGATTTGGGGGATTCAATCCCTGTGAAGCAAAGCTCCCCCAAGGTTAAACTAAGAGAGGTTAGTGCATGCAACAACTCATTATCACTTTTTAAGGGAATGAATGTTGTCATTCATTAAAAGTGATTGGGGACACACATTAAAGAATATCTGGATGAGGTCTCAGAGAGGCTTGAAATTGGAGCCTATTCAATCATTTCTTGACTCGTTCTACCTAAAGGTGTTGTGCCATGAAATATTGATCAACTCACCCAGAGTTTTTCCACTATATGAGGATCCAAAAATTGGAAGTGCATCTCCTTAGGGAGAGGATACTTACACTTTCTCTTCCCGTCTGAAGATCTCAAAACCCGTTCTTAGGGCCATGGATCTGTCTCTTTCAAGCTGTGGGCACTGCACATCCATAAATGGGATTACATATTCAACCCACTGAAAATTGGTAAGTATAAAGTTCAATCTTGGGTTAAGGTATTTGGTCTTAACTAGATTCTTTGGCACCCTCGCATCCTTTATTATATCACATTAGAATTTGGGGTCCCGGTCAAGATGGATAGGGATATATAAATTACTAGATATTTCCATTTTTCTAGATTCTTATTTGAAGTGGACCTTTCCTCCACACTAATTGATAAAGTATTTTTTTTCTACTGATGAAGAAGAACTTGAATTAAGGATTGAATTTGAGAACTTACATTGGTTCTTCCCTGATTTTAGGATCATTGGACATGAAAAAAATAATTGTAAGAGGTCTTTGACATGAAATTTATGTTCCTTATGTGTACATAATCATAACTCATGTTTTAGAAAACAAAAATATGATTCTGGTCTAAAGGATATTATGTACCAAAGCCTTCCTATTTTAATTAGACAACCTTAGGTAATTGCCCCCCCCCCTCAAGGTCTTATGATGAATAGAAGGTCCTTGCAGAAGGGATCTACTAACCATAGAAACTTTATGTTTAGGTCATCTTCCCCCCTAATCATGATGTTTCATCAGCTGACATTGTGGAAAGGGTCCCAGTTGAACTCCCACCATTGCTTGTTAATCTTAAATGCTCAATGTATTGTGACATTGAAAGGTCTACACATGTGTCAAATATACTTTCTTATCAAGAGATTGTTTCTTCATATTGTTCACATATATCTTCTAAAAAATTAAAAGCTAGAAATATTATTTCCCCTACATTTATATAATCACGTTCAAATCATGAGAGGTCTACCTATGTGGCACATAAAATTTCTTCTCAAAATATTTTTCCCTCTGATTTTGTTTTGTTATCAACTGAAAAATTGAAATTTGGAAACACCATTTTCCCTTCCTTGGTGGAAGATCATTCAAACTTGACACTTACTTCTCACTATAATGTTATGCAAGCCTCGACACATGCACTTGAAAGTTGGAAAAAGGAGGTTCCTTCGACCTCTTTGGCCCCCACTACTTTCACTTAACATGGCACTGAAACTATTTATCTTGCACAATATTCTCCTACTTCTCATGTAGGGAAGCATAGAAACAAGGAGTTGAAGACAAAGCAGGATAGCTCTCTGGTGAAGCAGCCTTGGGGTCTACTGGAAAAATTGGCCACTACAAGGGAGGATGAAAATCATCATGTATCAGATGATAAGGAATATTGGCAGTAAACAAAGTGTGGCAGGCATACTAAAGGTCATGAGAAGAGGCATGAGAGAGATGAACCAGAAGCAAGGAAGGAAACACAGTTTGAATCAGACTCGGATATAGAAATTGAGACCCTCTTATAGCAAAAGAGAGATTTGGAAGCACATCACAGAAGAGGATGTGGGAATGGGAGTGGTCGAGGAATGGACTGGGGTGCCTTGTAGGACAATGAATGTGATATTGCTGACAACATAAAAAAATCATTGATGATGAAAGCGTTGTTTTTTGTCTTCTCATCCACTACTATCCTTATTTCATTTGATTTTTTATTTAATAAAATGGGACTTGATCGCTCACCTTTTCTCATTAAAATGGATATTTATATTTATGAATCATATAATAATGTGTAAAAATTTCACCAAGATTATATGATTCACCAGTTTCATGATATGAATATAATAAGGAAAACTTTATACATGTAGCCATATATGGTTCTTACAACACTCGATATCATCCCATTGGATCATTATACTATCATCTTAATAGTTTCATATCTGTAGAGAAAACAAAAAAAGATCCCTTCACCAGTATAACATGATGCAGGTATTGAAAAGAGGTAGAATGAACAGTTTGTGCACGGTTGCCCAATTTTTTCTCATGAACTGTGAAAACACCCTCCATAATCAGTGGCATCAGAATGGTTGGCACATAGTATGACTAACCATGTATAAAAATGGTGTGCCTCATTAAACAGACTAGAAATTGAAAAAATTCCCCTCCTTCCTTATTTCTTTTCACCCTATCTTTTTTTCTAATTCGTGTGCTCAAGGGGAATCCTGCCCATGCTCCTCTTATCGTCTACTCTCAAAGGGTTGGATTTATCCCCATTATCTGGTGTTGAATTCAACCTCAGTTAAGTTAATTTTATATCACTCAGTGAGTCTAGGAATCTTTTTTCCTTCTTTCTACATTTATCTCCTCTCAAGATGCATTATTTTGGTGCAACTAAATTCACCATATTATTAGGGCATTCATCTATTTCCAAAATTTCTCTCAATATGGATAGAAACATGCTTTAATATTTGTCATGTCGGTCATCTATGGTATTTGTTAGCTGGCCTATAGAATTTACCTTAGAGTATTGATGTTTTATAAATTGTGCCACTGTGATTTATGGTGCGACTTCCATAAGGTGACTTGTGAATTTATTGTTTAATTTTTTGAACATACTTAATTATGATTAGTATCACTTATTTATTAAATTGGCCATGCTAAGGACCATGAGCCTCAAATTTGAACTGCACATAATTGTGTAATCCTTGAATGACTTAATATAATTATTTTTTCTCTAATAAAACCCCCCTTTTTAGTGTATTATTTTCTAAAATATCAAAGTGAAGTTCAAATGAATTATGGGAGGATTTGACAACCCCCTATGTATGACTTATTGACCAAACTCTCTTTTAGATGGTTAGAGACTAAGTCTTATTGAGGGAACTAAATGATCTCATATGGAATGAATGCTAGCATGGCCCTACCACATACATTAGCAAGAATGGTGTTAACTGCCATGGGTAGTCCATATGGACCTATTGCTTTTATTCAATTCTCAGAAACCATTAATTATGGAATGGACTACCTAATTAATTAAATTAAATGGTATGAATTCTGTCTTGATTACTATATGTCCCTTATGACTTTATAATTAAAATGGATTATGGGTATGAACCTCATTAAATCTAATTGATGTATAATATGGCATGGCTCTACAAATGGCATCATTATTATTTAAAACATAAATAAAATCAATGTATTAGTTACACTTTGAAAGAAAATTGTTTTCCTCCATACAGAAAACTAAGGATAGTCTCATAGGTTGTTGATAATTTGTACGTCAGAGGCGACACATGTTATATCATGGATGATCACACTATTTGGGTTACTTATCTTCATATGAGTAACACTGGTTCCTAAGGGGGAACACATGGATTGGCTCAGTGGAAAGATTATTACACCATGAAATGAGTGATACTTGGACAAGTGTGTATGGATTTTAACATGCTTAATCTTATGAAAATGTTGGTTTATTTGTATTCTTTTGGATGTAGGATATTTGTGCATGTAAAAATTGAATGATTTTTTTAGATAACTGGTACTGGGGATGCAATATAATCTGTTTTTTTTTTGTAAATATAGCTTTAGTGATAGTTTAAACTGTCCCTAAGTAAATGGATCAAATTTAGCGGTGGATAAAACCACCGCTATAATTTAATATTTTACTCTTTTAGGTAGTTAAAACTGCTTCTACATACAATAATTTAGTGGAAGTTAAAACCACTTCTACACAGTTTTCATCTTCCATTATCATTTCACAGCGGTTATCTTAGTTTTAGCAGCGGTGTAAACCGCTGCAAAAAAATCATTTTCTGTCGGGAAAATCGCCGTTAAAACCATAAAAACCCCTTTGCAAAATGCATTCACTACGACGGTTACCATAAACCGTTGCTAAATTAAAGAAACCACCACGTATTGTATTCCAACACACAATTTTGCAGAGGTTTTTTGAAACTTCAACTATTTAGTGATTTTCCAGTAGTGCAATTTCATTCATTTATTATATGGTGGTTTCTCACATCAACCACTTAGGGTTGTTCGGTCAACATATCCAAAGCTGCTTTGGTGTTTTGATCGTGGTAAAAGGTGTTTTAAAATAGTTTCATAGTCTATATAATTATATAGTGATATATTTTTTATTATTCTAGGTAAAAAATTATACAGATCAACATATGTTCTAAAATAGTTTCAAATTTTGAGAGAAGTGTCCCAATACACTTGCTTTAGACGGTTAAAATTACCATGATAATTTACTCTTAATATCATTGATATAATGAAAAATTTATCTTTATAGAATATTAATAATTTTATAAATATTATATCTATTCACTAAATACATTTTTTAAAAGCATTCATATAAGGTGGTAAAATGTGTTTTATAACATTATACATATAGATAATTAAAATGGCCATTTTTGGTCAAGTGTTATAAACAACAATAATAATGGATTATACGGATTATATGATGATATAATTAATATTTAAGTAGAATTAAATTCCTAATTATATGATTAAATTCATGTTTATGATAATTATAAAGATTATGTTGTAGGAATAAGGTAATTAAATTGAATGATATAAGAATTAATAAACTTACTTTATCACTTTGATGTGGCTCATTTATACTACACCTTAGTCCATCTTAGATTGGTCATTTGGTGAGACCAAAACTTCTATTACATGGATAATAGAGTTGGTGTGGTATATTTATAGAGTTTTGGAAAGTAATGGAATTTTTAATGTGAAGATAAATGGGTGGAGGATGGTGGTATTTATAAGGGGAGGATATGGGTATTTTAGAATAAAAATATTATAATAAAATACTATATATTCAAATAGTGATCAAACCTATGACTAAATAGTAAAAATATTACAATTTAATGGAAAATAGTAAATTAAAATAATTATATAACAAATATAAACCTGAAAAATCATCTATATACACTATTATAAAATATAGTACTTATACAGTAATTTACTATGCACCTCTTTATTTTATTATTTGTGAAAATAAAAAAATACTCTAACTTAACATAATTTTGATCATATAATTAAAAAAATAGAATTTGTTTTGCCAAAATAATTTTATAAATTTGAGAAATTTAACTTTTAAATGAAATATTTTTTTATTAAAAAATAATAATTATTTATGACATGATCAAATTTCTGACCCTTATAAAATTTTCTTATAATTTTATAAAATTATATTATAATTTTATAAAATATTTATTATTTTATATAACTATTTTATTAAACCAAAATTTCTATTTAAACATTTTAAATTTACCATAAAAATGTATTTTAATGAAAATAAACCATTTTTTCCTAAAAGTGAAATTATGTTTTATTTGTATCAAATATTTGTTTTAACATATTTAACACATTTATTTAATTTTTTTACGATATAAATTCATTACATTTTTATTTTATAATATACCCAAATATTATTTTACTATTTCAATGGCCAAGTTACTATTAGTAATGGTTAGTTTTATTATTCCAACTACCATATTGGTTTTATACTTCCTATAAATACCTATTATTTCCTTAATTAATTATTCACTTAAATTCTTCTCAAGGTTCTATATTATTCATTTTCAAAATGTTGATTATATTACCAATATTTTATTTTTTTTATAGTATTGTTCACAAGTGTGACGATTTTAGGAGACCAAGATAATTCAAATTTTCTATTTATAGTTATTTTATTTTTCTGTGTCTATTATCCCACTGTACAAATTTGAATTTTATTAGGTATATTTTTTATCTATATATGTTATTCTAAATTAATATAATAAATTTCTTTTTGTTTTTATTATGTGGTTTTTGTGTTTTGTACCATACTAAATTACTAAATATTACACACATCTTTATTCAGAAATAAAATTCTATATATAAAAGTCTTGGTCATTACATTCTTCCCTCTTTTAGAAATTTCACCCTCAAAATTCCATTTCACGCACTAAGATAAAAATGAATTAGGTTACTTTTATTTTATTTCTTCTTCAAGTTCTCATGATTCCTCTTTGTATTTATGGTTTCTCCAAATTAATCTAATAAAGTTAGTTGTATTTTTGTGTAGAACTTTGTCTCTAATGTACAAGATCCTCACCACATATAACACTTGAGAGATATCATGATACAACTGTACCACCTATGGATTTAGTACATGTCATGGATCTAGTATGTACTTCCTCAAGATGGATATGTTAAATGTGTCATAGATTTGAAATAATTTTGGTATGTATTCTAGTCGATAGGCCACAACTCCAATGCAATCATGAATCTAAATGGGGCCAATGTATCTGGGAATTAGTTTTCTTTTTTTCTTAACCCTCATGAATATATTCTATATAGATATATAAAATTTTGGTTGGAGTAGAAAACTCAAGATGGGGGTCAATTTAGTTTCCAGTAAAAAAATATATTAAAATAAATTTAAAATTAAATCTCAGAATTTTCTGTAAAATCCCAGTAAACTCAAAGTGTAGAAGTATATAATTTAATATTTCTAAAAACCTCTCAAAAATTCAATCACATATTAGTTAAAATAATATTTATAACACTTTAAATTTTGAAATTAATTTACTTGTATCAAACACCGTATATAAAAAAAATTAAAGTTAAGTATCAAAGTAATGTTTTGTTATGTATTTTAAAAATAGATATCTATTTTCTTTTAAAATAGAGAACAAAACAATAAAACACACAGTGGAATAAATTCAAGAGGTTATGTATCAAGTTGAGACCTAGTCTTATCTACTGGAAATGACTTAATACTAAGTAGTTTATTAAAGAATAAACTGATCTGCAACCATGATTAGGTTTTATGTACAACTATAGTCAAACATTCTAGGATACATAGAGACACTTCAACAATTCTATGTGGGATAAAAAGAGTCCAGGTCATAGAAAACCTCTTCCATAGTTATTTGTGTGGTTATATATTAAAAGTAAGGGGAGAGAGACAGTATGTAACTCTCTAATTCAATGAAATAGAATATTTTTAAATATAAACATATCAAGAGAAATCATAGATCAAAATAAATTCTATAATTGATAGATAAAATAGTATAAAATCAGAATATTTGATTAATTTTGGTTTAATTATCTTTGGTTTTTCAAAAGTATTTGAGTCTATCTTTGAAAGAGCTCAACCGAGTTTTTATATAATTTTTAAGAAAACAAATCATCATTGAATGTTCTGTTTGATCCCTCTATGTATCATCAAGCTTAAATGTATTCTCTAGTATTATTTAAAGTATCACCACTTCTTTTGTATACAATAAGTTCTTCTTCTTAAAGAAATATCCTTCACAAAATTAGTCATTGGAAAATATTCAATGCAGCCTTAAATAAACTATTACTTGAATGGCTTGAAGGCCTTGTATTTTTATTTATTTTTTATAATCCCCATTTTAAGGGTTTAAGGGGAACCCTTACATGGTTTATAGGATTTTGTGACATTACATGGACCAAAGGTCTTAGAGGAATTCATCCAAAACTATTAAAACTTAGAATTGTACCTCCCTAGTTTCTACATCGTGATGTTTTCTCTCCCCCTTCTCATGGTTGTTCGGCTAGATATCTTATATAGATATGCACAGGCTTGGTAATGATGCATAGTACTACTCTGAATTATCATCTAGTAGGTACATTACTTCACACAGTAGGTTGAATCCTCTGGAAGTCACATCACTGTTTTTCATGGTAGCTTCATTACTTCATGTGGTAGATTTATCTCTTCGTACAGTAGATTTATTGGTGTATGCAGTAGGTAATTTGTTCTTATGGTCACTAAAATACAGAAACATAATCAGAACTATAGATATTCTTTTCTTACCTATCACATGATAACTAGGTTTTTTGTTTATTTTGTAGTTTGGTATTTAATGTGAAGTTGGTTGATCATAATGTATGGTAGGTTTAGTACATATGTGGTCACTGTAACTTCAACATATAGTCATTTCATGACTTAGACATAATTTTTTTATCTAATGTGTGGTAATTTGTTTGTTTATACATTCATTTAGAGTACAACAAGAACTTTAATCCACATGGTCACTTTACCTTTATGTTCAGTTCAATTTCATCACATAGTAACTACATTACACTTGTGAGAGGTAGTCACAGCTGGTTTAGGAATTTTCCATTTTTATCAATATAGTTATAAAATAGTTTATTATCATAAAATATAAAATTCATTAGAAATATAATAAAAATTATTTTGTATCATTAAAATAAGGAGGTCTTGGACTTAATCCAACAATATCCTTCTTTTTATGATCATAAATCATGACATATAAAATTAAATTAAATGAAATACAATAAGAAGAAGTTTTTCAAATATCACATATTTGAATATAATTAAAACATCAATAAATTGTTTCCCAATTATTCTCCCACATTTGGGATTATAAAAAAATTAGGGTAGGAGAAAATATAATAAGAATGAAGAAATAATATATAACAAGAAAATAATAAAGATAAACAACAGAATTTTATTACTATCAAAAGGAATTAAAAAGGATTATAAGGGGTGCCCCTATTAGGAGTTCTAATTAGAATCACAATATGAATTAGACACATCCCTGATATCATCAATAGGGATAAATTCTATTCCCCTTGAGGTAAAGGGTGAGGTAGGTTTGGTTGGTTGGGTAGGGGTGGTACATAATCTATAGAAGGTTCTTGAGTCACCACACACCTTGACACGAGGATGATATGTTTAAATTATTATCTAGGAGATAGTCAAAAACGATAAATTGATGAGGTTATAGTAGAATGAGGGTTTGAGGTAAGGGGTATGGTAGGAGGATCTATGACAAATGTGTTGGAATTTTAGTGATAAGTTTCTATAAACCTTATCAATTCCTTAACTACACTGGATCAATGGTTCATTACTTAAAATTATTTTTTCTTATTCTCCATAAAAACCTCTAGAATAGGTGTTATGATCTTCATCTTTTCCACTTGGGACTTGAAGGCTTGAGTCAAATAAGGCATCCTTAAATAATCATCCTATGAACTAAACATATCCTTGAGATCTAACTAGGTGAATTTTCTTCTTAGTATTTTATGGCCTTATTGATAGTTTCTATATGTTTTTTAGATTGTACAACATAATTTCTTACTACTACCAATGTATTATATGCATGGTTATGAAACACATCAAACACCATTTCTCTGGTTTTTTTAAATTCATCAAACAGGGCCTTTAGCTCATCACTTTTGAGTTCTATGATTATTACTTTATCAATAGATGATTGGTCAGGAAGAGCATGAGAAGGAGAAGTTCAGGTAGAATCTTGGAGAACTGAATTCAAATACTTTTGGTCTAGTCACACCATCACATTAGTAAGGTCTACCTATAAAGCACTAATATGAACTCACAAGTCCTCTTGGGATAAAATTTGGGATGAATATGAGCAATAATATAAGACACAGAGTTTGATATATATTTTTTCTTAATTGGTTCCATAAAGCTTGATAACCCAATGAAAATTTCTCTCATCACACCCATAACATATGATTTAAAATCATCCAAAAAACTTTGTTAATAAGGGAAGTGAAAGGAACATAAGGAGTAGAAACTAGTATGGGAGGAGATGTATCATAGGTTATATTCCTACCTTCATCGTCATATTCCAAAATCCTAGGCCAAAAAGATTGGATTTCATCTTCATCACCAGATTCTTATTCAACCAAAATAATATCATTACTAATATATCTAATATGAATGGTTTCACTACTTTTCATAGGTTATTCAATCCTCTTTGTTGGATTAGTACCAAATAAAAATTTTAATATTTTGTCTAAAAAAGGTATTGTAGGGGATACCTCAAGTCCATTAAGTGAGTTAATATTAGAAATCAATGATTATTTTAAATTTATTTGAGAATAAGAGATGGATGGTCCACCATACTAAGGTTGACTACCCCCAAGGTCATCATCATCACTTGTAGAGTAATCCAAACCCAGGATTACAGACCTAGGGGACTTCTCACCCTTAGAAGTTGCATAAGGTATAAAAGTTCAATAAGTGATTCCTATCAAAGGAGACTTGTCTAATATATATTTATCTTATTCAATGTCATTAGAATAATCTCATACAAGATAATATTATTAAGTCTAGATAGGGAGATGGATCAGGATCTCTCATAGATTCCCCTGTGTTTCCTAGGGTTTTCTTGTTATGCTCACAATGATCGACTTGAAATTTTCTAGATTTGTTTCATCATGGTGGCCTTCAATCCTGAATGGGAAAGATCCATTGAGTTTTGTGAGTTTAAAGCACATAATGAATCCCTTCTAGTTGAACGACCCAAAGTAATTTCTTTTCTTGAAGCTATTAAAGGTTCTGATTCATACAGAACTACCTCGATGAAGCCTTCACATTACAAGAAACTATAAGATGGGTGATTCGCAGTCGAGGCCGACCCTGAGGCCCTTCATCAGCGTTCGAAAATGTGTAAATTTTCAATTATGGGTTATATTTCATATATTAAGGGTGATAAACCTTGGTCTCCCTTAGATCTCAAAAACTAGGATTTTGCTCATTTGGGGCTTCACTGATTTTAAACTTGTTCCAATAAGAAGGGGTTACTTCCACAATTTTCTTCGATCTCAAGAAGAACTTGACCTTGTTTGGAAATTAGGAAACACACATCTCAAGCCCAGTGCTCTTCGAATATCTAAATGGGATTATTCCTTTAATCCTTATATTTATAGAAACATTATAGTGAAAATCTAGGTTAGGCTACATGGTCTCAATTGGTTTTTCTGGCATCCCAAGATATTGAATGATATAGTCTCTAGCATAGGTACCCCACTAAAACTTGATCAACGAACCTCAAATGCTGAGGTTGGGTTATATGAAAGATTTATGGTGGAGGTTAATATTGACTCTAAACTTTTGGAGGTTATCAATTTTAACACGAATGACTACAAAACAAAATTTAGGATTGAATTTGAGTGCAAACCCCTATTCTGTGAACTATAAAAAATCATAGGGCATTCTTTGATGAACTGTAGGGCACTGAAAACTCATGTTTTCCAATAAAGGGATAATAAATGGATAGAAGTTAGAAGGAACAAGGATAAAATACTATAATGGTGGAACTCCAGCCTTCCAAGAAGAAAACTGAAATATGGGAGAAGAAACCAACACCTCTGGGAGAGACTTTGTGTACTAAATAGAATGAGCTTATCGATGAGGAGTAGAATGTTTCTATTGAGTAAAAAAAATTAGAATAAATAAAAAAACTTGTTTTAGATACCTTTTCTCAGTACCGAGATGAAACTATTATAGAGGATCACCATAAACACACCTCATATTTTTTACATCATGGTCTAGGACTTACGGACTCATCCAATGGGATTGATTCTAGAAAATACTTGGAGATTAAGTACGGCCTGTCAAATGTCATACAATAGGTTGTGAATCCCGCAACCTCCAAGGTCTCATGTCTCCCTTATATTAAAATAATCTAATAAATTTCCATTGATGTTTCATCACCCCAAGGGAATGGAAGCCTTATGGTCTTGGAAAAATATAATGAAGACATCTATCCCTCCATGGATGCTGCAGGTTTAGTTCCAATGAACACTACTACAGGGGAGGATTTAAATTTTAATGTTTCGATATCTAAAGATAATTCAAAGATATTAGGCACACACCACGCTAACTCTTTTTTTTACTCTTCTTGTCTAAGAAACACACAGACTACAACACTTTCAATGGTTACTAGGGACAACCCTTTGGCCCCCCCTTTGAATGCTAAAACTCATGATATAAAATAGGTTTTTTCTATCAAATGTAATTCTAACAAATCTTTAATTTCCTATATGAGTAATTAGGGAAAGAAACTTAGTTCTTCCCCTAATAAAAATTTCAGAAGATAAAAGATGAATAAGGGATTGGGTAGTTCAAAAAAAGGGGTTCTAACCCCAAATTCAGGTTCCATTGAATTTCTTTTTTTGGAATTTTCAGAGCATTTCAAACCCGGACACTTTTATTATGCTTAAAATATTTATTATTACTCATAGACCAAAAAAAGTTTCTATTGATGAACCAAAAATTAATTTTTCTTCAATAATTATGAATCTTTGTGATTTTGGTTATAATTTATTAGGTGCATGAAAAGATGGCACTGTTGTTGAATCTATTTGGGTTTTCTATCATTATTATTTGAAGGAAGTTAATGCTTTCAAAATCTCTGAGAAAATGTTTACTTGTGATTTTTACTTAGATGGATTACACATCTATTGTACTGTGATTTATGAAAAATATATATACCAAGACAGAATACCTCTTTGGAATGACCTTTCTGTTTTAGCTAACCATATCCATGATCCCTGGTTCGTAGTCCAGAATTTTAATGTGATTCTTACCTCTAGTAAGAAATTTGGCCCATCCAATTCTTTTATTTCATCACGAGAATTTAAAACCTCTATTGAGGAAAGTAACCTTGTGGAAATTAACCTCACTGGTTCCAAGTTTACTTGGTATAGAAGGCACCACAACAGGGTAGTTGCTAGAAAATTGGATAGAGCCTTCATGAATATTTCCACTATGGACAAATGGGACACCATCTCTAGTATCACCCTTCCTAAGATGAACTTGGATCATCATCCCATTATTGTCAGTTTCATTACTAAAAGTTTTAAACCCTTTCTTCACCTCAAATTTAATAACGCTTGGTCCGCCAAACATGAATTTTTTAACATAATTAAAAAATTTGGGGAATCTATGAATTATCACAATGATTTTTTTTCCTGTATCACCAAGCTAAATCACCTTAACCAATGTATTAAAGGTTAGTGTAGTTCCAAATCTAAAAAAATTGACAAGTAAATATCTATTCTTCATAATGAACTTGCACAACTTCAAAAAAACCACTACGAGATCATATTTTTCTTTGGATCCTCAACTTGAAATCACACTTCTATGAAACTCAAAACCCTTCTCATCCTTAAATATAACATGCGTAAGAAACTCTTCAAAACTAAATGGCTTCCAGATGATGATAAAAACACCAAGTTCTACAAATCTCTCCAAATAGTTAGGAGGGTTTATAGACCTCTTACCTTTATTCTAGATGAATAAACTCTCATTGATACTGAGGAGGCCATTGCTAATCTTGTTGTCTCTTACTTTCAAAATATTTTCAATAGACTAGATTTCAATAAAGACCTCCTTCCAGATATCATTCTGGTAATGGTGAATGATGACGACAATTTGTATCTATTAAGCACCCCTCTTGATCATGAAATCAAAGACACTATATTTAGTATAATTCAGATAGTTCCCCAAGTCCTGATGGTTTCAATAATGGTTTTTCCAACACTTTTGGGGGTTTTACAAGTGGATGTATGCAAACTTTTCAAATCTTTTTTTTACAATGGTTTTCTTCCTCATAGCCTAAATGCTAAATTTATTACTCTAATTCCTAAAGTGAACCATGAATATGAAATTAATCTTTTCTGACCTATGGTGATTATTAACACCCTTTACAAAATCATCATGAAACATCTGGCAATAGACTCATAGTTATTTGTAATAAAAAAATTTCTTAGAATCTGTTTGGTTTTATCGAGGGTAGGACTATACAAGATTTCATCTGCCTTGCCTCATAATGCACCAAAATTTTAAACAAAGACACCAAAGGAGGAAATATTTCCATTAAACTTGGTATTAGGAAATCCATTGATACTATTGATTAGAGTTTCATTTAAAAAGTCCTTTAGATCTTTGGCTTTAATGATACTTTCATCAGTAGAATAAAATCCTTATTTAAATTGGCCTCCATCTCCATCCATGAAAATGGTTTGCCTAAGGGATACATTAAATGCACTAGGGGTGTTAGACAAGGTGATCCATTATCTTTTATTCTTTTTTCTATTTCAGAATATTACTTATGTAGATTGCTCAGTATCCTGGTTGATCAAAACAAGCTCAAACCTATTATGACTTCCAGAAATCTAAATGTCCCCACTCATCATCTATATATTGATGACATTATTTTTTTCTTACAAAGAGATAAAAGGAATATTAAAAATATCAAAAATTTCTTGTCACATTATGGAGATATCTCTGGTCAAACTATTAGCTAGAACAAATCCTTTTTTTCTTTGTGAAAATATTTTCTTTTAATAGAAAAATTAATATCATCATTAATTTTGGAATCAAGGAGGGTTCCTTCCCTTCAACTTATCTTGGTGTTCCCATTTTCTAGGGAAGGCCTAAATCTAGATACTTTTCTTCCATTGTTGACTAAATCACCCTTCAGATTTCCTCATGGAAGGGTAAAACCATTTCTATGGCTAGAAGAATATGTCTTGTGAAATCTGAAATTGGCTCCAAAATGGTTTACTAGATGATGGTTTACAAATGGAATGTTGGTCTCCTTAAAAAATAAAATGTTATATCAAAAAAAATTGGACCAAAACCACTCTTGAAAGAAATATTGTGACTATTCCCTGGGATACCTATTGTAAACCTTTAGATAAGGGTGGACTTTAAATCAAAAACCTTAGGCTCTTTAATGATGCTCTTCAATCCCAGATCACTTGGAAGATGCTTCACAACATCTCTGATTCCATTAATTTTCTCCAAAAAAATATTCCTTACTAAGTTAAAGAGGTCAATATAAATTATATTACCTCTTCTATCTATCCATACATTAGACATTATTTTACCAATATCATGAATAATTCTAGATGGATTCTTAGTTCTAATTCTTCAATGAACTTTTGGCTGGATAATTGGACTAGTGTTCCTTTAATCTCGATGTTGCCTCCCAATTCTCTTCCAGAGAACACCAACTATACTATAAGGGATGTTATTAATTCTCATAATACTAAACTTCTTGATAACATTATTCATGTTATTGACAATTATCCTTACTCCAATTCTAAAGATTTATTTATCTTGGAACCTACTCATAATGGTGTCCTTGACTCTAAAACATTTTACAAGCACAATTTTATAAACTCTAATTTTAATTTTATTTAGTTAAATTTTTTTGACAAACCTTAGATAAAACCATCAAGGTTCACACTTGTTTGGAATATTTCCTACAAAAGAGTCCCCACTGAGGTTTTTCTTCAATATTTTGGGATTTAAAATTGCTCTAAATGTCAAATTTGTAACCAACATAGAGAATATACTAACCATATTTTTCTATCTTGTGCCACTACTTCAAATCTTTGGATCTATATTTTTTACATTTTTTATTGCAGATGGTTACTTATTAATTCAATCATCTTCCATTTAAAGTGATGTGTGGATTTTTAAATCTCTCAAAAAATCAAGAATATTTTCCTAGATATTGTTTTTGAGATCCTATATCTGATATGGTATGAAAGATATTCTATTATTCATACTAATTACTCATTCAGTCTTAATGAAACTTGAACTAGGATTCACATTTCCATTCAAGATGCTACCTTGATTCATAAGGATTATTGTGTCAAAACTATTAAAGATTTTTATATACTTCATCTACTTTAGATTGATGGTATTTATTGTCATCCTAGACACATTTTTGAGGTTCTCTAAAAATCCCCACTCCCAGGTTGGATCAAAGTTAATGTCGATGGTTCTTCTAAAGGAAATCTGAGACCTGCAGGTTGTGGTGCGATTTCCAAATACTACCTTGGAAAATGCCATGGATTTTTTTAGCAACTTTGGTATTGCCTCGTCTTTGGAAGTGTAAATTATGATTTTGATCCATGTTGTTTACTTTTCTAAGCAAAAGGGTTGGAACAAAATTTGCATTGAAAGTGATTCAGCCACCATTGTCCATGCTATTTGGAATGGTGTTTTATATCTCACCTGGCCACTCACTACCCATTTGATGAACTGTATTACTTAGCTTCTGAATGTCAAATACATTTTCACTCATGTATTTCTTGAAGAAAACATGGTTGCATATGGTCTTGTGAATAAGGGAGCTAACCAGGACATAACCTGGCAGATTGACCTGCCTACTGATTTAATTCCTCTCTGTGATAAATATTGTATTAATATTATGTCCTTCAGACTCACGTAACTCATTTTTTTCTATATAATAATTTGTGCCTTTATCTTTGAATGAGGAACCACCTTCTTTCACATACAAGATCTTATATGTGTCTACTGATAGATACTTTTTTCCATAAGTTCCTCACCATGAAGCTCTTTTTCATAAGATACTAAAGTTAGAGGAGAGTCATGTGATTTAAAATAAATAATAAGAGTCACCTCCCTATCATTTTCATGATCTGACCTATATACATCATCAACATCAAACAAACTCATCTTATTCTTCTTCAACATCAAATTCTACTCCCACTTATTCTTATACAACAACATAATCATCATCTTCATCACCAAAATACTCAAAAACTTCATCCAAATCAACACTTAGATCAACTATATCCCTTGGTATAATATGATATATTACAAGGTCATACTTTCTATAAATTTTCCTATAATTAGTCACCCATTCCCTTTTTTAGGGATTCTAATTCACTCTCATCTTCTTATATATTTTCTCAGATATGTACAATCCATCTAAATAAGTTATTCTTTACACCCCCTGAGGAGATAAATCCATATAGACCAACATGGTTGGTTTGACGTTGGGATAAGTGAAAGAATTAAACATCAAATAAGGTTTTCACAACTCATTCATATACCTCATCACATATCTATAAAAATTGATCAGATATCCATTTTTCATTAAGACTAGGAATAATTGGTCATGGTGCCTCAAGATACTAAAATCTTATTTTCTTGGAAAAATATGATGGTGGATAAATTTTTCCAATATTCTTCACCCCACCCCACCCCCCACTAAGTTCTAAATATGTTGGTCTCCTCAAGGTTCTATTTTTAGTTAGGTCTTCCAAATCACTTTGAAAATAAAAAGGTCATATTTTATTGGGTAAGAACTCTAATAGACTTCAGATTCACATTTTTATAGCACACGAATTATCATCACCCAATTCTTTAATGAAAACTCCATAACTTATCCATTTATCAATATCTTAATAGTATCTCTATTCTTTCTAGGGATAAAATATAAATGTTTATAGAACTCCTTAATGAACCTTGGATATAATGTATTGTTTTTCCCCGTAAACTATATTTCACATCCTTGATTCTGAATTTATTTCTATACTAGTGATTTTATTGACTATAGCTACTAATAATTGACTACATTTTTAGTACACACTAGTCAATTAGCTAAATGTGAGCTCTGTAGTTTTCCTATAGCACTCATGATGGATTGTTCCTTTTTTATTTCATTATAAGAGTCACTTTAGTATAAGGTGAGGAATCATAAATCTGTATCATTATTAGCATTTTTATGATTCAAACTAAACATGTAAAGCTTGGGTTCGAGGGATAGGTTCAAGATAGAAGGGTTTAGAGTGAGAGGGTAAAGCTTTATAATGAGATAAAATATACGCATCATTTGGGATTATAAGTAGAATTAAATTTCAATCATTTATAGAATAAAATAATAATAAATGAAAATAAAAAAAATCCAACTAAAATGACTTAAAAATTCTTAAGTACACAATAGAAAGGACACGGTAGGTATGCTAACTGTTTTCTTGTGGAATCTTAGGCATAGTATATCTGATAACCATGGATTCATGATAAGTATAATGATTTTATAAGTTAAGTGTTCATGTAAGGTAATGAATTATATGTGTGAGTTTAGTTCCTGGTAGGTACAGTAATCATTTGATTAAATTTTTATGGTATGTATAGTGACTGCATGACCAATGGTCCATGGTTACTCAACTGACCATATGAAAAAAAAACTCAAGGTCACTTAACTGTCCACGTGAACTATACCATATGGTTACTTTAACATTAATCATAGAAATTATGAATTTATAACAAGAATTCAAATAAAAAATGGTTAAAAACAAATTAAAATATTTATATGAGGTTATCATTCCAAAATCATATATAATTAAATGTATTCTTTCAAAATTAAAAGGCCTTGTAAATGTGTCGTCAAGATAATGTTTGGTACCAATTATTTCTAGAGTAATATCTTTTTTTTGAAAATGATAACTCAAAAAGTGATGCCTTATATCAATATTGTTTTTCCAAGAATGTGATACAATATTCTTGGAGATATTTATCACACTTATATTATCACAATTTATAGGGACATGTCAAAATTTATAACCATAGTATATTAATTTGTGTTTCACCTAAAAAATCTATTAAAAAAACTTCCAATAGGTATTTATTTATCTTTAGTAATGGATTATGTAATAAATTAATACTTTACTACATCAAGAAACTAGATACCTTCCTAAAAAGTGACATTTTCCATAGGTTCTTTTTATTTCTAAGTTAAAACAAATAAAATCTTAATCTAAATAAATAACTAAATAATATTAATGTTGTCTATAATAAAATAATCCTAAATTGGTTTTATTTTTTAAGTATTTTAAAATTATTTTCATGGTATTAAATTTGATTTTCTAGGGATTTATTAAAAACATGAACACATTCACATAGTGAACATAAAATCTATCCAACTAAGAGTTAAGTATAGTAAAATTTCAATTATACCTCTATAGTTATTTAATTAACTTTGTTCACAGCTTTATCAAGATCCAATTTATAGATTTTACTAATGGGGGTATTACTACCTGTTGGTCGGAGTATAGTACTCAAGAGGGGGGAGAATTGAGTATCTATAAAAATTTATGTTTGTAAAGTATTCTTAAAAGGTTACCCAATAAAATAAATACAACCCAGTTAATCAAAGTAATACGGTTATGAAAGTTTGACTATTTAAATAACTTCTTAGAAGATTGAGTAATTCTCAGTAATCTTGACATCAGTTATTAATATTACTTTTGATGTTATTATAATAAGGAAATACAATTATAACTTCTTTCCAAGATTAACTATCAAAGTAAATTTAGTGATTTATGAATTGTACAGTAAAATATAGAAAACTAAATTAAAAAACAAAGAGGATATATAATAAGTGGTTTAGTCTCAAGCAGAGACATAATCCACTCCACTTTTTGATCACTTGCCACCAAGCAGTTTATATTAATAAAACTGATCCACACCCTGGATCAGGGTAAACAACAGTGTATAGGACTATCCAAGTCACACAACATCTTCCACGGTTCTATGTGGGTATAAACTAATGGGTCACATAGGGACCTATTTCACACTTATCTATGGGAAAAAAGTGTAAAAATGTGTGAGAGTAAGGATATCTTGTATCCTCTAGTTTAATGTAAGAGATAGTGTGTGTTTTTATAAAAACACAAACAAACTAATCGAAAACTAAAAAAACACAACAGAGAAAAAATGATGAGATAAGGTTATAAGTTCTTTGATTATTAGTCTATGCAGCTCTGGACTTCTAGGATGAAGCAGATGTCTGAATCGAGTCCTCTTGTGAGAAACAGAGCAACGCAAGTCTGATGCTCTGGTTTCCAGTTAGATCTGGCTCATGTTCTTTTTAGAGTTGGTATTGCAAAGATATTATTGACTCTGACCTATGGTATCCCAGATTTTTGGATTCTATAATGCTTCATGTTTTCTTTAGATGTATTGAATTTCATGTGTCGGTTCTTTTCTCAAAAATTCTCATGCTTCTTCATTATTGTGCACTCCTTGTTTCTGGGCCACACCTCTCTTTTTATTCTTGCAGTGCATGTGTTGGAGCCGACATGATGCATGTATTCTTCACCTTGAACCTTGTATTTTCAGGTGAAATGTCTACATAATAATATTAATTATTTCATTTCATTTAAAAGACTCAAATATGAACATTAGAAATTAAATTGAAAAACGAAAAAACTGATTAAAGAATGGTGTCACAGTTTTTCTGGAAACGGTGTCTCCAAGAAATGGTGTCTTCATGGAACGATGTCTCCTTATTTTCCTTTGAGAGGTGAGATATTTATGATGGAATAGTTGTATAGATGTTAGGAACCGGTAGCACAGATGTGGTGTCTGGTCACGGTGTCTGGTTCTCGGTGTCTATTCATAGTGTCTGGTCATAGTGTGTGGTCACAATGTCTGGTCATGGTGTTTGGTTCACAGTGTCTCGGTCGTTTTCCAGAAAAATATAACTGGTGGAAGACTCACGGTTTCTCAAACTTACCCCAATATTTGTATACAGACTTAAACAGTGATATTCATAGAATGGATTAGACTTAATCACTTATCAAGGTAATCCATTATAACCCAAATTAAAAATAGTTTAAAATAATCAAACATAACACTTAAGATCTTGGATAGGTTTATTTAAAGAATAAAGAAACCAACCATCTGTACACATGATTTGAGAACAATTAAATAGGATTAACAAGATTTATAGAATGTATATGATTTTTGATCATTAAATCATGATTAACACATAAGGAATCCAACAATCTCCACTTTTTGATGATAACAAATCATGTGAGTGAGATATCCATTCTTAGTGAATGTGTCTCTCCCTTAGTATGTAGTTAGAGAGCATGTCTTTGTATCTACCCCTTTTGGGATTATCAAAAAGAGTAAAAGAGTAAATAATAAAATATAGAAGAAGATTTCATAATGAATTAAATGGATAAAAAAGTGTCATTACAAATAGTAAGAAAAAAAATACAGCAAGTATCCCTATCAAAAGATAGTATTAAATTTTATTCAACACCGGTTGTCTTTAATTTTACCTTGGAAACAACATCACTATAATCCATAGGAGAAGAGGTAGAAGTTGAAGAAGGAAGTGAACCAACTGATAGATAATGTAGAGGGAGTCCTTAAAAAATAAAGGGGGCCAAGGTAGGTATAGATGAAGACTGAGGCAATTGTTGTTCAAGGATAACAGGCTTGATCTGACTCAGATCCTGAGATACAAACCTAGAAGTAGAGGCTAGGGTAGAGTATGAGAAGGTAGAAAAACCAGGTCTCAAGGATGCTTCTATAGGAGCCACAATAGCAGTTCTATGTACATGAAGATAAGGCCTCAAAAGTTTGATGAAGTCAGCAATAATCTCACCACCATATTGCATCACTTTCTCAAAGTCATCCTTGTTCTCCATGAACTTTTACAACAAGGTAGTTAAATCCTTCATCTTTTGAACCTGATTTTTGAAAGCTTGAGTGATAGGAGGTATTTTTAGACTCTTTACAAGGTACTTGAAATGGTTTGTCATATCATGGTTAGAGAAGATCCTATTGAAGTATAAGTCTACCTTCTTAGTAATTTATTCTTGAGAATCATTTGAAATATTAAAATTGATTCTCACCAAATCAAGAACTTTGTCACTATTCTTGACAACAACAGATAGAGACTCTTTTTCAAAGCCACTGAGCACAAACTGAAGTTCTTCTTTAGCAACTTTTCTGAGAAGATCACTGTCTGAGGAAGGTTGAGATGATTTTTTAGAGGCACTAGAAACTATAACAGCTGAAGTAAGAGTCTTCGGTTGATTCATAACTTTCTAGAGATAGCCTTTATACTCATCAGTCAAATTGTTAAGACTAATAACAAGCTCATGCATTTCTTAAACTATTTTCTTCTTTCTTTCTGCTACCTTGTAAGCTAAGGAAGTCAGGTTAGGTTGAATCAAGTAGGGTAATTCTTGTGGAGTCTGACCAATAACATCCTCAACAGGATAAGAAATAGGTTCTGGTCATGAGTTCATCACTCTCTACATTTCTTAAACCATACCTCTAAGATACTTCACTTTATCATTGATCTGTTTGTTCTCAATTCTTACCTCTTGAATTTCGTGAAGCATTTTTGGCTAAATCTACCAAATAATCTTCTCTAACAATAGGGAAACATCTCTTTCACTCAAGTTTTTCACATGAGAAGGTTGAGTATTCATGATCTTTTTAACCCCATCCAATAAGGTAGTTCCAAATTATTTCAAATCATCCTTACTCACCAAAGTGAAAGTTTCTTGTGAAGGTTTAGAGATAGGAGTTGAGACAGGCTTAGGTTCCTTTGTAGTTATAACATCAATAGCAGATACTGGTTTCAATTGAAACATAGTATAAATATTTATACCTTTAACTAAGGCTTCCTAGGAATCATTCACATAAAAATATCTAGGGAATTTATATCATGTATACACAGAGCTTGGATCAACCAGATTTGGCACTTCAACACTTTCCATATTCGAATACTGCTCCCCCTCAATGTGTGAATCTTTCTAAATACTAATAGATTTATATCCCTGGTCTAATTCTAATATTTCATCCCCAATATCCTCACCCATTTCCTTTATATCTAATTAAAAGGATTTCTCTATTCTCTCTTCAGGAGATGGGATAATCTCAAGAACAGATTGTTCCTCTAGGTGTTTCTCAAGAGTAACTTCTTTCTCAAGAGAAAGATCTTCATCTAAATTTTCTTCCAGAACAGCCTTTTCCCTTTCAACAATAGTAGATTATTCTTTAGAGATAGGAACTTCTTTAAAATCAATAATCACTTCAGGGACAGGTACTTCCTTCTTAATTAAGAATTAAAGAGCAGGTTCACTGTCTTCCTCATCTAGGAAGGTTTTCCCTATAGGGGAAATGACCTCTTCTTCTTCTTCCTCATCATAGTAGTCAATGATTTCATCTAGTTCCAAACTAATATTAGGAATGTTCTTAGGGCTTTAAAAGTGATCAACTGGGTTGAACTTCTCATGGACCCTGTCATTATCTTTCACCCATGATTTTCTCCATGGATTCTAACTTATTATTATTATCTTGACTATAAATTTTGAAACACAAAATTTATAGTCCTTAATGTTTTTTTCATCTGGTCCAACCAACTCTTTTGTATGAAGCATAACTAAGATTAACCTTGAGTAGAATAGGGAGGTTGACTTGGAGTTTTTCCTTATCAACTCACACATATAGAGGATAATATACTTGCATAGGTTTATCTTGTGTTCATTCTTCATAATATGTATCAAAAATACATCCTGCTACTTGAGTGTAGAAAAATATCATTTTCTATGGCTAATCAGATTTTGGAGAAACTTAAATAAAATTCTGGTATCTCCATCTAGCTCAACAGCTATAGATCTTCTATTTGTTTCATTTCCAGTTAAGATTTTCAAGGCTTACTCCAAAACAAAGATCTCACTTGGAGGTGGAGGACCTATATGGTATTCCTCAAAAATACCCTCATGAGGTATCCTAAGGAATGCATCCCATAACCTCAAAGAAAAGTTACATCTTTTCCCATTAATCCAGCTTCTCAGAACAAAACCATCTTTTGTATCAAAATAAAATTGCACAAACTGATGAAACTGTGCAACTAGCTTTAGGTATATCAGACTATCCTCTTTTTTGAACCAATCAAGACACTCTTTATCTTTTAGTACTTTCAATAATAAAGAACTACTTGACATCAGCCACTTGGGGAAAATTTCCTTTTCGTGTACCACTATTCCGTTCACCAGGTCTGGATTCAACAGACCTTCAAGCAATATATTCAATGATATTTTTATATTCTTCTTTGATCTATGCTTATCAAAAGTTAATGAAAATAGGAATTTCATTTTGGGCATTCAATGAAGCTTCAAGAGAGAGAGATATATATATATAAAGGTTGGAGGAGGAGTTGCGGTTTGAGAGAAGAAGGCTCGAGTGTATAAAGGAGTGAAACTTATTTTGTTTTTATCATTTAGGGATATCAAGCGTCTCAAAATCAAAATCTCAGGAAAGTAAAAGAATAAAATAATTAATTACCACAATACAGGTTATAATTTTTAAATAAAATAATAAAGCATTGTTATGGTGAGACTGTAAAAGAAGTTTACAGTGAGACTGGAACTATCTTTCATGGTGATACCATAACAGGCTTTCATGGTGAGACCATAATTGTGTCATTTTTAAACTATGTGACCATATTGTTTGAGACAGTAAAAGCAAAATAGTAACTGAGGGATAGTAGCTATGAGATCTTAAATATGAAACAGAAACTTTTAAGACAGTAAAACTATAAAATTGTTAGAGTTAGATAGTAATCTTAAAACAGTGACTTGTGAAACCGTAAAATGTGAAACAGTACACTTGCTATTTAAAATTTATCATTCCCAACTTATGTATGATGTAATATATTCTTTCAAAATTTAATGGTTTGGTGAATATATCAGTAAGTTTATATTTATTTCTAATTAATTCCCAAGTGATGTCACCTTTTTGAGAATGATCTCTCAAAAAGTGATGTCCTACATCAATGTGTTTTGTCCTAGAGTGTGAAATAGGATTATTTTTTAGATGTTAATAGAACTTGTATTGTCACAATTTATAGGTACATGCTTGAATTGATATCCATAATCTAGTAATGTGTGTTTCATCCACAAAATGTGTTCACAACAACTACCAGCAGTTATGTACTCATCTTTGGCATTAGATAATAAAACAGAGTTTTGTTTCTTACTACACCATGATAGTAATGAATTTCCTAAAAAGTGACATGTTCTAAAGGTTTTTTCCTATCTAACATACAACCACCGAATTCAGTATCAGAATAACTAACTAATTCAAATGATTGTCTTTTGGGATAGAATAGTATTATATTGGGTGTATGCTTGAGGTATTTGAAAATTCTCTTAACAGCGTTCAAATGATATTCCTTAGGGTTTTATTTGAAAATGAGCACACATAGATACACTAAACATAATGTCAGGTTCACTAGAATTTAAGTACAGTAAGCTTCAAATCATTCCTCTTTAAGTGGTTTGACCAACAAATTTTATATCTTAATTAGGATCCAACTTACAAGTAGTACTCATTGGAGTGTCACTACTTATAGTGATATTCAAGATAAATAATTTTAGAAGATCTCTAGTATATTCGCTTTGATTTAAAATAATACCATCATTATTTTGAAATATTTAAAATTTATGAAAGAATTTTAGTTCACCAATTAAACTCATTTTAAATTTGTTTTACATAATTTTAGAAAATTTAATACATAAAGAATTTCATGAAGATCCAAGGATAATATCATCTATATAA
Source organism: Viscum album (assembly GCA_963277665.1). Taxonomy (NCBI): domain Eukaryota; kingdom Viridiplantae; phylum Streptophyta; class Magnoliopsida; order Santalales; family Viscaceae; genus Viscum; species Viscum album. The sequence goes on along the minus strand of OY728166.1, from coordinate 899,932,804 downwards.
ATTTGAACTACTAAAACATCATTGGAAATTCATTTTATAAAAAGGGTAGGATCAGCTATTCCTTTTATAAAACCTTTGGAAATAAGAAAAGTAGTTGATCTATCATACCAAGCTCTTGGAGCTTATTTTAAACTATATAAAGCTTTTTATAATTTAAAAACATGATTTGAAAAATGAAGATTTGTAAAACAATGGGGTTTCTCAACAAAGACATCCTCAGCTATATACCCATTTAGGAATGAACTCTTAACATCCATTTGATATATTTTAAAATTCATATGTGTAGCATAAGAAAGCAGAATTTTGATGGCTTCAAGTCTAGATACTGGTGAAAGTTTTCCTCATAGTCAATTCCTTCTTATTGACTATAGCCATGTGCAACCAATCTAGCCTTGTTTCTAACTATGTTACCAGCTTAATCTACTTTATTTCTAAACACACACTTAGTCTCTATGGTGAATGTGTCTTTGGGTCTATCAACACGTTTCCAAACTTTGTTTCTTTCAAACTGATTAAGCTCTGATTACATTTCCATCACCCAAAATTCATCATTGATAGCGTCATTAATGTTTTTAGGTTCACGTTATGACAAGAAGACTTGATGTTCAACTTGATTTATAAGATAAGCTCTAGTTTGAGTTCTTTTATCTAAATCTCTTACAAAAGAATCTAAAGGATGGTTCTTAAGAGTTCTAACAACTATAGAAAAATAAAGAATAGTGATTTCAAGTTCTTCAACAGGTACGGGTTCATTATGAATTGAATCTAAAGAATTTCTAGAACTTGAAGTTTTCATAGATTCCTTTATAGGATGGTTAGAATATTTTGAATTAATGTTCAGATTTGATGCATCATCTTTCAGGTTCTCTATAGTGTTCTTAGGCTCATGTGTATTTGTTTCATCAAATTTGACATGGACAGATTCTTCCACACATTTAGTTCTTTTTTTAAACACTCTATAGGCTTTACTAGAGATTGAATATCCTAGAAATATTCCTTCATCATTCTTGGATGAGAATTTGTCAAGATTGTCCTTAGAATTAAGGATATAGACTTTGCAACCAAATACTTTGAAGTAGTTAACTTTGGGTTTTCTATTATTCCATAACTCATATGGAGTTCTTCTAAGAATAGGTATAATCAATACTCTATTGATAATATATCATGTTATATTTATAGCATCAGCCCAAAAATAAATAGGTAATCTATATTCACCAAGCATGGTTCTAGAAATTTCTTGAAAGGTTCTATTTCTTCTTTCTACAACTCCATTTTGTTAAGGTTCTCTAGGGGCAGAGAAAGTATAACTATATCCTTTTTGTGAGAAAAAAGATTCAAACTCTTGATTTAAAACTCACGGACATGATCACTTCTTAAGGATTTAATTCTAAGTTCACTAATATTCTCTACAGTTTTGGAATATTTGGTAAGATAGAAGCAGGCTTCACTTTTATAATCCAAAAAAGAAAGTCAAATTATATCTAGAAAATTCATCTATAAGAACATAAACATAGTGCTTCCCATTTAATCTAGAAACTCTAGACGGTCCAAACAAGTCCATGTGAACCAATTCAAGAGGTTGATAAGTTCTTTATTTGGTTTGAAGGAAATTTTGTGTTGCTTTCCCTTTTGACAAGGATTACACACTTTATCATTTGGAAACTCAAGTTTGGGTAGGTCTTGGATTAAGCTTTTTCTAGTTAAATTTCTAAGAGAGTGAATATTACAGTGTCCTAGTCTCTTATTCCAAATCCAAGATTCTTTGTGAAATACACTTAAACATGAAGCATTTTTAGAGACTAAAGAATCTAAGTTAACAGAGTATACATTTTCATTTCATAATGCAGTAAACACTAATTCATTTTTTGAATTGAAAACATTGGAAGCATTATTTTTAAACTTAACATGAAATCTATCATCACATAGTTGTGAAATACTAAGTGGATTATATTTTAATCTATCAAAAAAAATTACATTGAAAATGAAAACTGAGTTAGAGTTACTAATTTGGATAAGGTCAATGATCTTTCCTTTGGCATTGTCACCAAAGGTGACAAGTCCACCATCAATTTTTATTAAATTTTTGAATAATGAGTAGTCTCTTGTCATGTGTCTTGAACACCTACTATACAAGTACCATAATCTTTTATAGGATTTCTTTAAGAATATTTCCAACAAAATAGTCAAATAAAAATAGATTTTGGAACCCATATTTTTTTAGGTCCAGTAATATTAGTGACTAGTGCTTTAGGAAGCCACATCTTCCTCATTGGTTTCCTATAAGCATTAGGTAAAGTTCTTAAAAACTAAACTCTATTTGGTCCAGAAAATCTTAAAATAGTAGAAATTGTAGCATAATTTAAACAAGTTGAATGTTTTCCAGCGATAGAAGTAAATTTTTATGTCGTAGACTTTGAAAAATATTAGTTCTTCCAAAATTTCTTTTACCAGGTTGATAGCCAATACCAGTAGTTTATTTAGGATCAATCTGTTTACCTAGAATTTGTACCAAATTATCTTTACCATTAGTAAACCTTTCAAGATCCTTTTCCAATTGCTCATTAAATAGCTTTAGTTCATTGTTTTCTTTGAGTAATTGATAATTTATCTCTCTTTCTACAATAAGTTCAGTTTTAACAGTTGAGGTAAGAGCATGTTGTTTCTTTAAAGATTTTTATTTATCTTTTAGTTCATTACATGTCTCTTCCAGCATATTATAGTACTCAAACATTTCTTCATTAGATATATTTTTAGAGTCACTCTCATCTCAAGAATAATAGGAATTTTGTATAGGATATTTCAGTGTTACCTCAGATGTGTTTCTCATGAAACACATATTAGCATTTTTAGCTTGTTCATCATGTGAAGATTCTGAATCACTTGAACTGTTCTCGTAAGCACTCCATGTTGACTTTATTGCCTTTTTATAGTTTCTATATTTGTACTCATATTTATTTTTGTACTTTAGCTTAGGACAGTCAGCCTTTATATTTTCATTTTTCTTGCATTCATAAAATACTATCTCATCAGACTTTCCACTTATTTTTCAATCTTTCTTCCAACTTCCTTTTTGATAATATCTTCCTTTAAAGTTAGGCTTTCTAAAAAATTCTTCTTCTTGTAAAATATCTTAAACCTTCTGTCTAATTGAGCCATATCCTCATCAATGTCAGCTGATGATTTTTCACTGCTATAAATTTCTACAGATACTTCCAATTTCCCTTTCTATTTGTGTTTAGAGGTGGTGGTCTTAAATGCAGAAGATTTTCTTTTAGGTTTATCCTCCTCTTCCTTACTGACTTTAAGATCCTCTTCATACATCATTTGTTTCCCAATGAGTTCTTTTATAGGTAACTTGTTTATTTTTCTTGATTCTCTAATAGAGAAATAGGTTCTTCTCCATTTGTTAGGCATACATCTGAGAATTCTCATAATTTGTTCTTTGGCAGTGACTTATCTTCAAAGAGAAATCATTATATTGAAAAAAAATTTGAACCTGAGATACATGTCAGAAATAGTCTCATAAGTTTTCATTTTAAAGTTATCATATTTAATATTATTAGTATTAATTATCATTTCTTTCACACTAGAATTTCATTCATCTGAAATAGACAAAGTATCCCAAATTTCATGGGCTGTTATACATGCAAATTTTTTTGTTAAATTCCTCATCTCCTAAAGAGCAAAGAAAATCATTAATGGATTTGAAATTTTTATTGTAGGTAGTCTTGATTGGGTCATCCCAAGTGATTCTATCAGTAGAATGATTCTTATACTCATCTATAATTGAAGACCAAATTTCAAAACTCATACTTTCTAAATTCATTTTAATTTTAATTTTCCATTGGGAATAATTATTTCCATTAAACAATGGTGGTATGTTCGTTGCAGTACCTTCTAGTCTATTATACATAATGAAGAAATACTTTGAAAGAGATAAAAATTTATAATTAACATAAATTTTAATATCGTTAAAGTACAGCTAAAATCACAGTTGAATAGGGTCAAAAATAGAGTCTTAACAGGAATAATTAACTCCTCTAATACCAAATGTTGGTTGATTTAGAGTACTCAAGAGGTTAAATAATTGAGTGTCTATAAAATTTTCTATTTGAAAAGTATTCTTAAAATATTCCCCAATAAAGTAAATACAGCCCAGTTAATCAAAGTAATATGGTTATGAAAGTTTGATTTTTTAAATAACTTCTTAGAAGATTGATTAATTATCAGTAATATTAATATCAGTTATTAATATTACTTTTGAATTTATTATAATAAGGAAATAAAAATATAAATTCTTTCCAAGATTAACTATCAAATTAAATTTAGTTATTTTTGAATTATACAGTAAAATTGATAAAACAAAATTAAACCACCCAGTGGATATATAAAAAGTGGTTCAATCTCAAGCCGAGACCTAATCCACTCCACTTGTTATTCACCTATCACCAAGCAGTTTATATTAATAAACTTGATCTACACCCTGGATTAGGGTAAAAAATAGTGCACAACACTGTCTAGCTCACACGTCCTCTTCCACTATTCTTTGTGGGTATAAACTAATGGTTCACACAGGGACATCTTCCACACTTATCTGTGGGAATAAACAAATGTAAAAAGATGTGCGAGGAAGGATATCTTGTATATTATAGTTTAATACAGGAGACAGTGTGTGTTTTTATACAAACACACACACTGTTCGAAAGCTAAAAATATTACACAATAGAGAAAAAATATGATATAAGGTTAGAAGTGATCTTAGTGTTAGTATATGTAGCTCTGGACTTCTAGGATGAAGAAGATGTTAGAATCGAGTCCTCTTGTGAGAAACCGAGTATCGCAAGTCTGATGCTCTTGTTTCTAGTTAGATCTGGCTCGTGTTCTTCATGGAGTTGGTATTGAAAAAATATTCTTGACTATAATATATGGTATCCCAGATTTTTGGATTTGAGAATTATTCATGTGTTCTTCAGATATATTGAGTTTCATGTGTTGGTTCTTTTCTCAAGAATGCGTGTTCTTCTCCATTATTTCATGGTCCTTGTTTTCGAGCCACACTTATATTTTTATTCTTAGAGTGCATGTGTTGGAGCTGACAGGATTCATGTATTCTGCACCTCATACCTCGTGCTATCAGGTGAAATGTCTATAAAGAAATATTAATTATGTCAGTGCATTTAAAAGACTCAAATATGAATTTTAGAAATTAAATTGTGAAATGACAATACAGATTAAAGAACATTGTCAGTATTTCTGAAAACGGTGTCTCCATGAAATGGTGTCTTCATAAAATGGTGTCTTTTTCTTTTCCTTTGAGCAGTGAGATGGTTATGATGGCATAGTTGTATAGAGATCAAGAACTGGTAGCACAGATGCGGTGTCTGGTCATGGTGTCTGGTTCTCAGTGTCTGGTCACGATGTCTGGTCACGGTGTATGGTCACGGTGTCTGCTTCATGGATTTTGGGTCCTTTTCTTGAAAAATATAACTGGTGGCTGACTCACGGTTTCTCAGACTTAGCCAAAAATCATTACACAGACTTAAACAGTGACATTCATGGAATGGATTACAGTTAATCATTTATCAAGGAAATCCATTATAACAAAAATTAAAAATTATTTTACAATAATCAAACATAGCACTTTAGATCTTGGATAGGTTTATTTAAAGCATAAAGAAACCAACCATATGTACACATTTTTTGAGACAGATTAAACAGGATTAACAATCTTTACAGAATGTATAGGATTTTTTATCATTAAAACATGATTAACACATGAGGATTCCAACAATACCATTAATACTATACATACCAAAACATTTTAAAAGATCCTTAGTTTACATTATTTGGTTTCAAATAAAAAATTTTAAATCAAATAAATTATTTTAACTCACACATTAAACTCATTTAAATTTTATTTTTCATCAACTTTGAAAATCCAGTACACAATTATTTTGGAAGGTCCAAATATAATATTATCTACATAGATTTGGACTAAAAAAACAATTGTCTAAATTATTTTAAAAGATAAGGTAAGTTTATCTATATCTTTATTGAAACCTTTAGAGATCCAAAATGATATTTTATTCCACGCTCTATGAACTTGTTTCAAACCATATAAATATTTTTTAGTTTAAAAATGTGATTTGTAAAACGAATGTTTTTAAATACAAGGGATTTTTTTAATAATAAATATCCTCAATTATATAACCATTTATAAATTCACTCTTTACATCCATTTGATATAGATTGAAATTAAAATGTGCTTTATAGGAAAGAAATAGAATAATGCATTCATGTCTTGTAACTTATTCAAAGGTTTCTTCATAGTCAATACCTTCTTCTTGACTATACCTTTGTGTAATCAATATTTCTTTATTTATAATTATATAGGTTGACTCATCATTCTAATTCATAAATACCCACTTAGTTCAAATAGTTTGGAATTATTTAGGTATATACTGGTTTTTAAACTATTAATTTTAAACTAATTCTGTTCTTCTTTTATTTCCATTACCTAGAATAAAAAAAATTATTACTTTAATGATGTTTTTAGGTTCAAGATATGACAAGAAAGATTGGTTTTTGATCTAATTTCAAAGAGAATATATGGTTTTTGTTCCTTTTTATAGGTCTCCTACAACTTCATTTAATAGATGATCTATATGAATACTAATATTTCTAGGGATAGAAGTAGTTGATACTTTGTTTTCTATTACAGGTTCACATTCAATCAGTTTTGTGATGGGTTATTTTTCTATAGAATATTTCACAGAAATATCATCTATCTTGGTTGAGGCATTTATATACAAATCTGAAGGATCGTCCTCAAGGTTTTAAAAAGGGATTATAGGTTCTTGCGGATTTGTTTCATCGAATTTGACATGTATATATTCTTCCATAATCTTGGTTATTTTATTTAATTACCTTTATGATTTATAGGTTTTTGAATATCCAAGGAAAATTCTTTCATCACTTTTGGATAAAAATTTATCTAAATCCTTCTTTTTATTAAGAAAAAAACCTTGTAGCCAAAAACTCTAAATTAAATAACTTTTGGTTATATTCTATTCCATAACTCATATAAGGTTCTCTTTAAAAGAGGTCTAATGTGGACTCTATTAATAATATAGAAATTTGTATCCACATATTTTTCCCAAAAATCTATAAAGTTAATACTCATTGAGCATGGTCTTGAAAATTTCTTGAAGAGTTATATTTCTTATTTCTATTACACTATTGTATTTTGTAGTCCTAGGAGTAGAAAAGTTGTAATTATATCCATTTTGTGATAATAAATAATCAAACTCTTGGTTTTCAAACTCACGACCATGACCACTTATTAAAGCTTTTTTTAGTAAGTCTTCTAATTTTTTATATAGATTTATCATACTTAATAAAATAGAAAAGGATTCACTATAGTGAGCTAAAAATAATACCTTGGTGTATCTAGAAAATTCAACTACTAGGATGTAATAATAGTGTTTCTCATTTAATCTAGAAAATCTATAGGTTAAAAACAAGTTAATGTGAACCATCTATATGGGTTGAGAAGTTGAAACTTCTTTCTTTAGTTTTAAAGATATCTTCTGGTGTTTCTCGTTTTGACATGGGGTTACAAACTTTGTCTTTTAGGGATATCAGTTTAGGAATATCCTTAACAAATCCTTTTTTAGAAATATTATTAATTGAGTAAAGGTTGAAATGGATTAGTATCTTATTTCCTAGGCAACACTCTTTGTGAAAGGTATAAAAAAAGAAATATTTAGAGAAAATAATGAATTCTAATCAACAACATTAACATTGTCATTACACAAAGAACTAAAATACTAAACCATGATTGGAATAAAAAATATTAGAAGAATTTTTTCCACATTTAACATGGTAACCATCATCACATAGCTGTGAGATGATAAGAAGTTTATATTTTAATCCATCAATAAATAAAACTTTAGAGATCAAAAAAGTACAAGAGTTTCCAATTTAACTGAGTATAATTATTTTTCCATTGTCATTATCAAAAAAAGTGACATATACACCATCCACATTGATATGGTACTTGAAGTTTGAGTAGTCTTTATCCATGTGTCTAAAATATATACTATCTAGATATCATAGGTTCTTACTGGTAATCTTTATGCAGGCTTCCTATAGAAAAATTATAAAAGAAATGATTTTTGTGGACATATTTTCTTGGGTCCAAAAATGATAGTAATGAAAGATTTAAGAATAAAAATAGGTTTAAGTTTTTTCCTACAAATATAGTTTAAAATCTTAGATATAAAAATATTATTGTTTTCATAAGAATAAGAATTATTTATAGAACTGGAATAACTTGAACTGGGAATAAATTTTTTTCTTATAAATCTCCCTCTATCTGAGTTAGTAACCAATCCTAGTGGTATAATTGGGAGTGGTTTATTTACCAAGAATTCTAATAATAATTTTTCCACCACTCATGAATCTTTCTAAATCTTTCATAATTTTTTCATTTTATATATTATAGTCATTATTTTATTTAAATAATTGATCATTTTTGTGTATTTTTGCAGCAAAGTTATACTTAAAATGAACTGATAAGGAATTTTGTTTCTTTAAAATTTTATATTTATCTTTTATTTCATTGAATTTTTCCTCCAACATGTTACAGTACTCAAATAATTCATCACTGGACATATTTTCTTAATAGATTTCATTATCAAAGAGATTAGAAATATTTTTATGAGATATGGAAAAATTATTTAGAAACTTAGATTTGTTTTTCCTAAAGCATATGTTAGCCCGATCATTTTTATCTTCTCTACTTGAATTAGAATTGTTTGAACTATCTTCAAAGGCTCTCCATGTGGATTTCATAGACTTCTTTGGTATTTCACCTTTTTCTGTGTAATTTATCTTATACTTTAACTTATTAAATTTATACTTTATGAACCCTTGTATTTTTCACTCATAATAGGTCACATCACTTGACTGATTATCTTTTTTATAATTTCATTTATGGTCATACTTTCCTTAATAATCTTTATTTTTAAATAATTTTTCCTTCCTATGGAATTTCTTTAATTTCCTAGATAACTAAGCCATTTCTTCATAACTTTCTAAAGGTGATTCATCACCACTCAAACTTTCATATTTGATCTTTTCTTTTAGCTTTGAGTCTAAAGTCTTATAGGAAACTGATTTTCTCTTAGGATCATCTCCTTCCTCTTTGTTTACTTTCAATTCCTCCACATACACCATAATCTTTCCAATAATCTTCTTTAGTGTAAACTTACTTATATCTCTATAATCTCAAATTGAAATAGAGTTTACTCTCTATATATTAGGTAGAAATATCATAAGTCACATCACTTTATCCTTGTCTATAATTTTCTTTCTAAGTGCATGAATTATGTTCATTGTATCATTAAACCTGAGAAATATATCAAAATGTATTTTTTAGCATTCATCTTGAATGCAATGTATTTAATGGTACAAGTATTCAAATTCATTTCTTTAATGTTACAAGTTCCCTCATGATATATGGAAGTAGTATCTCAAATTTATAATGAATTAGAATAAGAAAATATTCCTTCAAATTCATATTCCCCTAATGAAAATTATAATTCATTGATTTCTTTATAGTTTTAGTCATAAGTGGTCTTAGTGGAAATGCTCCATTTATCTATAGAATATTTGGGTTTTTATATTTATCTTAAATAATAGTACAAATATCAAATACCATGTTGTAAATACAGATTTTCATCTTGATCTTCCATTAGGAATAATTTGTGCCTTTAATATAAGGAGAATGATTAATGTAAATTCCATATTTTCTATTATTATCCATTAATATAGAAACTTATATATAATATAAATTTTGGTATTTAGGTAACACTAGATCATATTTTAAAATAAATTAAGATCCTTATGATACAAAATATTGGTCAGAGTGGAAAAATCAAGAAGTGTGAATTGAGTTTCTAATAACAATCCTTATTAAAATCGATTTAAAATTAAGTTCCCTAATTTTAGAAAATTGACAAGTTAACTAAAATTATAGAATTATATAATTTTATCTTCCTAAAAAATTCTCAAAATCTCAATCATATCTCGGTTAAAATAATTTTGATTACGCATTAACTTTTGAAATTAATTTACTCGTATCAAACTCCATATATAAAACACTAATTAAAGTTAACTATCAAAGTAATGATTTTTTATATAGCTTGAAAATAGATACTAGTTTTTTTTTTAAATAAAGAAAAAAATAGAACACAAAATGGAATAAATTCAAGAGGTTCAGTATCAAGATGATGCCTAGTCGTCTCCATATCGAAATCACTTACTAAAAATTAGTTTATTAAAGAATAAACTTAGACACAACCTGGATCAGGTTTTATATAGAATTGTACTCAAATATTTTAGGATACAAAGAGCCTCTTCTATAGTTTTACATGGGAGAAAAAGAGTCTAGATCACACACAACCTCTTCCACAATTATTCATGGGGTTATAAAGGAAAAAGAATGAGAGATAGTTTGTAACACTCTCTAATGAAATACATGATACTATGTTTCAAGATAAAATGATAAATATCAAACATGACTCAAAAAACACTAGAATAGAAAGAGAAAAGAGTAAAGAATGATAATATTTATGTAGCCCAGTATAGACATATTTATTTATTCATAAGTCTTCTAATCTATATTTAAAAGAGATCAATTGAGTTTTTATAGAATTTTAAGGAAAAAAGAGCTTTGTTGAATGTTTTGAGTGAGTCCTTTATGTATCAGAAAGCTCGCATGTATTTTCTATTATTCTCTAATTGTATCATTGCCTCTATTCTCTACAAGTGTTTTTTCTTCTTAAATAAATATCCTTCACAAGATTATCTGTTAGAGAACATTCAATACAACCTTAATTGCACTATCTCTATAATTAATAATTCAAAATATAGATCTTGGGTAGTTTGAAAATTAACCACTACTTAAGTTATACATGGTCTATATTCATCACATAGTGTATGGTTACTTTAGATAATGGTTGGATTTCATAGTTAGTTATCATAGTCAGTTTACATGGTCAATTGATTTTATCTTATGGTCACTTGATCTCTTCATGTGGTAGATACATTACTTCACAAGATAGTTTGAATCATTCATGTGATCATTTCACTTTTTTCATGGTATCTTATTCTCTTAATGCAGTAGCTTTATCTCTTAACATGGTAGCTTCACTGGTTCATGTGGTAGGTACTTTTTTCTTTTGGCCACTACAATACAGACACATGATCAGTATCAGAGTCAAATTCTACATACCTGTCACATGGTAACTTCATTTTTTGTTCATATCATAGGTTGATCTTCAATGTGCAGTCGGTTGATCATAAAATATGGTAGGTTTAATACACATTTGTTCACTTGAATTTCAATACACATTAATTTCATGAAATAGACATAATTTTTTATTTTTTTCACTATAGGTTGTAAGTTTATATGGTCAGTTGGAGTGAAACATGTAATAGGTTCCACATGATCACTTAACCTTCATGGTCAGTTCAATTTATTCCTATGGTAATTACATTACACATGTGGTAGGCAGTCACAGTAGGTTTCGGACTTAGCCATTTTTATCAATATGGTCAAAAATAGTTGACTACCATAAAACATGAAATTAAATAGAAACATAATAAACATGATTTAGGACCATTAAGATAAGAAGGTGTTATAATTCATCCAATATAAAGTAACACTTTACATATAACCTTAAACTCTAGGACTCATCAACAATTTCTAACATAGCTATTTTATCAACTCATTGTTGCTCTGATGTTTTATTTAATGCATTTGACATTCTCTTCCATTTCTTGAACTAATTGAGGTCTCAATAGATTACATTATCCATATTCATAACAACATATTATAGTTATACATTTTTTATCATAAAAGGATTCATAAGAATCCATCTAAATACTCTAATGAAAGCTATTATTTTATGAGAACTCGACCATAGAAATATACAAGTTATAACCCCTTTTGAATTCCATTGAAAAATATATCAACATATCCTTAAGTTTCTGTATATTCCTTTTAGATTAGCCATTAGTCTAGGGATTATACGATTTATTGAATTTCAACTATGTTTTCAATGAATGTTGAATAATTTTCTATAACATTGAGATAAATCTTGTATCTATATTAGGTATAATTGATAGTTGTGTTCCAGGAAACCTTAACACTTCTCTAATGTATATAATTGTAAGTTGATCAAGTGAAAATTACTCTAGAATGGAAATGAACTGAGAAGTATTTATATGATAGTCTTCTAAAACCCATATTATTTTATTTCTTTTGGATGTCTTCATAAGACTCATGAAAAAATCCATGTTGAATTTTTCACATTCTTATATAGGTATAGGTGATTATTGAATCATAACATTATAATTGTTTCTTTATTTATTAACATTGTAACATACCAAACACATTTATGTGTATTCAAAAAAATATTTCTTCATATTTTCTCACTAGTAGTGTTATTAGATATCTCTATACACCTTCATACTCCCTAGTTGGATAGAGAATATTGAGTTATAATCATCGTTCAATGGCACCTTCTTTATCTCATGTTTGGATGGTATGCATAATCATGTTCTAGATCTCATAACTCATTATTTATCCATGTTGAACTTTGATTCTCTCCCATTCCTTATTATTTCCTTATTTTTTATATCTTCACCATCCATTTGATCTACCTTAATTTTCCCTAAAATGGATTTTAGAGAAATCATTTAATTTAGGAAATATTTATTTCATTACTATATGATTCTCATATCTATCCTTTTCATCTTTAATAAGATGGTATATTTCTTAATCCTCATCATGTATAAGGTTATTGGATCATTTATACATAGAGCCTTAGATACCTTATTCACCTTTCTAAGATAGTCATGGGTTGAGAAATCCTAATATTTACTCAGCTCTAACCATATTCATTGGAACATATTGATATCTTTATATGTGAATATATACTTCAATATATTATAATATGTATATATGTCATACTTCTCTCCATAGAGATAATGTCTCCAAATCATTAATGTGATTCTTATTGAATCCAAATATAGATCATGAATTAAATCATTTTTTCATGAAACTTTAACTATATTAAGTCAAAGTTTATCACATTATCATTTTTATGAGTACACAACCTAATAATTTCTTTGAAACATTATTTTATATGTAAGGTCCTAGGTTCTTTTTATCTCATCCCTTTGAATTTTTATGATGTCTATGGTGCTTGGAATAATCCTATAGAAGGTTTGGTGGTGTTTTAGAGTCAAAATCTGGTTATAGGATGATTTTATGACAATAAACGTAGTTCACATTGTAAGTAAGAAATTTTAGGCATGAAGTGTTGTTCTTTGATTGTGTAGGATAAGTTAATTGGGTGTGATTCACGATGTGTATGGTATATTCATGATGTTAATGGATGATATTTGGATTCATAGTCTATATAGTACACTATCTATGTTTATTTTTTGTTATCATGTTTCATATTCTTGTGTTAGCATGTTAATTTGATAAAAAAATTTAAAGAATGTAAATCCAGTAATGTCAGTTGGATAAATAATTAAAGATGTGTTCCTATTGAATATATTGGTTCTTATAATTTTATAGAAATCAAATGATGTCTAATTTGTGTTTAATTAATTTTTTATTTCATATTTTAATGGAATTGTCTAAATAAAATGAAGTTGCAAGTTCTTGATTTTTGAAATAATAATAAAGATAAATTTTAATGGAATTGTTATTCCTTAAAGTTTTCTAAAATTAGAAGTTAGTATTTTGAGTGTGTTTAAATAATTAATAAATTATAATAGATTTTTACATAGGTTTTATGTGTTCGTGACCTATGATAAATGAATTGGTTAATCTAAGATGGTAATAAAACTTGTTTTTTGATAAAGATAAATGTTTGGATCTGAGAAAGTGGGTTTTTATTTGAATTCTAGAATGCCTTATTTTTAGGACCTAGGTTCCCTATTGAATTTTTTTGTTGTTTGTTTTATTCTATGTTTTCTATAGATGTGAAACTTCTAATATGATGCGATGTGATCCTAAGATAGCTAATGGTTTGGAAAGATATGGGCAGGGATGCCTAGGATTGTTGTAGTAGTTAGACCTGACATGGAAAGATGTATGGAGATATTCATGGATATATGCATAGTGATATGTGTTATGGTGTTGGGGATGGATCTGGTTTTGATAGAACATGTTAAATCTAGGTTTTTCCATTTTTGTTTTGAAATCTGGGATGCTTACTTGATAATTTTATGCTTTATAGTTCGTATGGTTGGGTTTCTTGTTTACTAGCATTCCTTTATCCACTACATGAGTTAGTTGGTTGTTATTAGTTATGAATCTATTTGGTGGTATCTTACGATGTTTTATATTATACCTAGAATTATGGAATGATAATGTTTAATAAATTTTTAACCCATGTAGTTGGTTCTTGAATGGAATGCAAATGTTGATGATCTTGAGGAATTGTAGAATCTGTTAGATTATTCCTGGAGGTCATGGAATCTACTCTGTGTATTATGTAATGTGAATGGAATAAAGTTAATTAATGGCTAATGAAATAATTAACATAAAGTTAAATTTTAAAATGAAATAATTAATTAAATTCATCTATTTGGATACTTGTGTGTTTATAAAATATATAGTTCTTAGTAGTGGAAACTGGGTGTCTAGGAGGCAATCGTTTTCATTATGCCAATGACTAGGTTAAATCCCATAATGTGGTTATGAGATACCTGATATCTTTTATTTTTTGTGATTCTACACACTACCCCACCTATGTCGGTAGGGATACTAACACTCAGTGGACTCTGTGAGGGTGTTTTATCCAACATCTAGGTGGATGAGGAGAAGATGGCTAATTACCCCATCTAACCCTACTCTCTTTTCTGGTAGTATTATGACCTAGTATTCATGGTGGTTATCTTTATGCATATATTTGTATTGATTTATATGATGGATTTTCATTATCTTGCACACATGTACCTCTATATATAGCATCCTGTATATTTTTATAGGGATAACGTGTATAATTTGTGATGGAATTAGTTATAATACATGACATACGGGTTGTGGTGGCTCCCAAAAAATACTCAGATACTATCTAGAGATGTGATGGGATGATGTGATGCATGGGACGTATGGTATTTGATGATGATATGATGTGATTCATGGAATGCATGTCATAATAATTTAACTCATGTGTCTTTGGGATGGATTACTTTTAGAGAGAGATGGCTCAAGACATGTGATGTTAGGGAAGAATGTAAAACTAGTAGGGAAGTGGTAGCGGAGTACATTCTTTGCATACTATATTATATGATCTATAATATTTGATACGTAGTGAGAGATAGTCATGGTTAGGTTGGGAACTTAGAATATTTATTTAGGTGACAAGTTAGCTTCACTTATTATTCACTCGGCTTTAGCATGATTTCTTTATCTATTTTACAATAGGCTCTAGGGAGGATCCTACTGAGTATACATGTTATGATCACCCAATTTATATATAAACTAATTTCAAGCTAGAATTATCAGGTAGGTGAACACTTTGGGAATTACTAACTTGTGGGTTGTTCAATATCTACTTGGGATTTCATAGTCACTGTTAAGTATTAGCTTTTGTTATATATATTTTTCCTTATTGGTATTCAGTTTTATGACATTACATGCATGTATTTTGGATATTTTAATTGTATCATGAGCAGGAGTTTTTTGGTGTTTCTATCTTATCTCTCTAATTTCACATAAATTATAGGGTAATTCCTCCTAACGTTTTGTATAACATACCCTTGATGATTTCTTCCTACACATTTCCCATTGGAGGTAGGCTTCGAGCATCATTATCTGTATTCTCTCATCACCATCCCTATATGATTACTTTTAGTGGGAGGGATTATGAGATAGTTGTATCAAAGGTTATAGTTAAGAGATAGGATGGAGTTTTTATATAGGCATAGGTCAAGACTTCATGGGTTCGTAGGTAAATTACATCAATTCATTTTAGTTAGGAATAAAAATAAGGGCGATAATCTTGGACATAAGTATTTAGGGCCCCCTATGATCTAATGCATGGACTATTAGGTTTCCAAGCCTACTATTATATCCAATTCACTTCTCAAGTATATCCCCCACATATAGTGGCTTTTGGTCTCAATAAAATACCAAAATCAAGTGCCTTGAGAAGGTTCTTAAGGAGAAGAATTCAAGAGGTAAAAACCTCTTTCTTTTTCTTTTACTTTCTTTTGTTTTTTTCCTATCCTAACCTACCATTATACAAGTGGAATGATAACTCTAGTATATTTTATATATTGGAATTCTATTTTTTTAATATAAAAACACGTCGTCATTTATCTTCCCCTCTCCTATTTTTCTAAAAATGAAAACAGCATCTCTGATGTGTTGCTTTATCGCATTCAAAGACAACGAGTTTTAAATTTACATTACCACCATAAAGGATAGTAATAAAACCATTTTTATGGTTAAAAAATATTATAATATATTTATTATAGTCTATTTAATGTTTTTGATCTAGTATATATACATAACATTAATTAATAAAACAAAATTAGTTAGTGGTGGTTAAAAAAATGCCAAAACAATCTAAATTGTTTTCATTAACATTTTATTCAATGAATTATCCTCATGTATGTAAGAAATGATATATAATACCTATTAATAGTCTATAAGTTCATTAATATATATAATTTAAAATCTGGACAACTATTCTCATTTTACATGATTTTCCATACATTTATACAGGTGAATCGGACATGAAAACCAAGAAAATGAACACTTCTAAATGACAAAATTGATTATTTTATTTATAAACAAAATCATAAGATTACATTAACAAGATCCCATCATCCAACCCCACATAGAATCACAAAATACACTAAGGAAAGAGGAGGTCATGAATCTCTAAAAAAGTGGAGGCCAAGGGAATCCCTAATAGTAACACCTGCCCTGCCCGAAGGCGGGGAGCCAAGAGAATTGAAAATCAAGAGAGGATAGTCATGGGTCACCCTGGAAGCTATGAAGTCTTCCATATGGTTACCCTAACACGATGTGTGGAGGATCTTGGTATCATGGTAGAGGAGGTTCTTGTACTTGTGAATGATAAAGAACACTTTTGGATATAAGGTAAGTAATTCTTTCCAAACCGCCATTTTCCCTTTGGGTTACGCTTCCTCTCTCTTTACCCCAATGTAATTATTATTAAATTTTATATAATTATTCTAAATTATATGTATATGTTCCAAAAATATTCTATCCATATCATTTCATGATTATTTAATGGGGAAGTACATGTTTTAAAAATGTTCCCTTCTCAATTATTCTCGATAAGAAAGCTCGATTAAAGGGAACTTCTCAATTTCGTAGCCATTTTCAAGTACCATACATAATCTATTTTAACCCCAATTATTCTTATAAAATAAATAATTTTATCATGAATATCTATCTTGGTTCATTTCTAGTTTTATATAAAATATTATGACTTTTCCACTTTAAATTTTATTTAATATTCTCCTTAAACTGCACTAAAATGTTTTATTTATAAAGTTTCTTAAACACTCTTCTTAAATGTTTTCACTTAAGTTTGACATAAAGTATCATGATATATACCTATTTTACCATATAAATATTCGTGTATGATTTAAATCCATTCTTTCATGGATACCATTATGATATTTACTTTTTTATGCCTTATGACATGATTATGATAACTAACTCTTTCCATGGGTAACCCTCATGATTGATTCTTCATGTGGCACACATATTCATGAACATTTTATGATTAGTGTGTTAATATAGCACTCCAATTAATTGGGTAATGTTTATTCTCAGGATACATCGTGTGAAATGGTCTTGGTGTGTATCCTTGACTCATGTTCCTCCATGTACAATGGTCTGGGTGGTTAGCCTTGACTCATGTTTATGTCATGTTGTATATTGTTTCAACATTTCTATGATTCTATGATTACATGATCAAATGTTCTGTATGTTATGATTCAATATGTTTGTTCATGTTTCATTACTTTCTATTTCATCATGTTATTCCTTCTAACCCATGTTTTATGATTTATTCTTATGGTTATTCCCTTATGCGGATTTTTAGCACATCCCTTTATTCATGTATTCCCTAAGTTATCCTATATAGATGTAATGGATCAATGGAAGTTTGGGTCTCATTATTAATATTAAATAAAATATTTTTTTATTTGGTTACATGTTTTCAGTTTTATGTACATAATGACCCAAAGACACTAGACTTTACGATCCTTGGTTTGTATTTGAAGAGTAATTATGCTTAAAACCATGTAATAATATGTGTAAAAGGATATGACCATTATAGTTGGTATCAGAGCATAATCTAGTTTTTTTTGTGATTATGACTATATAACTTTATCAATAATCTTAGGGATAATTCTATCACCATGGATAACTTAGATTTAATATTAGAGAATCATAAGTTAGGGTATAGTTTTCATTTACAAGTTTATTCTTCTATGTTCAATTTTATTTTTTATAAACTTATTAGATAAGTAATAAATCCCCCCTTATTTTTGTCCTTTTCTATTTAAAGGAGATATATAGTTGATGTGGCCAAACCTTTTTTCACCATAGTATGGAAAACGAAATTTTGAGGGAGAAATTTCATAAGGGGGAAGAATGTAACAACCTAGAATTCTATCAATGAAATTTCTCTTATTATAATTATTTAATATAATATAAATCACATAAATAACACAAAAAAAACTTTATAAATGAATAATGAATGAAATAATATTCATTTTCAGAAATTAATAAACCTATACCAATAGATTAGTAACTTGACCTTTAGAAGAGTAACATAACCCTTATGAATAGTAAACTAGCTAATAGAATAGTAAAATTCCTAAATAAAGTATAAAAAAATTAGGTATCTTATAAATAAAAATATGATATATTTATATCATGGAAAAAGTAAATAAATATTTTAAAATTGATAAATTAAGTATTGATATTTTTCTTAAACATAAATGTTTATTTACAAATTTATGATTAATATAATAAATTGAAACATATTGTATTTCCATAAAATAGATTCATAAATTAATATTTATATCTTATTATTATAAGGAAATTTTATGAGACATGAATTAATTTTTAATAGTGTTATAAAATCATTTATAATTTTAATATCGATATTTTTGAATAAATGGTGATTTTAATTAATAATTAAATTTATCATATTTATAAAATTATTTTCAAAACATGGAGTTCATTTTTGAGTTCTACATGTCAGAAAATTGTTAGGAGTATTTTTTTGAATTTTTATAAAGTAGTTGAATTTTTTGTGAATAATGAAATACGGTAATTTACGATATTTAACATTTTAAGCAAAATGCATGAATTATAAGATCATGAATGATGTAATAAAAAATTGGTTCTAAATAACATTCATTATTTTCTATATTTAGAAGTAATAATACTCACTATTCATAGTCTTTATCCAAAATAATAAACAAATGAATAAAATAAGAAAAACACCCCTCTCCTCCACTATAAATACCACCCCCTCACCATCTCTAAAGAATTGAATCTTGTAAAAAATCTACCCAATACACTTCCCAAGTATCTCCCCAACATATAGGATAATTGTTTTATAAATTAAAGACCAAAATCAAGTGCCTCAAGGTGGTTCTCAAGGAAAATACTTGAAAAGGAAAAAACCTCTTTCTTTCTATTTGAATTTCTTTCCATTTTTTTTCTTTTATTTTCCTCTCCTCACCTCCACTTATCCAAGTGACATGATAACTATAGTATATTTATATACTATGATTTTATTATGTTAATGGAATAACCTATCATCATTTCTCTTCCTCCTCCTTTTGTACTAAAAATGAAAATATTGTCCGTGATGTGTTGATTTATCGTATTCAAGGACGACGAGTTTTCAATTTCTTTTACCACCTTCAAGTGTGGTCATAAAAACATTTTTATGGTTAAAATAATATTAAAATATATGTATTATATCTTATTTAATAATATATAACCAGTATAAATACATAATATTAATTAATAAAAAACTAGTTTGTGACGATCGAAAAAATGCCAAAATAATTGAAACTGTTATCATTAATGTTTTATCCAATGAATCATACTCACATATGATTAAAATTATATATAAGACCATTTAATAATATATAAGTTCATTAATAACATATAATTTCAATTCTGGACAAATATTCTCATTTTACATGATTTTCCATACACGTATACAAGTGAACTGGTCATGAAAACCAAGGAAACGAACACTCCTGAACGATGAAATTGAATCTCATAACCTAAAAAAAGGGCCATAAATGAACTTAATAAAATATAATAAATAAAATAAATTAATTAAATGTTATTAATTAATTAATTAAATGATTTTATTTTATTTTATTTTCTTAGACATTAAGTTCAGGTGTAGAACACTTTCGGACATAAGATAAGGGATTCTTTCTGAACCTCTTTTTTTCCATCGGGTTACGCTTCATCTATCTTTAACCCTGATTTATTTATTATTAATTTTTATATAATTATTATAAATTCTATTTATATATTCCAAAATCTTTTATCCAGATCAGTTCATCCTACAATTATGGGTGAATACATGTTTTAAAAATATTCCCTTCTCAATTTTTCCTAATAATCAAGCCATATTAAAGAGAACTTCCCAATTCCATACCCATTTTCAAGTATCATCCATAATCTATTTTAGTCCCCCATTATTATTATAAAATCATTTATTTTATCATGAAAATCTATCTTGGTTCATTTATATTTTTATATAAATTATTATTTCTTTTTCGCTTTAAATTCTCTTTAATATTTTCATTAAACCATACTAAAATGATTTATTTATAATGTTTCTTAAAAACTATTCTTACTTGTTTTCACATAATTTTGACATAACTTATCATGATATATTTCTATTTCCACTTATAAATTTCCATGTATGATTTAAATCCATTCTTTCATGGACACCATTATGATATTCCCTTTTTTATTCCTTGTGACAAGATTATGATACCCAATTTTTTCAAGGGTAAGCCTTATACTTGATTATTCATGTGGAACACATATTTATGAACACATAATGATGGGTGCACCTAGATAACACTCTAATTAATTGGGTAATTTTTAGTCTCATGATACGTCACATGAAATGGTCTTGGTGGTTAGACTTGACTCCTGCTCCTCCATGTGCAATGGTCTTGGTGGTTAGACTTGACTCATAATCATGTCATATTGTATGTTGTTGCCACATTTTTATGATTTCATTATTACATGATCCCATGTTCTACATTTTATTCTTCTATATGTTTATTCATGTTCCATGACTTTTTATGCCATCATGTTATTCCTTTTAACGCATGTACTATGCTTTATTCTTATGATTATTCATTTACTGGTCTTTTTATATCATCAATTTATTCATGAGTTCTCCAGGTTATCCTATATAGATGTAAGGGATTAACAGAAGTTAGAAGATCATTATAAATATGAAATAATTTTTTTTCTTTTAGTTCCATGTTTTTAGTTTTATGTATATAATCTTCCAAAGACACTAGACTTTATGATCCTCGGTTTTTATTTGAAAACTACTTATGCTTAAAATCATGTAATAATTTGGGTAAATTGATAGAGTTGTTATAGTATAGGTCATTGAGAAGATGTTGTCCAAGATTGGATCATCACAATATGGGAATCATCATGATTCCTTTAATATAAGAGTTGTGGTTTAGGGTTCCCAATTTCCTAGATATAAGATATTTTAAAAGACATGGGGTAGGTCCCATCCCTCATAGTTTTGTTTCTTAGAGTGTGGTGGCTCTCAGGACTCTTATAAGGGATCAGATGCATGTTTTTTTATAGAGTATGAGTTCATAAGCTTCCAGAGTGCCCAAATTTTCTAAGTTGGAAGCATTTAGCATATGTTTTTCTTTGGGTTCTTCCATTGATTTTGTTTAAACTAAGGTATTAGTAGCCTGGTTCTATATATTTGGACCAAGAGATGGGAGATAGGGTATGTATAGGATTACTCCAAGATGCTCCTCATCCTCAAAGATCAGAGTGAGACCGTGTTGGTGGTCTTCATCAGGGTCAGAGAGGTCATAGAGAATGTTTTTCCCAGTTTCACTCTTTGTAGTTTCCAATTACAGTTGAACCAGACATCATTCAAGGTACCCTTTGATTATTTTCCACCGAGGTGAATGTTTTGTTTGAATTAGGAGCTATTCACTCCTTTGTATCACCTAAAATAGCATGTGCTTTAGTACTTGAGTTGGGGAGTATTCTAGTTCCCTTATTGTTGACTACACCCATTTTACATCAATATTATTTGTATGAAGTATGTAGATACTATAACCTAGTGTTAGGGAAGAACTATTCTTGGGGAGACATTTAATGTTTACAGATATAGCCATACAATATCATCCTTGGTATGGACTGGTAGTATTCTGTGCAGGCTGGAATGGATTTTCCAGGATATAGGTTGTGTTCAATAATGATTAAAGAGAGTCTTATGTGTCCATTGGTGATCAAGACCTATGGATGGGTTTGAGGCATCTTCCATCCTTATCTTCTTTAATAGTCGAGCTAATCCTATGTTCATCAGAGGCTTCGTAGGTAGTGTTTCCAAAGGTTGAATAAAAGTACCCTGATGTCTTTCCAGGGAGATTGTGGTATTACCCCCTCAATAGAAGATCAAGTTTTTTAAATATCTATAACTATGAACTTATTAAATCTCAATTTCACCATATAGGATGACACCTTCTGAGTATTAAGAGTTGTCAGTATAGATCAATGATCTTTTTAGTGAGGTTTTATTCAAATGAGTGTATCTCTTTATGGTGATCTAGTTTTATTTTTGAAGAAGGATTGTGGAAGTCTTTGTCTCTATATTGTTTATCATTTATTAAACCAGGTGAAAGTGAATAACCACAATAATATTCCATGGATTAATGATTTATTTGATCAGATGAAATGATTTACTTAGTTATCTAAGATCGATCTTTGGTTGGGATATCATCATATGAATGTAGAAAATGATGATATCTTGAAAACCACTTTCTGATGACATTATGGGAATTATGAGCTCATTGTGATGTCATTCAGTGTGAAGAATAATTGATCCATGTTCATGGGTTTTATGAACATAGTTTTTAGTGAGTTCCTGGATTAGTTCATAGTGGTTTTTTATCAACAAAAACCTTTTGTACTTTGCATATGAGGATGAGCACACAGATCATTTTTTTATATTTTGGGATTTCTTCATCATCAACAGTTGTTAGAGATATTTTAAAAGTGTGGGTTATGGGAACATGAAGTTTTTTTCTTGGGTAATTTTGTGTTCTAGTGTGGTGTGGCTATGTATCCTTCGAATATTGAGGCATTTGTTTCTTGGGAAACTCCCAAGATAGTTATAGAAGTGCATAGTTTCCTTGGTCATTTAAAATATTATATGAGTTTTATAGATCATTTCTATCAATTTGTGACTCCTTTAATATCATTCGATAGAAAGGATCAGGTTTTCTTGTAGAATGATCAATTTTTTACATCTTTCAAGTACCCAAAGGAGAAGTTGTTCATCACTCTAGTTATTTGTTTTTGAGAATAGGGAGTCTCATTATAGGTTTTTTTATTCTTCACAAAATGGTTTGGTTTATTTTTTGATGGAATAGAGTTTTTTTCTAATGGATATTTCCAGTTATTCCCCCATGATAATAACTATGCCACCCATGATCTCAAGTTGGAATCGGTTTTGATTTCTTTGAATTTTTGGAGACATTACCTCATCGGTGAGCCTTTTGTGGTTTTTACTAATCATAAGATAATGAGGTATGTATTATTCTAGCATTACCTAAACATAAGATAGTGAATTTTGATGAAATTATTATAGTATTGTGACTTTTATAATTCATATGCTATGGAAAATGGTAATGTTGTAGCTATTGTACTTAGTAGGAATTCACATAGTGATGACATGAATGAATTTGGATATTCATGAAGTGTAATTAAAGATATATCATTAATTCATCTTGATATGGGAGAGTTTGGTGGAAGAAGATTCCTTTTTTAGATGATAATGCAATCATATGTGGTGAAGAAAGTGGAGGATTCCTAGTTGGGTAATACTGACATGGATGTATCAAGATACCAAGTTGTATTTTATGACTACCCTGATAGTTAGTCTGAGAATGAATAGAATTGTGTATTTTTATAGGGAAGGATTTTTATCCCTTTGTCGATGTATGAGGAGGTTCTCTATGAGTTTCATAGCTCACCCTTAGAAGTATATCCTGGCATGAAAAATATTCACCAAGATCTGAGAGTTCAGTTTTGGCGTCCTCAGTTGAAGCATTAAGTTACAAAGTTTTTGTCTCAATATTTGTTCTATCGAAAGGTAAAGGTCAAGAACCATGTTCTTGATGGTTTTCTACAGTCACTAGATGAACCTCAGTGGAATTGAGAGGAATTTCTAATGGAATTCATAACCATATTAACTCAAAATAAAGGAAACTTTGATTCTATATCATTGATAGTGATACTTTTAATGAAACCAGTCAAGTTTATAGTGATCAAGGAGTCAATATCAGTAGAGGTTTCGTCAAGGCAATACCTGGAGGATTTCATGAGACTCCATGGAATCCTAAGTATGATCATCTCCAATTTTGATCCTAATTTCACCTCTAATAAGTAGAGAGTTCTCTAGAATGATTTTGGATATCAGTTATTCATTGTCACTGATTTTCATCTTTAGATTGATATTTAGATATATTGGATTATCCATGCTCTTGAAGACATTTTTCTTTCTTGTGACCTATATTTTAGACATTCATAAATATGTAAACCAAATTTCGTCAAGTTTTCTTAAAAAAATATTTTACACTCTACTATTAGTATGAAACCATTTTAATCTTTATAAAGATGACCAATTCATTCTCAATTATTATATAATTGGATTATAGATTCATCAATTCTTGGGTTTTTACTAGTTCAAATCGCAACAAAGTTGGTTTAGGAGATTTTTGAAAGAATAAAGGTGGTATGGGATCATTATAATTCATATATTGATCATAGAAATATGCCTATAGTGTTTAATTATGGAGATAATGCGTTCATTAAGGTGACTCTCCATCATGGGAAGTAATGTTTTTGATATGGTAATTATATTTCTCCTCGATATTTTGGGCCTTTTGAGCTTTTGTCTCATGTTGGATTCATTATGTATTTAATGGTACTTCCCACATAGACTAGTTAGATACATGATGTCTTCCATGTGTTTCAACCTCACTGTTATCTTCATAAAAACTATCATAGCATCAATTAGGGTGAGATCAACATTGATGATTATGTGACCTTTGAGGAGTGACCTATAGAGATCTAAGAGTTCTAAGAGAAGGTGTTTCATGAGTGAATTATTCCATTGGTTCGTTTATTTTAGTGACATGGTGGGCTGAATTAGAGTAATTTGGAACGTGATTCATAGATACATGCTCAATATCCTATGAAGTTTAATGTTTATAACTTATCTTGTAGCGATGATTATTTTGTTGTTATTGAAATTTACATATTTTATGAGATGGTTTTCTCTTCCTTGGTGAATTATTTATGTAAATTATCTTGTTTTTTAGGTATCTCCCCAAGGAGATCATTTATGATCTAGTTTTTATGTTATATAGTTTTGTAATTTATTCCTTTGAGTGATATTTTTATTCTCCTATGATGGAGAGATTCTTCATTGTTATATCACGGGGTGATTGGTTAGATGACCCCTTCTATTTTCCATGTCTCTAGGTTTGGTTTTAAAATCTCAAGGATAAGAATTGTTTGATAGGTATCTAATATAAGGATGTGAATTCTTTTATCCCATCCCTTTGTTTATTTCTAATTCTATGATTCTAGTAGGAATCCTGGAGTAGGTTCAATTGTGTTTGGGGGTAAGAATCCAGTTACAGGAGGATTCAATGACATGAAACATATTTCACGTTTTGATTGGGTAGTTCATGGCCCTAAGTCTTGTTTAGGTCTTATGTAAGAGAGGTTCATAGTGTGTGATTCATGACGTGTATGGTATATTCAATACATGAATGGATAATTTTTGGATTTGATAAATCCATATCTAAAAACTCAAAATGTGAATATGAAGTTCATAACATTAATTATTCTAGTTTTATTAGATCAAGGATATGTTTTTTTTAGCAAATCCTAAACATGGGACATTCATGATGTGAATGGACCATTCACACAGATAAGTTTCATTTGGAATTATACCAATAAAGATAATTTCACCCTCATTTTTCTAAGAAACACTCTTATTTTATCCCAAATCCAGGTGACTAGGGGAGCTCTCTAAATTCATTTTGAATCCCTTTCAAAAGGGATTGATAACCAGTTTCCAATTTTTAATCAGTGGTTATCTAAGGTGATTTTTCCTTATTTCTCTTTTCTCTGATCAGTTATGTTTCCTCTTATTATTTCTTTCCATGTTATAGAAGTTAATCTCATTTTTTCTTATGGATTTATTTTGATGTCATTGGTTTGGTTTTGGTGTGGCATTCGTAGAGGGTTCTAGTTTCTTTGTGGTAGAGGTGAATAGTGATCCACACTGTTGTTTTATTCTTGATTAAGGAACATTGACATCCTTGAGGTAGAGTAATCATTTATTCTTCTTATTTAGATGTTCCATAAAAAATTAAACATTATTTATATATTATTTATGGTATAATTATCCTTAATAAGGAATAAAATGTATTAATTAAAATAAATAGTTCATGGTTGTAGTGATCATATGTGTTTACCACCATATTAACAGTTTTCCTTTTTATTTTATAGATAGTGTGTTATATATGATTATTATTTGTAATCATGTTTTTTACTCTTGTGTTATCATTTTAATTTAATGAAAATAGTTAAATAACATAAACCTAGTAATTTTGGTTAGCTAAATAATTAAAGAGGTGTGTCTATTGAGTTCATTGATTCTTATAATTTGATTGAAATCAAATGATTCCTAATACAAGTTTAATTAATTTTTTCTTCCATATGTGATAGATTTTACTAGATAACATGAATCCAAAAATTCTATTTGTTTGAAATAATAATAAGGATGAATGTTAATGTAATTGTTCTTTTGTAAAGTTTTTTGAAACTAGTAGATATGATTTAGAGAATGTTTAAATAATTAATATTTTTTAATACCTGATGCATTAGGTTTTTTATGGTTTTAACGTGTGGAAAATTAATCAGATAATCTAAGTTGATAAGAAAACCAATTGTTTGATAAAGATAAATGTTTAGGGTAGAGAGATCTTGTGTTCATATGAAGGAGAGATGCCTTTTTTAGGTCTTAGACACCATGTTGACTTTGTTTTTTGTTTGTTTCCTTCTATGTTTTCTCCAGATGTGATCCTTGTTAGGAGATGTAATGTGATCCCAGAATGGTTCATGGTTTAGAGAGATATGGGTGGGGAGGCATGGTTTTGTGGTAGCAGTTGGAATCTGAGATGGTGGAATGCATGGATATATTCATGGTCATATGAATGAAGGATTTGGGGATGGAACTGGGTTTAAGAAAATGTTTTGAAGTTGGGATTTCCCATTATTATAATGAAATATGGTATTCTTGATTGATAACGTTATTCTTTAAATTTTGGGTGGTTAGATTTTTTATTTACTAGAATTCCTTTCCCCGCTACATGAGACAGATGGTTATGATTGGTTATACATCCCTTTTATAATAACTTTTAATATTTCCTAGAGTACTTATAATTATGGAATTATAATTTTTACAAAAATTTTAACTCATTGGTTTAGTTATTGATTAGAATGAAAATTTTGATGATCTTTAGGAATCATGGAATCAGTTTGATTATACAAGGAGGTAATGGACATCACTTGGTGGTTAATGTAATGTAAATTAAATAATTTTAATTAATTGATAGTGTATTAATTTAAATAAATTGTAAAGGTTAAAGGAAAGAATAAATTAAATAAATCACCTTGGATGCTTGTGTGTTTATGGGATATATGGTTCTTAGTGGTGGTATCTAGGTGTCTGAGAGATGCTGTCTACAATTGAGTATAAGATTAGATTAATACCCACGGTGTGGTTCTGAGATATATTATATCTTTTATTTTTTTTCATATTCTACACCACCCATATCAATAAGTCAACTAACACCTAATGAACTCTTAGAGGGTGTTTTCCCAAACATCCAGGTTGGCAAGGAATGGATGGTGGACTACCCCATTTGACTCCACTTTATTCTCCTAGTAGTGTTATATATTGATAATCATGGTGGTTATCATTCACCATGTGTATGTGTAAAGTGTTGAAATAGATTGTGATTATTCCAAAAACATATATATATATCTATTAATATAGTATCCTAGGAATTATTATAAGAATGGTGTTTATGGAATGTGATGGATTGTGGTACAATACATGACATATGGGATATGGTAGCTCTCAAAAACAACTCAATTACTATGTAGAGATGTTATGGGTTGATGTAATGCACATTCTTTATTGTATGTGATGATGTGATGATGTGATGCATGGGATTCATGTTATGATACATTATCCCAAGTTTCTTTGTGATGGATTACTTTTGGAGAGAGATGGCTCAGGATGTGTGATTTTAGGGCATATTATAAATTTGGTGGGGAAGTGGTCATGGGGTAACTTGTTTTTATAATGTATTATATGATCTATTGTATGTGTGTGAAATATCCATTGTGGGGATAGGAACTTAGTTTTCCTTTTTAGGTGATGAGTTTTCACCACTTTTTTTCAGAGGGCTTTTGTATGGTTTCTTTATCTTTTTCATGAGAGTATTCATGAAGGATCCTATTAAGTATACCTATTATTATCACCCTATGTATATATAAACTATTTTTCATGTTAGCAGGAGCATGTTAGTGACTGAGATAGGAATTTTTATCTCTTGGTTTATTCAAGATTTGTTTGATATTTTATTGTCACTAATTATGATTATCTTTTGGTATTTTTAGTTTCCTTTATATTTGTTCATTTGTATGACGTTACATGCACATATTTGGGATCTTTTACTTTTATGTTGAGAAGGATTTGTTTGGTGTTTCTATCTTATCACTCTCATTTATCATATCTTAGATAGTAATGCCTCTCATATGTGTTTATGATATTCCCTCGGTTATTTTCACTAACCCGTGGCATGTTGGAGCCTGGCTTCAGGCATCATCATCTCCCTTGTCTCATTTTTTAGCTAGGAGGGGTACCTTTGGAGGGAAAGGTTGTGATATCATATCACAAATACTTCCCCAATTATGGGTAGTGTCAGTATAGGTGCAGTGATTATCTCATTCTTGAACTCCTTGAATCTATCTTCACATTCATTAGCCCATAAAAACATTACTCTATTCTGAGTTTTCTTGTTTAGTGGGTTTAATAATACTTATAAGTTCTTTACAAATCATTAATACTACCCAAAAAATCTAAGAAAATTGTAGATCTTCTTTATAGATGTTATCATGATCTATTCATGAATTCAATTCATATTTAATGGATCTATATATATCCCTTAACTTGTGATAAAATTCATTAATAGTTTTACTTATCCCATCAAAAATTCACATTTATTGTACGTTACATATATATTTTCATTTCTAAAAATTATTTATCACAATACTCAAATTATCTTAATATTCCTCCTTGATTTTAGATTATATGAGTATATTATCTATATAGATCACCAAAAAATTATCAAGGAAGTCTTTAAATACTATTCATCACGTATCAGGAAGTTTATGAAGCATTTTTTAGTCCAATAGAATCACTATGGACTCAAAATTTTCATTTATTGTAAGAAATACAGTGTTGGTAATATCCCCCTTACTTACCTTCAATTAATGATATATTGGCTGAAGATCAACCTTGGTGAAGTATTGATCTCCAAATAGTTGATTGAATGAGTCATTATTCTATTAAAGGAGATACTTATTCTTCATCATGATCTTTTTAAGTTAATGATTATAAATACATATATGCATTGACCCATATGTCTTCTTAAAAAATTGGATATGTGCACCCCATGGTAATGCACTTGGTCATATGAAACCATTTTCAATATTCTATTATAGTTGTTTATTCAATTCTTCTAGTTCAATGAGATCAATTATGTATGGACTATTACATATAGAAAGAGATCTGGGAATAGGTTCAATTGATAAATCAACCTCTTGATCAAGAGAAATAATAGGAAACTCTTCCGAGAATACATCAGTATATTCCCAAAAATGTTCATGTCTTCAAGGATGATCCTCTCCTTTGTCTCAATAATTTGATTAAGTTATTATTTCTTATTAGGAAAAAATATCTATGCTTGAGAAGGATTTTAAAAATGGGAATCATCATCCTCTTTAAACTTTTATATAATCATAGGATGATTTGGTATAAGGATGGTGATTTCATTCTCCTACTAGTTAATTTTATCCTTATATAAAGACAGCCAATACATGCATTATAATCATAAAATTTTACTAAATGAAGTATAACAAAGTTTAATGATATATTCTTGCCACAATTGTAAATTTTGGAGTATTTATATACTTGAGATGAAATTATTTTACCACTTAGTTTTTTCACAGATAATTCAGTATCCATGTCTTGAGGTAGTGTTTAAATATTTATACTAAACTTTCATGAAATAAAATAAATCATAGAACCAAAATCAAATAGAATATTCATTATTATTGAATAAATAATAAGTTCACCTTTCACCTCTTCAATTTCATGATCCACCTGAATAGTTGGGATAACATTATTTTTTCCTTTCTCTCTTATACTTAGAGGTTGTTTCCATCGATTTTACTTAATGACCCTTGGTCTAGTGCACTAGCATGCATAGTGTTTGTGTTCCTTGTAGTTGAAACATTAGACCATAAGAAGATGATTAATTGGAACTTTAATTTTATTTATCATATTAGTTGTATTATTAATCTCCATTAAACATTCATTATAAATATTCCCCTCTTTTCCATACATTAATCATCTTCATGTTCCCTTGAGTCAATTTCCAATATGCTTCTTTCCATACTTATGACATGTGTGTAATTTGGTTTTCTTCCCTCTATGAGATTCATCCATTAGTCCCCTTGAATTAAGCTCCATTATCCTATTTCTATCTTCATCCCCATGAAACTATTGTGAATCACTAATATCTATCTTAACATTAAGGTCATATCAAACTATTTCTTATAGCTTTTAAAGAACCTAATTACTAAGGCATTCCAAAGGCTCTGACTTACTTAACTAAAGAATTTTTTAATCTTTATTTTGTGGTAAATAAAAAATCTATTGGTGTATCTTACATTCCTTGTGAAATTTTTCTAATAAGACCCAAATTATTTATCCTCCTTATATTTGAGTCTAAGAAACTCCCTTTCCATATTAAGATTAGGATTTCAAGGAAAATATATATTAAAAAATATTTTCTTGAATTATTCCTACTCCATTGATTATATTTCTTCCTTGGGATTTGTATTCTTAATTAGTTTCCACCATTGATCAGTTTACCTTTCTAATTGATAAATTACCAATATGAATTTACCTTACTTTGAGCATTAAAGGATAAATAAAATATTCTTAAAGGAATCAATCCATTATTTCATAATTAAAGGATCAGAATATCCAATAAATGTGTGATGAATTTTTCACATAAATGAATCAACCATAAATTTTTCTCTCCTAGGATAAGGAGGGTATTCCGTATGATTGATGTTATTATTCATAACATGATTCAGTTATGAAAGTACCACTAAAAGTTTCCCTGCTGCTGATCCAATAATATTAGGCATCTGGTTTAAGAAATCATTACATTTCCCATCACATAGGTTGTTAAAATGATTACTCTTATTTAAACCGATTTAATAAAATAAATTAATGTTTAGTAAGATAATACTTAAATTAATAATAATATAAAATGGAAAAATATGAACATTAAAAAGCATAACTCATAAATAACATGTATGTCCTAAATTATGAATTTCTAGGTTACATTCTAGGTCATTTATGGTAAATTTCCTATTAGGTTCTCTAAACTGATCCCAAAAAATAACTAGACCTTTCTCTAATACCAACTATAGAAACCTGAATCCCATGGAAATATTATTACATGAATTCTAACATAAAAAATCATAAAAACCACATAAAAATATAGAGTTCTAGTGAATTTGGGAGATTATATACATAGATCATTAACATGAAAATTGACTAATTAATATTTAATTAAATCTCTATGTTGTTCTCCCAAATCCTATTAAACTTTTTATTACTACATAAGACACCCTTTGTAAATGTATAAAGGAAAAGGTGAGTTATAAAGCTTAGTAAGGGAAAAACATGATAATGATGTGTAACATATGAGTTAAGAGGAATAACATGATATCATAAAATAAGAGATTCATATATGTTCACATGGAATAATGTAATAAAAAGTAATATGTCACAATA
Organism: Viscum album; assembly: GCA_963277665.1. Classification (NCBI taxonomy): domain Eukaryota; kingdom Viridiplantae; phylum Streptophyta; class Magnoliopsida; order Santalales; family Viscaceae; genus Viscum; species Viscum album. Next base: position 899,900,216 of record OY728166.1, on the reverse strand, counting down.
TCGTGTAATCATAATAATATTGAAACAACATAAAACACTACATCATAAGAATAAGTCAAGGCTCACTGTTAAGACAACATAACATAATGTACTAGAATTATTATCTATGCACCATATATGTTATCTCATGAGATGAAAACAACCCAATTCAATGGTTGGATGTATAATTTTTGTCCCACCCATCATATAAAAATATATACATGCACATGTGTACCACAGATGGAAATCATACATAAAGCATTAAAAAATCCATGAGAAGTAAATGGGTTTCATAATCTTATATCAAAAATTAATAAAGTGATATATAATAAAGATTACCATAACACAAGGGACTAAATATTTTTTGTCATTAATAATTTTATAAAGAATCATATTTCTTGAATATGGAGTTAAAGTGAAGCAATAATTATTAGAAATAAGTGGACAATAAAGTAAAGAAATAATATCAAGAACCTTTAAATAAGTTAAGCACACAATGTTTTCTATAAAATAAAAAATTAAATAGAGTATTTTTCGACAAAATATTTATTATTTTCCAAAATTTTGGAATTTGGAGTAGTTTACAATAGTTAAACATAAAAATTAATTAAGGAATAGAGCACTCTCCTTTAATTGGGTTTACTTAAAATAAAATATTGTGAATATAACTTGAAAAACTAGTATATCCCTAGCAATGAAATGTAAAATTAATCTGTTAATATATATATATATATAAGTAATAATTAAATATAAATTAGATAGAGATAAATAGATTTAAATAGATATAAATCATAAACCAAAATAAAATAGGACAGTTTGGAATTCCATTACTCTAGGTCCCAACTCAATCCATACGTGTGTCAAACCTCTTGAAAAATAAAATTAGATTTATTAAATAAATTTTTAAGAAAAAATTTCATTTATATTTAATTTTTTTATTCCTATTTATTATCATATGTACTTCATTTAATATATATATTTTTCTCACATTAGCTATATGGGGTTGTTAGATCAACTTCTCTAAAACGGTTTTGGCCTGTTGATCATGGTTAATGGTATCTTCAAATAGTTACATGAACACTATAATTGTATATGAATATGGTATTTATTATTTTAGTAGAAAAAAAATTATACATCTCAATATATGGTCCAAAATAGCTTCGTATTTTTTAGAAGTTTCACGATATAGTTCTTTTAGATAGTCAAAATTACCATGATCATTTTTTTAATATCATTGATATTATTATAAATTTATCTTTCCATAATGAACATAATGTCACAAAAATATTATATTTTTCATTAAAACCATTTTTAAAATAAAAAATATTAGGCGGTAATAGATGTTTTATAACATCATCCATATAGGTGATTAAAACTGACTATGATATGCTGAGTGTTATAAATAATAATAATAATAATAATGGGTAAATGTATTATATGATGATATGATTCAAATTAATACAGAGTACATTCTTAATTATATAATGAAATTCATGTTTATTATAATTAGAAAGGTTTTGTGGGAAGAATAAGTAAAATAAATTGAAATGTGTAAGAAATTGAAAACATACTTTATCACTTGGATGTGGCTCCTTTAGACATACCTTAAGCCTCCGTAGATTGGTATTTTGGTGAGACCAAAACTTCTAGGATGTTTCTAAGAGATATAATTAAGTATATTGGTAGCATTTTGGAAAGGAAATGTGTTTTTAAATTTAATAGAAATGGTTCGAGCAAGGTGGTATTTATAAGGGAAGAAGATGGGTGTTTTAGAATAAAATATTAGAATAAAATAATATATCTTCAAATAGTGATCAAATGTATGATTCAATAGAAAGGGGATTCTGATTTAATAATAAATATGAAATTAATATAATCATATAACTTCTTAAAACTATAAAACTTATTCATATACACTATTATAAAATACATTACTTATATGGTATTTTACCATTAAACTCAATATTTTATTAATTATAAAATATACAAAAAAAATCACCTTAACTATATTTTAAAATTATTATTACAAAAATAGAATTAATTTTATCAAAATAATTTTATAAATATGGTAGAATTAATTTTCAAATAAATTTCTTTTTGATTGAAAAATACTAGTTTTTTTAGGAAACGATCAAATTTCAAACAATCAAAAAAGTTACTTAAGATTTCATAAATTATATTATTATTTTTATATATTATTTTATGAAACTATTTTATGAAAGTTAAATTTTATTTGAAATTTTAAATTTACCATCAAAATGTATTTTAATGAAAATAAAACATATATGTTTTCTTAAAAATGAAATTGTACTTTCTCTGTGTAAAATATATATTTTATCATATTTAAAACTTGTATTTAATATTATTATGATATAAATTTTTTATATTTTTATTTCATAAGATTCGTAAATGTTATTTTACTATTCTGATGGTTTTTTTACCAATCCTAATGATCATTTTTACTATTCAAATGGTCATATTGGTTTTATACTTCCTATAAATACCACATATTTATTTCACTCATCATTCACTTCAACTCCTATCAGGGTTCTATATTCTTCACTTTAAATATTTATATTATATTACTAATTTTTTGTTTCTTGAAATTATTTTTCATGAGTGTGATTATTCTAGGATACCATGACAATCTAAATTTTTTATTCTAGTTATTTTATTTTATTTTGTTTACTATCTTATTATATTATTTTAAATTTTTTTAGTATATATATTCTCTAAATTTAATGTTACAAATTAATATAATAAATTGTTTTTGTTTTTTATTATGTGGTGTATAATTTTTATACAATACTACATTACTAAATATGGTGCACGTGTTTATTCAGAAGGAAATTTCCATATATAAAATCTTGAGTCGTTACACATTCAATGTTCATATAAAGCTAACTATTACCCTTTTGTTTAACATGAGATAGATTATTGATGCTCAGATAAACATCACCCATCTATTTTATCGATCAATGTCTTGATGAATGTGATTCTTATTGTAAGGCATCTAACACTTGTCATATTTTATGTTGGATTTCATATTTAGTATCACTGTTAAGATTTTATGTATCACAAACAAATCCTTATTTATTATATTCATAGTAATTCAATAGTATGTATCATATACATACTTAATTCATCTTATAAATAATAATTAATTAATTCATTTCCCCTTTTATCTCATATAATGGTTAATATTTTAATCACATTAAATAGAACAATTTTATGTATCCACATTGATTTTTGTAAGACATAATAGCATGCTTATGGGCTCTGGTGGACTAGACCATATGGAATATGATATTTTAGATCAGGACCGAGTGTAAACCCACTACCTAAAATTAACCTTAAGGGTGGTGATCATATCATCAAACTTTCTATCAATGTTTCAAGTCAGTCTTAAATGAATTTTAAAAAATGTGTAAATATCATCTGACTATACAGTATTCTAACATTTATCTTATGTGTTTTTCATTTTTCAAGTATTTCTTTGATACTAATATAGGGTTGTAATGATTTTACTAACCCTTGGTATGAATTATAATCAATAGTAAATCCAAATTGAGAACATAAAAATTAAATTAAAAACATAATAATAAAATAATAAATTAAAAATATAGTTAAAATGTTTTGGAATATTTTATATCAAACTTGAATTGATGAGTTCAAGTATCCTTCAATTTACATCGATAATTATAATTTTCAATTCATTATAAGGATATTATTATTATGCAATTGGATTTAGTCACTTCTATAAGGAAAATTATATAACAAAGGATGAGAAAGATTTTAAATAACCTCTCAAGTGAGGAAAATTTGATAACTCTCTTGGAATAGGAAAACTTGAGAACACTAAGAACCACATTTTATTTTTCTCAATGGAATTAATTATAAAACCCATAATCACTATTAATATGGTGAGATTAATTCAATAAATTACAAGGAAAATTCATATCAAACCAAATAAGGTGCAATAAATAGCCTTCAATGGTCATTTAGAGCATTAAATATTCCCTAAAAGTGGTTTAAGCCCCAAACCATCTTGGGAGGTGCATTAATAAGACTATAAATTTCTCGAGCTTGGAAAATAAAGCAATTAAATGATATTTAATGTTGTATTATTAATTTTCACATGAAATGGGACTTAAAGACACATTAACTCAAGCCCAATCACAAATCTAATTTGGGTTTTTCCATTTACTCGTGTTTATGTTTTAATAATATAAATACCTCACTCTTAATATTATAATGCCACATTATTTGTTTAGTTAAATAACTATTATTAAACTAAATATTTCAAAATGTGGGAAACAAAAATCTCATTTGTGTTTATAATGAACATAAATATTTTTATACATGAAATAATCAAATTATTCCAAAAATATTAATTTTTATTTTGTTCTATGAAACCCAAAGGGCCCTTTATAAAACTTTAAATAATCATGAATCTGATTAATAGTTAAAATAATAATAATGGTTTATATGGAAATGTCATAACTACCCAAATTACATAGGGGTTTAGTGTTATTTAATCCACCACATGACTATTAGAAAAGTTTATTTATCCTTGACATTAAGTTTAAGTGTGAGACATATATAATGTCAATATTTTTTAGCATATCTATTTTCTAAATTCTTGATCTAACTACATATTATATATTTACAGCACATATAATTATCCTAGCGTGGTCATTCCCTTAATTAGTCAAAACTTAATTAAAGACATTCACACTACTATAGAACAGCAAAAAATCAGGGTTGACCTTTATCAGTGATAAAAAGATACCAATAAAGTAAAACATTTATAAGTGATAAAAATGTATTGATAAAAAGAGAATCCTTTTTCAATGTTTTTAACACTAATAATGTTCACCCATTCTCATCACTTTCTTTAGAATTGAAAAAGGTTTTCCTTTATCAATGTTTTTTAGCAGTGATAAAGGTTAGCATGAATAATTTAATTTATATATCCATATTTAAATATTTTTAAATATGATTTATATATATATATATATATATATCTAATATAAATATATATATATAATTATAAAATATAGTAATATGAACTATATACATAATTATATAAATAAGTAAAATATAGTTCATATTTAAATTTATATATTTATTTTTCATATTATATAATTATAATATATATATATATTTATAAATATATATGTTCATGTTTATATATATTAATATATAAATTTATATAGATTATAAAATATATAAATATGTAGTATATATAAATAATTAAAAAAACATGTTAATATATTTCCATATATATATAGTATATTTAAAAATATAATTCATAATAGAAGAAAAAATTATTATCAATTTTATTTTTATAATTTATGTATCAAGAAATTATTTAATTTATGTTAAATAGTGAAAATATTAAATAACTAATTTAAATATATTATAAAAATGTTAATGTAAATATAACATATTATAAATTTATTTAAATATTTATATATATGTGTGTGTGAAAGTATTTAAATAAATTATATAAATACGTTACAAAAATGTATATAAATATACATATACAAATTTATTTAAAAATGTATATAAATATACATATAAATGAACATATATAGATTTTATTATATTTATATTAATATTAAATGTATATATTAATATTGATATTGTTGTTGTATGTGACTAGAATTTTATTTGATCGGTCTAGAAAGATCGTGGTGCGAAAAAAAAGAAAAAAATGGTTCTCTAGGGGTATGGAAAATTTTAAATTTGTATTTTTTTTCCAATATATATATACACACACATTTTCCATTAAATATATATTAATACACACCCATGTATATATATATATTGTGAAACAAATATATATATTAATATATATATATATATAACATATATATAAATATATCATTATGTAATAAAAATTGCATAGGTTGGTGGTAAGGGAGGTCCATCACAAAGGGAAGGTCAAGGATTAAAATCTCATACCATTCAGAAATTCAAAATTTCCAAGTTCACGATGGTGGTGTATGATGGTCCTTTAAAGAGGATATATGTGCATTGGTCATTCGAAGTGGCATTATGTAGTAGTGTGCCCTCAATCATCCCAAGGTGTAGTTTCTAGGTTAGAAAATAATTTAAAATTATGTTTTATGTCTTTATAAGGCTGTAAATTATCTCTAATAAAGAATATATTTTATTAGTGCTAAAAAGGTTTTGATGAATGGCCCTTTATCGACACTAAAAACTCACTAATAAAATCCATCTTTTATCAGCTCTTGTGACATTAATGTTTTTTTAGCACTGATAAATCCAATTTTACATGCTAATAAAAGTTTTATATATAACATTTTAATGCCATAACCCATAATATGGGAATACACATACTATCTTGGTTAATTAAATCTCTTTTCTTGATTAGTATCATACCAAAATCACCTTCTATTAAGACCAAATCTCAAAATAATTTAGATGGGTATCGAAGTATGGAACCTCACAAGTATGGAACCTATTTGACAACCTCATGTCAAAGGATCTATATCCAATGTTCACTTAAGTAACACCAATCACATATATATATATATGTGTGTGTTTAAATCCATGTAGTGTACTTTAAACGGGTCAATTTGAATACAAGTTCAAGAATATGAGTAATCAGTTGTATCTTTATATAAGTGATCTTATTCAAACTAATATTAATATATCATCAAAACCTAATATAATGATTATCAATTATGGATAACCTATTAATGCATATATTTCATGGGTTTGTATCATATCATATCTCATGCTTTATGTGATGAACATAAATGAATGATAATTTATTTCCATTAATATACTTTACATGATACAACATGTCGCTAATCCAAAAACACTTAAATGACTTTAGGGCGCAAACACTAACTATAATTCCTTTGATTTTACATATTTATGAAATTGTATGTGTTAGGTCATAGTATATAGAAATATTGGATATAGAGTGGTGAATAGTATTTTTAAAAATTAATCAATTAATTATGTTTATTAGAGTTATAATAGTTTTAAATGTGTAGCTAAAAAAGAAAAAAATAACACATGGTATTTTTTTATAGTAGTTTAGATCACCAAGGCCCTAGTATACTCTTCAATATCCTCTAATCAGTGAGGATATTGGTATTTACTATTTCATTACTTTTTATAGGGAGTAATATCCTAGTTACAGAAGTAAAATTTTCTCACTTATTAGTATAACCCAATTATATAAAAATCAACTTTTTTGTCACCTGGTAATATAAACCTTGACTTTTGAAGAAGTTGCAACCTACCTTACTTTTTTCTAGGAGTCACAACCTAACACTCTTTATAGATAAGAGGAATTAACCAATAAAGAATATTTTTACCTCCTCATGTGTTAATCCTATTTTAATGATCACAAATCATGTTAACCTTGGTTAATCTATCTCAAATCATGTGTAGATATTGTTGGTTTCCCTATGCATAAATTATTACAACTCATGGTATAAACATTAACAATATCCTGATTCAGAATCTTATAAATCATATTTGAATATTATAAATCATGATTGAATCTTGTAAACTATGTTTGATCTTGTTCTATAATGTTTTATTATACTAATGATTAAGTCTGATTTATTCTATGAATATTACTTCTTAAGAAAGTTTTATAGATATTCAGCTAAGTCTGAGAAACCGTAGGTCTACCACCAGTTCTAGATTTTGGCAATGTCCATGGCACCATAACCCTGACATCGTGACTCTAACACCATAACTCAGACACCATACCTTAGACACCGTAACCATTTTCATATTTCATACTCTGTGACATCAGTTCCTTGATACCATCACCAAGACACCATTCAAAGTTTTGACAAAGGACTAGACATCATTACCTGAGACACCATGATTCTGACACTGAATCTATGTTACTAGTTCCAGACCTCAACATAACTATGACACCATGACTATCTCGTTGCTCAAGGGAAAAATAGAAGACACTATTTCCAGTGACACCATTTCAAGACATACTATGGCATCGTTCATTACTTTATATTTTTTTAATTTAATTAAAATGATATTTCTAAAGGTAATATTTGAGTCATTTAAAGGTGCTGACATAATTAATGTTACCTTTTAAACATGTCACCTGATAATATGAGGTATGAGGTGTATAAATCATGATTCCTTCCAGCTCAAACTCATGCACCTTGAAATAAAAATAAAACCATGAGACTCATAGATAAAGAACATTTGATATATACTAAAGAACATCTGAAATTCTCTTGCAACCAGTGTGAACTCAAGAACACAAAGAAGAACACATGAAGAAATATCAACCAATATTCACATCGAATTGAAAAACTACTTTAGCATATCAAAGAAGAAGAAGAATATACCTGCAAAACCATACTTGCACCTGGAATCCAGAATATGAAACTTTATTTTTGCATCAACTTCCAAAAGAGGACTCGAAGTTTATCTCAGCTACATCTGAGGATTCCAGAGCTGCATCTCAAGGCACATAGAGCCTTCTAAATCCTCTCTCTTGCTTATTTTCTCTATCGTGTGAATTTTTACATACTTTCATGCACTGTGTGTGTCTGTATTAAAACACACATTATCTCGAGCGTAAAAATGAAGAATACAAGATATCCTTCCACTCATATATTATTAATTTTTTTTTACTCCCATGGATAAGTGTGGAAGAGGTCCTTGTGTGACCTGGTAGTTTATACCCACGTAGAAAAGTGTAAGAGGTTGTGTGACCTGGATAGTCCTATGTATTATTGTTTAGCCCAATCCAGGGTGTGGATCAAGTTTATTAATATAAACTTCTTGGTGTCATGTGATCACCAAGTAGAGTGGATTAGGTCTTGGCTTGAGACTAAACAACTTGTTTTATCTGTTGTCTGTTTCTATTTAGTCTTTCTTTGTTTTAATTTATATTTCAGAAAACTAAATTCTACTTTGATAGTTAGTCTTAGATAGTAGTTATAATTTTTTTCCTTATAAGAATAGCTTTAAAAGTTGTATAAATATCTCATATTGATACTACTGAGAATTAATCAATCTTCTGAGAAGCTATTTGAATAGTCAAACTCTTATAATCTTATTACCTTGATTAACTAGCTTGTTTTAATTTTAATTGGGTGAATATTTTTGGAAAACCTTTTTAACAGAAGTTTTTAAAGGAACTCAATTCACCCCACCCCCCTCTTGAGGGTCCTACTCTAAACAAAATTTGGTAAGAGATGAGTTTTTAAAATCCATGTTTTCAAAATTTTAAATTTTCGATCTATTTTAAATATGTTCCAATTGTGATTTTAGTTGTATTTTAAATATCTTAAAATTTCTGTTAGTTCTAAAATTTTAGTTCTCTAAAATAAAAATTCTACACCTTCTTCTATAATTATGGATAATATATTAGAAGTTGCTACTACCAACATACCTATATTCTTTAATGGAACCAACTATGCATAATGGAAAACTACAATGAAAATGCACTTATAAATTATGGGTTTTGAGATTTGGTCTTTAATTATAGATGAATATAAGATTACTGCTACTTCTAGAACCACTTGGGATGACCCAACTAAGGTTGATTATAACAATAATTTAAAATCCATGAATTCCTTGTACTGTTCTCTAGGAGATGAAGAATTTAATAGAATGTTTTCATGTAAAACAGCCCATGAAATTTGTGATAATTTATGTTTTTCACATGAAAGAACCTCCAGTGTTAATGAAATGAGACTTAACACATATATTATTAAATATGATAACTTTAAAATGAATCCTAATGATCCTATTTCTGACATGTATATGAAATAGTGAACACTATTTTGACAACTGGGCCCTGCCCACAAATTGCCCCGCAGACACGTGGGCCCCACCCTAGGTCCCACCCACGTGCCCGAATGGGTTATCTGACTAATGACAGTCTCCACAGGCCAAAAAATTCCTTTCCAGTGTGTTTTTTCCTCACTCACACACACCCTGAGAAACTTCCCAGGAGGCCACCCATCCTAATCACTACTCCAGGCCAGGCACGCTTAACTTTGGAGTTCTAATCAGACAGGCTCCTGAAAAGGAAGGTGCACCTTGTTGACATGAGTCATATCATTTAGTCATTTAACTCTTTATCATTTTGGGATGTTTCAATCATCCCCCCTTTAGAGCACAATGTCCTCTTTGTGGGCCCTACATCTCAACCCAGGCAATGCACCATGCACTTAAGGTTGGGTTCCTCCTTTGATACCAAATGTAATAACTGGGTCTCTCCCACCAGTTTCCCTGCAGACACGTGGTCCCCACCCTAGGTCCCACCCACATGATACTACCAACATACCTATATTCTTTAATGGAACCAATTATGCACAATGGAAAATTAAAATGAAAATGCACTTATAAATTATGGGTTTTGAGATTTGGTCTTTAATTGTAGATGAATATAAGATTACTGCTACTTCTAGAACCACTTGGGATGACCCAACTACGGTTGATTATAACAATAATTTAAAATCCATGAATTCCTTGTACTTTTCTCTAGGAGATAAAGAATTTAATAGAATTTTTGCATGTAAAACAGCCCATTAAATTTGTGATACTTTATCTATTTCACATGAAAGAACCTACAGTGTTAAGGAAATGAGACTTAACACATATATTATTAAATATGATAACTTTAAAATGAATCCTAATGATCCTATTTCTGACATGTATATCGGGTTTAATGAAATAGTGAACACTATTTTGACAACTGGGCCCCGCCCACCAGTTGTGCCGTAGACATGTGGGCCCCACCCTAGGTCCCACCCACGTGCCCGAATGGGTTATCTGACTAATGACAGTCTCCACAGGCTAACAGATGTCCTTTCTAGTGTGTTATTTCCTCACTCACACACACCCTAAGAAACTTCCCATGAGGCCACCCATCCTAATCACTACTCCAGGCCAAGCACGCTTAACTGTGGAGTTCTAATCAAACAGGCTCCCTAAAAAAGAAGGTGCACCTTGTTGACATGAGTCATATAATTTAGTCATTTAACTCTTTATCATTTTGGGATGTTACAATCATCCCCACTTTAGAGCACAACGTCCTCGTTGTGGGCCCTACATCTCAACCCAGGCAATGCACCGTGCACTTAAGGCTGGGTTCCTCCTCTGATACCAAATGTAACAACTGGGTCCCTCCCACCAGTTTCTCCGCAGACATGTGGTCCCCACCCTAGGTCCCACCCACATGCCCGAACGGGTTATCTGACTAATGACAGTCCACACAGGCCAACACATGTCCTTTTTGGTGTGTTTTGTCCTCACTCACACACACCCTGAGAAAATTCTGAGGAGGTCACCCATCCTGATCACTACTCCAGGCCAAGCACGCTTAACTGTGAAGTTCTAATCAGAGAGGCTCCCAAAAAGGAAGGTGCACCTTGGTGACATGAGTCATATCATTTAGTCATTTAACCCTTTATCATTTTGGGATGTTACAACTATGATCTCCCTGTGAAGAGATATTACTACCAAAGAAAAAATTCTGAGGATTTTCGTATGCTTATCTAATAGATGGAGAGGAACTTCTGTCTCCAATAGAGAATCATGTGACATTATAAAATTACCTGTCAAAGAACTCATTGAAAAATTAATGATGTTTGAAGAAGAGATGAAAGTCAACAATTAAGAATAGGATAAACCTAAGAGAAAATCTGTAGCATTTAAGACTACTACCTCTAAGAACACGGAAAAAATAAGGTTTTATCCTCTATTGAAAACTTTAGTAATGATGAATTAATATCAGATAGTGATAAAGATATGGTTCATCTATCCAGAAGATTCAATAAACTCTATAAGAAGAATAAATTCTTCAGGAAGACCAATTATAAAGGAAGGTATGATAAAAATGGAAACTACAAAAATGACTGAAAAATAAATGACAACTCAGAGGATATTTTCTACTATGAATGTAAGAGGATATGACATGTCAAAGATGACTATCCAAAATTAAAATATAAAAGGAAGTATGAAAACAAACACAAGAAGTATAAGAATGCTACAAAGGCCACATGGAGTGACTTTGAGGATAGCTCCAGTGAATTAGCATCATCTCATGATGAGAAATATAACATGGAAAATATGTGTTTTATGAAAAACACATCTGGGGTAACCTTAGATTCTCCTGCACATAATTCTTACTATTCTGGAAATTAAAGTGATTATAAAAATATGATAAGTGATGAACTATTTGAATATTATAACATTATAGAAGAGACATTCAATGAACTAAAACATTAATATAAATATTTAAAGAAACATAATTCTATAACTGTAAATATTAATTTTGAATTTACTACTGAAAACAAAAAGAGTGCTAAACTTCTCAATGAAAAAATGAACTAAAAATGCCTAATGAGAAGTTGAAGAAAGATCTAGAAAATTTTACCAATGGAAAAAATACTCTTACTCAAATTCTTGGTAAATATATATCTCTTAAGTACACTTATGATATTAGATATCACCCTGGATAGAGAAACCTATATAAAATACATTTTGTAACTAAATATGGAAAATAATTTTTTCTACCAAAAATGAATATTTTGATGCAATTTCCATTTCTGGAAAATCTTTTACTATCTATAGTTTTTATAAACCAAATAATTATTTTTAAAATATATTATATAATTCTTATAGGAAACCTATGAAGCAAATGTGGGTTCCTAATGTACTGATTAATAATGTCACTGGCCCCAAACAAGTCTGGGTACCAAAATCTGTTTTTGTCTGATCATTTTGTAGGAAAGTTGTTTAAAGAGATCCTGTAAAATCTTATAGTACTTAGATAGTGTATGTTCAAGAAACATGATAGGATATTATTCAAGCTTCAAGAATCTAATCAATACTGATGGTGGGCATGTCACCTTTGGTGACAATGCTAAAGGAAAAATAATTGTCTTAGTCGAGATTGGTAACACTAACTCAGTTATAATTTCTAGTGTACTTTTTGTTGATGGACTGAAATATAATTTTCTTAGTATTTCACAATTATGTGATGATGGGTTTCATGTTGAATTTTAAATTGATTCTTTAAAATTTTTCAACTCTAAAAATGAACTGATATTTTCTACTTTTAGAAATGAATATGTTTATGTTTTTAACATAGATTCTTTAGTTTCTCCAAATGTTTCTTGATTAAGTGCCATTCATAAAGAGTATTGGATTTTTCATAAGATATTAGGACATTGAAATATATAATCCTTTATGAATCTTACCTAGAAAGGTTTCATCAAAGAACTACCCAAACTTGAGTTTCAAAATGATAAAGACTGTAATCCTTTTCAAAAGGGTAAACATCACAAGATATCTTTCAAATCAAATAAAGAAGTTTCAACTTCTCAACCTCTCAATTTGGTTCACATGGATTTGTTTGGACCATCTAGAGTTTCTAGTTTAAATAGAAAACACTATGTCTATCTTCTTTTATATGACTATTCTAGGTATAATTGGACTTATTTCTTAGTTCACAAAAGTGAAGCATGTACGTACTTCACCAAGTATGCTAAAACAGTGGAAAATATAAGTGGACTTAGAATAAAATCCATAATAAGTGATCATGGTTGTGAGTTTGAAAATCAATACTTTGAATATTTTTTCTCACACAATGGCTATAGTAATAACTTCTCTACCCCTAGGACACCTCAAAAAATGGAGTTGTGGAATGAAGAAATAGAATCTTAAAAGAAATTGCTATAACAATTCTTAAGGAGTGTGAACTACCTATTTACTTTTGGGATAAGGCTATTAATACAACATGCTACATAATTAATAGAGTCTTAATTAGACCAATTCTTAAAATAACATACTATGAGTTATGGAATAATAGAAAACCCAAGGTTAATTACATCAAAGTTTTTGGTTGAAAAGTCTATATTCTTAATACCAAGGATAATATTGAAACTTTTTCATCCAAGAGTGGTGAAAGAATCATACTAGATTACTCAACCTATATTAAAGCCTATAGAGTATTTAAAAAAAGAATAAAATGTGTGGAAGAATATGTGTGTGTCAAATTTGATGAAATAGATCTACATGAACCTAAGACCTCTTTAGAGAATCTTAAAGATGATATGAAAAACCTAGAAATAAATGAAAAATCGTCTAATCCTCTTGTTAAAAAATCTGTTAAATCAAACAGTTGTGGAAATTCTTCAGAATCTGGAAATGATGAACCTGAACCTGTAGATGAACCTAAAATTACTATCCCCTACTTTTCTAGACCAGCTAGAACCCTCAATAACCATCCTTTAGATGTTGTTACTAGAGATTTAGATAAAGGAACACAAACAAGAGCTTCTCTTAGAAATCAGGTTGAACGTCAAGCTTTCTTGTCACAACTTGAACCTAAAAACATCAATGATTCTACCAATGATGAATTTTGGATGATGGCTATGCAAGAAGAACTAAATCAATTTGAAAGAAATAAAGTTTGGAAACTCATGGATAGACCCAAAGACACCTTGACCATAGGCACTAAGTGGGTATTTAGGAGAAAAGTATATGAATCTGGTAATATTGTTAGAAATAAATCCATATTGGTCACACAATGTTATAGTCAAGAATAACTAATTGACTATGAAGAAACCTTTGTACCAGTAGCTAGACTTGAATCTATCAGAATCCTGCTTGTTTATGTTGCACATATTAATTTCAAATTTTGTAAAATGGATGCTAAAAGTTCATTCCTAAATGGGTATATAGTTGAGGATTTTTTTGTTGAACAACCCCCAAGTTTTAAAAACCCTCATTTTCCAAATCATGTTTTCTAATTAACAAAAGATTTATATGGTTTAAAATAAGCTCCAAGAAATTGGTATGATAAACTAATTTCTTTTCTCATTACAAGTGGTTTTAAAAAAGGTATAGGTGATCCTAATATTTTTATAAAAAATGTATAATTATGTTTTAGTAGTTTAAATTTATTTAAATTATATTATTTTTGGATCTTCAGGAAATTCTTTATGTATTGAGTTTTCAAAGATGATGCAAAATGAATTTGAAATGAGTTTAATGGGTGAAATAAAATTCTTTCCTGAATTTTAGATTTTTCAAAATAAAGAACGTATCATCTTAAATCAAAGTAAATATACTAAAGGTCTTCTAAAACAATTTCGCTTGGACAACACTAAAAGTAGTGATACTCCAATGAGTACTACTTGTAATTTGGATCTTGATGAAGATGGTAAATCTATTGATAAAACCACTTATAGAGGAATTATTTGAATTTTTATCTACTTAACTGAGAGTAGGCCTAATATAATGTTTAGTGTGTGTATGTGTGCCAATTTTCAAGCTAATCCCAAAGAATATCATTTAAATGTTGTTAAAATAATTCTCAAATACCTCAATCATACTACCAATTTAGGTTTGTTCTACCCTAAAAAACAATCATTTGATATAATGAGTTATTTTAATGCCTATTTTTTAGGATGGAAGTTATATAGAAAGAGCACCTTTGGGACATGTCACTTTTTGGGAAAGTATTTGGTTTCATGGTGTAGTAAGAAACAAAATTTATTGCATTATATACAGCTAAGGCTGAATACATAGATGTTGGTAGTTTTTGTGCACAAATTTTGTGGATGAAGCACACATTACAAGACTATGGATATAAATTCATACATGTACATATAAATTGTGAAAATACATGTTCTATTAACATTTCAAAGAATCATGTTTCACACTCCAGGACAAATAATATTGATGTAAGGCATCACATTTTGAGATACCATTATCAAAAAGGTGATATCACTTTGAAATTTATCGAAACTAAACATTAGATTTCTGATATATTCACTAAACCATTAAATTTTGAAAGGATAAGTTACATCATACATGAATTAGAAATGATAAGTCCAAAGTAAAAAATTTACAGTCTCAAAGTTACTATCTCACACTTACTGTTTCACAGTTTACAATTTCATGACTCATGGTTTCTCAAGTTACTATCTTGGAAATATTGTCTCTCGTTTATGGTCTCATAGTTATTTTCTCTCAGTTACGGTCGCATGATTGTTATCTTAATTATATGGTTGCACCTTTTGGAGTCACACTGTAATGATGACACTGTGACAACCTATTCGGATCTCACCATAATGACTCAGTTTTCTATTTTAATAATTTTATTTCATGTATCATTGTATCG
Organism: Viscum album; assembly: GCA_963277665.1. Classification (NCBI taxonomy): domain Eukaryota; kingdom Viridiplantae; phylum Streptophyta; class Magnoliopsida; order Santalales; family Viscaceae; genus Viscum; species Viscum album. Next base: position 899,884,060 of record OY728166.1, on the reverse strand, counting down.
ATTATTTTATTGTTTTTATGCCGCATTTTTGAATTTGTGAAGTTTGAAATCCCTAAATGCTAAAAACGTAGTATTTTTCTCTCCTATCTTCTCCAGATCTCTCTTCTATCAAAACTAAAAACCTTCTCTCTCAAACCGTTAGTCCTCTTTCAGCCCTTCAACTTTCTACAACCCTTGTTGAATGATCAGAATAAAGATTCCATATTAATCGACTCCTAATAATCACATATCTTATAAGAAAGTTAAAAAGTCATCGAAAGTAATTACTAAGGGACCATTGAATCCAAGTCATGCTGATAGAATAGTAGTACTAGAAAAGGAAGCCTGTATAAAGTGGTCGCTAAAAAGTAAGCCAATCATTTTGAAAGTATTTTAATATCAGGGATTGTTGAAATGGTTTATAAAAGAGAAAAATCTGATTTATCTGAAACTTGTTTCTCATTTTTATTAGTATGTTAAGTTTTTATTCAATAATGAAGATTACTTTTTAGTAAAGAAAATGGATTAATGGTCAAATGTGTATTTTTTCTTTGAGTTTATGGTTTGGATACCTAGGGATACCTCATGAAAGAATATTTGAGGATTAAAAAAGAGTTACTCCTTCTATTAGTGATGTTTTTATCTTATTAGAGGCCCTAAAGAGTTTTATTGGAAATAAGAAGAAAATAAGGGAAATTGCTGCTGAGTTGGATGGTGATACAAGGCTGTTATTTAAGTTTATACAAAATCTTATTTGTCCTAGGAAAGGAGGTTTTTCTACCCTTAATTATCAAGATCTATTATTGATACATATTATGAAAAATGGGTACAAGATTAATCTATGTAAGTATATTATACTTCGCATGTGTGAATTGATCAAGACAACTTCTAAATATACCTCTTTGTTTTATTCAAGATTAATCTCTGCAATGTTATCTGCCAAAGTAGTATCTAGACTGAATGAATAAGTTATTAAAGATTATGAGTTATGTATCTCAAAGGATACAATCAGAAGGATGAAAATTAGCTGGAATATCTGGAAAAAGTCTTGGGTGGAGGAAAACGAAAGGTCTGGTTTGGAACCAGATGAAGTAGTTGATTATTCAGATAAATAAGTAGAAGATGCAGTTGTTACACCTAAGGAAGGAACTATCTAAGACAAATAACACAGTATCCTACATGTTCCACAAAATGTAGTTATAAAAGATATACCTATTGCTGAAAAAGAACTTGATGCTAGTGTAGAAGAAAAAGTTGTTCCTATTGAGAATTTAGAAGGAATTGTTATTGAGGAAGATGTTGTTGTTGGGGAACAATAAAAAGAACAAGCTGATCCTAAAGTGATCCTATTTATTGAGGAAATTATGGAGAAGGCCTTTCAGATAGGTAGAAAAGAGATGGGTGATCCTGATAGAGATGAAAATTTGGAAATGGGTCAAGAGATTGAATCTTTTAGTCCCATAAGAGATCCACCTGTTGAGGGGGAGCAACACCCCAGTGTAGAAAGTGTTCAAGTTCCCAATCCTATTGATCAAAGTACTATAGATACTTTGTAAAAGATTCCTAGCTATTTTTATGTGGTCAATACCCAAGAGACCTCAGTTAAAGGTATAGATCTGTCCATTGTGTTTTAATTGAAACTAGTTTCTACTCTATAGGTAATCTTTTCTAAGGATCCTGAACCTATTTCATCTCTTTTTCCTAAACCTACATAATAATGTTCTGATTCTATGATTCAAAGTGATCTGAAAACTTTTTGAGATACTTTGTTAGCTGGATTTGAAAAGATCATGAAATCACAACCTGCTCCTATGACAAATCTCACTGAAAGAGATTTTTCACTGCTGTTAGAGAAAATCATACAGAAAATTCAACCAAAAATTATTCATTAAATACAAAAAGTTAGGATTGACAATAAACAGTTGAGTGATGAGGTTAAGTCTCTAAGATCTATGGTTGAAGATATGAAAACAATGTTGTAAATTGGACAAGATCCGGCTGCTCATCCTGTTGAGGATGATAGTGATCAGATCCCACAGAAATGTATATCTCCAATTCAACCAAATTTGACTTCAATATATGATAAAATGTCTGAGAGAAATATCAATATATTAAATCAGATGTGTGAGATTTTTGTTGGCCTTAACAAGCTGACTGATGAGTATATGGGATGCTTACAAAATTTTCTAAATCATTTTATGTCTCTTACTTCAGTCATTACAGTTTCAAATGCCTCCGGATAGTCATCTCACCCTGTGAATAGTAATCTAATTAGAACTATTGTTAAAGAAGAACTTCAGTCAGTATTAAGTGGTGTTGATAAGAAAATTTTATCTTGTGTTATCAAGAATAGTGACTGAGTGCTTGATTTAGTGAGGATTCATTAAAAGATTTCTAATGATTCTTAGAAAGAAATTTCTAAGAATGTGTATTTCTAATTTAATAGAATTTACTCTAAGCATGATCTTACCAATCATTTCAAGTAACTTATAGAGAATTTGAAAATTCCTCCTATTACTCAAGCCTTCAAGACTCAAGTTTAAAATCTAAAATATTTCACTCCTCTGTTGGAAAAATTATTGGATAACAAATATGATTTTGAGAAGGAAATGAAGTATGGTGGTGAGATCATTACTGATTTCATTAAGTTGTTGAAGCCTTATCTTCATGTGAAAATCACCACCATTGTGGCTCCTACAGCTTATCATTTATGGTTGGGATGAACCCCTTCCTCATCCACTACTTTTTCTTCTGCCTCCATGTCTGTATCTTAGGCTCTGAGCCAGATCATACCTATTATCATTGACCAATCTATGCCTCAATCCTTAACCAAACCAACTATGGAACCTTATTTTTTTTTAAGGATTACCTCTTCATTCTCTCATAATTGGATCAATCCCTTCTTCAACCTCTACTTCTACTCTTGTGGACATTTCTGATGTTTCTTCCAAGGAAAAAGAGAAGACTGTTGGTGCTAAAGAGAAATAAAGAATGAGTTTTAATAGGGATTTTTTTTATTTTCCCTCATGATTGTAATGAGCACTATCTTTCTATCCAATTCAATGTGAACTATTGTTGTTTACTTTCTTACTGACCTTCATTCCATGTTTAATTTATTTTTAATAATCCCAAAGGGGGGAGAATAAGAAAAGGCATTTAAATCCCATGATTTGTTCAAATCCAATGATTTTTTATCATCAAAAAGGGAGAGATTGTTGGCCTCCTCATGTGTTAATCATGTTTTAATGACCACGGATCATGTTAACCTTGGTTAATATTTCTCAAATCATGTGTAGAGATTATTGGTTTCCCTATGCTTAAATGCTTACAACTCATGGTATAAACTTTCACAATATCCTGATTCAGAATCTTATAAATCATGTTTGAATATTATAAATCATGCTTGAATCTTGTAAAATATTTTTGATCATGTTCTATAATATCTTATTATATTAATTATTAAGTCTAATTAATTCTATGAATATTACTTCTTAAGAATTTTTTACATATATTTGGCTAAGTATATGAAACCATAAGTCTGTCATCGGTTCTAGATTTTGGAAAAGTCTCTAACACTGTAACCCTAACACTGTGACTCTAACACCGTAACTCATACACCGTGCATCAGACACTATAACTAGTTTCAGATTTCATAGTTTGTGACATCAGTTCCTTTATCCAATCACCAAGACACTATTCAAAGTTTTGAAAAAGGACTAGACACCATTACCTAAGACACTGTGATCCTTACACTGCATCTATGTTACCGGTTCCTAACCTCAACATAACTATCACACCATGACTGTCTCACCGCTCAAGGGAAAATAAGAATACATTGTTTCTAGTGAAACCATTTCAATAAATACTATGACACCATTCCTTACTTTCTGTATTTTTCAATTTAAATAAAATGTTATTTCTAATGGTCATATTTGAGTCATCTAATAGCACTGACATAATTAATGTTTATTTGTAGGCATGTCACCTGACAGTATGAGGTACAGGTGTATAAATAATGATGTCACCTCCAACTCATTCACCATAAAATAAAAATAAAACCATGAGACTTGTAGATGAAGAACATGTGAGATATACTAAATAACATCTGAAACCCTCATTAAACCAGTGTGAACTCAAAAACACAAAGAAGAACACATGAGTAAATTTCAACAAAACTACACATGAAATTGAAAAAATACTTCAACATGTCAAGGAAGGAGAATAATATACCTACATAACCATACTTGCACCTGGAATCCAGAATAAAAAAGCACTGTTTTTTGTTAACTTTGATAAGATAACTCAAACTTCATCTCATCTATATCTAAGGAGTCCACAGCTGCATCTCAAGACACATAGAGCCTTCTAAATACTCTCTCATACTTATTTTTTATGTCTTCTGCATGTTTATATACTTTTGAGAAGTGTGTGTGTCTATATTAAAACACACATTATCTCCTATATCAAACTCAAGGATATAAGATATCCTTCCACTCATATCTTCTTACATCTATTTACTCCCATGGATAAGTGTGGAAGAGGTCCCTGTGTGTCCTAGTAGTTTATGACCATCTAGAGTAGTGGAAGAGGTCGTGTAACCTAGAAAGTCCTGTGTACTATTGTTTACCCTGATACAGGGTGTGGATCAAGTTTATTAATATAAAATTATTAGTGTTAGGTGATAACCAAGTGGAATGGATTAGGTCTTAGCATGAGACTAGACCACTAGTTTTATTTGTTGTTTGTATCTATTTATTCTTTATTTATTTTAATTTATATTTTAGAAAACTAAATTCTACTTTGATAGTTAGTCTTGGATAGTAGTTATAATTATTTTTCCTTGTTAGAATAGTTTCAAAATTTGTATCAATATCTCATATTGATACTACTAAGAATTAATCAATATTTTGAGAATTTTTTTGAACATTAAAACTCTTAAATATTATTACCTTGATTAACTGGCCTATTTTAATTTTAATTGGGTGAATCTTTTAGGAAAACCTTTTTAATAGAAATTTTTATAAGAATTAAATTCACACCCCTATTGATTGTTTAATTCCAACCAATAGAATATTTTTTTATGGGAAAATTGTAAACTGAAACTATAGTAAAAAATAGAGGGTAAAAAGAAATACAATGATGAAATACAGAACAAAATTGAGAATATTAGTGGAGTAGATGATGTTGAAATTTGATGCAGTACCTGTTCTTCAATCACATTTGTAATAGATAAAGAAAAAAACTAAGTCCTTCATGATCACAGTAATGGAATATAAATTATTCACAAAGAGTGTATGTAAGTTTTATTTTCTAACTCTCTGTAATTGTCTCAATCAGAATTTTTAATCTATTTGAATAATTATTTTTTAGATTAATTTATCATGATTTATTGATTTTCATTGAAAAAGATAATCATTTCATTAAGTCCAAATATCTTGGAGTGTTTTATTGGATAATCACACTAAGACACCTTAGTAAAATAATAAATATATAAAATATATATGTACTTGTATTCCAAAATAAAATTCTTAATAACATAACATTGATGCTTATTGATTTTTCATGGAATCAGATCAGAATTTTATCAACATGATGGTTAAAACAAAAAATATATTTCAAATTTATAAAATAATTAAAATAAAATAATAAAATAATTTTTTTTTAGAATACCAAAAATTCACACAAAACAGAATATTGTACATTAATAACCTTCATGTGAAAATGAGAATAGAATTTTTTTCTCAAACCAATTTTTTTAAACAACTTGAAATTACATTTTTATAAAAATATAATAAATCACTAATTAAAAAAATTATATTGATTACAGAAAATAAAATTATAATACTTATAATTTCATGGTACTTTAGTGAAAAAGAGAGTGGTGCAACTGTCCCACATGAAAGTTCCACTGATTCAAAAACGTAGGTTTTCACTACGTAGTTGATTTCAGAAGACAATCACATAGTCAATAATATGAGTAGTTTCACATGATAAATTATTATGTAAGGGTTTTTAGACTGATTCACATAGATCTTTTCTATGTAATAGAATGGGTTCACATATCAGATTGTTCTATATAGGGTTTTTAGGATTATAACATATAGTTGAATTGGTGAGCTGAATCACATAACCATTTCTACTAATTATACCATTTTTGTATGATCTTTCTTTTAGTGAAGATCTAGTTACTTGAAGATATACCATGGAAGGAAGCTACCATTGAATATGAACTACAGTTGAAGGTGAATGAATATTGGAGGTGACCTACCATTGGCATCAACCTGCTGTTGGTTTTGTCCTAGAAGAGCTAATCTTAGCATATAAGCTACTATCATGGTTAGTGTTAGTGGTGCTTCTGTTGAAGAAATGAGAGTTCAACCATTATAGTATGATACCTCTCCCACGGGGTTGACACTCAAGTCCCCCAATGTGTTTGAGTGGATAGTTATTGTCCTTGTCCATGGTTGACCTAGTTTTTTTTACAAAAAACAAAAAAATGAAATATTAGAAAAAATGAAAAAAAATCTAGGAAAAAAATTCATTTAAAACATTAATTTCTAATATATAAATATTAATAAAAATAATTATTTTATTTTATTTTAACAGTCATTAAACTAAGGATATTTCCATTTATTAAAATAATAAACATGTAAACTCTCGATGCAAACAATCCACCCTTTTGTAAATTAAAAAACTAAAAAAAAATTCTGAAATCCCCAAAATTAGATTTCTCTCTATTTTTTCCACCAAATTTCTCCACAATTTTCTCCCATTTTTTGAAATTTATCAAAAATAATAAATATAAAAAAATTAAGAACAAAATAAAAAAATCAAATAGGGGATAAATCCCCTAGAATTAATATAGTTTTATCAATCAGAGAAGTAAAAGCAATAGAAAAAAAATATCATGCTCTCAGAAATTAAACTTATATCATTCCTAGTTTAAATTTTAATTTTTCAAACCTCATGGCATCTAGATATTTATTAAATATGTCTACTAGTTGATTTTCTATTGGAATTTATTCCAAAACAATGTCCACTTTATTAACATGATCTCTTAAAAATGAAATCTAACATATATCTATTTAGTCATAAATTTCAATAAAGGATTTTTATATATAGAAATAGTATAATTATTATCACATAATATAGGATTTATATCCCAATAAACATTTAAATCACAAAGAGTTTGTTTTATTCAATGTCTTTGAGTATAACAGTTAGCAACAGTAATGTACTCAGCCTTAGATATTGACATTGAAACTAACAATTGGTTTTTATAACTACATTATATTAAAACATTACCTAATAAGTGACACATACTTGATGTTATCTTCCTGTTAAGTCTACAGCCACCAAATACAGAATCAAATAATTATAACAGATTAAAATAGTTGTGATTGGAGTAAAATAAACCAGCATTGATAGATCCTTTACCATATCTTATTATCATTTTAACTTCCTTTAAATGAATTAATTTTTTATTAAACTGATATCAAAAGAACATACATATAGAAAACATAATATCATGTCTTAAATTAGTAAAATACAATAGGTTTCACTTTATCACTCTATATATTCTATCATTTACAAACTTTACAGATTCATTCCCATCCAATTTAGAATTATTTCTCATTGAGGTTCTCATAGTTTTTCATAAAGAAGATTTAATTTCTATACCAAATCATTACTATATTTTATTTAATTTATAAAAATATTTTCTTTTATTTATAAAATTTGAAGACCAAGAGAATTTTTAATTTCCCCATTAATCTCGTATAAAATTCATTTTTACATTAATTTTGAAAACTCATTAATAAGTATATCATTATCTAATCCAAATATGATATCATCGAAATATATTTATATAATTAAAATATCATTTGAAAATTTATTTATAAATAATTTTAGATCAACCTTTTCTTTTTTTAAAATCATTTTGAAGTAAAAATATAATTAGTTTTTCATAATAATCCCTTAGGTATTTATTTAGACCATAAAAATATTTAAATATTTTCAAACTCTGATTTATAAATTCATCATTTTCAAAAATATATGGTTGATTAAAATATACCTCTTCTAAAATTATACCATTTAAAAATAAATTTTTCACATCCATTTGAAATAGTTTAAATTTTTTAAAACCTAAAAAATATAATAAAATCTAAAATTGATTCTATTCTAGAAGTTAGTGAAATTAATCTTTAATTTCAATTATTTATTCTTATAAATAACCATAGGAAACTATTATAGCATTATTTATAACTATTTTATCAGACTCATCAATTTTATTTCAAAAAAAATCCATTTTGTATTCAATAGATAGTTTGTCTTTAGGTAACTCAAATAGATTACAGACTTTATTTTTATCAAATTGGTTAAGTTAATCATGCATACAATTTATCCAGTTTGAATCTTTCAATTATTATTTAATGTTAATTGGTAAAAAATCATCATTAAAGGTAGAATTAGCAAAAAAAATCAAAAATATATTTTTTAGTTCTAACTCAATACTCAACATTTCCAATTAAATTTTCTAAAGAATGATCTATATGAGATTTATAATTAATAGGATAATATTTCAAAGAGGTATAATAACCCTTTACTAATTCATTAATATTTTCATATTTCTCTTTATAAAAATTGAAATACTTAAATTCTTAAGTAGAATCAATAGAATCTATAATCTAATTATCGTTATTCTAAATAAAACTCACATGAAAAACTTCTTCCATTAACATGGTTCTCTTGTTATAAACTCTATAATATTTATTATTATTTTAATAACTTATAAAAATTTCCTCATCACTTTTAGCATCAAATTTTTCAAGATTTTATTTAGTATTTAAAATAAAGACTCAATAGAAAAATAATTTCAAGTAAACATTCCTAGAAATATGGAAAAAAATACATTAAAACATTAAACATTATTCTAATACACTTTTAAGGATTCATAAAAGGTTCATCCTAAGTACAATTACTTCATATCATAACTTGGATACATACATCAAAGAAAAGGGTGAGCAGAAGGCCCAGTAAGGAAAGCAAGCGAATCAGTTTACTTGTGATATCAATAAGAACTTGATAAAGACATGATCAATGGAAGTATAGGTATATCATAATGAAAAGAACTTGAATCATAACTTGAATATGTGGATACAACATTTAATTAATACATTCATGAACACATCACCAAGGTTCATCCCGAAGGTGTCATAAAAATTACAAAGGTAATTCACCAAGGTATCGTGAAACTTATCATCTCGAGAGATTAAATTATTTACCCAATGCATTGGAGCACTATCAGAGTTCACCCTTAATATGTATTTATTTTTATTTAAGCAACATATATCATAATCATACATTTGATAAATAACCCAAATAGAAAAAAAGAAATGGGTTTCATGTCAAAAGCATGATGTTTTAAAAAGTACTTAAAAACTTGATCGTTATGTAATATATAACCCATGGAAAAGGAATGAGGATTTCATGTATGTCAACTATAAAACAAAATATATCATTTTTTTTCTTTATGAATACACCCAGAACTAAAATGGGTTTGTGTGTTCACATAAATAAAATAAGATAATTTCTTGAGAAAAATAGAGAGAGGATTTCAGACAAAAATTCTACAGCATAACGGTTATATAACATGGTTTTAGAAAACATTGAAAAGAGAGGGTACAAGAGTCAATAACTCATAAATAACTCATAATAAAATATGGGTACATAATAAAAAATAAATAAGATCATGGTATGGATATTTGAATGAAATACCACATGAAAAGGAAACTCAAAAGAAAAGAGAAGATGCAATTTCTTTTACGAAAAACTCGACAGCCTAAAGGCGTCACTTAAAATTAAAAAAAATAAGTTTATGAGTGTGGAAAGGTTCTATAATAATTTTGAAATAAAATGGATAGAAATAAGGACATATAATAACATTCCCCCAACACAATAAGATGGAAACTAGAAGACATAACATAAAGGAAGTCATGACTTAAAAGAGGAGGGTGAACGGTTCCCTTACCTTGAAGAGTAACTTCGAAAGCTCGAAGGTTGGAACCTTGGGGGATTCAGGGAACTTTGGAAGGACTCCTTGGGAGGAAAAAATACTAGAAATTTGTTGAGGAGGATTTTTTAAATGAAATAAATTAAGGAAAGTCTTGGTATTTATAGCAAAAGTGAGGAAATATTTTATTAATTTCTAAGGGACACCTCATCGGTGGTATTTGCAAAACCATGGGTTTTAACAAGGTATTTTCCCATGGTATTGGACACTTGGGACACCTCATAACATATCTTACTAAACACAAGTCGACCAGAAATATTACATCATGACTACATCACTAATGATGTCATTAATCACACTGAAACTCAAAACTGTATTTTTACTATTCACCAAAAAACAAAACATTTTATAAAAATCTAATAAATTAACCATAACCTAATATCATTGATCTAAATTAAAAAATAAAATCCATTTTATGAAAATAATTTTCTAAATATTTTTAATTTAATTTTTAAATAAAATCAATATTTATTCAGAAAAACTTTTCTAAACTATAACTTGTTTTGTAACACTTTGAGAAAGTAATCAAGGTCCCGTAAAATTATTGTATAGCCATAAGAAAAAAAGTTACAATGTATGATTAAATTTTTTGAAAATAAATTTCTATTTTAAATTATTAAATTAATTATAAAATTATAAATAAAATATTTATGACATAAAAAAAATACCAAAACTTATAATATGATCATTTTTCATTTTTAAGGTGTCTAAATTGTATTTATACATTCATGGGTGAAGTTTCTATTTTTTTGGACAATTTACTATTCATAAGGGTAATATTACTATTCATACTTTACTATTCACTAAAATTTAAGTTGATCTTATTAGACTCTAAATTTCAATTGAACACAACTATAAAAGACCATTTTTTGAAAATCATTTTACATTATTAATTATTTAAAGTATACAAAAATATTTTAAAATACCTTTTTTTCTAAAATTCACCAATAATATGGAACTTCTATAAATTAATCCTATATTTATTTTAACATTTGAAATCCAAAAATTTAACATAATAGTAAATAACAATTTTATTTATACAAAATGATTACACAACGTAACTAAGGTATCCTTACATAGACCCTTATAACATCTGCATAGGACCTAAGTGTAAGATGTGTTATGGTGATAGAATCTTATGGCAGCTCGAACAAAATTTCTCGAATAGTGATTTCTATCATCTTGAACTTCTCCCTTAGGCGATTCTGTTCAAGATTCACATGTTAAATATCAACTTGGGCTTGGTCCAGAGCAAAGCTTAGTGAGGAAACCTCCTTCCTGAGCTCTAACAGATGGTCTTTGTATGGCCCGAGTCTACTGAATGAGGCTATCGACTCTTCTTTATGTATTAATTAACCATGATCACTTGTAATTATAAACAATAATCACAATGTTAAGAATTTATCTTCCAACGGTCATATTGACCAATAGTTATATTGACCAACGGTCATATAACAGTCAAAACCTAGTGGTATTATTTTAATTATACTCACTTAATTAATTAAATGATATAATTTTGTTGAGTATAAAATAAAATAATACACAAATTCAAGAAACAAATGTTATTCAAAAGTTTGGGTCGTTACATTCTTCCCCCGTTAAGAAATTCCATCCCTAAAATTTCAACTTGTACCCTCAAAAGAGAAAAGGCGTGGGTACTTTTGCCTCAAAGAGTCCTCTGGTTCCTATGTGGCTTCTTCATATTTGTGGTTCCTTCACAACACCTCAATAGGGTGGGTAGTCTTGTTGCATAGAACCTTATCTCTACAATCCAATATCTCCATCGGTTTCTCCTCATAAGATAGGTCATGTTCTAGTTGTACCACCTATGAATTTAGTACATGTAAAGGGTCAGGTATGTACTTCTTCAAGAGGGATACATGGAAGACATCATGAACTTGTGCTAGATTTGGAGGAAGGGAAAGCTGATAGGTCACTGCTCTTACATGATCAAGGATTTCATAGGGGACAATGTACCTAGGGTTGATCTTCCCTTTATTCCCAAACCTCATGACTCTCTTCCAAGGTGAAATTAAAAGAAATACTTTTTCACCAACATAAAACTACAAGTCCCTTCGACGGTTGTCGGCATATCTCTTTTGCTGACTCTGAGTAGCCTTATTCTGTTGTTGGATGGCATGAACCTTTTCTGACATCTCTTGCACAAGATCAGGCCCAAGAAGGTTTCTCTCACCAACTTCATCCCAACAAGTAAGAGTTCTACATCGCTTACCATATAGATCTTCATAGGTTTCCATTTGAATTCTCGAGTGGAAGCTATTATTATAAGATAGCTCAAATAAAGGTAGATGTTGATCCCATCCACCTTTAAATTCCATTGAGCATGTTACCATTATATCCTCGAGTGTTTGAATAGTCCTTTCAAATTGGCCATTAGTTTGGGAGTGATAGTCCATACTAAAATTCAATTTGGTACTCAGATCATGTTGAAGACTTCTCCAAAATTTTGATGTGAATATTGGATCATGATCAGATACGATAGAAAGTGGAACTCCATGCATCTTTACCACTTCCTTCATGTAAATATTAGCAATTTTATCAAGAGATAAATCTTCTTGAATAGAGATAAAATGGGAAGTCATGGTTATATGGTCCACAATAACCCATATCACATTGTTTCCTTTGAAATTTCTTGGGAGACTAGAGACAAAGTCCTTTATGATATCATTCCACTTCCATGCTAGTATGGATAGTGGTTGCAATATACCTTTAGAAAGTTGTCACTCTACCTTCACTTGTTGACATACTAGGAACCATGAAGTGTAGTCAGAAATCTCCATTTTCATATTACCCCACCAATAATGATCATTAAGGTCTCTATACATTTTTTTTACTTCCAAGATGTCTAGAGAACATAGAGCTATGAGATTCATCCATCAACTCCTTTATTTTATTAATAAATGGAACACATAGTCTTGTATGAAATTTCAGTACACATTCTTGATCAATATTGAACTCAGGAAACTTCCCATCCTTCACAGCCTCATACTTCTTCTATAACAAAGGATCTTCTTTCTGAACTTTCTTGATCTTATCTAGTAATGACGGTTGAGAAATCATTTGGGTTAGGGTTGATGATTTCCCTTCCCTTATAATTATCATATCCATCTTTACTAGGGAATTGATCAAAGGATCTCTTTGAATCCACATCATGGAAAAGAACAACTGGATCTTTCCTTCTTAATGCATCAGCGACATTGTTTTCTCTTCTGGGATGATAATGAATTGAAAAATCATTTTCTTTAAGAAGTTCCAACCATCTCCTTTGCCTCATGTTAAATTAATTTTGTGTGAAAATATACTTCAAATATATCACATTTCTCCCCATAAAGATAGTGCCTCCATATCTTCAGAGCAAAAATGACCACATCCATCTACATATCATGCTTAGATAGTTATATTTAGGAGTCTTAAACTATCAAGATTCATAAGCAATGACTTTTTAATTTTGCATGAGGAAGCACCCAAGATATTTAAGAGATGCACCGCTAAAAATAACAAATCCTTCTACACTTGAGGGCAGAGTTAACATGGGTGCAGTAACCAATATATTCATAATCTCTTGGAAACTTTCCTCACACTCCTTTTTCAAGAAAAACTTAAACCCTTTTTGAGTTAAATTGGTTAATGTATTAGAAAGTCATGAAAAGGTTTTCACAAACCTCCTATAATATCCCGCTAATACATGGAAACTATGAATCACAGTTATTGATGTAGGTTGAGGCCACTTCTCTACAACCTTTGTCTTTTCTGGATCAACTGTTATTCCTTCATTGGTTGCAATGTTCCCCAATAAAGCAACTTGTTGTAACTAAAATTCACATTTGTTGAACTTTACAAAAATCCTCTCCTTCCGTGGAGTTTTCAAAATAACCCTTATATTATCCTCATTTTCCTCATGAATTTTAAAATATATTAGAATATAATCAATAAAAAATACCAAAAAGTTATCAAGGTAGTCCTTAAAGACTCTATTCATGAAATCTATAAAAATAGTAGGTGCATTAGTCAGTCTGAAGGGAATAAAAAAAATCATAAAGCCCATATCTTGATCTAAAGGAAGTTTTTGGAATATATTCTTTATTCACCCTCAATTGATGATAACTAGATCGAAGATCAATATTAGATAATAATTGAGCCCCATAAAGTTGGTTAAATAAGTCATCAATTCTTGGAAGAGGGTATTTGTTCTTCAGTGTGATCTCATTTAGTTCTCTATAATCAATCCATAGACTCATTGATCCATCCTTCTTCTTCACAAAGATAATAGGTGATCGCCAAGGAGACACACTTGGATGAATAAACCCCTTCTCCAAAATATCTTGGAGTTTATTCTTTAATTCCACCATCTCCAAATTTCTCATTCCATTCAAGGTCTTTGATATTGGATGAGATTCTGGTATGATTTCAATGGAGAACTCTACATCTCTTTCTGAGGGAGGTTCGGGTAACTCCTCAAGAAATACATCAATGTATTTCTGGATGATGGGGACATTTTCTATCCTTATACTCTCATTTACTTATTCTTCTTCACAAATCAACTCCATAAAGAATGATATAAGAGTTTATTATAGACAAATATTAGGTTGAGATATCTCTCCTTGGAAGATAACTATAGGTTTTCCATTCAATATTACTGAGATTTCTTTGCTTCTGCATTTTATCTTAGCATTATACTTTGAGATCCATTCCATCTATAGTATAATGTCTAATTCTAGCATGGTAATGACTACTAGATTTGTGATAATATTATGCTCACTAAAGTAAATACTAGAGTTTCTAAACACTGAAAATTCTTAGATAATCCCACCAGGAGTCTTGAATAATAACTCTACTTTTAGAAATTTAGGGGATGGTTCTAAATTCTTTGAAAACTTGGAGGAAATAAAGGAATGTGCAGAACTAAAATCAAATAAATTACTTTCTAGCTTTTATAAAACAACAAGAGTACCTACCACCACATCATTTGGTGAGTCAACTTTAGCTGTTTTGATGGAAAAAGCATGACCTTACTCCCTTGGCCTCTGGTGAGGATAATGGTGGTTCCCCTTCACTGCCCTTAGGTTTGGACAGTGATTTGAAAAGTTCCCAATTTGTCCACACTTATAGAATTAGATATCAGGTAAGGCCTACACCATATTCCCTTTTCGTTAGTATTGGGAAGTTGTGGCTTCACCTCACTATGTCAATTCCACGTGATATGGTCATCTCTTCCACACTTATAGCACTTCCCTCTCCTGAGAAGGCATTTCCCCAAATTCTTCTTACCACATTTATTACACATCAGATGTTTCACTTGCTTTCCTCCTCTTCCCTGATCAAAAGTCTTCCCTAATCTTGGCACCAACGATCTTTTATTTTCATTGGATTTATGAGACCATTGCATCTCACTAAAATCTGGTTTGAAATTCATCGCACTTCACACAATATCCTCATAGCTATCATAGTCTCAGTTGGCTATATTCTTCTGAAGATGAGGTCTCAGTACACTAAAGAATCCATCAACCTTAATATTTGGATCCATGACAAAGCTATAGGTGTAACGTGAAAGCCTTGTGAAGTTCATATTTTAGATTCCCACATATTCATTCTCCTTATACTTCAGCTTGAGAAACTCCTTCTCTATTTTTGTTCACATAGAATGAGGGAAATACTTATTGAAGAAGATCCCTCTGAACTCTTCCCACTCCATAGATTCAAACTCCACTATTGGCCTCATGTTTTTAATCAGTTCCTACCACTGATTAGCTTCTCCCTCTAAATGGTAAATATCCAGGGTGACCTTCTCTTGTTCCGAACAGTGGAGCATAAGAAATATCTTCTCTATAGAGTTGATCCACTATTCAGAAATCAATGGATCAACATATCCACTAAATGTTGGTGGTCATTGACGCATAAAGTACTCAATAGAATTTTGTTCCCTTCGTGGTGAGATTGATCTCTCAGCTTGATTCAAGTTATTTCTCATAACTTGAGTCAGTTGTCTCATCATTCTCATGAATGTTTCCATTCTGGATTACATCAGAGGTTCGTCAGTGCATGGTCCATTATGGTCACCATTTGCACAGTTCCTCCTATTTCCATCCATTTTATAAAATAATAAAACCTTAGTTAGAATATTATTTAATTTATGAATCTTTTAACTATAAAGGATTTTATGTTTTAAAACTTCATTCTTAAACAATTACATTTCTCTATAAATCCTTCATAATGATTCATAAAAAGCTTGTGATTAACCAAAAACATCCCTCAGGAGTGTCAAATCAAGAGTGAAGCAAGGCCCGTTGTCATGTACCAGGATACCCCAGGTTAAGCCTGAAACTCCTTGTTAGAGTTTTCACTCCTAGGTACATCTGTGCCAGAGCCACATCCACTTGTTCGTATCCAGACAGGAATTAATTTGTTCAGAAACAAATTACTTAATATTTCACCAAAATACTAGGAAGTTTTCCTATATTTAAAATTTTATATAGGGGTATTCCTAAATTTTTCATATCCTAACTTCCATAAATAACTAAACTATCCTTTTATACCAACTATGGAATCCCGCCTTTTATTACAAAACTTTTCATTACATTTTACAAACAGAGGATCTTTAAAGTCTAGTGTCTTGGAAATCAGGAAAACAATACATGAAAAAATTAAACATTATTTCAATACACTTTTAATTATTAATAAAAGGTTCACCCTAAGTACATTTACTACATCTCATAACTTGGATACATACATCAAATAAAAGGGTGAGCAGAAGGCCCAGTAAGGAAAGCAAGGGAATCAATTTACTTGTGATATCATTAAGAACTTGATAAGGGAATGAGCAATGGAAGAAGAGGAATATAATAATGAAAATAAATTCAATAATAACTTGAATATGTGGCTACAACATTTAATTTAGGAATTCATGAACATATCACCAAGGTTCATCACCAAGGTGTCATAAAAATTACCAAGGTTATTCACCAAGGTATCGTGAAATTTTTCATCTCTAGAGATTAAATTATTTACCCAATGCATTGGAGTGCTATCAGGGAGAACCATTAATATGTCTTTATTTTCATATTATCCATGTTTATCATAATTATACATTTCATAAATAACCCAAATAGAATAAAATAAATGGGTTTCATGTCAAAATCAGGACGTTTTAAAACGTAATTAAAAACATGATCGTCATGTAATTTATTACCCATGGAAAAGGAATGATGGTTTCATGTATGTCCACTCCAGAATAAAATATATCATATTTTTTTCTTTATTAATAAAAATAGAACTAAAATGGGTTTTTGTATTCACATAAATAAAATAAGATAATTTCTTGAGAAAAAGAGAGAGAGGTTTTGAGACAAAAATTCTACAGCATAACGGCTATATAACATGGTTTTAGAAAACATTGAAAAGAGAGGGGACAAGAGTAACTCACTCATAAATTACTCATAATACAATATGGGTACATAATAAAAGAAAAATAAAATCAGGATATGGATATTTTAATGAGATTCCACATGAAAATGAAACTCTAAAGAAAAGATAAGATGTGATTTCTTTTACGAAAAAATCGGTACCCTAACAGTGTCTATTAAAATTTAGAAAAATAAGTTAATGAGAGTGGAAAGGGTATCTCATAATTTGGAAATAAAATTTATAGATATAAGGAAATATAATAACATACCCCCAACATAATAATATGGAAACTAGAAGACATAACATAAAGGAATTCGTGACTTAAAAGAGGAGGGTGAAAGATTCCCTTACCTTGAAGAGTAACTTTGAAAGCTAGAAGGTTGGGACCTTGGGGGCCTGAGGGCACCTTGGGAGGACTCATTGGGAGATAAAAATACTAGATCTTCGTTAAGAATTATTTTAGAAATGAACGTAATGAAGGAAATGCTTGGTATTTATAGCAAAAGTGAGGAAATATTTTATTAATCTCCAAGGGACACCTCATCGTTGGTATTTGCAAAAACATGGGTTCGCCTAGGGTATTTTCCCATGGTATTGTCCACTTAGGACACTTCATAACATATATTACTGTAAAAAAGTTTAAAAAAAATATTAAATCATGATTATATCACTAATGATGTCATTAATCACACCCACTACTGAAATTTACACTTTACCAACGGTTCAAAACCATTGGTAAAGGCCTGGAAACCATTGGTATATAGTATACCAACGGTTACCTCAACCATGGACAAGTAAGCCGTGACAATAGGCCTATACCAGCGGTTCTGTGAAAACTATTGGTATAGATGTTAAAATAGATGGTATACCAACGGTTTTCTACAAATTGTTGGCATATGTGTGTTAAATATAACATATACCAACGATTTGTGAAACCGTTGGTATATGTGTGTTACACATACACCAACGGTTGTAAACTATTAGTATGAAGGGGATATGGAAAGACATAAGGCTATACCAATAGTTTTTTTATAACTGTTGGTATAAACCTATAACAATGGTTATAACAAAACCATTGGTATAGTTATATTATATAATCTATACCAATGGTTTTGAAAACCGTTGGTATAAATTTGCTCAACTCTATAGAAGTAGGCCCCTCTCCCCTCTCTAGACCTATAACAACACAGCTCCACACCAACACAGAAACACACCTCCCCCTCTTCAGACCTACAACAACACCAATACAAAATCCCCATCCAAAGTATTCAAAATTTATAATTCATTCCAGAATTTAGAAATTTAGAAATTTAGAAATTCAAATGCAATAACACCCATAAGAGAAAAATCCTACATGTTATAGGAAATGCAATAACACCCATAAGATTATTCCAAATTTAGAATTCATTCCTCACTAAAATTACAACACCAACACACATAAAAGTATTAAAAATTTAGAATTCATTCCTCACTCAAACCACAACACCAATACACACAAGAGAAAAATATACATCTTTTAGGAAGCACATGGGATGTTTAGTCATGGTCTTAGGTTGAGTATCTTAAAACCAACAGAAAAACTTGGGAAGAGTGGACAAGGATCATGATACCCATAATATAGAAAATGGTAGTGGTCATGTGCTTAGACCTAGGATGAGTTATATGAAGCATATGAGATGTTTATATTCCTCTAATGACTATGTATCCATGTATAAATGGTTTCTAATGTGTTAGTGGGAAACATTGTCCAATCTCGACATATTAGATGGGTTACCAGAATAGCCTACGTGTTTTTCATTGAATTTTCAATTAGAATAAGGGGGTATGTGCCTAATTGTAATTTTCTCTCCAGGGTGTGATGTGAGATGAATCCCCATCTTGGGTAGTGGGTATGAATATTCAATTAAGTATTTGGTATTGGGTTCTCAAAGGGACTTTGGTTTGGTCCTAGAACCCACTGTTTGAGGATGGGATTGAGGTGATCCATGGGGCTATGGTGTCACCATATGTATTCCTCTCTATTGAGGTATTTTTATGAGACTTTGAAACATATTTTTCAAGAATCTATGTTTAGCCTTGTTGACCAATTTGTTATATGGTATGCTTGAGTGTTCATAGGTTTCATATGAAATCACTATATGATATTTATTTGTTGTATGTTATTGTATAGAATGAACGACCCGTGATTGATAATTAGAACATGAGTGTTGGTGCATGTTCATGATGGGATGTCGAGACTCATTCCTAATATAATTCATGTTTTCTTATATACACTATGACCCATTGTGTTTCAATATATGCCTTGTGAATATTTTCTTCTAATAAGGTATGACCTATAGACCATATTTTATTTTTTATCCCTTAATTTAAAGAATCTATGTGTAGCCTTGTGAATATTTCTCGTATACGAGTTGTTGTTTTCACTTAAAATGTGGTCCATTTCAAAAAAAAAGTGAGACACTTTGAGTGATACCAGTCACACCGTGCCTCGAATTGAGGTGGGGTTGACTCGTACTCGTCACAAATGATCCATGGATCATTGTGCTAAAGTATCAACACCTTTGATTGACGTGTCTCTGGGCTGACCATTTCACAATTAACCAACTCTTTGTTGTCGTCTGATTTCATGATATTCTGAGGTCATTCGGCCAGTTTTGACCACCCCACACACGCTTTTCAAGCGCGTCAAACACCTAAAAACACATATTCTACCATGTTTTGCAAACCGTGAATCCGAATAACATGTCTTATTTTTGTACACCTCACGAATAATAATTAGGGTGTTTTCGTGTGATTTCAAGTCATTCTGATATCATTCGGTATGTATTTGACCGTAAAACGCATGTTTTGGTCATTTATGACACACAGAGTTTGTTTTCAGCCACCGCGGTCACATGACATTTTTGATTGATGTGCTCTATGCCGGAACATTTTAAAATTCACCAACCATTTGTTGTTTTCCAATTTCAATGCATTCTGAGGTCGTTCGGCCAGTTTTGACCACCCCACGCACGTTTTTCAAGCGCCTCAAAACACCTAAAAAACACATATTCAGTCGTGTTATGAAAACCACACATCCAAATGATGTGTTGTATCCTCATACACCTCACGAATAATAATTAGGATGTTATCCTGTGATTTCAATTCATTCAGATGTCGTTCGGTATGTATTTGACCATTAAACACATGTTTTGGCCATTTATGACATGTGGAGTGCGTTTTCAGCCACCGCGGTCACACGACACCTCCGATTGATGTGTCGTATAGCCAACCATTTTAAAATTCACTCACCCTTTATTTTCATCTGATTTCATGACATTCTGAGGTCATTCGGCCGATTTTGACCACCCCACGCACGTTTTTCAAGAACGCTAAACACCTAAAAACACATATTCAGTTGTTCCGTGCAAACCACACGTCTGAATGATGTTCCATCTCTTCTTACACCTCACAAATAATAATTAGGGTTATTTTGTGTGATCTCAAGTCATTCCAATGTTGTTGGGTATGTACTTGACCATAAAATACATGTTTTGGCCATTTACGACACGCCGAGTGCGTTTTCGGCCACCGTGGTCACACGATATCTCCGATTGACGTGTCGTCTAGCCGACCATTTCACAATTCACTCACCCTTTGTTTTTTTCTGATTTCATGGCATTATGAGCTCATTCGGCCAGTTTTGACACCCCACGCACGCTTTTCAAGTGCGCCAAACACCTAAAAAACACATATTCAGTCGTTTCGTACAAACCGCATGTCCGAATGATGTGTAGTCTCCTCGTACACCTCACAAATAAAAATTAGGGTGTTTTTGTGTGATTTCAAGTTATTATGATGTCGTTCGGTATGCGTTTAACCGTTAAATGCATGTTTTGGCCATTTACGACACGCGCAGTGCGTTTTTGGCCATCGCGGTCACATGACACCTCTGATTGACGTGATGTCTAGCCGACCATTTCACAATTCACCCACCCTTTATTTTCATCTGATTTCATGGCATTATGAGGTCATTTGGCTGGTTTTGACCACCCCACGCACGGTTTTCAAGTGCACCAAACACCTAAAAAACACATATTCAATCGTGTCATGCAAACCGCGCGTCTGAATGATGTTTCATCTTCTCATACAACTCATGAATAAAAATTAGGGTGTTTTTGTGTGATTTTATGTCATTATGATGTCGTTCGGTATGCATTTGACCCTTAAACACATGTTTTGGCCATTTACGACACGTGGAGTGCTTTTTTGGCCACCGCAGTCACACGACACCTTTGATTGATATTCCGTCTGGCCGACCATTTCACAGTTCACCCACCCTTTGTTTTTTTTCCGATTTCATGCCATTTCGAGGTCGTTTGGTTGGTTTTAACCACCCCATGCATGCTTTTCAAGCGCCCCAAACACCTAAAAAACACATATTCAGTCGTGACATGCAAACCACGCATCTGAGTGACACGTCTTCTTTTCATAAACCTCACAAATAATAATTAGGCTATTTTAGTGTGATTTCAAGTCATTTCGATGTCATTGGGTATGTCTTTGAGAGTAAAACACATGTTTTGTCCATTTACAACATGCAGATGCATTTTCGGCCACCATGGTCACATGATACCTTTGATTAATGTGCCGTATGGCCGACCATTTCAAAATTCACCCACCCTTTGTTTTCGTCTGATTTCATGGCATTCTGAGGTCATTCGGCTGGTTTTAACCACCCCACGCACGCTTTTCAAGTGCACCAAACACCTAAAAACACATATTCAGCCATGTTGTGCAAACCGTGCATCTGAGTGACATATTGTCTCCTCATACACCTCAAGAATAATAATTAAGGTGTTTTTGTGTGATTTTAAGTCATTTTGATGTTGTTTGGTATGTATTTGACCGTTAAACGCATGTTTTGGCCATTTACGACACGCAGAGTGCATTTTCGGCCACTGCGGTCACATGACACCTCCAATTGATGTTTATTATGGCTGACCATTTCACAATTCACTAACCCTTTATTATTGTCTTATTTCATGGAATTCTGAGGTCGTTCGGTCAGTTTTGACGACCCCACGCACGCTTTTCAAGTGCACCAAACACCTAAAAAACACATATTCAGTCGTGTCGTGCAAACAACACGTCCGAATGACATTTCATCTCCTCTTACACCTCACTAATAATAATTAGGTTGATTTAGTTTGATTTAAAGTCATTTAGATGTCGTTCAGCATGCATTTGACCATTAAATGCATGTTTTGGCCATTTACGACACGCGAAGTGTGTTTTCGGCCACCACGGTCACACAGCACCTCTGATTGACGTGATGTCTAGTCGACCATTTTACAATTCACCCACCCATTTTTTTCATCTGATTTCATGGAATTATGAGGTTGTTCGGCCGGTTTTGACCACCCCACGCATGCTTTTCAAGCGCGCCAAACACCTAAAAACACATATTCAGTTGTGACGTGCAAACCGCATGTCCAAATGATATGTCGCCACCTCATACACCTCACGAATAATAATTAGGGTGTTTTCGTATGATTTCAAGTTTTTTTGATGTTTTTGGGTATGTATTTGACTGTAAAACACATGTTTTGGCCATTTATGACACACAGAGTGCGTTTTAGGCCACCGTGGTCACACGACAGCTCCGATTGACATGTCGTCTGACCAAACATTTCACAACTCACCCACCCTTTGTTTTCGTCTTATTTCATGTCATTTTGAGTTCGTTCGGCTGGTTTTGACCACCCCACGTACGTTTTTCAAGCGCGCCAAGCACCTAAAAAACACATATTCTATCGTGCAGTGCAAACCGTGCATCCAAATGACATTTTGTCTCCTCATACACCTCACAAATAAAAATTAGGGTGTTTTTGTGTGATTTCAAGCCATTCCGATGTCGTTCGGTATGCATTTGACTGTTAAACGCATGTTTTGGCCATTTACGACACGCAAAGTGCATTTTTGTCCATCGCGGTCACACGACACCTCTAATTGATGTGACATCTATCTGACCATTTTACAATTTACCCACCCTTTATTTTCGTCTGATTTCATGGAATTCTGAGGTTGTTCGGCTGGTTTTGACCACCCTACGCATGCTTTTCAAGCACGCCAAACACCTAAAAACACATATTCAGTCGTGTTGCGCAAACCGCGCGTTCGAATGATGTGTCATCTTCTCGAACACATCACGAATAAAAATTAGGGTGTTTTTGTGTGATTTCAAGTCATTATGATATCGTTCGGTATGCATTTGACCGTTAAACGCATGTTTTGTGCATTATGTGCATCCCCTAGTGCATGGTTAGGGAAATCATGCACATTTCTTCTAATATATAGCTCTATATGGTTGGTAGATACCTTGTGGGATGGACTTAAATTTTTTACTAACCGTGAAGCATAGTTTTTTTCTACGCCGACCGGGGTTATGAGCTCTAAACAAGCCCCAGAAGCCCCATAAACCATTATAACATCATTAGGATTCCATATTTGGTCTAAAATAAAGAGTTATACTAAACTCAAAAATATCCATAACAGAGTGAAAAACCAGGTTCAAAAATAAAGAGTTATACAGAATTCAAAAATGTAATGGATCAATCTTCCCCTGATCACCATCACCATCACCACTGCCATCATCAACCTCATCCTTGCCACCATCTCTGTCCTCTTCGTCATCCTCATCATCGTCCCCATGCTCATCCTCAACCCCATCCTCGCCCTCGGCCCCATCCTTGCCCTCGTCCTCATTCTCATCCTCGCCCTCATCCTCTTCAGCATCCTCGTCATCACTAGGAACGTCATCATATCAACCGCCACTAGAACTTCCACCTGGTGCATTGTATAATGCACCCATCGATGACATATAATTCTGACAAGCAACGCTAGCCTCTGGTGAAAGTGATGAAGATAAAGATTTGATCAGTTTCACAAATTCTTTCTCCCTCATTTGAACCTGTTCTTCCAACACTGTGACCCTTTTATCAGACTGTCATGCATGCTCCTTGACCTTTTCCAACTAGGTGGTACTAGAATGGATACCTAGAGAGGATCAATTCATCGTCAGAACTATATTCTTACCAGGTCGGCAGCGTACTTGACCAGAGTGCTCATCTCCCAAAACCTAATATAAATGATCGTGTGGCCCTAAATTGTCAGGATCTTGGGAATCAAGGGCCTCTAAAGAAGCCTGTTAAAAATATTAATAGATTATTAAATTTCAAAATAGATATTAAACTTTGAAATAAACAAATTAAAACTGACAATCTTTTCTTGTGTCGGTTTATTAACCGCAGTTCCATATTTTTTCCTTCTACTCGAGCAAAACAATTTTTCTCGAGGGAGACATCCTTCAATATTCAATTTGTGATTATTTAATGAAATTGAAACAATATAAAGTCCAAGTATAATAATATATTCAATATTCAATAAATCACATAATTTAAGTAGGAAATAATAAAAAGGGCAAGTCCTAAAGAAAAATTATAAACAACTATATTGTACCAGCTTCCTCTCATGATCTGGCATAGTAGTGCACCCCAAAGTGTGGAGGTATTGATTTGAATCAATGATTTTTTTGTTTTTTAGAAGATTCCTAAATAATGTTTAATAATAAATAAGACAATATTAATGAAAAATATGAAAACCATCATTTAAATACCTCAAATGGTATTAATACCTTAAATTTGGCAGCTTCCCAATGGGTAATCATTTGGCGATATTTCTTTATCAAGAATTCATCCATGATAGGTACTATCTCCAACTCCATTCCCACTCTATCACACCAGAAAACATGCACCTCATGCTTATAAGCTCTCCAAAGCTCTCCTAGCTCCTTTAAATGCGTTGGTCATGCACCTTCACCATCTGGGAAGTTAAACTGAAACTGACACCCAATAGATTAATTCATATAAATACAAAAAAAATACTACATTAAATCCAATATATTTTTTACCCATATTTGTGCCCACACATTATCCTTGACTTTGTGTGGAATATGTCTCCAAGATATAGGGATGACCATAATGATGTCGGAGTATTTGGCTAGCGTCGCCAAAATACCCCGACATTCCTGCCCAGATTTATCAATCATTTGTCCAGAATCATTGTATTCAACCACCAAATGTGTCTGGTGGTTCCATACCGCACACAAGAGAGTACGCCCCCTCCCCCGCCTCCTATCAATAGATGAATTTGTTATTAAAGAAAAAATATCAGTACAAGTTATAATAAAAATAAATTTTGGTATATAAATTTGTTAGAGTTATATAAATATACCTGTGGTAGTCGGATCAATGGGCTTCACTGGATGTTCATAAGCTGAAGGAATATCCTATACAGATGGCGTGTCCCTCAGTGTATGCTCCCCAGCCACATACTGTGTCAGATCAGGAGTCGAAGAAGGTAGAATATAATAGCTCGGAGATAATGAACCAGAAGCAAAATATTATGGAACAGACGTCTATCCAAATGGTAGTGTAAACATCGGAGGCCTAAATATCTCATGTGTCCCTAAAGACACACCAGGATCAAAATGGGGCATAGAAGATACGTCTGTGGTAGGGGAAAATTTTAATCGGGTACGACCAGTGGATTGTCTAACTCTCAAACCACGAGCCCTCGTACCACTAGCCTCAATACCAGGACCACCAAATGATCGTCTAACTCTGACACCACCCCCCCTCCTACCACCAGCCTCTGTATTGGGAGCAATATCAGGCTCCTCATAGGATATCTCTCATCTAGGGGGTGGATCCTATAAAAAAGTTTAACACAAAAGTAAACACATTATATTATAAGTTATTGAAATATATATATTTGAAATAAAATACTCACAATAGGGATGTGTGGAGGAACACCCATCTGTGTCATGCGACGATTATTTTCTGTCATCTTTTTCCACTGCATCTTTTCAATGGGTGTCATTTCCTGAAATGAAAACAAATATGGAAGTAATTAGAAATAGAAAACTAATGTGTAACCCAAAAAACAAAATATAGAAAAACCATTTTGATAAAAAAAACATAAAGAAACAGAAGATTTATGGTGGTTTGAAAGTAAGTACTAGGATACACACTCAGAATGATATGAGTGAAACATGTAGGTGAGAACACAATTGTATGATTCTATATATTTCCCACAACTTCAGGTTCACAATCAACTCTAAAAATTGAGATATTGGAGTCATCATAAGTAATAAACTTATTGCTTCCAATTGCAGTAGGGATATTGTCAACTTCAACATCACCATCATCAAAAACGTGTTTGGGATTTACTTCAATAATTACACCGAATTTAGTATGGTGGTGATCTATGACATAAAAAGCTTGTTTCACCATTGATTCCAATACATATGGTTCAACAGTGGCAAGAGTGCGAGTCATGTCAATAACTCGAAATCCACAATCATCAATAATGGTGCCTTGCCTCATCCTTGAATCAAGCCAATGACATTTCATCATCATGACTCGACCATGCGAGTAATAATCCAAAATTATTATTTTCTCCAAGACTCCATAATAAGCTACACATTCAGAATGAGGTATATTATCTGATGAACTGGCAAAATAGTTTGTTGTGGCAGTTATCATAACACCATCATACCGTGTTCTCATGTTTCTTTCTCATTAAGTGATAATAAATTTGTATTCATTGATCACAAGTCATTTACAAGCATGAACCATGGTATTAGGACCAAAATCCAAAGCTCTTATTTCCTCAAAAATAGAGTCTGCAGGCAAACTCGATGCCTGAAATATAAAAAAATAGTAAACTTAATTACATATTATTTTTATTTAGTTATTACAGAAATATTTTTACCATAAATTTCAACCAAGCAGAAAAACCTTTTCTATGAAAAGTCTCTTTCCTTCTCAAAGATAAAGAACTATGCTGTTTATATATCAATTCTTTATGTTCCCTATAGATAAAAATAATAGTACTTTAACAAATATTTAAAATTAAAAGAGATAAGATAAGAGATACATGTACAATTTACTTACTTGATATAGTCATCAAACAAATCACAATTGAACAACACTATGCGATGTGCCATCTCTCGCTCTTCAAGGCTTAATGTCGTCAATGTATATGATCCCAGAATTCCTCCTGTCTGAGAAAGTGATGGAAAACTGGGTTCAATTTTCTCATACTGTTCTTCTTCATTTCTCATTGGTTTGTTTATTCTCGTACTAAGATTAGAAAAATACATTGATCAGAAATCCATACATTCTTGAGCCAAGTAACCGTTCACAATAGAACCTTCAAGATAATTCCTATTTTGAACATATGATTTCAATGTGTACATGTTTCTTTTAGTTGGATACATCCAACAAAAAGCAATGGGTCCTCCAAGAAGTATTTCGGTTAGAATATGGACAGTCAGATGCGACATGCATGTAAAAAATCATGGAGGGAATTTTTTCTCTAACTCACACAAAATTAATGGTGTCTCTGCCAATAGTTTTTGTAAGAAGGATTTGGACAACTTCTTAGCACAAAGATCTCTAACAAATATCACAACTGAATAAATTATACTCTTACATTATTGGACAAGAGATAACAGATTGCTATTGGAATCAACTCATACAAAAGAACGTGATAATCATGAGTCTTCAAAGATTTCATCTTCAAATATTTTCTGTTGACCCGTTTTGATATATTTCTTGAATAGCCATCGAGAACTTTAATAGTGTCTAGAACTTCCATAAATTGATTTTTTTCAGCAGGTGTCATCACATAAGAAGCACATAGAACTTGCCATTTATTTTCACTGATACGGATAGGATGCAATTCTGGTCTGATCCCCCAATCTACCAAGTCACGCCGAGATCGTAAATCATATTTTGTCTTCCCCTTGACATTTAGAAGAATCAAAATCAACATTTCACATATATTCTTTTCAATGTACATTAAGTCTAAGAAATGACGTAACAATTTGGTTGACCAATATGACAACTCAAAGAATATACTCTTATTCATCCAATTGTAATAGGTATCATTGGAAACATTTTTCCTCTTTCTATATTTCATTACACACTTCCCAAATTAATAACTGAAATCTTTCAATTCATTAAGAACATCAGTTCTAGACATACGCTGAGGTGGATCGTCAGTCTCCATGGTATTTTCAGATCTTCAACGATTGTTTCTATATGGATGGTTCATTGGTAAGAATCGCCAATGTCCCATAAAACTAAAACTACGAACAAATTTCAGTCTTCTCGATCGAGTATTCTTCATACAAATCAAACATGATAATTTTCCTTTTGGACTCCATCCAGACATCATTGCATAAGCAGGAAAATCATTGATTGTCCATATAAGCACAACATGCATCTGAAATATGTCTTTCAAACATGCATCGTATGTGGGCACACCCACATCCCAAAGAAGTTTCAACTCTTTTATTAAAGGTTGCATGTATAAATCTACATCATTGTCGGGATCAGAAAGGCCGGATATCAGTATACTCAAGAAAGTGTAATGCTTTTTCATACACAACCATGGGGGAAGGTTATAAATGTGTATGAAAACCAGCCATGTGTTGTGCGAAGTCACGACAGGAAAACAGGCGTTTTGTGGTGGTTTTTTCACAGCAGTTTTAAAAACCTCCGCCAAATAGCATTCGGGCTGGTATTTCGCGGCAGTTTTTAAAACCACCGTGAAAAAATAGCCGCGAAATGTGTAAAAAAATATTTTTTTTATTTTTTTTATTTTTTCAAGGATTAGCGGCGGTTTGGGTAAAACCACCGCAAAATGAAAAGAAAAAAACAAAAAAAAAACATGAGAAACCCTGAAATCACTAAAACAATCATAAGTTTTGATTCAGGCATTCGTTAGAGTGCCACGACTAGTCAAATCGAATCTCATGAAGATATCTAGAGGCAAGTGTAATCAAAACCATGAGACGGTCTAAGATGCGGAAGATATGAGAGTTATAAGAAAGTTGAAAAATTTTTCCAACTTCAAACGACCATAACATTCACTCTGGGTGTCCGTTTGGGCTCTACCACATATCAAATCGAAGCCAGAAAAAAGAGATACGCGCCAATTCTAGACAAGCAAGCTTTTGTCGTGATTTTTGACCCCAAAAAACCCCTCCTAAGGCCTCTGAAACAATGTTTCTTTCACTAGTGTCCCGTCAAACTTGTCTTCAAACGGACCTCTAACTTTCGATACACGTGTCAATTTGGACTCCTCCACCTTCCATATCATAGTTCGTTCCATGATCTTCAGTTTTACTGGTTGTGGTGCCCACATGAACTCTTGGATCATAAGTTATGGCTCTTTTAGTGGGTATCAAGTTTGTTATGTTTTTCTATGCCTCGTTTCTAGCACCCGTTCCCCGTCAGTTTTTTTTAAATGGTCGTAATTTCCGATCTGCCGGTTCATTCGGTCTCTTTCACCTATCAGCTCAAAAATCATTTTAGGATCTTTGATTTGACTGGTCGTGGATCTGGAACAGACTCTCAAATCATAAGTTATCTTCGTTAATGTGAGTCCAATGTTTTTATCACTTTATGACTATTTTGACGGGTTTTAACGGTTGCTCCATTTATTACTGTTTATTTGGGTTTCCATGACTTGTTATCTTTATCAATGGTTCTTTGTGGGTTATTATGATGATTATGTTGAATTCTTAAGGGGTTTTCCAGAGTTTTCATGAGTTTTTATGTGTTCTCATGCTTTCTAATGCTTCTTTCTTCATTCTTCTCCATTTGTTTTCATGCGTTTTCATAAATTTTCATCCCTTATCACGCCTCTTCATACTTTTTCATGTGTTTCATTTATTATTTATTATTAATTATTTATTATTTATTATTTATAATATAATATAATATAATTTATTATTTATTATTTGTTACTGGTTATTTATTATTTATTATTTATTATTTATATTTATTTATTATTTACTTTTATTTTTTATTTTTTATTTTTTATTTATTATTTATTATTTATTATTTATTATTATTAATAAGAATATTTGTTACTCATTATTTTTTATTTATTATATATTCTTTATTATATATTATTTATTATATATTATTTATTATATATTATTTATTATTATTATTATTAATTTTTTATTTATTATATATTATATATTATATATTATATATTATATATTATATATTATATATTATTATTTATTTATTATTATTTATCGTTAATTATTTATTTTTTATTTTTTATTTTTTATTTTTTATTATTTATTGTTTATTGTTTATTATTTATTATTTATTATTTATTATTTATTATTTATTATTTATTGTGCGTTATTATTATTTATTATTTCTTAGTTATTAGTTATTGTTTACTGTTTATTATTTATTTTTATTATTTATTATTTATTATTTATTATTTATGTATAATTGTCTATTGTTAATTGTTGTTTATTATTTAGTATTTAGTATTATTTATTATTTGTTATGTATTATTAATTATTGTTTGTTATTTATTATTTATTATTATTTATTATTATTTATTATTTATTATTTATTATTTATTATTTATTATTTATTATTTATTATTTATTATTTATTATTTATTATTTATTATTTATTATTTATTATTTATTATTTATTATTTATTATTTGTTATTTATTATTTATTATTTATTATTTATTATTTATTATTTATTATTTATTATTTATTATTTATTATTTATTATTTAGTATTTATTATTTATTATTTATTATTTATTATTTATTATTTATTATTTATTATTTATTATTTATTATTTATTATTTATTATTTATTATTTATTATTTATTATTTATTATTTATTATTTATTATTTATTATTTATTATTTATTATTTTTTATTTATTATTTATTATTTTTTATTTTTTATTTTTTATTTTTTATTATTTATTATTTATTATTTATTATTTATTATTTATTATTTATTATTTATTATTTATTATTTATTATTTATTATTTATTATTTTTTTATTATTATTTTTTATATTTTATTTTTTTATTTTTTATTATTTTTTATTTTTTATGTTTTATTTATTATTTCTTATTTCTTATTTCTTATTTCTTATTTCTTATTTCTTATTTCTTATTTTTTATTTCTTATTCTTTATTCTTTATTATTATTTATTATTATATATTATTATTTATTATTATTTATTATTATTTATTGTTTCTTATTTATTATTATTTGTTATTTATTATGTATTATGTATTATTTATTAATTATTATTTATTATTTATTATTTATTATTTATTATTTATTATTTTAATTTCGTAATTTTATTATTTTATTATATTATTTTCATAATTTTATAATTTATGTAAATATTATTAGAATTTATTTGTTATTTATTATAATAAACAAGAAATAATAATAAATAACTCAATAAATAACAAATAAATCAATAATTATTAATTATTAATTTTTGGTTATTAATTATTGATTATTGCTTATTGTTTAATTATTATTGAGTTTATATCTATTAGTTATGTATTATTTGTTTTTTCAGTTAATATATATAAGTATATTAAATTCTGTTTATTAACCACATGACGAGCTTGCTGGAGTGGTAAAGTCTTTGGAAAATATGCACGAGGTTAGGGGTTCAAATCTCACCAAACGCAGTATTTCTTTATATTGCATGGGCATGTGCATGGGCATGGGCATGTGCATGGGCATGTGCATGCATGCATGTACGAATTAAATAAAGTAATACAAAATAAATAAAATAAATAAATAAAATACGAAATAAATAAAATAAAATAAATACGAAAGACCCAGTCTCACATTACGCACGTCGGCTGCAAATTCAGGATATCGAGCATCAAATCTCTGCCATGAAAATCCATCTACAGGTTGAACCAACTCTTCATTATTCTTTTTTCTCTCAGAGTCATGCCATCGCATTTTTACTGATATTTCATCAGAAATAAAAAGGTTCTGTAATCTGAGGATCAATGGAAAGTGCCACATTACTTTTTGTGGCACACGAGATGGTGTTCCATCATCTTTTGGCTTCCATCGGGAGGTTCCACATTTGATACAATCATTTCTTTTAGGATTTTCCTCCCAAAATGAGCTGCAATCATTCGGGCAAGCATTAATTTTTTTTTTTAGAATCCAAGTTCATCAACTAACTTCCATGCCATATAGTGGTTTAAGAGAATATCTACATCATCTGGAAGTAAGTACTTCAAGAAGGTAAGAATGTAATCGATTGTAGTATTTGAAATCACATACATAGTTTTCCCGTGAAACAATCGGATTAAAAATTCTAACTTTTTCATTTTACCACATTGTCGATATACTCGAGTCATCGCAGCATCATTCAATTTTTTCACCCTATCAACATCATCATTTTCATTGGACGCATCATGTGTGCTTGTATCGAAATCTTGTTGGCTGGACATCCTTTCCTTCTGATGATGCCGAATAAATGGAAACCGGTCATATATCAAACTCTCCAATTTAGTCATATCATTTGGATCATCAACATTTTGAGATTCCATTTTCTCTCCATTGTGATATCACACATAATAGTTTTTTTTTTGAAACCATATTTGGTTATATGATAGCTAACTGCTTCACGACTCAACCAAGGTCTTCCAACACAATTAGAACATGGGCAGTGTATGCGACCACTATCTGAATCCTTGTCAAATGCAAAATCCAAAAAGTTTTTCAAATTATTTTTAAAATAAGTTGAAATCTGATTAGTTTCGTACATCCAACTTCTATCCATTCTGTAAAAAAAATGCAATAAGTCATTTCAAATCAATTCAATAATATTGAAGTTCAATCAAAAAAATAATTAGGTAAATGACAATTGTTTACTTTATATTAAAGAAAAACTGAAACATTACTCTATATGAGAATCATATTAAGAAACACAAAAAAATACAGTGTATATAAGAAAATAATATATAAAATTTATAATGCCTATATTCAAGGATTGACCAGTAAGATATTGGAAGTGGATCAAGGAATACATAATCCTTAAGGGTCTTGTTGGGATTACATGAGTTTTATACTTTAACTTCTTCAAGGAGATCAGGATGAGTAGTAGGATGACGATCACATCAAAATTATTTATGGCCTCATCAAGTTTCACCTTAACCATGGATTAAAGGATCCTAGGTTTGGGGCCATAGATCATAGGTTGGTAGGGTGTATTCATTGAATCATGTACCAATTGATTTTGGAGAGGGACCTTCAATAGTTATAGGTGTGGATTTGATTAGAAACACCTATAAAAATGATATCTAGGAATTGTGACATCCCAAAACAGGATTCCACTCATTAGTGACCCAAACCCAGATAGCCACTCATTGGAGAGGGACCTTCAAGTTCTATTGTGTTTTATCTCACATACGAATAATGATTTTTGGGAGTGAAATAGAGTGTATCATGAGTTTGTGTTTACAAAAGGAAGAGATCAAAACAACTTCATTTGTGTGAAGAATAATAATCCCATGGTCTTCTTGATATTTGAACCACACAGTCATGATTTTTGAGATGAACTTGTATCCATGAAATCATATGAGAAACATGATTCAATACATGTGTTTTTCTGATTTTCCCAGGCATTTTTTAGGAACCTCAAATCGGTGAAAATGTGCATTGTGTTTTAAAAAAGGTGATTGAATAACACATGTATGATGTTGAATGCAGAATTATTAATAGTTATATTAGGATAACTAATATTCATTAATATTGCGAATTTGACATTCTGTGAATTAGTTTCATGAAGAAGGAAGAAGTACTACATGGGAGAAGGATATTTCCCAGCAAGAGTTCCCTTTGTAGATATTTTATTCATAAAGAACATTGGATTGTACGGTTAATTATTTCTTATTTCTTCTGTGAAGAATAATTAGGGACCGCATACTATTTTTCAAAGTTGAATAGGATACTTCATATGTTCTATTGTGCAAAGGATAAGTGAACAGTGTGTCATTTTATATATATAAAGATTTTGATAGAAACATGGTACATACTTGTTAGGTAACACACATAGTGTATAAAAATGAATATGAATAAGATCTTAATGTTTGGCATGATCTTAATTAAAGGAGTTATTTTCATGAAATACTATGAATAAATATTACAAAAAATTTATTATGAGTTCATATACATGAAGCGGTAATATTTGGAGCATTGAGATTAAAAAAAGAATTATGCATCTTTAAAATTAGAACACAAGAAAGAGACCATGCCCTTATAAATGTATATGTGTAATGAAAACATTAATTGGACAATGTGTACATTGATGTAGTGATTTGAGTACACAATTTGTGAAGGGAGTAGTGAATCATAAAATTTTCCAAAATCCCTAAAAATAGGGGAAAAATGTGATCTTTCTAAATAGTGAACTAAATGGAGAAATTACGAGAATATAAGTACATCCTTAGCTAATATGATAATAGGTTGAAGGAGTCTAATGTGAATGGGGGAGTTGCATCTGATCGGATGGAAGAGGTTCACCTGGGCGGGTGCTTCTGGGAGGGGAATCTATTTCTGAAAATAGGGCATTGGGAGTTGGTGGAATGGTTCTAATTAAATGAATTTTTTTTGGGGGGGTGGATTTACCAATGGTTATTAAAAATTGTTGGGAAAAGCATGGATTTCGCAATGGTTACTAAAAACCGTTGGGAAAAGTATGGATTTCCCAACGGTTTCTTCAAACTGTTGGGAAATCCTTCCCTAACCACACCTTTACTAATGGTTTATTAAAACCATTGGTAAATGACACCTATACCAACGGTTCTTTTGAACTGTTGGTATAAAAGCGTTGGTAAAGCTAGCCTTTCCAGTAGTGACCTGAACTCAAAATTGTATTTTTACTATTCACTAAAAAACAAAACATTTTATAAAAATATCATAAATTCACCCTAACTTAATATCAATTATTTGAATTCAAAAATGAACTCCATTTTTTGAAAATAATTTTCAAAATATTTTTAATTTAATTTTGAAATAAAATCATTATTTATTCAAAAAAACAACTCTAAAACTATAACTTGTTTTGTAACACCTTGAGAATGTAATCAAGGTCCCATAAAATTATCATATAACCATAAGACAAAAAAGTAACAATTTATGATTACATTTTTTGAAAATAAATTTTCTTTTTAAATTATTAAATTAATTATAAAATTATAAATAAAATATTTATGACATACAAAAAAATATCAAAACTTATTCTATGATCATTTTTTCACTTTTCAGATATCTAAATTATGTTTATACATTCATGGGTGAAGTTTCTATTATTTTTCCAATTTACTATTCATTACTATTTGTAAGGGTAATATTACTATCCAAACTTTACTATTCACTAAAAGTTAAGTTGATCTTATTAGACTCCAAATTTTTTACTGAACATAATTGTAGAAGACCATTTTTTTGAAAATCATTTTACATTATTAATTATTTAAAGTATATAAAAATATTTTAAAATACCTTTTTTCCAAAATTCACCAAAAATATGGAACTTCTATAAATTCATCCTATATTTATTATATCATTTGAAATCCACAAATTTAACATTATAGAAAAAATAATTTTATTTATACAAAAATATTCCACAATGTAACTAATGTCTCGTTACATAGCCCCTTATAACACCTACATAGGACCTAAGTGTAAGATATTATATGGTGATAGAATCTTGGGACAGCTCGGACAACATTACCTGAGTGGAGATTTCTATTAGCTTGAACTTCTTCCTTAGGCGATTTCGTTCAAACTTCACATGATAAAGCTCATCTTGGGCTTGGTCCAGAGAAAATCCTAGTGAGTCAACCTCCTTCAAAAGCTTGGACATATGGGCTTTGTATGGCCCGAGTCTACTAGATGAGTTCATTGACTCTTATTTCTGTATTAATTAACCATGATCACTTGTAATTATAAACAATAATCATAAATTTAAGAATTTAGCTTCCAAAGGTCATATTGACCAACAATTATATTGACCAATGGTCATATAACATTAAAAACCGAGTGGTATTATTTTAATTATACCCACTTCATTAATTAAATGATATAGTTTTGTTGAGTATAAAATAAAATAATACACAAATTTAAGAAACAAATATTATTCAAAATTTTGGGACGTTGCAAAAAAAATTATAGAAATATCTATTATCTTTATAAACAAATTCAAAGTCTATGTTAAAAAATTATACTCCTTTATCACTTCTAAAAGATTTTATTAAATGAATTTTTTATTTTGAATTTTTTTATATAAAGTAATGAAATTTTTTAGATCTTCACTTTTATGAGATAAGAAATGAGTCCAGATGTATCTACTAAAATAATCTACAATTACAAATACATATCTCTTACTACCTAAAATAGCAGTTTTCGTGGGTCTAAATAAATAAAGATGAAGTAGTTTTAATCATCTAACAATGTTAAAAATAATAAAAAATCTAAAATACTCTTTGTGTTCCTTACACATTAAAAAAGAATCACACTTAAAATAATTACTTGCTTTAAATTTTGGAAGCTCCATAACTTATCCATACTTTTCCAACTTGTATAGCTATCAAAGACGAACATGTCCCAACCTTCTATAAAACATAATGTGGTCTATTTATATACCATTTAACCACATTAAATATTTAGGGGTTAGTTCAAAAAAATCTATAGAGTAGATGTTTTATTTTCTATTATTAAAAAAATAAAACAGTGTTATATTTATAACCAAGACATTTATTATCTTCAAACATTACACTCATACTATCATTTCAATGTTGTGATATGATAATTAATTTTTTTTCAAACCTTCTATATAAAGTACTTTATAAATGATAATAGAATTTTATATATCTGATTCTCCAAATCCTTTGACCATTACTTTAGAGTTATCACCAAATGTGATAGTGACTCCATCATTAGAATTAAAATATAAAAAGTTGTAGATATCACGAGTCATGTTCCTAGAGCACCCATTGTCTATATACCATATATCTTCATAAATATTTAGTAAGGTTTCCTATAAAACATATTAATAAGATAATTGTTTTGGTACCCAAGCTATTTTGATCCCAACTGTATTAGTAATAAAACTCTTAAGAACTCATATAGATTTAGAATATTTATTATAGTGTAATCTAGAGGTTAGATTCTTAGAAAAAAAATTGGTTAAGCCTAGTGATTGTGTAAATCTTAAAGAACATTTGTTTCAATAATTCCCTTTGATGTTACATCTAAATCATGTAACATTTGAGACATTCCCTTTACTGCTATTAAAAAAAGTGTTCTATATATATTAGAAAATTTTCTATTATAACGAAAAATAGCTTTGTATTTATTTATTTATTTCCAAAGAAATCATTTTATCAAATTGTTATTTTACCTAAAAAACATAAAGGGTTTTTTTTAAAATATTTATTTCCATTTTAAGATTTTAATTATATTTTTGAATAACTTTCAGGTCATAAAAAATGTCATAGTTAAATATGAAGATATATTTTTCAGTTTTTTATTTTCATGTTTAAGCATCTTAAATTACTTTTAAATTTTCTCTAAAAAACCAAAAACTAACTTAAATAGATTTTCTTGGTCTTCATCGGTATTTGAGATGAAATAATTCAATATTTTGTTATCATATCTATGATCAATTAGTTTAGAATCTGCAAACTTTTTCTCTTATTTAACATTATTATTTTCTCTCTACAACTCTTTGTATATTTCATCCATTTTCAAAATATCACTTTGAAACTTTTCATTTTGTTTAGTTAATTCTTTAAGTTTAGTTTAAATATCATATTCATAACCAAAAATATAATTGTAATTATTTTTTACCTCATTAATTGTTGTTTCCATCTAGCATAGATTGGTTGATTCCTTATCACTCTTAGAACCATCATTACTGGTGTCTGAATCTTCTATATATCTCCATTCAGTATGGCATTCTCATTTTAACTCCTTGTATTTCTTCTATTTCGCTTCTTGTTTCAATACTGTACATTAAAACATTATATTTCTTTTACCTACACTCATAGCATATTGATTCTAAAACATTGTATTTACTCCTTTTAACTTTCTTACTTCACTTTATTTCATTATTATTATGATCTCTTATGTGATAATTCTTAAATCCTCTATTTCCTTTAATATACCTATATACTCCTTTTGTTAAATTTTCAATTTCATCTTTATCACTTTTCTATAACTCAAAATCATGTGAATTAGTAATAATATTTATATTATCTTGTCAATTAATTTTATTATTAAAAAACCACTTTAAGGAAAAGTGGGAACGATACATGGAAACTCCAAAACAAAGATAGCCATACTGATTTCAAAATTCATAATATCCCAAAATAACCAAAATCAACATTCCTCAAAACATCTCCAGACACTCTATTTCAAGTTTCAAAACCATAGGCTAGCATCAATTCCTCAATCCACAAATATGCATTTAAATTTATCGCGAACACTTCATCCACCATTGTGTTGCCACCGTCATCACATCGCTGCTTTCACCAACACATCCCCACCGATCCCTCCAAACTTCACTCTCATCACCATCATCTGACTTGAAGTCACACTTCACTAAACCCCAAGCCCTTTACAAAGAAACACTTATCACTGTAAAATTAGTTGATCTAATAGAAAAAATCATGTTTCCAAAGAACCACAATGCCAATTCATCGTCACCATTGAGGATTCCATCGTTGTCGCCACCATCACACGGACCTCATCGTCCTTAACGTTGTTGCAGAAATCACACCACCAAGATAGATGGTTCAAACAACATAGTCATCCTACCATCTTGACACCATCTTTGTTGTCATCCTTGACTCATCACTAGTATCAATGCCAATATTGATACCTCACTGATATCCACCACCAACAGCCAACAACTAAAAATGAAATGACAATCATCGAGACAAATCTGAGGAAGGGTGGAATAAAACTAGAAATGAAACCCAAAAGGGGACTAGAAAAATAGGAAACTAGGGATAAACCCTGAACAAAATTGGGTATGAAACCAAACGGGTAAGACCCAAATCTGCCATACTGATTGACCAAAACCTTAGAATATCCCTCGCCCCATATTCGACCTGGAGAGGAGAAATGGAATCTGAGGTCAGAGCTTGGTTGAGGCACCTGGGGAAGAAGCTGACCAAGAAAAAATAATTGAAACTGGAATCACCTTGAATCTCATCATTCACCGAACCACAGAACCCAAATCCTCTTGGTTACCACCATTCTAGATCCAACTAGGAGAGTCATATAGAAACATAAGGCCAGAGTAGGGTTAAGGCATCTAAGGGAACCCACAGCTGGAATGACATAAGGTATAAAACAAAGGTAAGAGCACTTAAGAGAAACCCTAAAAGAGGGTGAGGGGTGAAGACCAGGGGTGATAAAGGGGAAGAAATGGAGGAGGAGAAACCCTAGGTGAAGGAAACCCTAGATGATGGAGATGGAGGCGCAAGAGCACCTCCTCAGATATGAAAGCCATACATTTCCTTTTATCATGATCATTATCATTATTTATTTCTATCACATAATGAATAATTGATCCTATCAATTAATCAATTTAATATGTAGTGAAATCCTTATTCTCTTCAATTTCAACCATATTTGAGTGCTACCATTTGGGTAGATCTTGAAGTAATCATTAGATAAGAGATTCATTCACCATGGTCACACCGAGTTCAACCATGTTGTTTGCAATCTTAGTGAATCTATTTTACATATCCTTAATGATCTCTTGATCATTCATTCTAAATTTATAGAACTCATCACTTTGAATACCTAACTTAGTTCACTACAAATTTTCATTTCCTTGATGAGTGAATTTTAAATTCTTCTAGATGTTAGAAGTAGTTTTACATGAATAAATATGGTAATACATATTTTGTAATTTCCTAGACCTCCTTTATCCTTTCCTTTGTGAAAATATGGTGTTTGAGTGTTATAGGAGGTCATGGTGACTTATCTATGAATAGTTCCAACGTTAGACCGTTGTGAATAGTGCAACGGTAACCATAGGTGAATAGTTCCAATGGTAGACCATTGTGAATAGTGTAATGGTGACCTTCTGTGAACTGTTCCAACGATAGATCATTGTGAACATTGAAACAGTAACCTTAGGTGAATAGTTCCAATGGTAGACCATTGTGAACAGTGCAACGGTGACCTTCTGTGAACCGTTCCAATGGTAGACCGTTGTGAACAGAGCAACAGTAACCTTAGGTGAACAGTTCAAATGGTAGACCCTTGTGAACAGTGTCAACATTAACCTTCTGTGAATAGTGTAATAGTAACCTTAGGTGAACAGTGTCAACATCAACCTTCTGTGAACAGTGCAATAGTAACCTTAGGTGAATAGTGTCAACATTAACCTTCTGTGAATAGTGCAATGGTAACCTTAGGTGAACGGTGTCAACATTAACCTTCTCTGAATAGTGTAACAGTAACCTTAGGTGAACAGTGTCAACATTAACCTTCTATGAATAGTGAAATGGTAACCTTAGGTGAATGGTGTTTCTAGAACGGTGAGGTTCCAACGGTGAGGTTCATGAACAGTGTTTCCAGAACGGTGAGGTTCCAACGGTGAGGTTCATGAACAGTGTTTCCAGAACGGTGAGGCTCCAATGGTGAGGTTCATGAACAGTGTTTCCAGAACAGTGAGGTTCCAACAGTGAGGTTCATGAACAGTGTTTCCAGAACAGTGAGTTTCCAATGATGAGGTTCATGAACAGTGTTTCGAGAATAATGAGGTTCCAATAGTGAGGTTCATGAATAGTGTTTCCAGCTTCCAACAGTTTCACCCCTTTAATGTTTCCTTTGACGTAAAATGAATCTAAAGCCTTGTTTTAATGACTCTAAGGCCTATTCAAAGGCCATAACTCCTATATTAATTATTCCTACATCTTGGGATGTTTTTACTTGGTCAAATCGTGTGGTTTAATGTAATCCTCTTTTAATGGAAAATCAAGTGTATCTTAAACCATCACCTCATTAAATATTCAAAAGGGATAAGATATCTTCCTCCCTTGTTATTTCTCCTTGTTCTGTGGTGCAAGATTCTCGAACCTTTCCTTCCTTCTCGTATGAATCTTGAGATCAAACTTTTCCTTGTGGATTGGTTTCCCCTTGAAGTTCTTTCTGCTACATGTGCACCCCCTACTTTAGTGCAAGCAGAAAAGATCGATCCTTCATCAAATTAAGGTATCTTTTAGCGTCGTTCTCTTGGGGTTCATCTTCTCCTATTTCTCATTTACATATTATAGAATGTGATCTCTATGCTTCTAATGGAGTTTTCTTGGATTTCGGTTAGTGTGGTCGTACCGTGGAATCTTCGAGTGGATATAGTTGTCGCGAGAGGAGGTGATCATGAATCATTGTGGTATAAAGAACGTCAAGAACCATTTGAGGTAGTGGATTCATTTCTTCCCTCTTATTTTATGTGAAACTATATGGTTAGCATGTTTTATCTCACTAGATGACAATGGAATTGATATAATAAATATTTGAACCGGATAAATAAATTGATATC
Organism: Viscum album; assembly: GCA_963277665.1. Lineage (NCBI taxonomy): Eukaryota > Viridiplantae > Streptophyta > Magnoliopsida > Santalales > Viscaceae > Viscum > Viscum album. The sequence continues at coordinate 899,842,085 of OY728166.1, read as the reverse complement.
GATCATATGTTATTGCCTCTTGTTTTTCTAGATAGTGTGATATCTATGCTTTATTTGTTTAGCTGTTCGTTCTTGATTGGAAATTGGTAATGAACTTAAACCAAAATTAATTGATAATTGTTTGGTTAAAAGATAAAGAGGCATGTAAATGAATCTGGTTCTCCTTGTTGTAATTTGATGTTAATAAAATTTGCAAGTAAGCATGTTTAATTATTTTTGATAGCTTACTGATTTGGTTTCCTGAATTTGGAACCTATGAATAATAAATTGGTTAATTCAAGATAGATTAAATAAGTGATTGTTTGATAATTCCTTGAAGGGTTCTATGTTACCCTCTTGATTGTTAAAGGGCCAAGAGTCCAATTGTTAAGTTGTTTGTTTTCTGACTTCTTGTGTTGAGATGTGGGCCTGGATGGATTTTGTGGTATGTGGGGGCATGGAGACCTTTGTTTATGGTAGCAGATGATGCCTAGAGTGGCAAGATGCATCGGTTAATGCATGTGGTTGTTGGGGAGGACACTAGGGAAGATGTAACATGATGGATGTGATTGTTGGTTTCTTGCTCATTCTTATTGGTTGATTATCTGCTTTACTTTTCCCCACTACTCAAGGCAGCTGGTCTTGCTTACCCTTATTCCAAAAGAGGCGAAGACACATAGTGAATGTCATGTGATTTCCGTTTTTAGCTTCTCAAGGTAGGATGGGTCTACGCTCTTGTTATAGGCAGAAAAGAATCGACGGGTAGTATATCTACTCACCGTGTTGATCCCCCTTGTGTTTAGTAGCATAGAATGTTTTTCTAGAATGCCTGGGAATATGGGAAAGTAATTCTGTAATAAATAATTGAATAAATGATGGTAACCCTTGGGGTTGGAGTTGCTGGAACATAATGATGAGGTTGTAATTTTAAAGGGATAGTGGACTTTGGGTGTGATTCTAACGAAGTTTAATGTGGAATTATAAATGGTTAATTAATGTTTAAATAATTAATTAACATAAAGTGGAACTGATAAAAAGGGAATGAAGTAATCTATTAAATCTCTTTAAATAGTTGTGTGCCTATAGGATACCTAGTCTTAGAAGTAGCAACAGAGATTCCGAGAGACATTAGCTGCAATTGAGTCTAAGACTAGGTTATGCCCATAGTGTGGCTGTGAGTTATAGTATATCATGTACTTTTTGTGTTTCTATAAGATACTCCAACCTATCAGTAAGATAATCTGACACCCTGGGGATTCTAAGCCCTGGGGGGGTGTTTTCCCCAACATTTAGGTGAGATGATGAATGGTTGGATACCCCCTTTGGCCTCGCACTCTTCTCTTGGTAGTTACTTGTGTTGGTAGGAACAACAGTTATTTTTCTCCATATATGTGTGTAGAGGGTTGTAATGGATTATGGTTATTCACACACATATATTCTGGATATAGTTTTTCATGGACTACTATAGGTGTAACGTGTATAGTCTTTGATGGCTTGAGGATCCCTACTCGGTGTATGGGATGTAATGGCTTGAGGTATAATACCCGACGTATGATACACATTATGCGGGCTTTGGTAGCTCCCATAAAATACCTGGTTAATTTTCTTACGTGGATGTGGTGGTTTTTTTGCATGAGGTGCATGTTGTGGTGCTTCTCTCATGTGTCTTCAAGAAAGCCTTTTTTGAGAGAGATGCTTAGGATGTGTGACGTTGGGGCAAAGCGGAAAACCAGTGGGGAAGTAGTAGTGGCGTACCCTTGATATTATTTATTATATTATATACTCTTGTATGTGTTACTTGGTGAGAGTATACATGGTGAGGTTGGGAACATAGTATACCTTTTTATGAGATGATTTAGTTTTACTTTTTGTTCACTGTGCTTTAGCATGATTTCTTTACTTTTGCATGAGAGGATTTGAGGAGAATCCTACTAAGTATACTGTTATACTCACCCTATGTATATATAAACTGTTTTTCATGTCACTTGGAGCAGGTTGGAGATCAATCTGGTTTCTACTAGCTTGCGGTTACAGGATCTGTTCGGGCTTGTGGTTGCTTCTATTTTACTTTCTTTTGGGTACTTGAAATTTTTCCCTTTTTAGTTGTAGTGGTTTTTCATGACATTTCATATGTGTACTTGGGATTTCTTTCATATTACTCGTTGAGTTGGAGTTGGTTGGTGTCTATCTTATCTCTCTCTTCTGCATGTGTTCTCTTAGAGTTTAATTCCTCCCATTTGTGTGTTTATTATACCCTCGGTGCTAGTCTCCAACCAAAGGCCTATTGGAGGCGGGACTCGGGGTTCATTATCTCCCTTCTCACATTGTCGGCCCAGGAGGGGTACACTTTGTGGGGAGGTTTTTGTGACAGAGTGGTATCAGAGGTCTGGTTGAGGGATAGGATGGAGAGTGGTGTTAGGCACAAGCGAGGTTTCATGGGTTGGTAGGGTAACGGTGTAATTCATGTTTAGTAAGTCACGTAAACACTGGATACCGAATGAGACATAGGCATTTAGGGACCACTATAATCTGATGTACAGACCTTTAAGTTTACAATGGATACTAAACGTGGTGATACTATTTGCAGGGTAGAGACTTAGTAAAGGATCATGCATCATTATTCTTTGTGACTATATTTGAATGGGTAGACGTTGGGATAGGATAACCTAAAATGAATAAAAGAAAACAACTAATTAATGTTGAGACTTTCATATTCCAGGTTTAGGAGCCCTAAATGATTTTTATTTTATAGGTATGGCTACAGGTCGATGTCCTCATCAGGATCACATCGAAGATGTCCAGCAGGTTCTTCCAGTATATCATCATAGGGTAGAGGTTGATGACGATGAAACTTAGAGGAAGACACTCTGAGAGTTTCAGCGCCAGAGTCACCAGAAGTATGAGGGCTCTATTTCAGATGCAAGCATGGAAGACTGGTTAGAGGAGGTCGAGATAAGCTTCAGTTCAATCTGTGCTTAGAAGTAGAATTGGGTGTCCTTGGTTGTGATGATGCGGTGTGAAGTAGTGAGGTAGTGGTGGTCCTTGTTCCTCGAGGATCGCGAGGAGTCAGCAATCTCATGGGAGGAGTTCCGAGACAAGTTTAGAGTCAAGTTTCTTTTTTTTTTTACTACGAAGGCATCCAGTCGCTAAGAAATTATTACCCTTCGGCAAGGGAGCTCAAGTGTGCAAAAGTTTGGAATCTGTTTTAGGAACATTTTACGATATGATTCAGACTTGCGGCCAGATGAGGAGGCTAGGGCAAGGCATTTCGAGGATGATTTGCGTCCAGAGATCCAGTGCCAGGTCACCCCATTTATGCTGAAGACATATCTTGAGGTGCTGGTGAGGGAAGAGGATGTCGAGAGGACTTTGTCCAGAACCAGATCATCATGAGAGGGGAGTCTTCGTGATTCCTCACAAAGCAGAGATGTTGTCTGGGGTTCCCGGTTTTCAGGGCAGAAGAGTTTCCGTTCATCCAGGGGTTGGTCTCAGCCCTTCACATCTCATTTCTCTGTAGCCAGCAAATCTCAGGCCTATGCTAAGGGATCAGGCACATGTTTTTATTGTGGTGGTTGAGGTCATCAGCAGTGGGATTTCCCGACCTTTCAGAGCAGTCATCGTGCACCAGGTGCTCCGCTCCAGTTTCCTCCATTGAGGCAGTTCCAGCCGAGGCAGCAGCAGCAGGTTACACCAAATTTAGATCTGTAGAGGGTAGATGGGGAAAAAAGCGTACATCCCTGTGACGCTCCTCGTCCTTAGAGAGTAGATCGTGGCTATGGTGGTGTTCGGAATCAGGGTTAGAGAGTCCATGGAAGAGGTCGTGGTCAGCTTCATGCTCTAGCATTGCCAGCTCCAGGCAAGACAGATGTCATTTGAGGTACCCTTTTCATTTTTTCTACCTTGGTGTATGCCTTTTTTGATTTAGGAGAGACACACTCCTTCATATCACCTACCCTTTTCCATGCTTTGGGACTTGAGGTAGAGATTTTTCCAGTGTCGTTGGCTTTGACTTCGCTAGTTGCAGGTCGAGATGACTTGTTTGAAGTATATAGAGACTGTGAGCTAGTGTTGGGGAAACACCACTCTTGGGGAGATTTCCTATATTTAAGAATACAACCATATGATGTCACCCTCAGCATGGATTGTTTGTATTCAGTGTAGGCTATCGTGGATTACATCAGGAAGAAGGGTGTTTTCATTGGTACAGATGGAGAGACGGTGGTGTTTGTTGGTGATCAAGATGCTCAGATGGGTCATAGGTGCGTTTTGTCCTTATAATCCATTATGGATGAGATGATGTTGAGTTCTTTAGAGTTTCAGCATTTGGCATTTCCTAGGGTCATAGAAGAGTACCCTGATGTTTTTCCAGAAGAGATTGTAGAATTACCCCCTCAACGAGAGATCGAGTTTGGGGTTGAACTACAAATAGGAGCATCTTCAATCTCTATGTCTCCATATAGGATGGATTCTTCTGAGTTATGAGAGTTACATATACATCTTGGTGGTCTATTACAGTGCGGTTTTGTTCAGATGAGTGTGTCATTGTGGGGTGCACTAGTTTTGTTTGTGAATAAGGCTGATGAAAGTTTACGGTTGTGTGTCGATGATCGTCGCTTGAACAAAGTGACAATAAAGAATCGCTATCCTCTTCCATGGATTGATGATTTATTCAATCAACTGAAGGGTTCAAGTTGGTTCTCAAAGATCTACTTGCAGTTAGGATGTCATCAGATGCATGTACAGGATGAGTATATCCCGAAGACTACTTTCTGTTGTCACCATGGGAATTATGAGTTCGTTGTAATGTCGTTCGATGTGATGAATGCTCCAGATGTGTTCATGTAATTGATGAATTCTGTGTTCAGTGAGTTCTTGGACAATTTATTGGTGGTTTTTATTGATGACATCCTTATGTACTCCACATCTGAGTAGGAGCATGAAGAGTATCTACACACCGTTTTGAGAGTTCTTTGTCAAAATCAGTTTTTTGGGAAGTTGTTTAAGTGTGAGTTTTGGGCTCGATAAGTCTGTTTCTTGGGTAATTTTGTGTCCCGACAGGGAGTAGCTGTGGATCCATTGAAGATAGAAGCAGTTGTTTCTTGGGCATCCCCCAAGACAGTGTCAGAGGTGCGAAGTTTCCTTGGTCTTGCAGGCTACTACTGGAGGTTCATAAAAAAAATTCATGAGTTGTGACTCATCTAACAGATTTGACTAGGAAAGATCAAGCATTCATATGGACTGATCAGTGTCAGTCAACTTTCGAGTATCTAAAGGAGAAGTTAGTGAGTGCTCCAGTTCTTTGTCTTTCAGCTGGGATTGTTCAGTTTGATGTTTTCTGTGACACTTCGCATCTTGGGTTAGGTTGTGTTTTCATGCAATAGAGGTCAGTTGTTTCTTATGGGTCTCATTATTTGTGTCCCCATGAACATAACTATGACACCAATGATCTTTAGTTGGCATTAATGGTGTTTTCTCTAAATTTTTAGAGACACTACCTCATTGGCAAGCGCTTTGTGGTTTTCACCGATCATAAGAGTTTGAGGTATGTTTTCTCCATACGTGACTTGAACTTATGACAACTTTGGTGGATAGATTTCTTACAGGAATATGACTTCGAAATATCATATACACCTGGAAAAGGGAATGTTGTAGCTGATGCGCTGAGTCGAAAGTCACGTTGTGATGTTGTGTGTGAATCCAGTGATTCTGGGAGAGTAATCGAAGAGTTGTCATAATTACATCTTGATATGGGATAACTTATGGGTAGACATTTTCTTTTTCAGATGATGGTACAATCATCCCTGATGTAGAAGGTGGAAGAGTCTCAGTTGGGGTATCTAGAGGTGGAGGTCTGTAGAGACCGAGTTGTTTGTGGAGAGGCCCCTGATGGTTGGTCAGAGGATGAACAACACCGAGTGTTGTATCATGAAAGGATTTTTGTTCCTTTGACAATGCATGATATGGTTCTCAGAGAGTTTTATATTTCTCCTTTAGCGATTCATCCTGGCATGAAAAAGATGTACCGAGCCTTGAGGGGCCATTTTTGGTGGCCTGGGCTGAAGCGTGTGGTTTTGGAGTTTGTGTCTCGATGTTTGGTCTGAAAAAAGGTGAAGGCCGAACACCGTGTTCCTAGTGGTCTTCTCCAGACATTATATGTTCCTCAGTGGAAGTGGGAGGACATCTCAATAGACTTTTTAACTGGTTTACCTCAATATCAGAAAGTACATGATGCTATTTGGGTGATGGTGGATCGTTTAACAAAATCGTCCCACTTCATAGCAATCAAGGAGTCGGTCTCAGTGGAAGTTTTGTCGAGGCTGTATCTGGAGGAGGTGGTGAGACTTCATGGAGTACCAAGGATGATAATTTCTGATCGAGATCCTCATTTTACCTCCAGGATGTGTAGAGGTATCCAATATGCTTTTAGTTCTCAACTATGCCTTAGCACTGCTTTTCATCCTCAAACGGATGGCCAGACAGAGCAAACCATATATACTCTTGAAGACATATTATGCTCTTGTGTTCTTGATTTTGTAGGTTCATGGATGAGACACTTACCCTTGGTAGAGTTCGCTTACAATAATAGTTTTCACTCCACTATCGGTATGGCGCCATTTGAATCCTTGTATGGCCAACCTTGTTGCTCTCCATTGTGCTGGACTGGGGTCAGAGAGTCAGCAATTCTCAGACCAGAACTAGTGCAGAATAAAATAGATATGGTTCAGGTGATTTGTGAGAGGATGAAGATAGCACAAGATCATCAAAAATAATATGTTAATCAAAGGAGGAGGCCCTTAGCATTTAATTTTGGGGATCATGTGTTTCTGAAGGTGACTCCCCGTCATGGGCAGTGAAGGTTTGGTCATGGGAGTAAGCTTTCTCCTTAGTTTATTGGTCCTTTTGAGGTGTTAGCTCATGTTGGAGTGGTGGCGTATTGAGTAGTAATCCCCCGCGGATGAGTCAGATCTATGATGTTTTCCATGTATCATAGCTATGTCATTATCTTCATGATGACTCTTACATCATTAATTGGGGAGAGATCGATGTTGATGATGATGAAACCTTTGAAAAGTGACCTGTGGAGATCCAAGACCGCAAGGAGAAGGTGTTGCACGGGCGTTCTATTCCCTTGGTTCGTGTCTTGTGAAGACATGGTGGCAGGGATGAGAGTACCAGGGAACGTGAATCGTAGATACGTGCTCAGTACTTAGATTTTTTTGATGTTTAACTCTTTTCATGTAACGACTTTTTCTTTGTGGTTATAAAACTTTCATGTTTATGAGACAGCTTTCTTTTTTACTTTTTGTAGCTTGCCCTGTTTTGAGAGGTATCTTGATTGGTGGTTGTTTGGACCGTTTTGTTTTCCCTTGAGGTGGGTTTTGAATTCTCGAGGATGATAATGTTTTGAGAGGTATATAATGTAATTTCCCAGACCTCTCTGGTTCTTTCCTTTGTGAAAATCTAGCGTTTGAGTGTTCTGGGAGGTCATGGTGACTTATCTGTGAACAGTTCCAACAGTATAACATTGTGAACAGTGCAATGGTAACCTTAGGGGAACAGTTCCAATAGTAGACCATTGTGAACAGTGAAACAGTGACCTTAGGTAAACAGTTCCAATGGTAGAGTGTTGTAAACAGTGTCAACATTAACCTTCTGTGAACAGTGCAACAGTAACCTTAGGTGAACAGTGTCAGCATTAACCTTCTATGAACAGTGCAACAGTAACCTTAGGTGAACAGTGTCAACATTAACATTTTGTGAATAGTGCAAAGGTAACCTTAGGTGAACAGTGTGAACATTAACCTTCTGTGAAAAGTGAAACAATAACCTTAGGTGAGCATTGCAATGGTAACCTTAGGTGAACAGTGTCAACATTAACCTTCTGTGAATAGTGCAACGGTAACCTTAGGTGAACAGTGTTTCCAGAATGGTGAGGTTCATGAACAGTGTTTTCAGAATGCTGAGGTTCAAAAACAGTGTTTCCAGAACAGTGAGGTTCCAACAGTGAGGTTCATGAACAATGTTTCTAGAACAGTGAGGTTCCAATGGTGAGGTTCATGAACAGTGTTTCAAGCTTCCAACGGTTTCGCCCCTTTAATGTTTCCTTTGACATAAAATGCATTTAAAGCCTTGTTTTAATGACTCTAAGTCTGATTCAAAGGCCATAAATCTTATATTAATTATTCCTATGGCTCGGGATGTTTTTACTTTATCAAACCATGTGGTTTAATGCGATTCACTTTTAATGGGAAATCAAGTGTATCTTAAACCATTGCTCCGTTAAATCTTTAAAAGGGACAAGATATATTCCTCCCTTGTTATTTATCCTTTTTCTCTAATGTGATATGATCGAACCTTTCCTTCCTTCCCATAGGGATCATGAGATCAAACTTTTCCCTGTGGATTGGTTTCCCCTAGAAGTTCTTCCTGCTGCATGTGCACCCCCTACTTTAGTGCAAGCAAAAAGGGTCGATCCTTCATTGAATTAAGGTATGTTTTATCATCGTTATTTTGGGTTTTATCTTCTTCTGTTTCTCCTTTATATATTATATCATGTGATATCCATGTTTCTAATGGAGTTTTCTTGGATTTCGGTTGGTGTGGTCATACCGTGGCATCCTCAGGTGGATGTAGTTCTCGCAAGAGGAGGCAATCGTGAACCGTTGTGGTATAAATAATGTCAAGAACTGTTTGAGGTAAAGGATTCATTGCTTCTCTATTCTTTTATGTGAAACTATATCGTTAGCATGTTTTATCTAACTAGATGAAAATGGAATTGACATAATAAATATTTGAACTGGATAAATAAATTGATATCGATCGTATGTTATTGCCTCTTGTTTTTATATATTGGGTGATATCTATGCTTTCTTTGTTTAGTTGTTCGTTCTTGATGGAAATTGGTAATGAACATAAACTGCAATTAATTGATAATTTTTTGGTTAAAAGATAAAGAGGCATGTAAATGAAAATGGTTATCCTTATTGTAATTTTATGTTAATCAAATTGGCGCAGTAAGCATGTTTAATTACTTTTGATAGCTTAATGATTAGGTTTCCTGAATTTGGAACCTATAAATAATAAATCGGTTAATTCAAGATGGATTAAAGTAATGATTATTTGATAATTCCTTGACTGTTCCTGAGTTACCCTATTGATTATTAAAGGGCCAAGAGCCCAATTGTTTAGATGTCTGTTTTCCTACTGCTTGTGTTGTGATGTGGGCCGAGATAGATTTTGTGGTATGTAGGGGCATGGAGACCTTTGGTTGTGGCAGCAGATGACGCCTAGAGTGGAGAGATTCATTGGTTTATGCATGTGGGTGTCGGGGAGGACACCAGGGATGATGGAACATGATGGATGTGATTATTGGATGCTTGTTCATTCTTATTGGTTGATTATCTGCTTTACTTTTCCCCACTACTCAAGGAAACTGGTCTTTCTTACACTTCTTCCGAAAGAGGCAAAGATGTGTGGGGTATGCCACATGCTTTCTGTGTTTAGCTTCTCAAGGGAGGATAGGTCTACACTCTTGCTATAGGTGGAAAAGACTCTACGGGTAGTACATCTATTCACTATGTTGATCCCCCTTGTGTTTCGTATCATAGAATGTTTTTCTAGAATTCCTGGGAATATGGGAAAGTAATTCTATAATGAATAATTGAATAAATGATGTTAACCCTTGGGGTTGGAGTTGCTAGAACATAATGATGAGGTTGTAGTTTTAAAGGGACAGTGGACTTTGGGTGTGATGCTAATGAAGTTTAATGTGGAATTGTAAATGGTTAATTAATGTTTAAATAATTAATTAATGTAAAGTGGAACTAATAAAAAGGGAATGAAGTAATCTATTAAAGCTCTTTAAATGGTTATGTGCTTATAGGATACCTAGTCTTAGAAGTAGAAGCCCAGAGTCCGAGAGACGTTAGCTGTAGTTGAGTCTAAGACTAGGTTATGCCCATAGTATGGTTGTGATCTATAGTATATCCTATAATTTTTGTGTTTCTATATGCTACTCCACCCATTCAGTAAGGGAAACTGACACCCCAGGGATTTTGAGCCCCGGGGGTGTTTTTTCCAACATTCTGGTGGGAGGATGAATGGTTGACTACCCTGTTTGGCCCTGCACTCTTCTCTTGGTAGTTACTTGTGCTGGTAGGTACAGTGGTTATTTTTTCCCATATATGTGTGTGGAGGGTTGTAATGGCTTGTGGTTATTCACACACATATATTCTAGATATAGTTTCCCATGGACTACTATAGGTGTAACATGTATAGGCTGTGATGGCTTGAGGATCCTTACTTGGTGTATAGGTTGTAATGGCTTGAGGTATAATACCCAGCGTATGATACACATTATGCGGGATGTGGTGGCTCCCAAAAAATACCTGGTTAATTTTATTATGTAGATGTGGTAGTTTTGTTGCATGAGGTGCATGTTGTGGTGCTTCGCTCAGGTGTCTGCGGGCAATCCTTTTTTGAGAGAGATGATTAGGACGTGCGATGTTTGGGCAAAGCGGTAAACCAGTGGGGAATTAGTAGCGGGGTAACCTTGATATTCTTTATTATATTATGTACTCTTGTATGTGTTACTTGGGAAAGTATCCATGGTGAGGTTGGAAACATAGTATACCCTTTTAGGTGACGAGTTATTTTCACTTGTTGTTCATAGTGCTTTAGCATGCTTTATTTACTTTTTCACGAGAGGCTTTGGGGAGGATCCTACTGAGTATACTGTTATACTCACCCTATATATATATAAACTATTTTTCTGGTCATTTAGAGCAGGTTGGAGATCAAGCTAGTTTTTACTAGCTTGCGGTTACATGAGCTATTCGGGCTTGTGGTTGCTGTAGTTTTACTTTCTTTTGGGTATTGCAGTTTTTCCCCTTTCATGTGTAGTGGTTTTCATGACATTTCATATGTGTAATTGGAATTTCTTTCATCTTACTAGTTGAGTTGGAGTTGGTTGGTGTCTATATTATCTCTCTCTTCCACATGTGTTCTCTTAGAGGGAAATGCCTCCCATTTGTGTGTTTACTATACCTTTGGTTCTAATCACCAAACCAGGGCCTACTGGAGGCGGGACTCTGGGGTCATTATCTGCATTCTGACATTGTCGGCCCAGGAGGGGTACATTTTGTGGGGAGGGGGTCGTGACAGAGTGGTATCAGAGGTCTGGTTGAGGGATATAATGGAGATTGGAGTTAGGCACAAGCGAGGTTTCATGGGTTGGTAGGGAAACAGTTTCATTCATGTTTAACATGTAAGGACCTCGGTTCCCAGGTTCCCATGAGGCATGATGTACTAAAAAATTATAACAAACATTTACAATAATACATCATGTTCCATTACTATAGAGGATCGTGAGGCTCAGGATTCTGGGAAACCAGCTGCTTTTTAAAAACTTCTTTAGAACAAACCCAAAACTGAAAAATTTTAAAACGAAAACATAGGGTGAGAAAAATATGCCCAGTAAGGGGTTTTAAAACGGTTAAAGTAATTTGTTTTGCAAGACAGTAATTTTGAAAATGATAAAACACTTCATTGAAAACAAGGAATTATCTTTTTCTTAAAACATATAAATCCTATATTCTTGAAAACCACTTACACAGAAAAGAAGTACTTCCTTAAAATAAACGTCAAAGAAGGCATAAATCAGAGAGCGCAAGTATGTGAAGAATAGATGATGCATATTTCACAACTAAATTACTTCAGCTCCAAAAGAATATTTGTAAACAAGGAAAACATTCATATCATGATTTATCGGCATATAAAGTTCTTATAACAGCATACCACATGTATTAAAGTTCATAAATCATAATCTTATTCTCATAGTCAAAGGAAAATTCCAACTAGGGGATATCCTGTTAGTTGAACTATCCCCTGGTTGACCATTTAGCATCACATGCAGAGGGAATGTATAATTCCAAACTTTGTCAAGACCTTATGTCATGACCTTAAAACATAACTTAATACGATTCAAGGTTAACCGCCTACCCCATTTCTATAGCAGCTCAAACCAAGGCTAACCGCCAAGACCGTCGCACATAACATCTCATGAGACTCATCTTTTACCCAATGCATTGGAGCGCTGTATAATTCTGGACGCACCCGTCCATAATCATTTAATTCCAATACATCCCTCACATATTGGATGTGGTCTAACATTTATAGTGTCTCATTCTTACATTCATTACTCATAATCCCTTTTCGCATTCATTTTAATAGCCAAGGAAGAACAGTACAATCATTAATAAAACTAACACATAAGTAATAAAAATCTGCACACATTAGATATTAACTTAACAATCGAAACCATGGGCTTAAAGGAAACCTTAAAATGAACATAAACACTTTAACACTTCAAACATCACAATCCAGAGTTAGAAAAGAGGTCATTCATACTTAAAATACATGCTGATAAATGGACTTTGTGGGTGTTTATTTAAAATTGTGTGAATATACATATATTTATACAGTTAAGAATACATGGTGTGCAAATAGGTTTATCTTGGGAAGTCATGTATATATGTATACAAACTATATGAATATATATATAGTTATGTAAAAACTCGTTTGCATAATAAGATCTTTCCTTTGAAAAGCTTAAAATCATCTTAAGACATCTCTTTAAAGAATTTTGAATTCAAAGAAAATATATTGATACAAGGTTGTATACACCTATATATAAATTTAAGTGTATATACATTTATGTATAGGTTTACCAAATTAAACTATACTCAATAATATTTCTCCAGTTATACTTAATTTAAACATAATTGAAGTTTAGTAAGATCGAGTGGAGTTCTTACACATGAAATATGAATGTAAACATGGTTTCCACAATACCCATATTGGCATAAAATCACCTTTGTTTACAACAAAATCAATTCATAAGTATGATTATATAAGTTAATACACAAATAAGTGTTTAAGGGATTAACGCTACAAGTTTTCACAAAAAAAAATGCATTGAATAAAATGCTGATAAATGAGAATTTCCTATTGGGAAACTATTTTGTTATCCGAAACGAATTTTAAACCTCACCCATTTTATATAATTACATAGTTTTGATATCGTACTTGAAATAATAATTTTTAAGGGTAAAATATAACTTGGTTAAATCATCATGTTATATCATGACGAATTTTAAAACATGTAATCATACTCGTCCATTATGTTTGCACATAGATTTACATATACATTTATGTATTCACATGTACATATATATATATATGTGATACATATACTTGTATAGTTTTATAAGTTCATAAATAACCCGAAACCTCAATTTTTCTTCAGGCAGAGGTATACAAGGGTTATATACATATATAGAAAAAAGTGTATACAAACATATATCCACCGGAACTAAAAAAAATCAATGAAGCAAAGTAGGGTTCCCATACTCTGGTTTGATTCTCTATGCAAGAAGAGTAAAATAGGTATGAAACGGTTTTTATGTTCTTATTTATACATATATATATATATATATATTGTATATATATATATATTCACTCAAGCTGAAGAAAATCAAGACAAACATGTTTCCCTTACCTTTGCTTGGAGAGGAGGAGAAGGAGGTGCAAGTGACGACGTCGAGTTGGTGGTCGAAGATTCAAGAAAACACGAAGCAATCCCTCTTCTCTTCGGTGCAACCCAAGACTTAAAGTTAGGGAACTCTCCTTGTGCAGAGAAGTCGATAGGGTATCCGAGGACTGAGGTGGTGCCAAACCTGTGGAAAGAAGGGGTGAATTCGGGTCCACCGCCGGCCTAGGTGAAGAAAAAAAACACCGCCTAGGCCAATGGTTTGGCATGCATGAGGAAGAAGAAACGAAATGCGGGGGAAAACAGAGATCCGAAAAAAAAGGGCGGCCAAGATTGAACCGGGGTTGATCGGACGGCCCGACGTGATACGACGTTAAATGGTCTTGGACGGCAGCGATGAGGCGCGCTGGATCGAATGTCCGGGAGTGATGCTGCATAAAAAAAAGAAAAACACGGCCCTCGGTTTTATAATATTAAACTTGTTGTTTTATTCTTTTATTACACCTATTATAATATCATTATTATTATTAATATACAATTATTATTAATCAACTATTATTATCTTAAGATAAGTCAATAGTCATAAATACACATATAAGTTAAACTGTTAAACCCCTATATATCATAAATCATTTTATCATTTCTCTTTCTTTATTTATTTATATAAATCAATTATATTAATCTATATATATTTATATTCTTTTCTTTTTAAAGTTTTTTTTATAGTTTATTATTTAACCCATAATTGACATAATTTCAAAAACTAATAATTATAATAATATCAAATTATAAAACATTTTTATTATTATTATTGTGATATCATTAAATTTATTTAATTTAAAGGTATGTATAATATATTTAACTTAAAGTTTGATGTAATATATATATATATAATCCATGAGTTTATACACATATTTTTGTAAACTAAAAAGTAAAACCCAACCAAATTCAATATAGTCAATCATGTGTTAGATTAAATAAATATTTATTTTCTCAAGTTAAAGCGTGTATATTTAATAGTGGAAAAATAATATTAACTCTCACTGTTCTGCATTATAATTTTACAATAGCATTTTCATATAATTCAAATCCCATACACACATATATAATTCACATTTTGGAAAACAAACAATAAATTAGTTATATTATCATTATTATTGTTGTCATCATTTAAAAATTAAAGCAAATAACATAATTAACCATTTTGAACCTTTTGGGGTATTCAACTCTTAGCTTCAACGTTTCTATTTGAAACTAAAGCACTATAAGATATTGGATCATCGGAGATCCAACGACTATAATTATAGTCGTTAGTGTCTAACGGTTGGATAGGTGCTCTAGAAAACCTGGTCTCAGGGTGTCCTAAACTCAAGGTAGTTGAAGAAGAAAGAGGAGAAGATGGTTCAAGTCATTCCTTTGGTGCTCAGTGCGGCTGCAGTGGCTTTGGCCATTCTTATGTTTGTTTTGATGGATTCCAAGGACCCTTATCATTTATTCGGAGTTCTCGTTGTTTTGAGCGGTCTTCCGGTAATCTTAATAGGTTTTTAATTGGTATATTTGGTTAGCTAATCTTCTCGTTTGATCACAGTGCATTGTAGTTACTATGGTGTTCCTTATTTGAATAAAGAGCCTTTCATTCATTTTGGTGCGTTTACTCTATTTAATTGTTATTTTTTTATAAGAAGACAGTTTGTTCGATTAATGGATGACATAGTAATATAAAACTTACCGTTACATAAAACATAGACTCTTGGGATGTTACATTATTCGCCCCTTCATAGAATTTTTCCTCATAATTCTATTCATAAAAAGAAAAAAACCCTCAGTCGTACAACATTACCAAAACAGGAGATTTAGCTTAGTTAATAGAATACCCAAGTTGGTACATAGTTCCTCCATCTCACTAACCCCGATGCACCTTGAGCAGTATATCTTGGACTCCTTCTCATGTGTTCTATACCCAAGCTTCCATATGGAGGCTCGTGTGGTAAAAAGCTCGAAAATGTCCGAATGGAAAAATTCCCTGATGACCCTCCAAACTACATCACGCTCGAGGTATTAGAGGGGGACGATGTGATTGGGGAGACTAAGATTTAAGACCTGGAACATAAAGGCTGCCCTAAGTTGGCCATCCTAGGAAGCTATAAGGAAGCATGCTCTGGCAGAAAATTTTTGCACCAGAGTAAAACACTGAAAAAGGCCTTTGTAGTATCTCCCCCTTCGCCAATAGTAGGGGAGTTGGGCAGTGGAAATGAGATGAAAATCATGGTCATTACCCCAAAACAAACAAAGAATCTCAGGACTGTTCGACAAGTCAAGTAGGCGTTGACAAGATCCTCGCAGGTGGAGAAAAGATGGATAATCCACTGTGCATGTTCAGATCAAAATAACCTCTACTAACTCATCAGGTAAATATGAGATGTTTGTTTGACCAGCCATCTGAAAAAAAACATTCAAAAGAATTCACTTAACCATACTGATAAGGTAGAGACAGGAAAGGAAATAGTAAATTTTCAATTACACAAAAGTTTACAAAATAGTGCCTGAGTTTTCTTATAGATTTATCAAATGAACACCACATAGAGAAGTAAAGATCCCTAATTCCACAAACCAAACACACGCTGAGCAGACGGGGTTAAACTCATGGGAACACCTGTGACATCTCTTGAGTTTATAATGAGGGGTATGAAGTTGGGAAACTTCATTATACACCTATTTCCTATAAAAAAATAGGTGGACTCATCTTCCAGCATCCCAAAGTCCATCAACTGGCCCCAGAAGCTGTAGTGCAAAATTTGACAAAGGTAGGCTGCTCTGAGGTCTCCAGCAGTAGCAGCTTCTTGAAAAGGGTTATCGCTCAAAGTTCCAAATTCTTCACCAGCCATGAACACTCGGAAGAGTCCCTCATAGTACCTTCCCCGACGTGCATAAGAGGGAAATTGGGTCATCATCATTAGGAGATAATCCATTCCCAACTCCCGGTGTAGACTAAGTACCCTAGGAAAATTTGACACATCATACAGGTGTTTGCATGACATGCGAATATGGGAGTAATTAAGAAAGTTCTTTTGGCTAGCTAGAGACACAATGGTCTTTAGGGCCTTAGTGGGAAGTGACAGTAGATTGGTAGATGTGTTTCCATCAGCCATCTGAAAGTTACAACATAATTACTTAGTCAATCATAGTTGTATATTCATACTACCTGGTTTTCCAAAGTTTCCTGAACCCATCCTCTGATACCAACTTTAAGGACCCCATTTACCAGGTTCCCATGAAGCATGATGTACTAAAAAAATTTATTACAAACATTTACAATAATACATCATGTCCCATTACTACAGAGGATCGCGAGGCTCAGGATTCTGGGAAACCAACTGCTTCTGAAAAACCTATTTAGAATAAACCCAAACCTGAAAAATTTTAAAACGAAAACATAGGGTGAGAAAAATATGCCCAGTAAGGGGTTTTAAAACGGTTAAAGTAATTTCTTTCTCAATGCAGTCATTTTGAAAATGATAAAACACTTCATTGAAAACAAGGAATTATCTTTTTCTTAAAACATGTAAATCCTACATTCTTGAAAACCAATTACACAGAAAAGAAGTAATTTCTTAAAATAATCCTCAACGAACGCATAAATCAGAGAGCGCAATCATGTGAATAATAGATGATGCATATTTCACAACTAAATTACTTCAGATCAAAAAGACTATTTGTAAATAGGGAAAACATTCATATCATGATTTATTGGCACATAAAGTTCCTATAACAACATACCACATGTATTAAAGTTCATACCTCATAATATCATTCTAATAGTCAAAGTAAAATTCCATCTAGGGGATATCATGTTAGTTGAACTATCCCCTGGTTGACCATTTAGCATCACATGCGGAGGGAATATATAATGCCAGACTTTGTCAAGACCCTGTGTCATGACCTTAAAACATAATTTAATACGGTTCAAGGCTAACCGCCTACCTCGTTTCCACAGCAGCTCAAACCAAGGCTAACCGCCAAGACCGTCGCACATAACATCTCATGAGACTCATCTTTTACCCAATGCATTGGAGTGCTGTATAATTCCGGGCGCACCCATCCATAATCATTTAAGTCCAATAAATCCCTCACATATTTGATGTGGTCTTAAATTCATAGGGTCTCATTCTTACATTCATTACTCATAATCTTTTTTCGCATTCATTTTCATAGCCAAGGAAGAATAGTACAATCGTTAATAAAACTAACACATAAGTAATAAAAATCTGTACACATTAGATATTAACTTAACAATCAAAACCATGGGCTTAAAGGAAACCTTAAAATGAACATAAACACTTTAACACTTCAAACATCACAATACAGAGTTATAAATGAGGTCATTCATACTTAAAATACATGATGATAAATGGGCGTTGTGGGTGTTTATTTAAAATTGTGCGAATATACATATATTTATACAGTTAAGAATACATGGTGTGCAAATAGGTTTAGCTTGGGAATTCATGTATATATGTATACAAACTGTATGAATATATATATATAGTTATGTAACAACTCATTTGCATAATAAGATCTTTCCTTTGAGAAGCTTGAAATCATCTTAAGACATCTCTTTAAAGAATTTTTAATTTGAAGAAAATATATTGATACAAGGTTGTATACACCTATATATAAATTTAAGTGTATATACATATATGTATAGGTTTACCAAATTAAACTATACTCAATAATATTTCTCCAGTTATACTTAATTTAAACATAATTGAAGTTTGGTAAGACCGAGTGGAGTTCTTACACAAGAAATATAAATGTAAACATGGTTTCCACAATACCCATATTGGCATAAAATCACCTTTGTTTACAACAAAATCAATTCATAAGTATGATTATATATGTTTATACACAAATAAATGTTTAAGGGATTCACGCTACAAGTTTTCACAAAAACAAATGCATTGAAAAAAATGCTAATAAATGAGAATTTTCCATTGGGAAACTATTTTGTTATCCGAAATGAATTTTAAACCTCACCCATTTTATATAATTACATAGTGTTGATATTGTACTTGAAATAATAATTTTTAAGGGAAAAATATAACTTGGTTAAATCATCCTGTTATATCATGATATATTTTAAAACATGTAATCATACTCATCCATTATGTTTTCACATAGATTTACATACACATTAATGTATTCACATTTAAATATATATATATATATGTGATACATAAACTTGTATAGTTTTATAAGTTCATAAATAACTCGAAACCTCAATTTTTCTTCAGGCAGAGGTATAAAAGGGTTATATAAATATATAGAAAAAAGTGTTTAGAAACATATATCCACCGGAACTAAAAGAAAATAAACGAAGCAAAGCAGGGTTCCCATACTCTGGTTTGATTCTCTATGCAAGAAAAGGAAAACATGTATGAAATGGTTCTTATGGTATTATTTATACATATATATATATATAAAGTGTATATATATATATACTCACCAAATCTGAAGAAAAGCAAGACAAACATGTTTCCCTTAACTTCGCTTGGAGAGGAGGTGAAGGAGGTGCAAGTGACGATGTCGAGTTGGTGGTCAAAGATCCAAGAAAACACAAATAAATCCCTCTTCTCTTTGGTGCAACCCAGGAATTAAAGGTAGGGCACTCTCCTGGCGCGGAGATGTTGACGGGGTATCCGAGGACTGAGGCGGTTCCAAACCTGTGGAAAGAAGGGGCGAAGTTGGGTCCACCACTGACCTAGGTGAAGAAAAAAAACACCGCCTAGGCCACTAGTTTGGCGTGCATGAGGAAGAATAAATGAAATGCAGGGGAAAACAGATATCCAAAAAAAAGGTGGCCAATATTGAACCGGGGTTGATCAGACGGCTCGACGTGATATGGCGTTAAATGGTCTTGGACAGCTGCGATGAGGCACGCTGGATCTGACGGCCGGGAGTGATGCTGCTTAAAAAAAATGTGGCCCTCAGTTTTATAATATTAAACTTGTTGTTTTATTCTTTTATTAAACCTATTATAATATCATTATTATGTTAATATACAATTATTATTAATCAACTATTATTATCTTAATATAGGTCAATAGTCATAAATACAGATATAAGTTAAACTATTAAACCCCTATATATCATAAATCATTTTATCATTTATCTTTCTTTATTTATTTATATAAATAAATTATCTTAATATATAGAGATTTATATTATTTTCTTTTTAAAGTTTTTATTATAATTTATTATTTAACCCATAATTGACATAATTTCAAAAACTATTAATTATAATAAGATAAAATTATAAAACATTTTTATTATTATTATTGTGCTATCATTACATATATTTAATTTAAAGGTATGTATAATATATTTAACTTAAAGTTTGACGTAATATATATATATATAATCCATGAGTTTATACACATATTTTCGTAAACTAACAAGTAAAACCCAACCAAATTCAATATAGCCATTCATGTGTTAGATTAAATAAATATTTATTTTCTCAAGTTAAAGCGTGTATATTTAATAGTGTAAAAATAATATTAACTCTCATTGTTATGCATTATAATTTTACAATATAATTTTTATATAATTCAAATCTGATACACACATATATAATTCACATTTTTGGAAAACAAACAATAAATTAGTTATATTATAATTATTATTGTTGTCATCATTTAAAAATTAAATCAAATAACATAATTAACCATTTTTAACCTTTTGGGGTATTTAACTCTTAGCTTCAGTGTTTCTATTTGAAACTAAAGCACTATAAGATATTGGAACATCGGGGAGCCAATGGCTATAATTATAGTCGTTAGTGTCTAATGGTCAGATAGGTGATCTATAAAACCTGGTCTCGGGGTGTCCTAAACTCAAGGTATTTGAAGAAGAAAGAGGAGAAGATGGTTCAAGTCATTCCTTTGGTGCTCAGTGCGGTTGTGGTGGCTTCAGCCATTCTTATGTTTGTTTTGATGGATGCCAAGGACCCTTATCGTTTACTCGGGGTTCTTGTTGTTTTGAGTGGTCTTCCTGTAATCTCAATAGGGTTTTTAATTAGTATCTTTGGTTACCTAAGATTTCCGTTTGATCACAGTGCATTGTAGTTACTATGGTGTTCCTTATTTGAATAAAGAGCCTTTCGTTCATTTTGGTGCGTTTACTCTATTTCATTGTTATTTTTTTATAAAAAGATAGTTTGTTCAATTAATGGATGACATATTAATATAAAACTTACCATTACATAAAGCACAGACTCTTGGGATGTTACATAACAAGTGACATAAAAACTGGAGACCAGTTGAGACATAGGCATTTAGGGCCCCCTATGATCAGATGTATGGACCTTTAAGTTTATAATGGCTACTAAATGAGGTGATACTAGTTGCAGGGTAGAACCTAGGAAAGGATCATGCATCATTCTTCTTTTTTCTTGTGTTTTAATGGGTAGATGTTGGGATAGGATAACCTAAAATGAATAAAATAAAACAACTAATTAATGTTGATTCTTCTATATTCCTGGTTTAGGATCCCTAAATGATTGTTATTTTATAGGTATGGCTCTAGGTCGACGTCCTCATCAGGATCACATGGAAGATGTACAGCAGGCTGTTCCAGTAGATCGTCGTAGGGTAGAGATTGACGATGATGACACTGGGGGGAAGACACTCTGAGAGTTTTAGTGTCAGAGTCCGCAGAAGTATGAGGGCTCTATTTCAGAAGCAGTCATAGAGGACTGGTTAGAGCAGGTCGAGATCGGCTTCAGTTCGATTTGTTCACAAAAGGAGAATTGGGTTTCCTTGGTTGTGACAATGCTGTATGGAGTAGCAAGTCAGTGGTGGTCCGTGTTCCTTGGGGATCACAAGGAGTAAACAATCTCATGGGAGGAGTTCCGAGACAAGTTTAGAGTTGAGTTTCTTTCTTCGAATATGAAGGCTTACAGTCACCAAAAAATTCTTACCCTTAGAGAAGGGAGCTCTAGTGTGCGAGAGTTTGGAATTCGTTTCAGGAACCTTTTATGATATGCTTCAGACCTATTGCTAGATGAGGAGGCTAGGGTGAGGCATTTTGAGGAGGATTTGCGTCTAGAGATCCAGTGCCAGGTCACTGTATTTATGATGAAGACATATCTTGAGGTGCTGTAAAGGGTAGAGGTTGTTGAGAGGACTTTGGCTAGAACCGGATCATCTCAACAGGGGAGTCATCATGATTTCTCATGAAGCAGAGCTATGGTTCGGGGTTCCCGGTTTTTAGGGAAGAAGAGTTTCCGTTCAGCTGGGGGTAGGTCCCAGCCCTTCACATCTTGTTTCTTTGGAGGTAGAAAATCTCAGGACTATGCCAAGGGATCAGGCGCATTTTTTTCTTGTGGTGTTTTAGGACATCAGCAGTGGGATTGCCCAAAATTTCAGATCAATCATTGTGCACCAGGTGGTCCGCTCTAAGTTCCTCCATTGAGGTAGTTCCAGCCGAGGCAGCAGCAGTAGGTTGCACTAACTTTAGATCAGCAGAGGGTAGATAAGGAAAGTATAGGATAGCCCTGTGACACTCCCCATCCTCAGAGAGCAGAGCACGGCCATGGTGGTGGTCGACATTAGGGTCAGAGAGGTTTTGGAGGAGGTCGTGGTCAGCTTCATGCTCTAGCGTTGCCAGCTCCAGGTGAGCCAGACGTCCTCTAAGGTACCCTTTTCTTGTTTTCTACCTTGGCGTATGCCTTGTTTGATTCAGGAGTGAAACACTCCTTCATATCACCTACCCTTTTCCATGCTTTGGGACTTGAGGTAGAGAGTCTTCCAGTGCCCTTGGCTTTGACTACGCCAGTTGTAGGTCGATTTGACCTGTTTGAAGTATGTAGAGACTGCGATCTAGTATTGGGGAAACACCACTCTTGGGGAGATTTCCTATGTTTATGAATACAACCATATGATGTCATCTTCGGCATGGATTGGTTATATTCGGTGCAGGCTATCGTGGATTGCTTCAAGAAGAAGGTCATTTACATTGGTGTGGATGGAGAGCCGGTGGTGTTTGTTGGCGAGCAAGATCCTCGGACAGGTTATAGGCATGTTTCGTCCTTATCATCTATTATGTCTGAGATGATGTTTAGTTCTTCAGAGGTTCAGCAGTTGGCATTTCCTAGGGTCGTAGAAGAGTACCATGATGTCTTTCTAGAAGAGGTTATAGAATTACCCCCTCGACGAGAGATCGAGTTTGGGATTTAACTACAACCAGGAGCATCTCCTATCTCTATGTATCCATAAAGGATAGACCCTTATGAGTTATGAGAGTTACGTATACATCTTGATGGTCTATTATAGTGCGGTTTTGTACGGCCGAGTGTGTCACCGTGGGGTGCACTGGTTTTTTTCATGAAGAAGGTTAACAACAGTTTGTGATTGTGTGTCGATTATCGTCACTTGAAAAAAGTGACAATAAAGAATAGCTATCCTCTTCCATGGATTGATGATTTATTCGATCAACTGAGGGGTGCAAGTTGGTTCTCAAAGATCGACTTGTGGTTAGGATATCATCAGATGCGTGTAAAGGATGAGGATATCCCGATGACTGCTTTTTGTTGTCATCATGGGCATTATGATTTCATTGTAATGTCGTTCGGCATGATGAATGCTCCAGATGTGTTCATGGGATTTATGAATGATGTGTTTTGTGAGTTCCTGGATAAGTTCATGGTGGTTTTCATTGATGACATCCTTGTGTACTCCACATCTAAGTAGAATCATGAAGAGAATCTACACTCCATTTTGAGAGTTCTTCATCAACATCAGCTATTTTAGAAGTTGTCTAAGTGTGAGTTTTGGGCTCATGAATTCTATTTCTTGGGGCATGTAGTGTCCCAACAAGGATTAGTTATAGATCCATCGAAGATATAAGCAGTTGTGTCTTGGGCAGTCCCCAAGACAGTGTCAGAGGTGCGAAGTTTCCTTGGTCTCACAGGCTACTACAGGAGGCTCATAGCAAATTTCTCACGAGTTGCGACTCCTCTGATAGCTTTGACTAGGAAGGATCAGGCATTCATATGGACTGATCAGTGCCAGACATCTTTCTAGTATCTAAAGGAGATGTTAGTAAGTGCTCCAGTTCTTTGTATTCTAGCTGAAGGAGTTCAGTTTGATGTTTTCTGTGACGCTTCACATATGGGGTTAGGTTGTGTTCTCATGTAGTAGAGGTCAGTTGTTTCTTATGGGTATCAGCAGTTGCAGCCCCATGAACGTAACTATGCCACCCATGATCTTGAGTTGGAATCCGTGGTGTTTTCTCTGAAGTTGTGGAGACACTACCTCATTGGCGAGCACTTTGTGGTTTTCATTGATCATAAGAGTTTGAGGTATGTTTTCCCCCAGCGTGACTTGAACTTATGACAGTGTCAGTGGATGGAGTTCTTATAGGAATACGGATTTTAAATATCGTATACACCTAGAAAGGGGAATGTCATAGATGATGCGCTAAGTCGAAATTCATGTAGTGATGTTGTGCATGAATCCGGTGATTCCTGGAGTGTAATGGAAGATCTTTCAGCATTAAATCTTGATATGGGAGAAGTTGGGGGTAGAGGTTCTCTTTTTCAGATGATGGTACAATCATCCCTGATGCAGAAGGTGGAAGAGTCTTAGTTTGGGGATATAGAGGTGGAGGTCTAGAGAGACCGAGTTGTGTGTGGCGAGGCCCTTGATGGTTGGTCAGAGGATGAACAATACTGAGTGTTGTATCACGGAAGGCTTTTTGTTCCTTTGAAGATGTGTGATATGGTTCTCAGAGAGTTTCATAGTTCACCTTTAGCGGTGCATCCTAGATTGACAAAGATGTACAGAGTCTTGAGGAGCTAGTTTTGGTGGCCTGGGCTGAAGCATGCAGTTACAGAGTTTGTGTCTCGATGTTTGGTCTACCAGAAGGTGAAGGACAAACATTGTTTTCCTGGTGGTCTTCTCAAGTAATTAGATGTTCCTCGATGGAAGTGGGAGGACATATCAATGGAATTTGTTGCTGGTTTACATCAAGCTCAGGGAAGACATGATGCT
The DNA here is from genome assembly GCA_963277665.1 of Viscum album. Lineage (NCBI taxonomy): Eukaryota > Viridiplantae > Streptophyta > Magnoliopsida > Santalales > Viscaceae > Viscum > Viscum album. Next base: position 899,817,506 of record OY728166.1, on the reverse strand, counting down.
ATTTGGGTGGTGGTGGATCGTTTAACAAAATATGACCACTGCATAGCGGTCAAGGAGTCAACCTCAATGGATGTTTTGTCGAGGCAGTATATGGAGGAGGTGGCGAGACTTCATGGAGTCCCAAGGATGATAATTTCTTATTGAGATCCTCGTTTTACCTACATGGTGTGGAGATGCCTCCAACATGCTTTCGGTTCTCAAATATTCCTTAGTACTGCTTTTCATCCTCAAATGGATGGTCAAACAGAGTGAACTATCTAGACTCTTGAAGATATTTTATGCACTTGTCTTCTTGATTTTAGAGGTTCATGGATGAGACACTTACCCTTGGAGGAGTTCACTTACAATAATATTTTTCACTCAACCATTGGTATGGATCCATTTGAAGCCTTGTACGGCTGACCTTTCCGTTCTCTGTTGTGATAGACTGGGGATGGAGAGTTAGCAATTCTCGGACCATAACTAGTGCATAATATAGTAGAGATGGTTTAGGTGATTCATGAGAGGATGAATATAGCACAATATAATCAGAAATCACATGATGATCAAAGGAGGATACCCTTAGAGTTTAATGTTGGGGATCATGTGTTTCTGAAGGTGACTCCCTGTCGTGGGCAGCAAAGGTTTGGTCATGGGAGTAAGCTTTCTCCTTGGTTTGTCAGTCCTTTCAAGGTGTTATCTCATGTTGGAGTGGAGGCGTATCGAGTAGCACTTCCCACGCAGATGAGTCAGATACATGATGTTTTCCATGTATCACAGCTCTATTGTTACATTCATGATGACTCTCACATCATCGATTGGATAGAGATTGATGTTGATGATGATACAACGTTTGAGGAGCAACCTGTGGAGATCCAAGACTGCAAGGAGAAGGTGTTGTGTGGGCGTTATATTCCCTTGGTTTGTGTCTTCTGGCGACACGGTGTCATGGAGGAGAGTACCCGGGAACGTGAGTCGCAGATACGTGCTCAGTACCTAGAGTTGTTTTATGTTTAACTCTTTTCATGTAACGAATTTTTCATTGTGGTTATAAACCTTTCATGATTATGAGATGGCTTTATTTTGTTACTTTTTGTGGCTTTATCTGTTTTGAGAGGTATCTTGATTGGTGGTTGTTCAGACTATTTTTTCCCTCGAGATGTGTTTTGAATTCTCTAGGATGAGAATGTTTTGATAGGTATCTGATGTAATGTCCTAGACCTATCTAGTCCTTTACTTTGTGAAAATTTGGTGTTTAAGTGTTTCGGGAGGTCATGGGGACTTATCTGTGAACAGTTCCAACGGTAGACCGTTGTGAACAGTGCAACGGTAACCTTAGGTGAAAAGTTCCAACTGTAAACTGTTGTGAGTAGTTTCAACATTAACCTTCTGTGAACAGTTCAACGGTAACCTTAGCTGAACAGTGTCAACATTAAACTTCTATGAATAGTACAATGGTAACCTTAGGTCAACAGTGTCAACATTAACCTTCTGTGAATAGTACAATGGTAACCTTAGGTGAACAGTGTCAACATTAACCTTCTATGAATAGTGCAATGGTAACCTTAGGTGAACAATGCAATGGTAACCTTAGGTGAACAGTGCAACGGTAATGTTAGGTGAATAGTGTCAACATTAACCTTCTCTGAACAGTGCAACGGTAACCATAGGTGAACAGTGTCAACATTAACCTTCTATGAACAATGCAACAGTAACCTTATGTGAATAATGTTTCCAGAATGGTGAGGTTCCAACGGTGAGGTTCATGAACAATGCTTCCAGAATGGTGAGGTTCCAATGGTGAGGTTCATGAATAGTGTTTCCAGAAGAGTTAGGTTCCAATGGTGAGGTTCATGAACAGTGTTTCCAAAATAGTGAGGTTCCAATGGTGAGGTTCATGAATAGTGTTTCCAGAACAGTGAGGTTCCAAAGGTGAGATTCATGAACAGTCTTTCCATAACAGTGAGGTTCCAATGGTGAGGTTCATGAACAGTGTTTCCAAAATAGTGAGGTTCCAATGGTGAGGTTCATGAACATTGTTTTCATAATGGTGAGGTTCATGAACACAGTTTCCAGCTTCCACCAGTTTCACCCCTTTAACATTTCCTTTTACATAAAATGCATTTAAAGCCTTGTTTTAAGGACTCTAAGGGCGATTCAAAGGTCATAACTCCTATATTAATTATTCATATGGCTCGGGATGTTTTTACTTGGTCAAACCACATGTTTTAATGTGATCCACTTTTAATGGGAAATCAAACGTATCTAAAACCATCGCTCCATTAAATCTTCAAAAGGGACAAGATATCTTCCTCCCTTGTTCTTCCTCCTTATTCTCTGGTACGAGATGCTTGAAACTTTCCTTCCTTCTCGTAGGAATTGTGAGATCAAACTTTTCCCCATGGATTGGTTTCCCCTTGAAGTTCTTCCTGCTGCATGTGCATCCCCTTCTTTGGTGCAAGTAGAAAGGGTAGATCCTTCATCGAGTTAAGGTATGTTTTATCATCATTATTTTGGGGTTCATCTTCTCATGTTTATCCTTTCTATATTATATCATGTGATCTCAATGCTTCTAATGGAGTTTTCTTGTATTTCAATTGGTGTGGTCATACCATGGCATCCTCGGGTGGATGTAGTTGTCGCGAGAGGAGGTCATCAAGAACTATTGAGGTATAAAGAATGTCAAGAACCATTTGAGGTAGGGGATTCATTTCTTCTCTCTTATTTTACGTGAAAATGTATCATTATCATGTTTTATTACATTGAATGACAATGGAATTGACATAATAAATATTTCAACCGGATTAATAAATTGATATCGATCATATGTTATTGCATCTTGTTTTTATAGAAAGTTTGATATCTATGCTTTCTTTATTTAGATATTCATTCTTGATGGAAATTGGTAATGAACGTAAACAATAATTAATTTATAATTGTTTGGTTAAAAGACAAAGAGGCATGTAAATGAATCTGGTTCTCCTTGTTGTAATTTGATGTTAATCAAATTGGCACAGTAAGCATGTTTAATTATTTTTGATAGCTTACTAATTAGGTTTCCTAAATTTGGAACCTATGAATAATAAATCGGTTAATTCAAGATGGATTAAAGAATAGACTGTTTGATAATTCCTTGAAGGGTTATGAGTTACCCTCTTGATTGTTAAAGGGCCAAGATCCCAATTGTTAAGATTTTTATTTTCATGCTGCTTGTGTTGTGATGTGGGCCTGGATGGCTGTTGTGGTATGTGGGGGCATAGAAACCTTTGGTTGTGGCAGAAGATGATGCCTAGAGTGGTGAGATGCATCGGTTTATGCATTTGGGTGTTAGGGAGGACACTAGGGATGATGGAATAGGATGGATGTGATTTTTGGATTATTGATCATTTTTATTGGTTGATTATCTGCTTTACTTTTTCCCACTTATCAAGTCAGCTGGTCTTTCTTACCCTTTTTCCGAAAGAGGCGAAGACAAGCGAGGTATGCCACGTGTTTTCCATCTTTAGCTTCTCAAGGGAGGATTGGTATACGGTCTTTCTATAGGCAGTAAATACTTGATGGGTAGTACATCTACTCACCGTGTTGATCCCCCTTGTGTTTAGTAGCATATAATGTTTTTCTAGAATACCTGGGAATATGGGAAAGTAATTCTGTAATGAATAATTGAATAAATGATGTTAACCCTTGGGGTTGGAGTTGCTGGAACATGATGGTGAGGTTGTAATTTTAAGGGGACAGTGGAATTTGGGTGTGATTCTAACGAAGTTTAATGTAGAATTGTAAATGGTTAAGTAATGTTTAAAGAATTAATTAACGTAAAGTGGAACTGATAAAAAGGGAATGAATTAATCTATTATATCTCTTTAAATGGTTGTGTGCTTATAGGATACCTAGTCTTAGAAGTAGCGACCCAGAGTCCAAGAGACATTAGCTGTAGTTGAGTCTAATACTAGGCTATGCCCATAGTGTGGTTGTGAGCTATAGTATATCTTGTACTTTTTGTGTTCTTATATGTTACTCCACCCTGTCAGTAAGGGCAACTGACACCCTGGGGATTCTGAGCCCTGGTGGGTATCTTTCCCAACATTCTGGTGGGAGGATGAATGGCTGAGTACCCCCTTTGGCCCTGCACTCTTCTCTTGGTAGTTACTTGTGCTAGTAAGCACAGTGGTTAGTTTTCCCCATATATGTGTGTAGAGGGCTGTAATGGCTTGTGTTTATTCACACACATATATTCTAGATATAGTTTCTCATGGACTACTATAAGTGTAATGTGTATAGTCTATGATGGATTGAGGATCGTTACTTGGTGTATGGGTTGTAATGGCTTGAGGTATAATACCCGACATATAATACACGTTATACGGGTTGTGGTGGCTCCTAGAAAATATCTAGTTACTTTTCTTACGTGGAAGTGGTGGTTTTGCTGCACGAGGTTCATGTTGTGGTGCTTCAATCAGGTTTCTGCAGGCAGGACTTTTTGGAGAGTGATGATTAGGACATGCGATGTTGGGGAAAAGTGGCAAACCAGTGGGGAAGTAGTGGTGGGGAACCTGATTCTCTCTCAAATTTACCCAATAGATGAAGGTAGAACGGTCCTTGTAGTTTAGCTTGGGTTATCGAATCCTCAGAGACCTAAGAAGAAACCTATAGACACGTACATTCTATGGACTGTTTTTGGATATGAAGTGGCCAACTTGGGTTGATTTTATATGGGTTTAAAGTATAACTAACATATTTAAGTGAATTCAATTTAAAAGAATGAGTTGATCCTAGGTTGTCGCTCGGGGTGGATTGGATGAATTACTTTTTTAATGATTTTAATTTCTTATAATTGAGATGGATTCATTTAAAAAGATCAAATGAAATCATCACTTATTGGTTTAATGCCTACACACCCTAATACTAATCACCTATACACTTGAAGGATCAAAGTTTTTAGCACTCCAAGGTAGAGGTTCGTATTAGCACTTGAAATGTGTGACCTTAAATTCAATAAGGATGAAGATGTTTTAAAATCATCAAATAAAAATATCATTTAAAAGAAGTGATTAGACATTAATGGAGTGATAAATAACATCCAATCCAGCCCCTTTCTACTCCCTTGGATCAACCCATAAAAGAGTTAGCCCTCCATTGATGACATGTCTTCAACGGAAGTGGGAAGTAGACTTACAAGGGTGGAATTGAAGAAGGAAAAACAACAACAACAAAAAGATCACTCCTTCGTTGTGTGATAAATATCACAAAGTATGGTGTGAATAAATCCACACCTTGAACCAACAGTATCAACGTGATAAGTAGAAGAACAGAATAAGAGTAAATTAAGAACTTTTATTAAGAAACTAAGGTGAATTAAACAACTTACATGAGAATGAAATGCGATTACAAACACAAAGCGGCAGCATAACACTACAATGAAACCAAGCACCAAAGATTATCAACTCCTCAACCAAAAATGCCTTAAATAGGCATTTTGGAAGCCTTGGGTCGAGCCTCCAACATTAAAAAGCATCCCACTTGATTATGGTAGGCCTAGGGTGGTGGAAAGTTTGTGGAAAGAAGACTTTTCCACCCTTGACCCGAAAAGGCATCCAGCTTTCATGCACTGAACAGACGCACTTGAAACACCTTCTAGATGGCCTAATATGGGTGGTTCATAGAAGACTTAAATTAAGATCCGGATGTCCCCTAACAGTCTGAAAAATATAAGCCCAAAAGGAGTTATGGTTTTCGAGAAATGGTTTAATTGGTGGGATGTTTTTTGGGCCGTAGAATCTGGCCCAGAATTTTATCTCTAACTTGGTCCACCTAAATGACCACCATAGAGGCCGAATTAGCATTAGCTCCTGAAGAGTGATTTGTTCCTATACATGTCTTCTAGAATCCTAATAAATATGGGATTAATGGGGCCTGTATGTTGGGCCCCACAGTCTCATCAGTGATATAGTGTCCAATCTTCCTTCTCCAGAATTGCTTCCTTTCATTGCCAAATATCTCCATCATCCTCCATGAATTATCCATTGATCCCTAAATAAAACATGTTCATATTTAAGTGTAGATAAATTTAAAAAAATATTAAATTAAAATATGTATAATTTAATTCCTTAAAATCAGATGAATCATTGGGTACTTTAAATGATGTTCAAAAATGTACCACATAATAGGGCATTTTAAGAAGGTATTACAATCATAATGTGAAATGATGTTCAAAGTGTAAAATGAACTAAAATGGTGTTTATGAATAATAAATAACATTAATATTATATATATTACCAATGAATATTAGCCTCATTTAGTGGCTAATCACACCCCCAACTTGAGTTTTGCTAGTCCCGAGCAAAATATATCTCAACAACATGAAATTCGAATTCCCTTTTCCAAAAACATTTAAATACACAATGATCACCAAAAAACCTTATACCAAACAATCATGAAACCCATAAAAATATTTAAATACAAGATAGTTTCATAAGTAGATCCCAATCCCAATCCCATTCCTTTGTTCAAATTCATTTCCATATTTCATCCAATATCAATTAAGTATGAGGATGTGTTGTGCAACACAATAGACATGGGTGTTCATCATTATTCAAGGGGGAAATTACGGAAGTGCTAGGTGGATCACATGTCAATATTAAGATGATTATTCATTTTTTTGTATAATTTTTTTTGTTTTTTTTTTGTTTTTGTAATTTTTCCATGGTAATTGAAGTTGCACTCAAAAGAGTCAACCCCTGTAGCGAGACTTTTCCGACGACTCCCAGGCTCAAAGACCTTAGGGCACCAAGTGAAGCCCACATAATGGGGCATCATATCGAGTTAAATCAGTCAAAAACAAATTCAAATTACCAAAAATAGAGATAAAATTACTAACTCTGGGCCAGACAACTATGGAGTCACGATCCCCAAGTGCCGAAAGCCACGCATTAGGTCATTTCATTGCTCTACGCGCAAATTTTTTATTTTTTTTTAATTTTTTTTTAATTATTTTTTTGAATACTCATATTAAACTAAAATGATCACCAAACCTATTCTATTTATTTAGGGGACCCCATGAACTCAAACTAATACCCCACTATCCAAAGGACGTGCATTGTGATCTTTTTTCTATTTGGATGAAAATATAAACGATGAAATATCACATTGGACAGCCACACTTTCCAAAATCAATGATCGTGAAATTATACAAGGATTAAAATAAAAATCAGGTCATGCTAAATGATTTGATATTCAGTTTCAAAGTGTGAAATGTTTATTACCATGTTCAAAGTTAAAGGAATTTTTCCTTCCATTTACACTTTTTTTTCAAATCATTCATTTTTTTTTGACACAAAAGAATTTTTTTTATTTTATCTCCCCCCCCCCCAACTTAAAACAACACTTTCCCCAGTGTTTGAAGAAATGAAAATTTAGAAGGAGTAGAGGCAGATAATGGAAGTTCAAAAAGGAAATTGAAACTGAGGATCATGGAATGAAATCACCTGGTGGTTGAAGTTGAAGTTCTTGCTGCTCCAAATTAGTCCTTTGATCTCTTGGGGGATGTAGGCACCTCCTTGATTGAACATGTATCACCCAAAATAGTACCTAAACAAAAAGAAGAACAAACCAGACAAAAAAAACAACACATTGACTTATTTAATTCCAAGTATCATCATTTTTATGGTTTTTCCTATTTTTCTATTTTTTTAAATCAAAATAATGATACATTGTCTTGTTTTTAATTTTCTGGGTAAGGTATTACTCAGGGATCACACCGCGTGACACAAATGAATACAATGATCCCCTTTCATAACCATCCATACTCATAATAGAAGAACAGGTCAATAGTCTTTTTTTAATATAAAAATGATTAATTAATCCTATCTAAAATATAAAGTTTATTAAAACAACAAAATGATAAGAAAATTGAAAACCATGGGTTTCCTCCCATGCAGCGCTTTGTTTAATGTCGTTAGCCCGACATGGACCCTAAATCTATCAATTTTTTCCTTGTTCATAGGTTGGCTCAGTTAACTCAACCTCTATTTCCTGTTTATTGAATGATTCAATGAATGGTTTTAACCTTTGACCATTGACCTTGAAAATGTAACCACTTGTGGGATCTTGAATCTCTACTACCCCATGGGGGGATACGTGATGCACTATGAAAGGTCCTAACCATCTAGATCTTAACTTTCCCGGATGTAAATGAAGTTTTGAACTATACAAGAGCACAAGTTTTCCCGGTTCAAAATGTTTGACCTTGATATTCCTAGATTGGTAGGCTTGAACTATATCTTTATTGATCCTTGAATTTTCATAAGCCTCTATCCTTAGTTCCTCCAGTTCATTGAGATCTAATTTCCTTTTTGTTCAGGCCAATGAGAGGTCATAATCCATTTTCTTAATTTACCAAAAGGCCTTATGTTCAATCTCCACTGTAAAATGGCATTCTTTACCATAAACCAACCTATATGGGGACATTCCTAAAATGTTTTTATATGTGGTTCTATAGGCCCAAAGAGAATCTAAGATTTTCTCAGACCAATCTTTCCTAGAGGGGTTGACAGTTTTTTCAAGAATTTTCTTAATCTCCCTATTCGCTAACTCATCTTGACCATTGGTTTTAGGATGGTATGCAGTGGACACTTTATGAGAAATACCATACTTAGACATGAGTGAGGAGAATGGGTGGTTGCAGAAATGGGTTCCTTGATCACTGATTATAGCCCTAGGAATTCCAAATCTTGAAAATATGTTCTCTTTCAAAAATTGAATCACAACTTTATTATCATTGGACTTAGTGGGAATGGCCTCAACCCATTTTGAGACATAATCAACAGCTAAGAGTATGTAGAGGTATCCAAGAGAGTTTGGGAAGGGACCCATGAAGTCAATTCCCCAACAGTCAAATATTTCAACCACTAAGATGGGAGTGAGTGCCATTTGATTCCTTTTTGTGATGGACCCTACTTGTTGACACCTAGGACAGCTTTGAAAAAATGTGTAGGAGTCCCTTGAGAGGGTGGGCCAGAAAAGACCACATTGAAGAATCTTAGCAGATGTTTTCTTAGAGGAAAAGTGACCTCCACGTGCCTCACTGTGACAGAATTTAAGGATGGACTCTTGTTCAGATTCTTGAACACACCTCCTAATGACTTGGTTAGGGCAGAACTTATAGAGGTATGGATCATCAAACACATAGTGTCTAACATCATAATGGAATTTCCTTCGAGCTTGAGTCCCTAAGAATTTTGTAATGACTCCTGTCGCTAAGAAATTTGCTATGTCAGCATACCAAGGGCAGTCACTCACAGAGTATAAGTGTTCATCATGAAATGAATCAGACACAGAAAGGTGATTTGAGTTGTCTTTGAATTCCATCCTAGAGAGATGATCAGATACAACATTTTCAAATCCTTTTTTATCCTTGATTGTGAGGTCAAATTCTGGTAAGAGAAGGACCCACCTAATCAGTCTAGCCTTGGAATCTTGTTATTGGAAGAGGTATTTTAGTGAAGAATGGTCAGTGAACACAGTGATGGGGGATCCTAAGAGGTAGAACCTAAACTTCTCTAAAGCAAACACAATAGAAAGTAACTTCTTTTCAGTAGTGGTGTAGTTTATTTGGGCATTATTTAAGGATTTTCTTGCATAAGCAATGACATAAGGTGTTTTATCACAGCGTTGTCCTAACACAGCTCCAACATTAAAGTCACTGGCATCAAACATAAGTTCAAAAGGAAGGTTCCAATTTGGATATTTCATAATGGGAGGAGAGGTGAGAGAGGATTTGAGGGTTGATAATGAACCCTCACAGATTTCTGTCCAAACAAATGGAGCATCCTTTACTAGGAGAGCACATAGGGGACGGGATATTGAACTAAATTCCTTGATGAATCTTCTGTAGAAACCATCATGTCCTAAGAAATACCTCACCTCCTTGATAGATTTGGGTGATGGAAGGTGACGAATGATGTCAACCTTTGATTTATCAACTTCAATCCCCCTACCTGAGACCAGATGTCCTAGAACTAGTCCCTCTATAACCATGAAATGGAATTTTTTCTAGTTTAGAACCAAATTCTTTTCTTCACATCTTGACAAGACTCTCTCCACATTCGGCAGACATCCCTCAAATGTATCCCCAAACATAGAGAAGTCATCCATGAAGACCTCTAGAAAATCCCCTACCATGTCTGAGAAGATTCCCATCATGCACCGCTGGAAGGTTACAGGGGCATTGCATAACCCGAAGGGCATGCGTTTGAAAGAAAAGGTTCCGAATGGACATGTGAATGTAGTCTTCCCTTGATCCTCTAGGGAGACCTCAATTTGATTGTACCCCGAGTACCCATCTAAGAAACAGTATAAGGCATGACCTGCCACTCTCTCAAGGACTTGGTCATTGAATGGTAAGGGTAAATGGTCCTTCTTGGTGAATGAGTTTAGCTTCCTATAGTCAATGCAGACCCTCCATCCACTACTCACCCTTTTTGGAAGAATCTCTCCATCCTCATTGGTTATCACTGTGATTCCGGCCTTTTTGGAACCACTTGGATTGGGCTCACCCACTCACTCTCAGCTATGGGATATATGATACCAGCTTTTAACAATTTCAGAAGTTCCTTCCTTACTACCTCCATGATATTAGGATTTATTCGCCATTGAGGTTGACAACATGGCTTTGAATTAGATTCCAGAACAATCCTATGAGTCCCAACAAGTGGGATAATCCCAAGAATATCAGAAAGGGTCCAACCAATGGCTTTCTTATGCTTCCTAAGGACATCTAGAAGCATCCTTTCATGATTGGCTTCAAGAGAAGAAGAAATGACAATAGGATGTGTTTGATTGTCCCCTAGGAAAGCATACTTGAGTGTAGCGGGAAGTTCCTTCAATTCAAGATCATGTTGGTTCAGAATTTCAACAGAAGATTGGTACATTGGATCATGTTCAATTTCTTTTTTTAGAGTTTTAGATAGGATTGATTCCCCACATGTAGAAGTTTCAGCTTCTCGATTGGCTTGATCAGATTTAGGGAAGGAATTTGGAGTGGTCTCCATGAAAGTGGTTTCTTGAAAGGTTTCACTAATTGTTGGACCTACGACTTCATCATAAGAGCAATTTGAAAATTATTCAAGCCAAGTAGATAAACTTCTTTCATATGAACAAAGGAAATCAATCTCATCCTGACTTAAACATTCATCAAATATTCCTTGATGTTCCATGGATTCATTATCAATGATTCCTATCATTTTTACTTCATAAATGTCCACATCATCCCCTATTTGTGAGCTTTCATTATAGATGTTCAAGTCTAGACTCATGTTCCCAAATGTGATGGTCATGTCCCATTTCAGACTCGGATAACAGAGTTGATTGTTGTAAGGAAAGGACGACCAAGGATGATTGGGGTTTGTTCCTTATTTCCTAAGTTTGGATGGTTGTCAAGGACAATGAAATCAGCAGGGTAGATGAAGTTTTCAACCTTTACCAGAACGTCCTTTAAAATCCCCTTTAGAAACCTAATGCTATTATCAGCAAGTTGAAGTGTGACAGATGTGGGTTGGAGTTCTTCTAGGCCTAACTGGCAGTACACAGAATATAGGATGAGATTGACACTATCACCTAGGTCACACAAGGCCTTGAAAACTTTACTTTCTCCTAGCTCAACATTGATGTAAGGGCAACCCGGGTCTTTCAACTTAGGAGGAATGGTCCCTTGAACGGTGGTACTCACATTAGCAGCCAAAAGGACTTGGTTTTTATGTGAACATTTTCTTTTAAAAGTACAAAAGTCCTTAAGGTACTTTGAGTAGGCAGGTATGGTTTGGATTGCATCGAGAAGGGGTATGTTCAACTTGACTTGTGAAAATATTTCTCTCAACTTTTCACTCAATTCAGGCTTGGTTTTCCCCCTCATATGTTGAGGAAATGGTACAGGTTGTGGGGTTGTTTGTTCAAGAGTTGTTTCCATGAAAATTTTATCAGTTTCCTCAGTTTGATCTTGTGGTTCATTTGAATTTTTATCCAAGTTTGAATCTTCAGGTGGGTTCTGAATTAGTTGTTCAGGTTTCTCAATTGATTTCCCATTTCTTAAAATAGTCACAGCCTTTAGTTGTTCATGAGTTGTTTGAGCACAACTTGACTCTCCCCTTGAAGTTGAGGATGGTACCGCCTGAGTAGGCATGGGTGCCTTTCCAGTTTTGATGGTTTGAAGTTCTTGTTTTAGGGAAGATACCTCCGAGTTCATCCTCTCCATTTGTTTTCATAGTTGTTCTAATAGGCTTTGTGGAACAGTTTGGGTTGGTGCTTGAGAAGATTGGTTTATCCCGGGGGAATATTTTGGAAGTGGGATGGTTTGTTGAAAATGGACCGGTGGCTATTGGTATTGGATAGGTTGGGTTTGGAACTGGTTATGGGTTTGGTATTTCTAATGGGGGTAAGGATTTTGTCCCTGTGGTTGGCTAGGTTTTTGGTTATCTTTCCAGTGGAAGCTTGGGTGGTCGTTATACCTTGGGTTGAAGGTGTTTTGGTATTGAGGCTTTTGAAAGTTCAAAGAATTTACTTCCACTAGGGGTCCTCCTAAGAGAACATCCTTGATGGATGGAATAGTTGGGCAGTTGTCTATCTTATGGTCATGTTTGTCACAAATTGTGCAAACAGGGTCAACAGTTTGGATTTCATGGACTTTCCTAAGGTCTATCTCTTCAACCTTCCTAGAGAGTGCTGTGATTTTAGCCCTAAGGCTTTCCTCTTCTCTAAGTGTATGAATTAAAGTAGTTCTTTGTGGCTTTTCAGAATAAGGTGAAGTTCCCCATGTTTGGTTTTGTTCAGAAAGGATTTCTAGATACTCGTAAGCATCATTTGGGGCTTTGTTTTTAAAGGTTCCATTACACATCATGTCAATGAATTGTTTGTTCCCCAGACCCAACCCTTCATAGAAAATTCTCACTTGTTCAGGAATAGAAAAACCATGGTGTGGAACCATGTTTAGAGTGTCTTTGAACCTTTCCCATGTTTCATAGAATGACTCTCCCTCTTTTTCAAAAACGTTTTGGATACTCTTTTTAAGTGCAATTGTTTTATGGTGGGGAAAGTATTTTTTATAGAATTCTCTTTGTAGTTGGTCCCAAGAGTTGATGGATGATGGTCTCAAATTTTTTAGCCAATTTTTAGCTCGATCCTTTAAAAAAAGGAAATATCCTCATCTTATCTGATTCTAGTTGATGTGGGAGACACATGGTTTCTACAATGTCATTGAACTCCTTAATGTGTAGGTATGGAATCTCGGACTCCATTCCATGGAATGTGGGAAGGTGGTTTAGGACATGGGATTTAAATATGTAGTTGGAATATCTTAAGGAATTTTGTCTAATGCATGCTGGGGAATTGGTCCAGGAAGGTGTGAGGTAGTAATTCATGGTTTGATCAATTGCATTCCCCAAGTTTGGGGCTGCCTCATTTGGGTTTCCATTTTGGTTCCCACCCAGGTTTATGAGTTGGTTTCTTTGAAGACCTTCAATTGAAATTGGCTTAATTTTTGACTCTAGAGTATTATGAATATTAGGATCTAATGTAATGAGTTCCCTTGGTGTACTTCACTCCCCAACCCTAGGACTATCCACCCTAACTAGACAGTTTGATTGATCGCGGGTGTAGGCGGATACGCGCCAAAAGAAAAAAAACGAGAAAGGGACAAGATAAGAGAATTTGGATGAGAAAAGAAGAAATGGGGGAGAATAGAATGGGTGTTTAGATGACTTAATTGGGTCCTTGGAAATAGCGTCAAAATTTGATTCTCGCTCAAATTTACCCAAGAGATGAAGGTAGAACGGTCCTTGTAGTTTAGCTTAGGTTATCGAATCCTCAGAGACCTAAGAAGAAACCTATAGACACGTACATTCTATGGAATGTTTTTGGCTATGAAGTGGACAACTTGGGTTGATTTTATATGGGTTTAAAGGATAACTAACAGATTTAAGTGAATTCAATTTAAAAGAATGAGTTTATCCTAGGTTATCGCTCGGGGTGGATTGGATGAATTACTTTTTTAATGATTTCAATTTCTTATAATTGAGATGGATTCATTTAAGAAGATCAAATGAAATCATCACTTACTTGTTTAATTCCTACACAACCTAATACTAATCACCTATACACTTGAAGGATCAAAGTTTATAGCACTCCAAGGTAGAGGTTCGTATTAGCACTTGAAATGTGTGACCTTAAATTCAATAAGGATGAAGATGTTTTAAAATCATCAAATGAAAATCTCATTTAAAAGAAGTGATTAGACATTAATGGAGTGATAAATAACATCCAATCCAGCCCCTTGCTACTCCATTGGATCAACCCATAAAAGAGTTATCCCTCCATTGATAGCATGTCTTCAATGGAAGCGGGAAGTAGACTTACAAGGGTGGAATTGAAGAAGGAAAAACAACAACAAAAAAGATCACTCCTCCATTGTGTGATAAATATCACAAAGTATGGTGTGAATAAATCCACACCTTGAACCAACGGTATCAACATGATAAGTATAAGAACATAATAAGAGTAAATGAAGAACTTTTATTAAGAAACTAAGGTGAATTAAACAACTTACATGAGAAAGAAATGTGATTACAAACACAAAGCAGCAGCATACCACTACAATGAAACCAAGAACCAAAGATTATCAACTCCTCTACCAACACTGCCTTAAATAGGAATTTTGGAAGCCTTGGGTAGAGACTCCAATAGTACAAAGCATCCCACTTTATTATGGTAGGCCTAGGGTGGTGGAAAGTTTGTGGAAAGAAGACTTTTCCACCCTTGACCCGAAAAGGCATCCATCTTTCATGCACCGAACAGACGTGATTGAAACACATTCTATATGGCCTAATTTGGGTGGTCCATATAAGACTTAAATTAAGATCTGGATGTCTCCTAACATCCTGAAATATCTCATCCCAAAAAGAGTTATGGTTTTTGAGAAATGGTTTAATTGGTGGGATGTTGTTCTGGGCCGCAGAATCTGGCCCAGAATTTTATCTCTACATTGGGCCGCCTAAATTACCACAATGGAGGCCGAATTAGCATTATCTTCTGAAGAGTAATTTTTTCCTATACATGTCTTCTAGAACCCAAGAAATTTGGAATTAATTGGGCCTGTACGTTAGTCCCCACAGTCTCATCAGTGGGATAGTGTCCAATCTGCCTTCTCCAGAATTGCTTCCTTTCATTGCCAAATATCTCCATCATCCTCCATGAATTATCCATTGATCCCTGAATCAAAAATGTTCATATTTAAGTGTAGATCAATTTCCAAAAATATAAAATTAAAATATGTATAATTTAATTCCTTAAAATCAGATTAATCATTGGTTACTTTAAATGATGTTCAAAAATGTACCACATAATAGTGCATTTTAAGAAGGTATTACAATCATAATGTGAAATGATGTTCAAAGTGTAAAATGAACTAAAATGGTGTTTATGAATAATAAATAAAATTAATATTATATATATTACCAATGAATATTAGCCTCATTTAGTGGATAATCATTACCCTTGATATTCTTTATTATATTATATACTCTTGTATGTATTACTTGTTGAGAGTATCCATGGTGAGGTTGGGAACATAGTATACCTTTTTAGGTGACGAGTTAGTCTCACTTGTTGTTCATTGTGCGTTATCATGCTTTCTTTACTTTTGAACGAGAGGCTTTAGGGAGGATCCTACTGAGTATACTATTATACTCACCCTATGTATATATAAAATGTATTTCAGGTCACTTGGAGCAGGTTGGAGATCATGTTGTTTTCAACTAGCTTGCAGTTGCAGGAGCTATTCGGGCTTGTGGTTGCGGCTGTTTTACTTTCTTTTGGGTACTTTCAGTTTTTCCCCTTTCAGTTGTAGTGGGTTTTCATGACATTTCATATGTGTACTTGGGATTTTTTCATCTTACTGGTTGAGTTGGAGTTGGTTGGTGTCTATATTATCTCTCTCTTCTGCATGTGTTCTCTTAGATGGTAATGCCTCCCATTTGTGTGTTTACTATACCCTCGATGCTAGTCTCCAACCCAGGGCCTACTGGAGGTGGGACTCGGGGGTCTTTATCTCCCTTCTCACATTGCCAGTCCCGGAGGGGTACACTTTGTGGGGATGGGGTTGTGACATATTTATACTTAAATAATGATACAAATAATTCATAACTGTTTAATTTATTACACATTTTGTAGAATCATTTCTAGTTAAATTTTCTAAATATACATCATGTTGTTTATATGGTTTTGATAGGATAGCATAGTAATCAAGACCTGAATTTTTTTAGAAAACCACCATTTGATCCTTCCAATAAACATAGTCTCTTCCATTGAAGTGTGGTGGTCATATAGGATTCAGCATCTCAAATTATGGAATTTCCATAACAAATCATTGGATCCTTTCCTTAGAATATTAGTTTTGGTAAAATGGTTAATTATAAAAGATAATGAAAAGGTTATAACTAATTACCTAAAAGGAATCATGCTCTGATACCAATTTATAGGTCCCATTATATGGAAATATAGACTTGAGGGGTTGAATAGTCCTTTTAAAAATTTATAAATTAATTATGATTATCAAATTTATAACAGTGTTAAATGTGAAGTGAAAAAATAAACAAATAATACATTATGTTTTTTATAATAGTTTAGATCACCAAGATCCTAGTCTACTCTTTAATATCCTCTACTCAGTAAGGAGAGTGGTATTTACTAGTTCCTTACTTTTGATAGGGTTTAATAACCCAATTATAGATGTATTATTTTCTTACCTAGTAGTATAACCCTAATTACCAACAAATGTACATTTTTTCTCACCTAGTAGTATAACCCCTTACTTTTAAAGGGGTCACAACTAGCCTAAATTTTTTCTAGGAGTCACAACCCAAAATTTCTTTTAGATGGGAGGAATAACCCAAAATGATAGCTTTTTTATGGGAAAATTATAAACATACTCTAGAGTAAAAAACAAAAGGTAAGTTGAAATACAACGATGAAATACAAAAAGAAATTAGAAATAGTAATTGAATAGATGATGTTGAAATTTGATGCAACTAAAGTTATTAAATCACTTCTATTGTGGATGATGAAAATGATGAAGTGCTTTGTGTTAATAGAAATGTGATGGTAATTATTCAAAAATATAATATGGAAGTTTTATTTTCTCCCTCTTTGGAATTGTCTCAATCATCGTTGTAAATCTATTTGAATAATCTTTGTCAAGATTAATTTATTGTAGTTTGTTGATTCCCATTGAAATGAATAATCATGTTATTAACTCCAAATATCTTGGAGTGTCTTATTGTATAATCACATTAATACATGTCAGAAAAATAAAAAATATAAAAAATATATGTTACCTATATTTCAAAATAAAACTCTTAATATCAGAAGGTTGGCACTTTATATTTTTTTATGGAATAAGATCACAAAGCTTCTAATATGATTAATAAAAAAACACAATTCAGATATATAAAATAGTTAAAACAAAAGAATAAACATTAAATTTATTGGAATACCAAAAAATCACATAAAAAAGTATTGTACAATAATACACTTCATATGAAAATGAGAGTATAATTTTTTCTCAATCCAATTTTTTAAACAACATAAAATTAAATTTTTAGAAAAATATAATAAATCACTAATTAAATAAAATTTATTTTGATTATATATAATAAACTTTTAACACTTATAATTTTATGGTACTTTATTGAAAAAAAGTGGTGAAATTGTCCCATATGAAAGTTCCACTTATTAAATAAAAAAGGTTTTCACTACATAGATGACTTTAGTAGAGAATCACATAGTCTATTCTATGAGTTGTTTTACATAGCCAATTGTTAATTAAGGGTTTTGATATTTATTCTTATAGCTATTTTTCTACATAAGTTAATGGGTTCACATAATCAATTATGCTATGTAGGGTTTTTAGGATTATAAAACATATTCAATTTGGTGAGGTTCCTCACATAGCCATTTATAATACATATACCATTTGGGTATGATATTTCATTCAGTTAAGATCTAGTAACTTGAAGATATAATGTGTAAGGAAGCAACCATTGAATGTGTTGAATTAGACATACCATTTGAGGAAACCCACCATTAGTGTCGACCTACCATTGGTGTCATCCTGGTGAAGCTAACATTGTCACGCAAACTACCATCATGGTTAGTGTTGGTATTACTTATATTAAAGTAAGGAATGGTTGGTTATTGGTGTAGGTTGGCTCTCCCATGGGGTTGAACCTGGGGTCCCCAAATGTAGTTGAGTGGCTGGTTGTTTTCCTAGTCCATATTTGTCCATATTTTTATACAAAAAACACAAAAGGAAATATTGGGGGGGAATTAAATCCATAAAAAAAATTTAATTTCATTTAAAACATTAATTTTTTTTTATATAAATATTAATAAAAAATTAATATCATTAATTTTAATAAACATTAAACTAAGGGGATTTCAATTTATCAAAACAATAAAAAAAATTAAACATACAAACTCTCAATGAAAATAGTATAACACTAATATTTATATTTACTTGTTTTATTAATAGTAAATGTTATTTAAAATTAATTTTAATATTATTCTAATGGTTTTATTAAAAATCCTAATGTTTAGTTTATTATTCCTACTAGCCATGTAACTATTCTTAATGTTCATATTTTACTTCCCTATATATATCCCACATTGCATATACATAGTTTCTCTCAAAGACGTCTATATTTCATTCTTAATATGAATAATTTATTTTTAATCGTCTTTTATTCTAATGATAGCTTATTTGGTTGTGGTTATTTTGGGAGATTATGGCCATATAGATCTCCATATTATAGTTATGATATTTTTTTTATTTCCATTTTTCACTATTTTTTGGCTTATGTAATGTATTTTTCCCTTGGAGTGTATTGATATTATGTTGATGAAATAAAATAGTTTTGGTTATATTAATTGATGCATGTGTTTCATTTTATATCCTATACTTAATTATAAAACATGTATGTATGTATGTATGTATGTATGTATGTATGTATGTATATTCAGAAATAAAATATCACATAGAAAATTATGGGCTATTACACCTTCTAATAAGAGTTGGATGAACACCAAATACATGCATGAATTATACAGATGATACCCATTCATGAGTGAAAGTGGGGTCATTTAATGATAGATTCAATGATAGGACTACCAAGGTCACCCCTAGTTCTGATCTAGTATGGGTTATAGTTGAACGGTTGAACAAATTAGCTCATTTCATACTGAGGAGGGAGAACCACTATTGATGAGATGGGTAGGTTATATATTTAGAAGATTGGGAATCTTCATGGTTTACCAAGGATTATCGAGATTCCCCATTTTTTATCTCATTTATGGCATGGTTTTTAAAAGGAATTGGATACTTAGGTTCATTTTAGAATATCACACCATTTTCATAATAATAGAAATTCTAAGAATTCAATCCAAATTTTAGAGGAAATGTTTCAAGATTGTGTCCTTGATATAAATAGTTCATGGGAAAATCATCATTCATTGTACAAGTTCATATATAAAAATAGTTATTAGGAATCAATTCAGATTGATCCTTTTGAGGCCTTATGTGGTAGTCCAGGCCAACCACCTTATCAATTACTAGAGAAAAGGGTGTATTATATTGTTATGTTGAGTCTCATGTATAATAATTTGAAGCACATTCAACTAATTTAGAATAGGATAGTTATGGAAAGAAAGTATCACTCATATACCGACCAGTGATTGCATCCTATATATTTTGAGGTGGGAGACTGAGTATTCTTGGGAGTGTCATCTATATTGGGGCACCAATAGATTCATAGATTGGGGAAGTTAGAACCTAGGTATGTGGGTTCATTTAAGGTTGTCTATATGACCATTATAGTGGAATAACAGTTAGTACTTCTTCAAAGATTCTATGAAATACATGATGAATTCCATATATCTCAACATTATAGGTATCACCTATATCCCTCTCATGTGATCAGTGTAAATGTTATCATGTTGGAGGATAATATGTCATTAAAGGAATGATTGCTTCTTACAAAGGATTAAATAAATAAAATCTTTTTAGGAAAGATATTACCATTGGTACATGAATAGTGGAATCACAGGTATATCTAAGAGGACATGTGGGAGTTAAAGGAAAATATGTGAACATGGTGGTCAGATATTTTTATCAATAACGCTTAGTGATGAACCTCAAGGATGAGTTTCCATATAATGGGGAGGTTGTAACAACCTATAAGTAAATAATTACAAAAATATATAATTTTTTTCTAAACTAGGTGTATTTTGGTAATTTTAATCTATTAGAGGAGTTTATAATTTGTTTAGAGAAGGAAAAAGTCAACCAACAGAATTGATTTTTTTAGTTATTAGTAAATCATGCAACAATTGGAGGAATTATGTCATGAATCTTTGTCTTGTGCTATAAAAGTCAAAGAATATTCCAAAATTCTTTGTGGAATAATAAATTTTGGGATCATGGGGAGGTTTCATGTCACAACATAAGGCATCTCATCATAAAGAATATGGTCACACTTTAATCTCTAGTCGTAATTATTTTTAAGTTGTTATGGAATATATCATTATATCATTAAGCACATGTTGATGCCACAACATATCTCAAGATTGGGAAATTGGATCGTGACTTATATGGACATTCCATAATGTAGTTCCATGTAGTTTTTTTATTTTCATTAAATTAAATAAATTTATTAAAAACATATAAATCGAAATCCATGTTATGGATTCCTAGAATTTTAATAAGTTACTCCTCTCATCCTTGATACTTTATCCTTAAAACCCTTATTTTCTCACTATCTCTGCACATATTTGAGTTTTTTATATCTTGATGGATTGCTATAGGTAACACTAATGATCCTCTTCTTTTTATTATTAGTTTCTCACTGTATAATTTTTCTCCACTAG
This sequence comes from Viscum album, assembly GCA_963277665.1. Classification (NCBI taxonomy): domain Eukaryota; kingdom Viridiplantae; phylum Streptophyta; class Magnoliopsida; order Santalales; family Viscaceae; genus Viscum; species Viscum album. The sequence continues at coordinate 899,796,563 of OY728166.1, read as the reverse complement.
AATCTATTATTTGGGGGATTATAGTAGGTTTTTTATTTCTTCCGAAAAAGGTCAATTCATCTAAGGATCTTTGATAAGTGGGGACATAATAAGATAAGGTAGATGGACCTTGAAACATCCTATATTAATGGTATATAGTTTTGTTAATTTTATTTCTTAAATTAAAAAAATACTAAATGGATTTATTTCTTTTAAATAATATAAACCCAACATTTATACACACATTTATCACCTAAGTTGTTTTATTATATATTTTTAAAATATGAAGGAATTTACTTATTAAAATTTCTTATTAAAAAAAGGTAAAACTTTGGTCTAGGTGATAGCTGGTCATGTATTGAAACATTACAGTGCTCAAACCCACAATTAAAGGGCGACAAGGACGCAGTGCCTACTGCTAGCCCACATATTGTCCTTCTTCCATATTTCATTCTTTTAATGTATAATTATACTATATTGATGATTATTTTTAAATATATAGTTATATTTTATAACTACACTAATTTTTAGTATTATTTTCATATTATTATAGTAATTTAGTCATTAAAATCTAATGGTTAGCATAGAATGATGCATATTTTCAAAGTCACAAATAGTTAATATCTCAAAAGTAATGTCATGAAATATTTTATTTAAAAAATAAGATGAATGGTAAAATATAATTTTTAAACTAAATTAATAGTTTATTGTTCATTTTCAATTACATTATAGTTCATTTAATTTCTAAGTTATATTATCAAATTTTATATACTTATTTTATTAATCAAAAATGTGCTTTTAAAAACTTCAAGTAACATGTTTTATAATAAAATAACATTATAAAATATTTATTATTTTTATTTGAGAATGTGATTCATATTATGAATATTAAATTATTATGAAAAAATGGTTATAAATTTTTAATTAAGTATTTTTAAAAGTTAAATGTTCATTGATATATAATTTATTCATAGTCTATAAAATTTGTTAAACTAAAACTTTTTTCTCAATTTTTTATACAAAAGATAAATTTATCTTATTTAGAGTATAAAATTTGTTGAAAAAGTAATTTTTATACATTTAAACTAACTAATGATAATTTATACATTAATTATCAGTTGTTTAGAAATGAAGATAAAATCATTTGATGGAAAAAATATTTTTTTTTGAAAAATGTTTTTAAGTGCACAATGTATTTTCATCTTAATAAATTAAATTAATCACTAATGATAAATGGGTTTGATTAAATATATTGATGATATATTCATTAAAATAAATTATCAATAATATAATGTTTTTTAATAGTCAAGGAATGAGAATAAATTCATTTTATGCTTTGAAAAAAACATTTTTCTAAAAATAGTTTTTGCACGTTTTATTTGCGGATATAAGAATTATTTTTTGCAACCTTTGGAAATTATATTTGATAAAATGAACATAATTTTTGAATTTCTTATATTAAAATTTTATTATGGTGAATTTTTTATTTTTTATAAAGTAGTTTATTTTTTTAATAGTAAAAAATATAATTTTTACATATAATACAAATTTTCGGATATCATTATGATGTGAGAATATAACACACCTTATTTGAGGTAATTATATATATTTTTAATATTTTAAGTTATATAATTATTGGTATAAGTCTCAGTAAGTTTATGGATGGATTTTGAATGTGTTTGAAGCATTTTTAAGGTTGCATGGTTTGAGTATGGGTAATGGAAACTATACAGGTTTTCGAGGAAACCATGTGAGATGAATATGGGAGTTACTAGGTAGGTTTATGGTTGGAACACAGTTTTCTGAACTATATGTTCTAACTATGAAACATATTTATGATTAGTAATTGGTGATTCACATGGTTGGTGTATGGTTTTTCTAACCATGTGGCCTAACCATGTGTCCTAATCGTGTGATAAGGAAATTTTTTGACAGTGGTGATTCACATGGTTGGTGTACTATTTTCCTAACCATGTGACCTAACTATTTTATGTCATTAAATAAATATGAAATTTAGTTTTAAACATGAAAATATCCCAAAAAAATATTCTTCTTTCATTGAATTTTTATTTTGGCCCTCAACTATCCTCTAGGTGATTTTTGGTGATCTTAGACTTTAAAATTCCATTTTTATGAATATTTGAGTTTTGGGTCGTGCAAAAAAAATTTAAGGGCTATTTTATTCACTTATAATCACTATATGCTAATTTCCTGTTAAATAAAACCCTAAAACGGGTTTTCTAGGATAGGATCTATTAGATCAAACATGTTTTGATTGAACTTTCTTGTGATTTTCTAGAGAATGAAAGAAAGAGTCCAGGTCTATGAGATCATGTGATGATTCCTTATATTGAACATATTCACAGTTGGTGGTTTTTTTCTATTTCCAATTTATATGGAATGTGAGGTATATTAAATGTATAGAATAATTTATTTATCCATTAAAATGAAAATATTATGTTGATACTCTATTATACTATGAAATCACTAGTTGGTTCTTAAAATATGAGTTATTAGTGACACCCATAAGGTGGTTAATGAATTGATTAAATAATTTTCCTAAAATAAATAAATGTTTTGATGTATGAAATTGTAATACTTTCATGTGTATTGGGCCTTTTCATGAAGTAATTGGTTATAGTTCCAATTTGGTCCAACAATTATTTCCAAATTAAAACTTGGTGAAGGATAGATCTCTCCTCACAAGCAGGGGAGGTGTCATTTAGTATGAATGGGTGAGTTTTTTTGTGTTTTGGGAACATGGAATAGATTTTCCAATTGATTTATAAATAAATATTTTTCTTATCTATGAGAAATTTATTTTTTTTGAACTACTCTTAACATTTCTTTCAACCTATTTTATTTAAAATTTGTCAAATTATTTTAACTTCTTTAAAAAAATTTATAACTATTTTGTAAAAACTGTTAGCTAACCAAATTCTTATTTTAGTGGAATGTGGGAAAATACTCTTGGGATTTTTATATAGGTTTGTTATAATCACCCCATATATATGCACTTTGGTGTGTATACAGATATTATTTTTCATAGATACAAGAAAGGGGAAGGTTTCAGATTTCAAAAGTTGTACTTCCTAAGGTAGTTATCATGGATGTGGGAGATAGAGCATGGGAGTCGGTCTTGTTCTGGTAGTTTGGAGTGGTTCCACCTTGGTAACTAGATCTTATTTTATCTTAGACCCTTAGTTTTTATGGTTTATTATTCTCTTCTATTACTCTTATTATTAATCTTTTTATACTTTTAGTTTTTATATTTACTCATGCGTCATATATATAGTTGTCTTGGGTTTGTTTTATATAGTAGTTGTATGTGTGTGTTTTCATGTGTGTGTGTGTAAAAGGGTAAAAATTTCCTACTCTTTATTATTAAACCCTCATAATTTATTTCCAACCATTAGTGTTTGAATAATGTCACCTAAGTTTAGTGGAACCTTATCTTATTCAAAGCCAATGGTTAGGGTCATGTTGTTACATATGGTATTAGTTTGGTCTGTCCTTTAGTTGGTATGGTAGAAAGGATATAGGATGTGATGGAACTTTAAATGTATAGCATAAAAAATACATGTATAACCTATTTATTCTGAAATTAAATTTACCAGGGTGGTCAAGGTACAAAAAGTGTTCTAAAACACTTCTATTGATGTTGTTATCTCATTATCATGGGTTTAGCCGATGAGCATTTGGTATCATGCATTAGTAAAAATAATTCCCACTAAAACTGAACTATTGCATGATTATTTTATTTTGGTACAGATCTATTATTATTTTTATTGTCTCGATATGATATATGATATAACTTGGAATAAGGAAGTAGTAAAATAATTAATTTGAAATTGTGGATGTGGTTATAGAATTAAAATGCCACCAGTGTAGAGAATGAGAAACTAACAAGTGGATGTAGAAATTAATTTGGTTCCACCTGAACCATAGATAATATAGAGACTAGTCCAAATTATTTTTCTATCACTCTAGGTTTTCAATAAGTGACCTTAGGATGAGTTACCTCATCAAATGAATCACTCATCATAATTCTAAAAACAGAATCCAACGACATTTTAGGGTTATTTAGGACCTGAGAAAGTATAAGTATATCTTGGTATAATAAAAAAAATATCTTAATTCCACAAAAATATATTTGAGATAAAGGTTAATCTAGTTATATACATGCTTGATGTTCTAGCACTATAATGGTGGGAATTAATTTTTCAAGAAAAGTTAAATCGGTGTCTCACTTGTGAGTGGTTTGAGGAGTTGTTAAATAAAAAAATTTATCTAAAAACCTTCCATATAGTGAAGATGAAAAAATTATTCTAGGTTAAATAATTATTTCTATTATTGAATTAATATACTTCTTGATTCACACCCTAGGTTCACTTAAAATTGTAGGTAGTTTCTAGTGAAATTATAAAGGAATGAATATTCTAGGAAGGTCTATGACTTAATATTCTCTCTAAGGTATCCATTTTATTTATTATTGATTATACATTAATGGTGAACAAGTAACTGGTGGGAGGGATAGGTCATGTAAGTAATCTTAGTGGAGGGTAGAACTTTTACATCCACGTGTAGGCGGGAACTCCAATATTGGGAATAATCAAAAAAGGGAGAGTTATTCCCAAGGTAGTAGGGCACTGAAGAATCGGTCTCTTATCCAACAAATTGTAGTAATATACCATATTTATTTCAATTTTTATCTATTTATCATAATAAAATTGGTTTAGTACACCACTAGGATATTTTTATAAGTTTGGAAAAAGAGGAAATATTAATAAATATTACTTTAGATCTCCAAAATCAATTGGGGGAAATGGATCGAACCAGTCTTGTACCTACCATGATCAATCAATGTGATATCATCAGAATAGTTTTATCCTTAAGAATTGTATGAAGCAATATGACTTCAATAAAACCTTTATCATCTATATGACAACTCAAAAATGGATAAAGAATTATTCTATGAGAGTTGATCGATAATTATATAGAGCTAAGCATGTTATTTCAATTGATCAACCAAGTACCTCAATGGTTTGACATATAATTCTTCTAATATCATCCTTTATTAATGTACTATTTACTACTAGTTCATCACATTATTTTATTTCATCTTTTGTACTTAAAAAATTGGATTTAATGTGGAGATGATGTCTCACTCATAATCATTAAAAGACTTCTTGGGAAGTGGGAATGCAGAGGATTCAAGTTCCCATCTTGATTCATTTCCATTGATACAGTACAATTCCTATAGGATTTTAATATATTATAAATGAATATTTTTTATTTAATATTTGGAATGTATTGGTTCGTGTAATTAAAATATTATATTTATTTTTATGCTCGATAAGTAACTTTCACATCCTCAGATGGATTTTTTCAGTTATTCAAAGGGATTGGGATATGCATACTAGTAGAAAAATACCTTTAGTGACATTAAATAGAACCATTTATAATTGGTTGGAGGTAATGAATTTGGGTACTATAAATAAAACTATAAATGGGGCACTTCTTATAATAGTGGATTGATACCCAAGTGTCTTTTCAATTTTTTTACTAAGATACCCCCTAAATGAGAAATTGATTTTTCTATTGATATACTTCTAGGAACAATCCTTATTTATATTTCATCATATAGAATATCTCAAACATAATTATGGGAATTAAATTTCCATCTATAATAATTGGGTAATAAGGGATTCATTAGACCAAGTATATCACTATGGGATTTTCTGGTTATGTTTGTGAATAAGGTAGACGGTTAACTTCGATTGCGTGTCAACTATTGTAAAAAACATGTTATGGTCAAGAATTGGTATCTTATTCATTTATTAAATGATTTTTTTGTTAAATTAAATGTTTCCAAGTAGTTATATAAGATTTATCTATTATTAGAATTGTATAAACTTGGAGTTAGGAAAGAGGATATTCTAAATATAGTATTTCAATTTCAATATGTCCATTTAGAATGAATTTTCATTCCCTTTGTTCTAAAAAAATCATTTATAGTTTTCATAGACTTCATAAACCATTTATTATACAAGTATCGATTCCATTTTTGTGGAATTGTTTTATGATATTTTCATTTACTCTCAAAGAAGGATTAACCATGAGGATAACTTGGAGATTTTATTGATCACGTTGTGAGATCTCAAAATTTATGAAAAAATTTCTAATTGTGACTTCTAGATATAATAAGTCCATTTCCTAGGGCATTTCACTTCTAAAAAATATATATAATTTGACCCTAATAAGATCAAAGCAGTCATTTCTTGGTGTCTACCCAAGAATGTATTCAAGATACAAAGTTTTTTAGAATAGATATATATTATAGAGGCTTTATTTAAGATTTCTCTAGGATTTCTTATCCCATGATTTCATTAATGATAAAGGGAATCAATTTCCATTAGACTGAATATTGTTAGAAATTATTTCAAGAGATTAAATATTGGATAACTTTGGAACCTATCCTTGTATTTCTAGAAACAGGTTAGGTCTATGTGGTATATTGCGATGCATCTGGATTGGGATTGGGTTTTATTCTTATGTAGGGATAACATGTTGTGTTTTATGGATAGAGACAGTTTTTAACACATGAAAATAATTATTTGAATTGTGGCCTAGAATTAGAAATAATGGTAAATTCCTTAAAAACATGGTACCACTATCTCTTTGGGGAAATTTTCAATACCTTCACTGATCATAAAACCTTGAAATATATCTTCTCTCAGAGAAAACTAAACTTGAGGCAATGATGTTGGATGGATTATATCTAGATGTTTAACTTTATCTTGGTATATACAACTAGTAAAGGGAATTCAGTGGCTGGTGATTTGATATAGAAGTTTTATAATGAAATAGTCAAAGAAGATCAAGACCTATGGTAGTTGATGATAGTTATTACTCACATGCCACTTGACTATGCTGAATAGAATGAAAATAAAAATTTCTTCTCATTCACTTTTATTATAGATTTATTTATTTAGTCAAAGAGGCTCAATAACCAAATTATGACTTCATCAACATTGGGTCAAACCTAAATGGTGGGGAGATAATGGATTATTAGACAGAGGATTCAAACTCATAATTATGTTTTCAAAACCGAATTATTTTCCCCTATTGTTCCTAAGAATATATTATTTCATTGTACCGCCATTAAAAAGAGACTACTATTCACTTGGGTAATTAGAAAATGTGAAAGAAACTGAAATCACATCTTTTTTGGTCATGTATGAAAAGCAATATGTCATATTTTATCATGAAATGTCTTAATTATCAATAGTAAGGTTTAAAATCAACTTTAAACTATTATATTTCAATCTATGCTTGTGCCTATTTGGAAATTGGAGTAGATATTCATTTACATGGTCACAATTCTACCATAGATGCTTCATAATCATGATGTTATTTGGGTAATTTTGGATTTAATAACAAATTTGAAACATTTACTTCTAATGTTAGAGTCCAATATAGTATATGATATGGAAAATATATATAATTAATAAGTTTTTAAGTTTCACAGAGAATCTATATCTATTGTATTTGACATAGATCCTCGATTTTCTTATCAGTTTTAACGCTCTTTGAAATAGGCTCTTGGAATCCAGTTGACCATTAGCATGGAATATCATCCTTATATAGATGGGAAATTTGAACATATGATTCAAATATTGAAAGATATGCTTAGATATTGTGTCATAGACTTTAGTTTCTCATAGGAATATTATATGTCTTTAGTGAATTCCATGTATAATAATAGTTATCAGACCACAATACATGTGGATCCATTTGAGGCATTGTATGGTCATCCTTGTTGCTCTCCACTTTATTGGGTGTAAATAGTATAAAATTCACTAATTAGAAAAAGTATTATAATAGAGACTGTAGGAAATATTAAAATTATTATGAAGCAAATGGTTATGTTCCATATATAATAGAAATCATATGCATATCATCTTCATCTCCCATATTCTTTTGATGTAGGTGACCATGTTTTTCTAAAAGTGTTACCATGATTAGGTCATCATCATTTGGTAAAGAAAGGAAAAAATATCCTTGATTTGTGGGACCATTTGATATTCTATAATGTATCAAACACATTACATAACAATTATTTTTATCAAAGAGATTCATTTTTGTCCATATTGTTTTACATGTCTCTCAACTGAAAAAAGTATCAATCGATTATTAGTTATGTGATTAGATGGAATCATGTAACTCTTGATCCTGATGAATTTTTTATACATGAACTAATTTGTATTCAATATAAATAAGTAAAGACTATGTGAGGGGGAAAATTTTCCATGGTACTAGCGTTATAGAATAATGTTTATATTTAAGAAGAGACTTAATAACAAGAACAATTCATGTAGGAGAAATGGAAGGAACTCTTCATAGACAACACCAATATCTATCTTTATGAGGATGGAAATAAAAATGATGGAGATAGTTTAACACCCCTTGGTTGAGGTAATTATTTTTTGGTTTATTTATTTTAATTTATATAATGGTAAGTATAAGTCTTCGGAAGTTTCTAGAAAATTTTATAATGATTTGGAAGTGTTTTAAGGGTGCACAGTTTGAGCGTGGGTAAGGGAAACTGTGAAAATTCTATAGTAAATTGTGTGAGTTTAATATGGGAGTTACTAAGTAGGCACATGGTTTGAACACAGTTTTCCTAACCATGTACCTTAACAATGAAACTTAGACATGTTTGGGCAATGGTTATTTGCATGGTTGGCACATGGTTTTCTTAACTTTATGACCTATCCATGCAACTTAGAAATTTTTAGATAGTGGTGATTCACATGGTTAGCATATGGTTCATAAAATTATGTAACCTAGACATGATAAATCATTAATTAAATCTGAAAATTTGTTTTAATTTTGAAAAATTCTTGAAAATACTCATTCTTTTTCCCTAACTTAAGAACTCATCCCTCCGCCCTTATCAAGGTGATTATTGTTGATCATCAGCATATAGACTCTGGTTTCAATGAATATTTGAGTGTTTCATATTTTAAATAAAATCTAATGGATCAATTATTCCTTTATAATCTATATATTCTTGTTTCTACATGAATGTAACTCTGTACTGGGTTTTTTATGACAAGATCTATGGGATTAGACAAGTTTTGATTTAACTTTCTTGTGATTTGTTTGAGAAATTTAAGAAAGAGTCCATATCTGGGATATCTTTGAAGATTATTCATGTAAAAAATATTTGAGGTGGGTTGTTTTTTTCTCCTTCAATTTCTCTATAATGTGAAGGTTATTCTATTTCTATAAGAATTTATTTCTTCTTTGAAATGAAAATATCATGTTGAATCTCTGCTGAATTCTGAACTTGCTCATTGTTTCTTGAAACAAGGGTTATTGGTAAAACCTATAAGTTATTTGATGAATTGAATAAATTTTTTACCTAAAATAAATAAATGTATTTATATGTGAACTTGGAATAACATTTTTGACGTTTTTTCATGTGCATCTGGACTTTTTGGAAGGGACTTGGTCCCTAGTCCACTAGGGGCCAATGATTATTTCTAAGTGATGACTTGGTGGAGGATAAATCTCTGATCACAAGAAAGTTATGTTTCATTCAGAATGAATGGGTTTTTTTGTGTGAGAGATAACATGGAATAGATTTTCCAAGTTATTTATAAAGAAATTTTTCTTCTAACAATAAGAAATATAATTTTTATGAACTTCTCTTTACTTTTCATTCTACCTATTTTATATACAAATTATGATACTTTTTTAACTTCTTTAAGATTTTGTATAACTGTTTTATAAGAATTTTGATTAGGACTAATCTTTGTTTTATTTTCATGTGATAAAATACTCTTAGGTTTTACTTAATAGGTTGTTATATGTTCTCCCTATATATGCACTTTAGTGCATATAAAAACATTATTTTCCATGATATATATAAGGGAAAGGTTTTATATTTCACTAGTAGTACTTATTGAGGTAGGTTTAATATATTTTGGATACGGTTCTTGGGAATTGGTCATGTTCTATGAGAATTTAGTGACTCCACCTTAGTGTGTGGGTTTTGTTTTATCTTGGATATATAGCTTTTATGGTTTATTGTTTTTTGTTTCTATTATGATTATCCATCTTGGTATACTTTCAGTTGTCAAATTTACTCATGCTTCATTTATATAATTGTCTTGGTATCGTTTTATATTGTAGTTTTATGTGTTTTTTTTGTGTGTAAAAGGGTTAACCCCCCCCCCCCCCTCTTTCTTGTTAAACCCTTCGTGTTTATTTCCAACCTTTGGTATTTGGGGAATGTCACCTATGTTCAAGGGAACCTCAACACTTTCCAAGCCAATGGTTATGGTCAGGTTATTATAAAGTATGACTTTAACTTTTTATAAAACCATTTTATTATAAAAATATGTATTTAAGGATTAAAATAATGAATATAAAATATTAAATTGAATTTATAAACCTATGTTTTAAAATTTTGAATCCTTCATCATATTTTAATCTAATAAAAACTATTTTTGAGTCTTTAACTTTAATTATGTGGTTCAATAATTACATTTGTAATTGTAATGGTTCTAATGTCAAATAACCTTCTTTTTTTTAATAATAAACCAATATATTCATAGTAATCATAACTCCTCAAAAGTCTTAGTCCTAAATGATAAAATGATCAATATTTTAACCCGAAAACACCCCCTATCATCAAATATAAATATCCACTATACCTTGGAAAACCACTTCCCATTGACTTTATCTTTATTAATACCTACCCAAATAAATTATAAAAATCTATACTCATTATCTATAGCTTCTTGCCTCACCAAAATACTAACCTAATAAGGCATAAGGAGATATCCAAAGGAGGATATCCAAGGAAGATGTATATTTCTTAACTAGATTCTTTCAAGTTTATTTATTATTATAACATCTTAAAATATATTATAATCATGCTAATATAATATAATAAGTATCTTTAATATACTAAAATTTTGTTATAGTTATTTAATAACCTATTTTATCTTTTTTCTATCCTATGAAAAATAAAAATGTTTCTTGTTTGTATGCCTGAACTACCTCCTCCATGGAGAGATATATTTTGTTTTTGTCACTACCTAAAATAGATGGTTATAAATATGTATTAAATGAATATATATTATATTTATTATATAATTATTATTCTATAAATATAATTCATTATCTACATTTTTACCCTCTCACTCATTGTAAAATGAAAACATCATACATGTGTCTGTGCGGACTATCGTCTTCATGAACAATACATTTTATTTTTCATTACCAGCTCATATGTATGGTCATAAGGATGGATTTAATTAATAAATATAATTTTTATAATATGATAATTATTATTTAAAGGTAAAACTTTATCTAATATATTTCCTTTTCATCCATTAGAAAAATGAAAATTTATCTCATGTGTACGTGTGGACTACCACCTCCATGTAATGATGGATATATTTTGTTATAACTGACTTAAATGGATAGTTATAAAATTATATTGAATATATAGAAAATATAATTATAACATTTTAATATTCTAGAGATTATGGAACCATGAACTCTTTGTCCATGATCAACACATCATATCTGTTTTATACCAAACGACCTCAAAACATATGACGTGAACTTAATGGATTTAGTAACTAAATAGAACAAGATAATACATGAAAAAAGAAATAATAATAAGTTAATTAACATGAAAAATTTTATTAATAAATTATATAATTAATATAATTTTATTATTTAGTAAAATAAATTATATATGTGGTGATTTAGGACATGAGGTAATAAATTTCTAGTCTCAATTACATTTCCTTGAGACTAGGTAATTTTCACCACAAGTTTTCTTTTATATGGTTTAAAAACTATATATGAATGTATTTTTCCATAACCTTAATAAAAATAAATGTGTTTTAAAAATCAATTTCAATTTCGCTCCTTTAATTTCATTTTCATTCAAATGTGACAAAATTCGTAAGGTATTTTTCTTTAAAACATTATTTTAAATGTTTTTAACTCGTTTTCTCCATATCCATGTTCTTTTAAATGTTTCAAGACTATTAATTTTTATACATCATATATTATTAGAAGTTCATTTACATATATATTTTAATTTCATTAAAAATATTTTAAAATTAATCATTTTAACATTTCTATAAGAGTCATTTTTTGACATTCTTTACAAAAGTACAAAAAAGAATGTTCTTTTTAAAGTCTACCACAGGACTAACTTTTCCCATTGTCATAGCTGCGATTCATTTTTTTCCTATATATGTTTATATGGTTTTTCAAATAAGTTATTATTATCATTTTTTATAAAAAACTTTTTATTTTTAAATGTTTTCAAAAGAAATGGTTATTTCTTCTCATTTTATGAGATAACTGAAAGTGTTTTTTCTTATGGGATAAAATGCCCATTTTTATGAGTTTGATGATGAAAATAAATGTCCCTACATGTTTTATTCATGTTATAGTTTTTTAAAATTTTATATGATTTAGGTGGGTCTAATATTACCCTAAAATACATTGGGTGATGATTTATTCTTCAGGATATATAATGTTGGAATTAACCGAGTAAGTTATTCCTTTAGAAGTTTATAATGGAATTAATTGGTTAAGTTATTCCATTATGAGTTTATATTAGGATTAATTTTTTAAGTATTAAATTATGATTTTATATTGTAATTCATTGGTTAATTCATTCCATTATGACATTGTGTTAGAATTAACTGGTTAAATTATTCCATTATGATTTTTATGAATATTGTGCTTACAAGTAACCTTCAAGATTTATTTTTTCTTATGAGATTATTTTATGAAATATTTTGATCAAATAGGTGTGTTTTAAAAATTTAAGGTATGTTTTATATAATATCAAAGTTTTTTTAAAAGTAAATACATTTTCAAGTATTTTCAAGTATTTTAAAGGCCTAACGAGTTTTTATTTTCTTTTATATCTCTTAGTGGGATTTGTTTTTCTCATCCCATGTTTTTAAATAATTTTTTTATTTTATATAAAGATGTGTGAGAAATATAAAATTTTCTTTTCTTTTATGATGATTTATCTTAAAAAACTAATGGTTCATGAATGAATTAAGAATTTAAACATAAAAACCTATTTTGTGGGAAAAATGTACACTATGTTGAAGTTTCCATGTTTTTATATAATGTTTTTCCAAATTCTATAATAATATAATACTAAAATATCCTGGAAATTAAGAAAGTGAACCCCTTATTAAAAATAATGTAATTATTATTTGATTATGTTATGGTTTTTCATGGTTGTAAACAAGACAATATTGTTTTCCACACCCATAATTTTACTATGGAATTTATTTTGTATTGATTGATTTTTTTAGTTATTTAAATTTTCTATAATTTTCATCTTGGAATTTAAAATTTTTATAAGGTTTTTGGATGTAAAAAATGCATTATGCATGGATATAAGTAATCATATGGAAACTGTGAGTTTAGGTTTGTCTCTTAGGGTGTTTTTATCATGGTTAGAACATGGGTAATCAAGTCATGTGCGATTCTAAGGGAAGCCATCCAAGGTGCTCAAGGATGTCCAGTATGGGCCACATGGGTAACTCATATTTTGGTAAATAGTTTTGGTTAGTCATGTGGTATTCCCAAGAAATAAAATTTCTAGGATTCCCAAGTTTGATCCTATTTTTTAGGGGTCCTTTTTTCCATTTCTCCCCCTCCCTTCATCACACAACCCCCAAGTTGAGCCCCCACCCTGTATGTACCACTTATCCTCTATTATCCTAAAATTATTGATAATTATTGGTGTGTTATTCATGATTTGGGAACGAGATTATAAGTTATGGATTCCTCTCACCTCCCTTCTTCTATTCCACCCTAATTATTATTCCCCATTGTTGTGTTTTTTGGTTGGATGAACACTAGGGGTACCAGATTAACATGATTTTTTTTGGGTTTCTTTATTTTAGGGTGTGTGATCTCATTTTTGGGTCACCTTCATCCCATTATCAAAGTCTTAGACTATACACCATTGATTTTAGGAAGGTTTACCTCATTTCCTATATTTTAATTTTATAAATATTGATTGATCAAGTTATGAATTCTTGTTTTAATTTTTTAATGATTGTATTGCATGTGTTTATTATATTTTTAAGAAATAAATTTTGTTTCTTCAATATTTTTATGTAATGTGAAGGGTTTTATCACTTTAAGTTTGTTTAAATTTGTTTTAATAAATAGCATATTCCATGTGTTTTTTAAATTGCCTAAGTGGATTTTTGATATTTTAAAAGGGTGTTTTAGTTTTAAAAGTGGATTCCCAAGGGTTTTACTTGGAAATTTCAAGTGAAACTTAAAATTCTAAATGTTTATAAAGTATTTCAATAATTATTTTCCTTAAAATATGAATTTTTAAAGTTGTTAACCCTATTTGGGTCATCATATTAATTGAAGTGTGCTGTTTTGGAACCTTATAGGTTTTGAATGAAATTGTTTGGTTCTTTAAATTTATTTACAAATATTTTTGAGCATTTGCCTTTGGAAAAAAATAAAATAATTTTATGATTGATTCTTGATGAATGGTTTTATAAACAATTGTTAAAAATTTAATTTTAAACCTTTGGAAGATATGGATTGGAACTATAAGTATATTTTAATGAAATACTCATTTAAAACTTTAAGTGGTTTCCCAAAGTGTGTGAGACCCTCATATGATCCTATTTGATTGTTATGCTCATTGTGGATTATAACCCCTTAGGGAATTTTTTTAAATCATATGATTATATTGGGAATTAATTATGCATAATAGATGATCGGTGTGGTTTCTTGTGAGGGTTTAGGAGGAGAGTAATGAGTTATTTTCAAATTCTTTATATCTAATTTATGTGAATGTTGATATGTGATCACCTTCATTTGAATTGTTAGGGGAGTCCCAGAAGTATAGTAGGTGAATTTTATGAGTAAAAGTCCTGGGGAGCATCACTAGGATATATATTGAATATTTCTTGAATACACCTTGTCAGTTAGAATGAGAGGGTATAGGTCCTTATATACTAAAAACATTTTTATGCCTTTGGTGTTGAAGAAGTTCCTAAGAAATTTATTTATAAACAGTCTAATGGGACTATCAGGGAAGAGACAGGTTTATTAGTGTCATCCTAGGTTTCTTTTCTATATTTTAGGTAATTATTGATAAAGAATTAGGAAATTTCCCATAATTTTATACCATTTTAAGATGATTTAGTGGATTTTAATCGTATTCTTTTCTTGTATCTCATATTACTTGTTTTATAGAACCACTACTTGATCAGTTCATTTAGTATGTTTTATTTATTAGTTAGTGTTGTGTGTGTTTTTCATTGTTATTTGTTTTGGCCTTTTTCTTACTTTACAAATTGACTCTAAAATGGTTTGAAGGGTTTATTTTATTTTTAAATTTTAATCATGCACTAACCACTAGATTTGTCTTTTTTTACTTTTAATTGTGTTTCAATGATATATTGGAAAACTATTTTGGGTTCAGGGATTTAAATGTGGATTTTTAAAGTGGTTGAAAAAATGAATATTTTGGAACATTAAAATGACTTTGGCCAAGTAATTGTATTTAAAGTTCTTATTTTCATTTAAGGAAAATAAAAAATTAAATTTTATAAAATGGATATGGAACTGATATTAGTTTTTTATGAACCTATGTATGAAAAAATTATTTCTAAATATATTTTAAACTAGCTTAAATTGGATCTTTAAGTAAAGGTTTGGAATGTAAAAATTAGGTTGGTTTACTATTTAGTATTTTTATACTCACACCTATATTATACCTAAATTTTAGGTTCATGTTTCACCTTATGTTAACTCTTGGAGCATGGTTTTTATTGGTGTCAGATGGTAGAATATAGTCACTCAGAGGTTAGTCCATTCTGTTTTATTTTGTTTAATCTATTGTATCATCCAAATATGCCTTTACTGCATCTATTTATGATTATTGGTGGATAGTTATTATATCTATATAGTTCTTAGTGGGACTCAGAGCTGGTTACAGGTGAGTAAGTTTATAGGGTGAGGGAAGGGATATCATTTACATTAAATCATTCAAATTATTATATGTGCATTCTTATTCTTGTATATATTATTTTAGCATGGAAAACTAACTTATGTATGGGTCCTGACAGATTTTTGGGAAGAAAAATCATTATTCCTTAACTCTGATTTGAGGTAGAAATCATTCCAAAGTGTGTTCTATAGAATCTTAGAAACTATTTGTCATCCTATGGGGATCGGAAATCCCCTTCAGGGTAGTGGTGGATCAGGTTGGGTGTCTATTTAGATGGAATCTTGGGTTAGTTTGTTACAAATGGTATCATAGGATATGTTCTCTAGTTGGAGCCTAGGTTTCTTGAGATCCCTTATGTTATTTGGGTGTTCCGTAGTGGAATCTAGTTAGAATTTTTTGTTAGAAATCAAGAGGTTGGTGTAGGGAGAGTGTTGCAAGCACTTTATCACCATGAGCCTTGAGTTTCCTTTGTAACTCAAGATTTTGTTTTTTATTATGTATTATTGTTTTATGAATTTATTGTATTATGATTTGATTATTATGGTATTAGTTATTTGATTATTATTATCATATATTGAGTTTCATTATGGTCATATTTAGTGATATGGTATAGAGACAGAAAAAGGGAAATAAGGCCTAAGGTTGGATTTTAAGGCCTAAAAACCCATACAGAAACCATGAACTTGATTTTAGACCTATTGTAGGTACTAATGCATAATTTGAGCATTACTATAAACAATGTTTCTAAGATGAGTGTAGTACCTCCTCTTAGTTCATTTCGCTATTTGGAAATTGTGATGCTTGGATTTCCTAGTATGTTAGAGAAATGGGAAAGGATTCATGGTGGGTTATGTAATATATTAGAATAATTGGATTGGATTTTAGTTTATTCTTGTATTATACCTTTGTTTATATGTTTTTACATGTGATGTAAAATCATTTTTTAATGTGTATAAAGTGGATTTCATGATAATTTGTTTTTTATTTCAAATAATCCCTTCGGTATTGTTTTTAAAATGAACTTTTTTATATGAAATTTTGAAGTGGTTAATTTTATTAGGAAATAGAGAAAGGTATTTTGGTTTTAAACCAGTTGGAAATTTTTGAAAGATTTAAGTGGGTAAGGTGTTTTTTAAAATTAATATAATTCCTAAAAGTGGGATCTATTTTTAAAGATACTGGTGGTTTCAAAATTTTTACTTTTAAAATATTAATGGAATGGGTTTTCTTAGTTTTAAAAAGGGATAAATAACTTGTAAAAACTGGGCTTTACATTCTAAATAAAGATAATATTTTTCCAAAACTATATTTTTTGGCATGTTTGGATTATATCATTGGTTTTTTCTTAAAAAGGGTAAATTATTTGAACTTGTTTCTAATTATAAGTGGTTTTTTATTATGAAAATTAGAAGGATTTGTTGGTTTTAAAACTTTTTGGTGTATTTTTTGAAATTATTTTTCTAAATTTTATAGATAGACCAAGTATGGCTTGGGATTAGGGGATGACATATGTAAAATTGGTTTTTGGGACTCCTTTTTGAGGGGGATATGGTTTTAAAGAGTAATTTTTTGAATCATTTTTCAAATTTTAGTAAAAAGTGTGATTGGTTTCTCTCTTATTTAATTTTAGGATTAATCTATGTAATTTTTGTGAAAAAATCATGTAAGGGTTTATGTCTCATGCTATTCAATATAAGACTCCCATAATTATCTAGTATAAAGGTAGAATGATCATCTTTAGGGGATTTCACTTTTTTAATATTAACACTGTCTAGGCTCCGAATGGAGTAATGTATTTTGTTCTCTTCTCCCAGTGAAGTTTTTTGGATTTATTGAAAGTTTTTTTTTTCTAGTGGATCTCTTGCTAATCGTATAGGTTGATCGTATTAGAACTATGAGCCTTGGTTTGATGGTTAGACCAGTGAGTGTCATATTTCTTGGATATTTTTTAGGATGATGAGGATGTTATCATTTGATATATTCTATATATGATTTTTAATGTCTGTTTTGATGAAGACTATTTGGGAATTTATGCTTAGTGAATTTAAAGTAGTAGTAGCTTAAATAAATATTTTCTAAATTTATTATTTATGTACATTTTTTTGTTTCTCCTTATAAGAAGTATTTATTTTGATTAATTTCATGCATCGATGCTCATTGATGTGGAATTTATTATGCATGGTGTAGGTCATGGGTTGGTTTTTTCTTATTGGATTAGAAATGAGGGAAAACCTAGGGAATATGCAAGGGTTTTTGGGGGTATGTTATAGTTTTTTTTACTATGGGTGCTATTGAGATGATTTTTCTATTATAATCGATATGGTATAGTATTTTATGGGTTTGTAACAAAGTACCCTAATATTTATTGTGTGAACATAGGGTTAGAGAAGTTTTGTTTCTTGGTGAGGTATGTATCTATTTTTTTCTCCTTATATTTATGATATCATTGATTCGGTGATCTAGTCTTGTGCCATTTTGGGATGATTTATGGTTTGCTACTCTCATTATCAATTGTAGATTGTTTTTTTTTTCTATGGCCAAAGGTTCCATGTGATTCATTTCTGGATATTTCAGGAATGTGTTTTTTTTATGTAACCTTTCTTTGTGAAAAATAGGTTTTCATTTGTTCTACCATTTTAGATCAGTTCTAAATGGTTGGAAGAAATATTTCAAGTATTTATTTTCTTAGAGCCTTTGATTGGTTATGTATTAAATCTCACATGATAATGTTTGATGTTTTTTGAGGATTCATTTTATTTTTCAAGGATATCTATTTTACTATGAGGGTCACCTTTATGCTTCATTTTATATTGTACTCTATTTTGACCTACGACTTTTGGGGGGTAGAAAGTGGTATGGTGGGTAGAATTATGACATTTTTTGTGTCACTATGGAATTTATTTTGTATTAATTTATTTTATTTTCAGTTATTTTATGTTCTACTAATTTTTTTCTTGGGATTTAATATTCTTGGAATATTTTTCACTGTCTCATTGGTTTCACATGATTATTAGTAACCATGTGGAAACCACGCATTCAGGTTTGTATCTTAGAAGTTTCATTTCGAAAGGTTAGTGTATGAGTATTTAAGATGTGTGTGGTACTAGGTGAAATCATGTGAGGTGTTTGGGAGCTATAAATTGTGGGTTTAATGGGTACCGCATGGTTTGGTAAACCATTTGGGTTAACCTTGTGGGTTTACCAATAAATAAGATTTATATAATTTATAATTTTTCACTTATTTTACTTTAAGGGTTATTTTTTCCACTGTCTCCCCCTCCCTTCATCATAAAACCCCTAGGATAAGACACCTTCTCATGTACACTACCCCTAACCTAGTATCCCTCCATTATTTAAAATTATTATTTCATTATTCATGATTTGGGAATAGGACTCTAATTTAGGAACTCCTCTCTAATCTCTTCCTAATTTCCTCTTAATTTCTTCTCCCCCCATACTATGTTTTTATTCGATTGAAACTTATAGGTATCAAATTAACCCAAGGTTTTATTTATTTTAGGGTGTATGATCCCATTTTCATTCCCCCTTATTCACATTATTAGATTCTTGGAGAGTACATTGTTGATTTGAGATAGGTTTTACCCATGGCTTAGATTTTAATTTTATAATTATTGTTGAACTAAGTTTTAAATTCTTTCTTTAATTTTATAATGATTTAATCTCATGTGTTTTTTTTTTGAGTTTTAAGAAATATGTTGTGTTTCTCCCACATTTTCATGGGAAGTAAAGTGTTTTCTAATTTTAGTGATTGTTTTAATGTTTTTTTAATAAATTTTACATACCATGTGTTTGATAAATTTTCTAAGTAGCCTATATGATAGAATTTTGATATTTTAAAAGGGTGTTTCGATTTCCAAAGTGGATTTTAAAAGGGTTTAATTGGTAATTTCTAGTGACTCTTGAAATTACAAGTGTTGATAAAGTATTTCAATAATTGTTTTAAATAAAATATGATTTTTGTAAGTTCTTTCATCTCGTTTGGGTCGTGATATAATTGAAAGGTGAAATTTTGGAACCTTGGAGATTTTCAATGAAATTGGTTGGTTCTTTAAATTTATTTCCAAATAGTGTAGAGCATTTATATTTGTAAAAATATTTTGAAATAATTTTATGAGTGAAACATTATGAATGGTTTTAGAAATAATAGTTTAAAAATGGAATTTTAAACCTTTGGAAGTGGTGACTTGGAACTTCGAGTCCATTTTAATGAAATGATCATTTGGAACTTTAATTGGTTTTCCAAAGTTTGTGAGACCTCATATGATCTTATGTGATTAATATAATTTATGTTTCTTATAACCCCTTGGAGTAATGTTTTGAAATTGTTTCATTATATTGTGAATTTCTTATGCATGATATATGATTGGGGCAGTTTCTTGTGAGATTGTAGGAGGTGTGTCATTATTTATTTTAAAATTATTTATATTTTATTTATGTGAATATTAATTTTTGATCACCTCCATTTTACATTTCATGGGAGTCCTATGAGTATAGTAGGTGACCTGTATGAGAGAAATCCCAAGTGTTCGCCATTAGGCTATCTATGTAATGTTACTCGAATACACCTCCTCGATTAGATTGAGAGGCTATAGGTACTTATGATCTAGAAACCTTTTTGTTCTCTTTGTATTGAAGGATATCCTAGAACATTTATTTCTATAAAGTTTTATAGGAATATCGAGGATAAGACATATTCAATAGTGTTGACCTAGGTTCCTTGTCTCCAGTTTAGATTATTATTTCTAGAGCTTTAGGATATTTTCAATGATGATAGATCCTTTTAAAATGATTTAGGGGATCTAAATTGTATGATTTTTTTATATCCCTTATTCCTTGTTTCATGGTTCCACTTATTAATTGGTTCATTTAGAATTTTTTATTCATTGTTTAGTGTTGTGTGTGTTTATCATTGTTCTTGGTTTTTTCCTTTGAATAAATTTATAAATTGACTATAATATGATCTTAAGGGTGTATTTCCTTTTTTAATTTGAATAATTATATAACCCCTAGATTTAGATTGTTTTCATTTTAAATGGTTTCAATGATGTTTTGGAAAATAAATTTTAGTTAAAGGTTTTAAATGTGTATTTTTAAAGTGGTTGAAAAAGAAAATGTTTTGGAACCTTAAAATGGATTGGGATGAAGAAATATATTTAAAGTGATTGTTTTCATTTAAGGAAAATAAAAAAGTAAATTTTACAAAATGTACATGGAATTGATATACATTTTTCATAAATTTATTTTTGAAAATGCCACTTTCTAAATATATTTCAAACTAGATTAAAGTTGATATTTAACTAAAGTTTTTCTATGTAGAAAATAAGGTAGTGGCCTACTGAGTATTTTTATCCTCATGCCTATATTATATATTAGTTTTTTTTATCCATATGGATTATATTGGAGTAGTGTTTGTATTGGGATTAGATGGTGGTATATAGTCACTCTGAGGTTAGTCCTTTTTGTTTGGTTTTGTTTACTCTGTTGGACTAGCCAAGTAGGTATTTAATGCATCCAGTTATGGTTACTAGTGGATATAAATTATATATGTAGAGGTTTCAATGCTACTCATATTTTTTTTAGGTAAGGGAGTTTATAGGATTAGTGGAGTTATTACATTTAATTTAAATCATTTAAATTTTTATATATGTCATATTATTCTTGTATATATTATTTTGGAATGGATGTATAACTTATGGATAGGTCATTCTTCAGTTTCAGGAAGAAAATATGTTATGATTTAACATTAAGTTAAGGGTGAAATCATTCCCAAGTGTGTTCCTTTGATTCCTAGGAATTATTTTTCATCCTGTAGGGATTTGGAATTCCCTTCAGGCTAGTGGAAGACTGGGTTAGGTACTAGTTTAGATATAATCCTTATTCGGTTTGTTACATGTAAAGAGTATGTTTCTAGAACTAAATCTCTGTGGTTGGGTTTGGGGTGTAATATTTGGTATAAAATAAATATTTTATATAACTTTATATGTTTGGATTTTGTTAGATGATCATAATTTAAAATTTTTTAGAAACTTTAGGAGGCTTGCAGTCATATGTCAAAAGAATTATATAACCTAAAAGGTTAGTATGTTAAAAAGAATTATAGTTATTTTAGTGGATTATTAAATAAACCAAATGAGTTTAATATAAGGTGACATGTGACTCCCATAAAAAATCATGATTTGGGTTGTACCATTATGCGAGAAAAAGGTAGGGTAATTCAGGTTCGCCTATAACCATAAAAAGGATGGGGATTCGGTTATTCCTTAGACTAGTTAAAAGGTGGGCTTGGTTTCTACCACCACTTAAGTTAGTTTATGGGATATGCCTTTAGGTGTGAAAAATGAAGGATGGATGGGTTAATCCATTAGGTCTTCAAAAGGATGTCATTTTTGGTTGTGCCTCTAGGGTTTAAAAAGAAAATTGTAAAAGGTTTTTTATCTCCCTTAAAATTTAAGATATTCCACTATATTGGTTTTAATATCTCTATGTATGTGAGAAGGGTGTATATTAGACTTAAATAATTTAGATTTTAACTACTATAAAAATAATTATGTTAATTTATTTTTCTGATGCACTAAATTAACTTTGATAAGTGGTTAAAGTTATTTTAAAAAGTTTAATTCACCCTCCTATTGACTATTGAATCATTATCATTAAAGATATGACAATTTGTATAAAATGGATTCCTTATCTTTAAAATATTTTTATATTATTTATGTTAGTCAGATCATGACTTAAATAGTAAAGGGAAAATGATCTATTTTGAGATGGTAGGAATTAATGAAAATAATGTCTAGAATACTCAAATACCTACACTCTTTGATGAAACTGATTATTTATATCAATAGTATCACATAAAGAATTTTCTTAAATACCAGAACATTGACAGTTGGAAAATCACAGTGAAACTTTACAAGTTTCTTTAATTTTATCTTAAAGAATTAGTTGGTAATTATTCGATAAAGTATGTGTTGAATTGTATGGTGATTAATATTACATATAATGTAATTAATAGGAATGTGTATAGTCATATTTATACATAAAAAATAAAATCAAAATTTTAAAATACTACAAATTACTCATCTGGGTTCGGATAAGCTTATAAGAACTAAAATGGTCATGTTGAGAGTTGAGTATCAGGAATTAAAAATGGGAGAATAAGGGATATTTATCAAATGTTTCACAGATTTAAAAGTAATTTAAATAGTATGAGTTCCTTGGGAAAAAGATCAGATAATTCTATTCTGGTTTAATAGGTTATAAGATCTTTTCTGAATAAATGAAATTTTAAAAAGGTTTAAATTGATGAATGTAATAATTTCCAAGAATATAAATTCGATAATATTAAAGTATATTTATTATAATATGAATTATAATTAAAAAATATTACTCAAGAGTATAATTTGAAAAGTAAATTTATTCCTTTTAAATCGATAGTGCATGTTACCACTCACTCTTATTATTATTAATTACAAAGAAATGAAAGATATCAAGTTTTATAGGTTTCACAAGTAAGAAGAAAGAAAGGATACTCTTGAAGGAATGAAAATAATTACCCTCAAAATAAAGAAATAAAAAAGGTAATGATGGTAATGCAGTCATCTGTTATGATTGTAGAGAAAGAGGGAACATCAAGTCTAACTTCCTAAGACTCAATAATCACCTGATAAATATAGAACACTACAAAAAGGAAATAAAGTAAATTATGGATGTTCAGAGTTACTCATATGAATTAGATTCTAGTAATGAATCTAGTACTGAAAATGGGATAAAAAACCTTTGTTTTATATCTTAAAAAAAGTAGGTAAGTGAATTGGATTACTCTTCCTCTTTTAAATCTAATTTTTCTAAAGATGAGTTGTATGAATATATTGATATATTCAATCATAATGTTAACAATATTACTACATTGTTCAAAAATATTAATATAAAATATAAGGATTTTCTTATTGAAAATGAGAAATTGAAAAACGTTCCTTTGAGATCAAATGAAAAATTATGTGAAAATATATAAGGTGTTCAACATAAAAATATCAAACTTACATATTTTTAGTATATATTTTAATAATCTCAAATAATTAAGTTTGATTCTATTTTGGAATAAAATTATACTCTTAGAATTGAATTTCAAATGATAAAAATAGATAAGTCTAGATTTTTTCAAGGAAGTAAAAGTTGTGACAAGATGGTGATAATTGATAAATTGAATAATTCAAAGAATGGTCTTAATTATGATATAAAATTATAAAAAAATTATAAAACCTTATTTTTTAAAAGTTTGAAGAGGAAATGTTTCAAGTGTTACAATTTTCATATTTCACCTGAAAGTTCATTATGTAAATGAATGTTCCTTGATATTTTTATAGTCTCTTGTTCACACCAAGGCTTTTATCTTAAAATCATTATCTTAAATATTTCCAATGAACTCTTACTTTGAATAATTTTGGTTTTCCAATAATTATTCTTCTAACCTAATTAGTCCCAAATTTGTATGGGTACCAAAGACTTCTTAATTTTTTTGTTTAAAAAGTTTCTTAGAAGCATAAAAAAGGATGTGTGGTATATGGATAGAGTATTTTCTTGAAATATGATAGATAATATTTCTAAATTTATATCTTTTAAAAAGTTTTATGGTGGTATTGTTTATTTCTTTAATAATTCAAATGGAAAACTAAAAGGTTTCGGATATGTTGGAATTTAAAATTCAGTTTTTATTTTAAAATTTTTGATTTTTTGGGGTTGAAAGAATAATTTTATAAGTATCTCACAGATTTCTAATGATATTATTAATGTGAAATTATAAAATGAAAAATTTATTATTTTAAAATAATATTTTTTATTGTTTTATGAAGAAATAAAATACTATATTTATTCAATCCATTTTTCTAAGTTGAATAAATATAATTTCAAATGTTTAAATGCTGTGAAATTTGATAATATTTTTTGTCATAGAAGATTGGTCCATGAAAATATTAGGTTGTTATATAAGCTTTCCAAAATTCAAAATATGTTGGATCTTACCAATTTCAAACTTTACATTACATATATATGTGATTCATGCTTAAAAAGAAAGTAGTATAAAGTGTTATTAAATTTTATCCAAGATGAAAAAACTTTTAGACTACTTCAACTTTTACATTTTTATTTATTTGTCTTATTGAAAACTACTAGTCTTAGAGAAAAATTTGTGTGTTTGTTATTATTTATGACTATAGTTGATTTACATGGACTTATTTTATTTCACATAAATTAAAGACTTTGATTAAATTTATGTCACATTACAAATTTTTCCAAAATAAAAAAGGTCATATAATTTTATCAATTTTAAATGATGGAGGAGGTGAGTTTTAAAATATGAAATTTGATAAATTATGTGAATATAAAGGGTATATTATTAAATTTTTATCCCCTAAGACTCTAGAAAAAAATGTTGTGGTATAAAATAAAAATAAGACTTTACAAGAAATGATCATGAGAATTTTAAATGATTATTCTTTATCAAAATATTTCTAAGAAGAAGTTATTAACTTTTATAGTCATGTTTATAATTGAATCCTGATTAGTGAATTTTTAAATAAGATGCCTAATGAAATTTGGAAAGTAAAAAAGCCTGGAATTGTCTATTTTATAGTATTTGGATACAAAGTTCACATTATTAATACCAAATATTTACTAGAGAAATTTTATTAAAAATCATATGAAGGTATTTTTCTAGGGAATTATAGTTCAAGTAAGGTATATAGAGCTTCTAATAAAAAAAATTATTAGTTAAAGATTCATTCCATTTTTAATTTGAATAAAATCATTTAAAGAAAATGAAATATAATTTAGACTATATTCAGAAAGAGTTTAGATATTTAAACTTTGGTGAACCAAAAAAATAAAAGTTGGATAAATCTATTATAGGGTAGATTAATTCTCATGAAAAAACTATAAAAGTACATTAAGATCATTCAGTTCAAAAAATAATTGTTAATAAATATTTTGGTGTTAAAAAAAATTAATAAATGTTTGGGTTTATCAATATTTTATTTCTGACTTTGTGCCTAAAAATATTGATGAATCTTTTTATGATTCAAACTATATGATGGAAATGCATTAAGAATTAAATAAATTTTTAGGGAATAAATTTTGGAACTTAGTTTAACCCCATAAGGGTCAAAAAATTTATTAGAACCAAGTGGATATTTAGAAACAAGTTAGATGAGTCTGTTCAAATAATTAGAAATAATTATAGGTTAGTGTCTTAAGGTTATAATCAGGAAGAGTTAATTAATTATAAAGAATATTTTTTCCTATTTTCTTGATTAAAAAATATAATAATTCTTATTTCATATGCATCTCATTATGGAATTAAAGTTTTTCACATGTTTTTTAAAATTGAATTTTTTAGTGGATATATTTCTAAAAAAATTTATGTAAATAAACCTCCTAGTTTTGATAATTAATCTAAATCTAAACATATTTTGAAACTCTCAAAATAAATTTATGGACTAAAATAATCTCATAGAGATTTTTATGAGAGTTTTATATTATTTTTTAAAATAATTATTTTTAAAATGGATATTTTGATCCAACCTAATTCATCCAAAGATCATCAGAAGATATTTTAATATTCCAAATATATGTTGACATTTTTTCTTTGGTTCTTAAAGTGATATACTTTGTAATGAATTTTCAATGTTAATATCCTTAGAATTTGACTTGATCCTTATGGGTAAACTTAAGTTATTTTTGTGTTTGAAAATATTTCAAAGAAAAGATCATATCTTTCTTAATCAATCAAAATATGATAAAGAATTAATTAAGAGGTTTGGTCTTGATAATTGTAAAATCTAAAATATTTCAATGAGTAATTATTGTGATCTAGACTAATATAAAGCTATAAAATATATAGATAATAAGCTTTTTAGAGTTATGTTTGGTAGATTTCATTATTTGATAGCATTAAGACTAGGTTTTATGTTTTTTAGTATGGATATGTTCTAGATTCTAATCTAATCCTAAATAAACTCATTTAAATAAATTAAAAGATTAATTAAGTATGTTAAAATTTTTGTGAATCTTGGATTATTTTATCCTATACATACCACTTATAAACTATCTAGTTTTCTAGATTCTGATTTTTATGGATTTAAAATTGATAAGAAAATCACATCGGGTTTGTGTTGATTTATTAGTAAATGGTTAGTTTATTGGAGTTCTAAGAAAAAAAATAGTGACTTTATTAGCTACTGAAAGTGAGTATGTTGTTGCTGCTTCTTTGTATTCATAATATTTATATATTAAACTAACACTCTTTGGTTTTGGTTTTTATTATGACAATGTACAAATTTATTGTGATAATAATTATTTAATTTCTATCTCTAAAAATTCTTTACAACATTCTAGAATTAAAAAAAATTATGTCAAGTATCAATTTCATAGATATCATGTTCAAAATGGGAAAATTATTTTAGAATCATTTTCTTCTAAAGATCACTATGTTAAAATTTTTACTAACCCATTTGATTTATCTAATTTTGATAAATTTAAATTTAAACCTTTAATGATGGAAATTTAATCATATATAATATATTTAGGTGGATTTTGAATCATATTTTTATCTAAATATTTAAATTTGTTCCTTTTGGAAAATGTTCATATTGCATTTGTTTTACTCTATTGACTCACTAGAATGTGCTTAAATATTTTTTCACTATTTAATTCATTGGAAAATAATAAATAATCCTTTGAAACTATTGAATTGTTTTCATGGATCCTTAAGGATTCTACCATATCTTTCCAAAATAACTTATACTATTATACATAAGTAGCTTTTTATTTCAACACATACTATTTAAAAAATGTATAAATTTAAGGAAAGCCTAGTTATGTGTTTGATATAACTTTTAGGTTTAGTTAATTATCATTAATAATAATGTGGTTCTTTGTTTTATTTTAAATTTATAATTTTTGGTTTTATTATAACGAATCAGTCTGGGATTCCCTCCAAAACTGGTACCATAACCAATCTACTACTGACCCAAAGGGTATTCTTGATACCCATAGGCTAGTGACTAGTAGCCAATCATCGAACAATAGAGGGAAATATTTTTCCCAACCTTAATAAGATGCATGTCATATATATATACACACAATCATAAGGAACAACTAGAATAAATAAATTCCATGAACAAAGAAAGAAAGTTGTAGCAATACAATCCAATAACATCAAGGCAAAACTCTAAGGAAACATGTCCAAAAATCAAAAGGAGAAATAAATCCATAACAGAAACTCCATGTGATATGTTCGAAACACCCCACCATCTCACCACCATCTAACCATACCAAGCTGATATAAACCATCATGTCCCACTGCAGGACCTTTCCTTTTCCTGTATCAAAATACAATAAAAGTTCTACGCATTCTTGAGTAAATGTGTAGAGTGTGAGCTAAACAGGCTTAGTGTGATCCCACCTAGTTGTTATATATCAAGTATTTATAAAATTATCCCAATATTCTCAATTTATAGAAAACATGGAATGATAGTCAGTATAAAAATTCTTAACAAAATCATGGTAAATAGTGTCCCAATAAAATATTAACATTTATCAAAGTATGTATATCATTCCAAATAGTCCAAGCCAAACCACAATGGTAAAAACTCCTAGGATAACAAATTTATAAATATTTGGGTCATGTGTACCATGATAAAAAAATTAATAGTGTGCACTCAAGTATTTGTGACACATGGCCTAATATATAGAGGAACACCCCATGATTGAACTCCCTATGGTGTTAAAATCAAGTTCCTAGTATGCATGACCTAGCGAATAGAGGAACCCCCATTGAGTAAAACCCCTGAAACAACAACAGACAAGGCCTAATACTAAACCCTCCACCTAGGTACCTAAGGCTACCAAGTGTGGAATACGTCAATAAATTCAAAATGGTTAATAATATTTCAAAATACAATACAAAACAACCCTTTTTATCAAAAACATACCTTGAAATCCCATTTCATAAATCAATTCCACAATAATTTGAAAAAAACCTTTCCTTTACCAAAATGAGGGGAAATACCATTTTTCTCAAAAATTATTTATACAAAAATAATAATCCAATACCAATACAATGATAATTTATTTATAAAAAAATATATAAAATCAAGAGCAATTATGGTTCAAATGTCATATTCTAGGGACATAACCACCAACCACAATGTCAAGTTCTGCACCAATCATGATGGGATCCGCACACCAAGAGTGAAATTAAAACTCCTAGATCAAACTAGAAAACAATATCCCACATCACTCCCTCACTAAATAATCACTATAACCAATCATTCTCTTTTCAAAATCCTTTTTCAGATGAAGAACAGGGAGAAAACTGGGAGAAGGAAAGAGTCAAACTCACCCAAAACCACCAAGGATTGATATCCCAAGGTCACGGTTGAATACAATAAAAAGGGATCAAAATATATCTTAGGGATTCACTTGGTTCACATAAGAACCAAGATAAAATCCAAAATAATGATTTGGTTTGAGGGGGTTTATGATTTTATACTTAGTCTAGAAAACATAAGACCACAGTGCATCCCTCATCACCATGGTGAAAAATTGATGAAAAATGGGCATACCATGATGTAGTGGAAGAGACCATGAAATATTTGGGATGGTCAAAACAACATCTGAAAAATATGTCAAAATCCATGATACAAATCCATAAAACTAGGGAAGGAACAACAACTTAGAAGGAAACGCCATGCCGTATGACCCAACTGTTAAGGAAGATGTTACATTATAGCCTAGCTTCATGGTGATGATACCTCAAAAATGGTAAAAACACCATAATTTTACCCCATGTCCCTACACCACATCTGGACTCTCCATTCCACATATGATATCCTCCATGGGATAGCTAATCACCTCCACAGTGCAGTTCCCTTGTAAAACTCCTAGATTGCCTCCAATACTCTTAGAACATGAAGTAAAAAACTCTTAAAAGTTAAAAGAATATTGTACCTTAATCTAGATATTATAATCTATCCCCCATTGGATTTTATATCCCTATAAATTCACACATAAAAATAATTCTTTGCAAAGAGGGAAGGCCACTGCTCTCTCGCTGATGATTTATGCTCCCAAGTCTCATGTTAATCCAATATATTCCACCACAATACTTTGACCAATGAAATAGACTTCCCACATAATACTTTCACCTAATAATCAATGATATCCACTAATTTATCTACAAAAAAACAGATAACTTTAACTAAATCTCCTCCTAACTCAAAAAATGATAGGGATCAGGATGGTATTTCATAAGATGAGATATGTGGAAAACATCATGTATATTTTTCAACTGAACTAGTAATTTAAGGTGATATGCAATATGAAAAAGTTTTTTAGTGATATAAAATGGTTCAAAATACATAGGAACCATATTACCCTATTTTCCAAGATGAAAGTGACTCAATTAGGAGTTACTTTCAAGAAAATCTAGTAACCAATGGAGAACTCCAAAGGATAATTCTAGAGATCCATATACAATTTCATCTAACTCTGATTTGTTACCAAGAATTGATGTATATCATTAATCCTCACTAACATATCTAAAATAAGACTTAGTCCCGCAAAATAGGCCTCTCCCACATCTACCCAATTAATAGGTGACCTACATAGACGAATATGCAAATCCTATAAGGTATTCATTCTGATCGATGACTAGTAACTATTATTATAAGAAAAATAAACTAGTAGTAGTTGGTTTTCCCATGATCCATAAAAATATAATATGTAGTCATGAAACATATCCTCTAGAATATGAATGGGATGTTCCATATTTCCATCCATCTATAGATGGTAAGTTATACGCAACATGATCTATGTCCTTATAGACTCTTGGAGACTCTTCTAGAATTAGAAGTAAATATGGGATTCCTGAACAAGATAATGTAAAAGGTAACTTCATGAAACCTCGTGATATAATAAATATACAACTTACCTAGATATCCAACCTTTGTGGTTTCCCTTATTGGAATAAAAAGAGATTATTTTATCAATTAATCAATCAGCACCCAGATATAATTCTTACTTGGTGAGTCAATGGTAATTCAACAAAAAAAAGTCCATGGAAACCTCATACCACTTCCAAACTAGAAGTGGAAGTGGGTGGAGAAAACCCAAAGGCTTCAGGTGATCTACCTTTATCTACTAGAAGGTGTAATAGTGGGATACAAAATCAGAAATATCGTGCTTCATACCCAAAAACTAGAAATCCCATCTCATTTCCTAATACATATTTGTAGTTCTAGGGTGAGTGTCACATAAAGAACTATGAAAATCACACAATAATTATTTCATCAAGGATGATGGGATGAAAAACTAGTCCTTGAAGTTGATAATACCATCATAAGTAAGAGACCAACCAGAAATGATCTCCCCACCATAAATGTTTTCTCATATTTTCTCTAAACTCATCATCCTTCTATTGACCCTACAAAATAGACTCAATGAGATATGATGATAATTGAACAATAGTCAAAACTATACCTAAATCATCTCTCTATTCATCTAGATGTAACTGAGTGAAAATACCCATCATATTTTACTTCTCCTTTGATTTCAAGATTGAATGTGGTGTAACCTTCCTACTAAGAGTGTCTGTGATGACATTCCCAATCCCCATAGTATAGGTGATTTTGAAGTCAAACATTTGGAGGTATTCCACCCATTTCATTTTCCTAATATTCAGGTCCATATTAGAAGAGATATATCACATACTCTTATGATTATATAATATCATGAATATCTCCCCAAAAATAGTGTTTCTGACACTTAAGTTTATGCATAACTATAGCATTCTCTAAATCATGAGTGGGGTAATTCTTATCATGATTATGAAGTCAAAGAGAGCTATAGGATAGGACATTATCATCTTGTATAATAAAATAACCCATACCAACACCAAAAGAATCACATTACACCACAAACGCTTTATCAAACTCAGTTCATATCAAAATAGGTACTGATTTTGTAATCCATTTCAAATCAAAAAAATAAATCTAACATTTGGTATCTGATTTACACATCACCCATTTCTTGGTAATATAATTAGAGGGTGATTATGAATTCATTAAATCCTTAACGAACCATTGATAGTAGCCAACTAGACCTAGGAATCTTTGAATCTTGAAGAAATATCATGGAACCTCTTATGAAAAGTCATCATTCACCTTCTTAAAATCAACTGAAAGGACACACTTAGAAATCACATTCCTAATAAATTCACTTCTTAGATATATAAATTTCATTTTTAAGGTTTCTCATAAAGGTGTTGACTCTTCTAGATTTCCAAAACCATATTCAAATGGTGCTCATGCTCATGATCAGATCTTGAATAAACCAATATATCAACAAAAAACACAACGATAAAGGTGTCAAGATACTAATGGAATATTCAATTCATCAAATACATAAAAAATATAGGAACTTTAGTTAGACCAAAATTCATTACAATATATTCATAATGGTCACACCTTATCCTGGAAGAGGTCTTCAGAATATCAGACTCCTGAACCCAAAGTTGATGATATCTTAACTGAAGTTTTATATTAGGAAACCACTTCACCCCCCTTAACTAATCAAACAATTCATCCACATGAGGAAATGGTACTTATTCTTAATAGTCACTCAATTCATGTTCTGGTAGTCTATGAACAAATTAAGTGAACCATCAAACTTTTTGGAAAATAGAATAGTGGATTCCCATAGTGAGACACTAGAAAAAACAAAACCTTAGTCCATTAGATCATTTAACTACATCTTGATATCTTTTAGATAAATAGGTTCCATATGATAAGAGGGTATAGAAAAAGGATTCACACCTAGAACTGGATCAATAGTTATCTCTACCTTACTCTCTGAAGGAAGACAAGAGAAGTCATATGGTAATACATCAGGGAAGTCTCGAGCAACCACGAGAAGATCAATAAGAAAGAAAACATTATCAGGCTCAACTAAAATGGTAGAAAATAAACTCTTGAGCTATAGGTGAGAAGGTCCTGCATGAAAAGACCTCAGATCCCACTCTTACTTAACCACCTAAGATCTCACATTGGTAGAAAATAATGAAACACACTGATGATAAAAATCAATCTCATCACAGTGAGAGATTAGACAATCCATCCTAATGATGATTTCAAACATATCTATAACAAGAACCTGGAAATCCAAAACCAACTCTATATCATTTATCGATAGATAACATGATAAAAATTGAAACCACTACTCCTTCCTCTTTCTGAGAGGAATTTACAACTCCATAAAAAAGGAAATGAGCTTCATTGGAAGTTTTAGAACTTCTAAAAAATGGGAAGATATAAACAAGTGTGAGTAATCTGTATCAAATATATAAGTAGTTATAGAAGATTCAAAAGAATAGTAACTATCATTATTATTGAGTATATATTAACCTATATTATAAAATCATCCACTGTGTGAAGGTGCTTCACTTCTGAGGCCTATGGATAGATCCCTATGGAATTTGAAGCTTATGACTGTGCCACAATGTTCTTTGGATTTAACAATCCCTAACCATAACATGGAATAGAAATATCTTGGAATAACTTCTACAAATGGCCTTATGGACTATAATAATTACAATTATTTAGAGGTATAGAATAAGTACACTGAGTGTACCCTACCTAAACACACTAGTAGAAAGTCTAGGGAACACTATTGGTTTTTGTTGATGGTGTAGAGGAGGCCC
The DNA here is from genome assembly GCA_963277665.1 of Viscum album. Lineage (NCBI taxonomy): Eukaryota > Viridiplantae > Streptophyta > Magnoliopsida > Santalales > Viscaceae > Viscum > Viscum album. Next base: position 899,762,754 of record OY728166.1, on the reverse strand, counting down.
TCTATTGAGAACCACCACCACTAACCTTTCGATTATTGTTCCACTTTCAATTCTTTCCCTATGTGAAACTAAAATTTTCATTGGATGGAAGAGAAGAGATATAGATTCCAATATTTCCCACCATATCCATTTCTACATTCATCGCCCTATCTACCATGTAATCATATGAGGTAAAATTCAATACATATACTTATCATCAAATACATGGTCACAAAATCTACATATATTTCTAATATTTTATCTGATCCTTTATCATTACCTTCAGATAAAAATGAACTAAATCTTCAAAATGGTGGGTATACTCTAACACTGAATGATCTGCTTGTTGTGAAGAGAGGAACTCTATAGAATTTTCTATCATCAAAGACTCTGGGAAAAAGTGATAAAATGATAGGGTCTTAAATCCATTCCAATCCAAGTGCACATACAAATTTTCATATACCATATAATCTCATCAATGCTTATTGGGACCCATGAGCCTGAACGTTGTGCATTTCACCTTGATAGCCTCAAGTGTATCCAAGAAGTTGAAGATTATATCGATATTGTCCAATCAGTCCTCTGCCTCTTGGGGATCATTCGTACCCATAATGGATGGGGGCTTCTAGCACCTTGATGTAACTCAAAAACTTGATCCTAAACTCATGGTACATTCTGAGCTGTAGCACAAACTACCCAAATGATAGCTTGTAGAATATTATGATTCAAAGGAGGATTCCCTTGAGGAGTATATCCCACTGAACCCTCCTATGGAATTCATGGAAGAAGTCTCAGAGGCATATTACTATACACCAAAATTAGAATAAAATGATCATAAAAATTGATCGTATTAGTTTAAACCATAAAATCATAAGTGAGATTAAGGTCAATCCTCAATATAAAAGACACACATCCCAATATTCAATGGTAACTTGAGGCTCATCACGGTAATGTCTAGATAGACACTTAACACAACCTAATTCTCAAGTCCAAATAATCCTATCTCCTATCTACCAAAAATCCTAAAATGAGTTAACTTGAGGAAAAACCACCTTTGATCTAATTTGTGATGAATAATCCAAGGATACCCTTCAAAACTAGTACCTGAACTAATTGTATACTAACTCAAACGGCATTCGTGATCCCCACAAGCTAGAAACTAGTACTTAGACATCAAATGATAGATAGAGGGAATTATTTCACCCAAACTGAATAAGATACATGGAATATATATATATATACACATAAGCAGAAGGAAAAACTAGAAGAGATATATTCCATGAACAAAAAAAGACATTTTTAGTGATACAACCTAAATATAATAAGGTACTACTCCAAGTAAACATGTCCAACAAACAAAAAAGTATAATTAAAACCAAAATAGATACTCAATATGATATATGGGAAACATCCCACCATATTACCACCAGTTACCCATACCCAAATGACATAAACCTCATCGCCTCACTACAGTGCCTTTTTTCTACATCAAAAGACAATACAAGGTCTATACATTCTTGATGGAATGTGCATGGTGTGAGATAAACAATATCATTAGGGTCCCACTCAAGTGTTCTATATCAATTATTTTTCCAATAATCCTAATATGGTCAATTTATAGAAATCATGGAATGATAATAATTAAAATATTTTATATCAAAATCATGGTAAATAGTTTCCCAATAAAATATTTACATTTATCAAAGCATGTATATCAATCCAAATAGTACAAGACAAATCATAATTCTAAACATTCCTAGGATAACAAAGGTCAGACTATCTAGGTCACTCATACCATGATAAACAACTACAACCATTACACACTAAATTCACTTGGACATAGGTCCTAAGGTATAGAGGAACACCCATGGATGAACTCCCTAAAGATTCAAGATCAATTCCTTAGGATATATGGACTAGAGAATAGAGGAACACCCCATGAGTGAACCACCAAAGAAGGAGGCCTTTCTGCAACCCAACTCCATGTTGCAGCTACCTCAAAAACAAAAGAATAACCAAAACCATACCCTGAGCCTCCATGCCACAACTAAATTCCAAACATTATGTCCATTCCAAAAATTACAGAACCACAAAATCTATATCATGAGTCCCAATTCCATAATCAGCCTATCCACACCACAAGTACTCTCCTCTATGGCATATCTTCTATTATCCATAGTTTACTTCCTTGTAAAATACCTATATTACCTCCAATACTTCCAGAACCTAAATTAAAAACTATTAAGCATTAAAATTAGAGTGTACCTTAACTATGTTATTGCATTAATTCCTATTAAACATTCATGGGGAGATTTCCATGTTCAATTTTTAATTATAAAAATTAGTTTATTTCCCAATAATTAATATTTATCTTAGGGGGTATCTTTAAACCTTAAATTATTGGTATATTTAAGAATAAATATGTTAGATATTTTTTATCAATTTCAAAATGGGGTAGAAATTTTTGGAATTGATATTTATTTTCAATTATCAAAAAGGGGGAGAATTTTGAATTGAGTCCTTGATTAAATTTATTTATTAGTATTTTTAATAATTTTAATAATTATGATTTCTAATAAAATATAATATTTTTCTATTTTTATCATTTAAATATTTCGGTTAAATCATAAAGTGACTATATGGGTATTGAATTGACAATGATATTTTTTTGGAATTTACATTTATTTTTTAATTATCAAAAAGGTAGAGAATGTTTAATTGGATCCTTGATCCAATTAATTTATTAGTATTTTATATAATTGCAATAATTATAATTTCTCATATACTATAATATTTATCAGTTTTGATTTTTACATATTCTGGTTAAATCATCAAGTGACTGTATGGGTGTTGAAATGACTGTGAGTGGGAATTTGGAAAAGTTCTCAAGTGGCCGCATGAAGGAAATGATTGTATGAGAATTTAATTAAACATGATTGATAATTAAAAAAAATCTCAAGTGACTGCATGAATGAAATCGAGTAACATTATAAAATGACCTTGTCAAATAACCTTATCAAGTGACCCTATCAAGTGACCTTATAAAGTGACTGCATGAACAAAAATTAAGTGACCACATGAAAAAAATTGAAGTGACTACTATAAATAAATTAAATGACCACAAAAGTGTTATTTTTACCTAATTATTTTGTCATATTTTAGTTCAAAACATGCTCTATTTTATTTATATTTATATATTATGAATTATCGCATGTTTTTTTACATGTTTATGTTGATTTAATTATTCCTTAAATAATTATAAATTATTTCAATACAAATAAATTTCATTTATAAGAATTTTAGAAAGTATTAAATTATCATCACATGGGTTTAAGACTCATGTTGGTTTCTTGGGAAAATGAATGTTTCAAATTTAAAGTGGTTGGAATTTAAAAAGTTTATCATGCATACTTTATTTAAGTTTTCCAAGGTAATTTAATGTTGACTATTATAATTTATTATTACTTTATTAATTTTTATAACATATTAAAATTTTATAGAATGTTTTTAATATTACATATTATTAAGGTGACCCACATGGGTATATTTTTCATGCGCATTCAATGAAAAAATAAAATGCTTTTTTTGGAAGGATAAAATGAAACGGGCTTTATATTTTGAATCTTATGTTCATAAAATAACTCTATATAAGGATTTATATGGATTTAGATCAACATAAAAGGTTGATGATGGTCTTTAACTTTACAAGTGCTATATACTTTGGTGATCAAATACTGATCTCAACTAAGAGAACATTATTTCCTCAACACTTATATCATATATTGTCTATATGGTTTTGTGGTTTTAGTTATTTTAATTATTTTCTATATGTGTAATTATAATAGGTTATACTAACCATTAAAATTTATGGTAGTGGGTTGTGACTCCCATATAAAATTTATACTATGGGTTGTGCCTCCATGTGATAAATAAGTAGGGATTTTGGGTTCTTCCATAACTGTAAAAATGCTGACTTTTGTATGGGAGTCATAACCCACTATCCTAACATATAATGGGTGGTATAACCTAGTATAATTATGCACACAAAAAATAATAGAAATAATTAAAACCATAAAAATATATTAACAATTTAGGATATAAGTTTCACGGAAACAATATTCTCTCCAGCAGTAAAGGATCAAATGATTGTACATTAGTTGAGAGTATTAATTAATCTCCAAAGTATATAATTCTTGTAAAGTTCAATAATATCATCAACCTTGTATACTTATCTACATATATTTAACTCCTTGTATATTGCTCATATATGCATAGATGATTTAAAATATGAATCCCAATGAATTTCATCCTTACTAAAGTAGCATATGATTTCTTCGTTGACTACACATGCAAAACATATCTGCATGGGTCACTTTGATAATCTATAATATTAAAAAACGTGTTTTACTATCATAACACATGGGAATAATTAATACAATACTAATAAATAATAATAAGCAACATTAAAGTCCCTTAGAAAATTTCCATAAAGTGTGTGATATAATCTATTCAAATTCTAACCACTTTAAATTTGAAACTCTGATTTTCCCAAGAAATCAGTGTGAGTCTTCAACTCATGTGATTATAATTTAATCCTTCATATAATTATTCTAAATAAATTTTCATAGTATTTAAATAATTAATAAGTATTTATGGAATAATTAAATCAAGATAAACATGTGAAATAGACGTACAGTAATTTTAAATATTGAAGTATAAATAAAACAAAGCATGTTTTAAAATAAAATATAAAAAAGTAATTAAGTGAATATAAAAAAAATTGTGGTCAGTTAATTTTTGTTCTTATAGTCACATCATTTTTTCATTCAGTCACTTTAATTTTTTCCATGTGGTCACTTCATTTTTGTTCATGTTGTCACTTAACTTCACAAGGTCACTTCACATGGTCACTTGACAGGTTCATTTCAATAAATCACTTCACAAGGTCACTTGACAAGGTCACTTAACAAGGTCACTTGAAAAGGTCACTTGATAAGGTCACTTGATAAGGTCACTTGACAAGGTCACTTGACAAGGTCACTTGACAAGGTCACTTGAAAAGGTCACTTGACAAGGTCACTTGACAAGGTCACTTGAAAAGGTCACATGATAGGGTCATTTGACAAGGTCACTTAATTGTCTTCATGCAGTTACTTGAGGAATTTTTCAAATTCTCACTTATAGTCAATTCAACACTGATACAATAATTTAATTCATGCAGTCACTTGAGGAATTTACCAAATTCTCACTCATTTTCAATTAACCACCCATACAACCACTTGATTATTTAAACAGAATATATAAAAAATAAAAATATACAAATCTTAAAGTGTATGAGAAATTATAATTATTTCAATTATCAAAATTACTAATAAATAAATTATTTCATGATGAAAATTCAATACAGACATATTAGTATTTATTGAATTCATATGATGTTTTATTATGATTTGATATACTCACACTATTTTTTTAGTAAATTGATAGAAACATGAGTAATAACTTTTTATTCTTTTGGGGATCTTATAATCTATTAAAATTTTATTTTCATGCTTCAAGAATGAAAAATTCATCATTTTTATTTATCATTTAGAATATGAGATGAAGTAGAGATAGAAAACTTCATGAAATATAACAAAAATATGAAATTGTTCTTATGGAATGAAACAAAATCAATTAATTATACTTTCTCATATTATCTGTCTTAATGGTAAAAGAATTCCTTAGCTCAAGAAAGAGGAAGATAATTCAACTGAGTCTTATCACTTATATATCAAGGTATTATTTTGAAGATTCATTCATAAGTATGAGTAATATAATGATATATACATGTTTTTAGAAATATTTAATTAAGAAATAATAATTTTCCTCATATTGACTTATAAAATACTTATCATGACAAAATATACATCTACTTTTATTGCTATGTTATAATACACACTTTTTAGTAAGAAAAATTAAAATTTTTAGGATGAAATTTCTTTATGGGGGATAATATAACATCCCAAATTTCTAATGAATATTTTTATTAATTTTAATTCTTAAATTATAAATCTAAATTCAAAATATATTTATTTCTTTTTAATAATATAAACCAAACATCCATACACACATTTATCACCTAATTTTTTTATTATATATTTTTTAAGTATAAATGATTTTGTTTATTAAAATATTTTATTAAAAAAGTATCATCTTGTAGGTTGAGTGACATCCCATAATGTTTGGTGAGGCTACTAGGATCAACCCACGATAGAAGGGTGGTAGGGGTGCAACAACTACCACTGGCCCATGTGTTTTCCTACTTTAATCTTCCATATTTTTTATATATATTTCTACTATATTAACAATTTTTTTACATATATATTTTTATTTGATAACTACACTACTTTTTAGTTTTATTTTCATATCATTATTATAACAATCCTACTTTTTTTATTACATAATTAAATATAATTTATTACATAAACTTCACTTGATACAACATAGAAGATCGATGGGTCAAGTGTATTTGGGGATTATGATCAATACATAACAAATTAAAACATTAAATACAACATCTTTATTGAAAACTTCCTTTACATGACCACTACATTCCCTTGTACTTAACATTGTATGGGATAACCTGAGGACATGCATAAGAAAAGGGTGAGCTATAAAGCCCAGTAAGGGAATTATCATGGAATAACATGAGGAATACAATACATGTTATACAATAGGAATATCAATAGAGCACAAGAGAAACATAAACATAAAGGCATGATAAATCATGATAATCATAACATGGAAATGTGGAAACAACACTTAACATGGAATTAGCATGAGCCAAGGCTCATTACACATGGAGCATGAGTAAATACTCATTGCACATGAAGCACGAGTAAAACCTTTTTTCACTTAAATTAGCATGATTCAACACCCATTTCACATGAATTATCATGATACTATACTTTACCCAATGCATTGGAGCACTATAAGGAAGCACCCTTCTTAAACCTTTCATTTCATGCATAAGTGTGCCACATGGATCATGTAACATGGATTCATAAAACATCATCATTTATTCCACAATAAAGAAATATGGAATTAATACATGAAACTTTATAATCAATAAGTAAATGTGCATAAAGTTGAATACCCTTGATAGGTAAATGGGCATGGTATTCACTACACAATGACTTTGGCTTGGAAAAGCGCGGTGCAATTTTGGCAGTATAACGGCGTGACATAAGAACTCGTAAAAATTTTTGATGAGAGAGAAAGGGGTGTCTCGTCATATTTATATAACATGGACAGTAACGGGGTCATATATATACATTTCCCAACAAATGTAATGTAATTTAGATTCATGATACAAAATAATTTCTTGAATGTAAATGAGGAGAGAGAAATTCCTTTCATAATATTGGTATAGTAATTGGTGTACATGGGAGGTATTTAATGAGAGATAAAGGGGTACCCCATCATAAAAACATAAATAGTGAAGTATGGGGTAGATTATAAACCATACCCCAACATTTATAATTTAAATTAAAATGGCATAACAATTTAAAAAATATTGGACAAAAATTAGAAAGGAAGAAAAACCCTTACTTGGAAGTATGCTTCCAAAGGCTTGAAAGAGGCTTGAGAGAGGCTTCTTGGGAGCTTGGGGCACCTTGGGAGGATTCTAGAGAGATGCAAGCAGAGGTTTTATTAACTCCAAAGGCTTTTAGTTAGGAGTAAGTTGGAGCTTGGGTGGGTTTATATAGGAAAGGTGATATAATTCTTTATTATTTAGGTTTGGGACCCTCACATTAAACTAATCCAAACCACAAACCATCCCATGGTTTTTGCCCATGGTTTTTGGAAAAGGGAATTGGAAAAAAATATTTTATATGGTAAAAGTCCTAACTTCTTCAAATAATGGTGTTTCTTATGTGGAGGTGAGTCACACTCCCAAGGAAAACTATTTAAAAAGACAAGATGTTTAATAATTATTGAAGGGTCTATTAATGCTTTGTAAAATAAGTCAAACAAACCGAAAATCAAATTATTTTAATGGTAAAAATATATTGGCCAAACATAAGACTTATGGTATTTTATTACATCACTATTGGGTCATTATGTTGTCATAAAACACATTATATATTTAAACAGTATTTAATTTTTACCCAAAAATTTGACTGTCTCAAAAAATAAGAAAAATTCATCATTGGATAATTTTGATGTCCATATTATAGAAATAATATTAATTTTATATAAATAATCTTGTAAATATGTTAATTTTTACTTTTAAAATAAAAACCTACATTTATCGAAAATTCATGGGTTTTGACAAAAATGGCTTTCAAACCTTAATAAAATTTACAATTGAATTCATAAAATTATACGATCATTTATATTTAATAAAAAATAATTTAATAATAATAATAATATTTTATTAAAATATTATTTAATTCAAAAATCCAGTAATTCATCAAAATAGATTTCTTAGTTGAACATTAACTAAAGATACTATTTGTGCTTTAAAAACTATTTACAAGGTAACAATAATAAAATGAAATAATATTCATTATTATATACAAAACTAATGTACATAACCATAGTACTAAGGTCTTGTTACATAACCCTTATAACACCCGCATAAGACCGAAGAGTAAGGTGTGTGATGGCGATAGACTCTTGGGGTGGCTCGGATAACATTGCTCGGGTGGTAATCTCTATCAACTTCTACTTCTATCGTAGGCAGTCCCGCTCAAGCTTAAAATATTCAAGATTGGCTTGGGATTGGTCAAGAGAGAAGCCCAAAGACGCAACTTTTTTCTGAGCTCTAAAAAATGGGCTTCGTATGGGGCACGTCTACTGGATGAGGTCATCGCTTCAATTTGGATTTGTTAAAACCCTATATTTATATTAATCATGTGATCACTGTTCAACGGCTATATAAGAAACTGTCACAATTCATAAAATAAAATCAGAGAAGTTTAAATTTTATATAAACATTTTACATAAAGAGACATTTAATTAGACCAAGAGGGATTTCCATTAATGAAATTTTGGGTCATTACAATCTTCCCGCCTTAAGAAATTTTGCCCTTGAAATTTCTTTTTCCCACACTAAAAAAATGTGGGTAACTCTGCTTCATCATTTCCTCCGATTCCCATGTCGCTTCTTCAAACTTAAGGTTTCACCACAACACCTTGATGAGGGGCATTGTCTTATTTTGTAGAAATTTTTCTCTACGATCTAAGATCTTCATTGGTTTCCCCTCATAATAAAGATCATCCTCTAACTGTACCACCTCTGAAGAGAGTACATGTGAAGGGTCGGGTATGTACTTCCTTAAGAGGGATGCATGAAATACATCATGTACTTTGGCCATGTTAGGTGGAAGTGCTAGTCGATAGGTCATAGCCCCGACACGATCAAGAATCTCAAAGGGGTCGATGTACCTTGGACTTAACTTCCCTTTCTTTCCAAAACTCATGACCTTCTTCCACAGAGATATGCATAGAAATACCATATATCTAACTTTAAACTCAATGTCTCGTCAATGGTTATCTGCATAAATCTTCTATCGACTCTAGGATGCCTTGATATACTGCTGAATGGTTTTCACCTTCTCCACCATTTCATTGGCCATTTCTGGTCCAAGCATCTTACACTCACTGACCTCATCCCAACACACTGGTTTTCTACACCTTTTCCCATAAAGGGTTTCATATGGTGCCATTTGGATGCTTGAGTGGAAACTGTTATTATAAGATAACTTGACCAAAGGAAGATATTGATCCCATTCTCCTTTAAAATCCATTGAGCATGCTCTCAACATGTCCTCAAGTGTTTGGATAGTCCACTCGAATTGGCCATCAGTTTAAGGATGATAGGCTATAATAAAGTTTAGTTCAGTATTCAGAGCATATGGAAGACTCTTCCAAAACTTGGAGGTAAATCTTGGATCTCGATCGAACACAATAGATAGTGGTACTCCATGAAGCCTTACCACTTCACTGATATATATCTATTCTAGTTGATCCAATGAGAAATCCTCTGGAATAGAAATGAAGTGTACAGCCTTTTTAAGATGATACAAAACAACCCAGATTGCATTATTACCTTTAGATGTCTTCAGAAGTCTGGTAATAAATTCCATGGTGATGTTCTCCCATTTCTATTCTGGTATGGACAATGGTTGCACCATCCCCTTAAACTTCTGCCTCTCTTCCTTCACTTGCTGACACACCAGGCAATTTGATGTATATTCAGCAATCTCCTTCTTCATATTATCCCACTAATAATGCTCTCAGAGATCTCGATACATCTTTGTGTTTCCTAGGTTAATAGAGAAATTTGAACTATGTGCATCATCCAAAAGTTCCTTCTTCAGCTCTAGACATGATGGAACACATAGTATTTTCCTAAATCTCACAATACCTTCTTCATTAACATTAAAATATGAGGATTTCCCTTTTCCGATAGCTTCCACTTTTTCCAAAATTCCTATATCATCTTTTTGAGCATCTTTTAACCTTTCCAAAAGTGATGGTTGAGGAATAATTTGTGAAAGGATTGATGATGTTGCCTTATTTATGATTATCATGTCTATCTTTATCAAATATAAGAATATTGGATCCCTTTAAATTCTCATCAATGATAGAATCGATGAGTCCTTTCTACTTAGGGCATCGTCCACCTTGTTCGCTTTCCCAGGGTGGTAATGGATTGAGCAGTCATAGTCTTTGATCAGATCTAACCATCTTCATTGGCGCATGTTCATCTCTTTCTGTGTGAATATATACTTGAGGCTTTTTTGTTCCATATATATTTTACACTTATCCCCAAAGAGATAATGCCTCCAAATTTTCAAAGCGAATATCACTACAGCCAAATCGAGGTCATGTGTTGGATAATTCTGTTCATAAACATTCAATTGCCTTGAAGCATAGGTAATGAATTTGTCATTTTTCATCAACACACATCCCAGGCCCTTCTTAGAAGCATCACTGAATACCACATAAATTTCTCCACTTATGGGTAAAGTAATAACGGGCATAGTGATAAGCCTCCTATTCAACTCCTTGAAGATTTCTTAGCATTCATCACTCCAAGAAAACTTTACTCCCTTCCGAGTTATCTTGGTAAGAGGTTGGGGCAATCATGATAAATTTCTCACAAATCATCGATAATATCTAGCTAATCCCAAAAATCTATGGATATCTGTTACCGATGTTGGACTCAGAAATCCCTTAATTGCATATGTTTTGGAGGGATCCACAGATATTTCACTGCTTGTCATGATATGGCCTAATAATGATACCTCCTTCAACCAGAACTCACACTTTCTATACTTTTCATAGATCTTCTCCTTCTGCATGGTCTTTAGTACAGTTATTAGATGCTCCTCATGATCCTCCTTGGTTTTGGAGTATATTAGAATATCATTTATAAAGACTACCACAAATTTGTTGAGGTAATCTATAAAGACTCTATTCATCAAATCCATGAAAATTTTTAGAGCATTAGTGAGTCTGAAAGGCATTACTATGAATTTATAGTGCCCGTATCTTGTACAAAAAGTAGTCTTGGGGATATCTTCCTTCTTCACCCTTACTTGATAATATCCCGACCGCAAATCCACCTTGGAGATGTATTGTGCTCCACACAGCTGATCAAACAAGTCATCAATTCATGGGAGAGGATACTTGTTCTTTATCGTGATTTTTTTAAGCTCACGATAATCGATGCAAAGGCGCATTGACCCATCCTTCTTCTTGACAAAGAGGACTGGTGTACCCCATGGTGAAGCACTTGGGTGTATAAACCCTTTATCCATATTCTCCTATAGTTGTTTCTTCAGCTCCTAAAGCTCCGCAATAGCCATTCTATATAGAGTTTTGGATATTGGAAATGCCCCAGGTATAAGATCAATTGATAATTCAACATCTCTTCTAGGAGGAAGACCAGGCAATTCCTTGGGAAACACTTCAGCGAATTCCCTCACAATAGGCATGTCTTCTAAGATGGTTGCCTCCTTAGACTCAATCATCTAAGCTAGATACGTGTGCTCATAGGGAAGTAATATCCACACTTGATATGGTGGATCTAAATAAGGTTCATCTTCCTCCTTGCACCTATAAAGAATCGGGGGTCGATTCTCCACATGGAGAGTGATTTCCCTCTCATGGAAATTTATGTTGGCTCTATATAAGGAAAGCCAATCCATGCAAATAATTGCATTAAATTATACCATAGGGAGTATGATGAGGTTCACCAGAAAGTTCAATCCACATATTATGACAAGGGAGGAGTTATATTCATGGGACGCAATGATTGCCACATTTTCCATACTCCCCAACATCTTCACTTCCATGATTTTTTGTGGTGATGGGATTGTTCTACTAAACTTTTGAGATATAAAATAATACGTATAACCTGAATCAAAAAGTATGTTCTCTATTCTTGAATGAATAACTAATGTATCAGTCACCACTTCATTTTCGGGGTTCACTTTGGTAGTAGTGATGGAAAAATCTCTCCCTTGCTGCCTTGGAGGTTTTTGGTTGCCTCTGAAGACCCTTGGCTTAGGGCACTGATTTTCAAGATTCCCTATTTCTTTGCAGTTGTAACAATGAACCATGCGTTGAGGTTCAAACGGAGTGTTCCTATCCTCTATCACAGCCTAGGGTCTTTCTTTCCAACAGTTAACAGCTAGGTGCCCTTCTCTTCCACACCTAAAGCATTTCCTCATACCCTTCAGGCAATTTCTAGGGTTCTTTTTTCCTCACTTTTAGAAAGTGGGTGTTATATCTTCTTAGAACCATTGGATTTATCCATCAGACTTCCAGAATTGAATTCCACATAATGCTTATTATCCCCGTGATACCCCTGAGATTCTCTGATCTCCATTTCAACCTTGAGGGTACATCATACAATTTCCTCATAACTGTCGAAGTCACGGATCGCCAGCACTTTATGAAGGCTAGGTTTCATCCCAACAAAGAAGTGTTCAACCTTGCATTTAGGGGTAACGACAAAGCCGGAAGAATATTGTGTAATCCTTGTAAAGTTTTCCTCGTACGCTCCAATATATTCGTCATCTTTTTTCTTGAGTTCAAGTAAGTCCCTTTCCATCTAAAGTCAGAGGGTGCACGGAAAATATTTATCAAAAAACATCTTCTGGAAATCCTTCCATTCCAACCCCTCGATCTCCTCCTCAGGATTATTATTTTTGACCAACATTCACCATTGATCATCTTCACCCTCCATACGATAAGTATCCAAGAGAACCTTCTCTTGTTTAGAACATTAAAGGATGGATATGATCTTTTCAATGGAGTTGATCCATTGTTCGGAGATTGAGGGATCAGATGATCTATTAAAAGTAGGAGGCTTTTGTCTCATGAAGCTCTCGATAGCGACTTGTTCTTTCTTAGGGGGGGTTGAACATTCCTCTTGAACCATGTTTCTATTCAAATATTGAGTTAGTTGAGAGAGAAGCATAACAAATTTCACGATTCCTACTCCCATTGGATTGGTAATCTCATTAGTATAGTCATCACATTGATCTTCACATCGGTTGTTAGCCCGAGTCCTCCTATTACTGAACATTGGCTGGAATAAAAGGAAAGTTAGGGATAACACGTAAAGGGTAATATAAGGACAAAACTGATGAATTATAAATAACTTTTATTTCCTTAACATATGAATCTATTGGATTTAGTCTATGTTATCCATGATCTACTTTCTAACATATATTCTTAGGGATTTTATTTAGTCCCTTAATAATGGTTCATACTAAGCTTGTGAATTTACCAAAGCATATCCTCTGGGAGTTTCATAACCAACAGTGCAGCAAGGCCCATTGTCGTGCACCAGTTCTCATTCGATTCTAGATCAAAGTGGTGTTTTCAGGTTTTACCCCTAGGATACATCTGTGCCAGAACCGCCTCTACCTGCTTGTATCCAGATAGGGACGTATTTTTTTGATAAAACACTTACTCAATACTCACCAAAACATAGGGATTTTTTTATTATACTCAGTCTTGTCTCTAATTGTTACTAGGGCTTTCTAATCATAATCCCAAAAATAATTAAACCTATCCTCTGATACCAACTATAATAATTATTCTTTTTTATTACACAATTAAACATAATTTATTACATAAACTTCACTTGATACAACATAGAATATTGAGAGGTCTAGTGTCTTTGGGGCTTAGGATCATTACATAACAACTTAAAATATGAAATACAACATCTTTATTGAAAACTTCCTTTACATGACCACTACATTCCTTCGTACTTAGCATTGCGTGGGATAACCTAAGGACATGAATAAGAAAAGGGTGAGCTATAAAGCCCAGTAAGGGAATAATCACAGAATAACATGAGTAATACAATAAATTTTAGACAATAGGCATATCAATAGAGCACAATAGAAGTATAAACATAAATTCATGATAAATCATGATAATCAAAACATGGAAATTTCGCAACAACACTTAACATGGAATTCGCATGAGCCAAGGCTCATTGCACATAGAGCATGAGTAAATCCTCATTGCACATGAAGAATGAGTAAAACCTCATTGCACTTGAATTATCATGATTCAACACCCATTGCACATAACGTATCATGATACTATACTTTACCCAATGCATTGGAGAGCTATAAGGGTGCACCCTTCTTAAACCTTTCATTTCATTCATAAGTGTGCCACATGGATCATATAACATGGATTCATAAAAAATAATCATTTATTACAAGATAAAGTAATGTGGAATTCATACATGAAACTTTATAATCAATAATTAAATGTGCATAACGGTGAATACCCTTTATATAGAAATGGGCATGGTATTCACTACACAATGACTTTGTCTTGGAAAAGCGCGGTGAAATTTCGGCAGCATAACGGCGTGACATAAGAACTCATAAAAATGGTTGATGAGAGATAAAGGGGTGTATCATCATATTTATATGACATGGATAGAAACGGGGTCATATAGATACATGTCCCAAAAAATTTAATGAAATTTAGGTTCATGATACAAAATAATTTCTTGAATGTAAATGAGGGGAGAAAAATTCCTTTTGAAATTTCAGCATAGTAACAGGTGTACATGGGAGGAATTTAATGAGAGAGAATGGGGTCTACCATCATTCAAACATAAATATGGAAGTATGGTGGAGGTGTGAAACCATACCCCAACATTTATAATTGAAATTAAAAGGGCATAACAATTTAAAAAATATTGAACAAAAATGAGAAAGGAAGAAAAACCCTTACTTGGAAGTATGCTTCCAAAGGGTTTAAAGAGGCTTGAGAGAGGATTCTTGGGAGCTTGGGACACCTTGGAAGGATTCTAGAGAGAGGAGGGAAGATTTTGGATGAACTCCAAAGGCTTTGAGTGAGGAGGAAGTAGGGCTTGGGTGGGTTTATATAGGAAAGGTGAGGGAATTCTTTATTATTTAGGTTTGGGACCCTCACATTAAACTAATCCAAACCACAAACCAACCCATGGTTTTTGCCCATGGTTTTTGGAAAAGGGAAGTGGAAAACAATATTTTATAAGGAAAAAGTCCAAAATTCTTAAAATAATGGGTTTTCTTATGTGGAGGTGAGTCACTCTCCCAAGGAAAACAATTTAAAAAGACAAGATGTTTAATAAGTCTTGAAGGGTCCATTAATGCTTTGTAAAATAAGTCAAACAAACCCAAAATCATATTATTGTAATGGTAAAACATATATTGTCCGAAAATAAGGCTTATAGTATTTTATTAAATGATTATTGTGTCATTATGTTTTCATAAAAGACATTATATATTTAAACGGTATTTAATTTTTACCCAAAAATTTGATTGTCTCATAATATTATAAAATTTCACTGTTGGATGATTTTGACATCCAGATTCTATAAATAATATTCATTTTATCTAAATAATTTTCTAAATATGTTAATTTTTACTTTTAAATAAAAACCGATATTTATCGAAAATTCATGGGTTTTGACAAAAATGGCTTTCGAACCTTAATAAAAATTATAATTTCATTCATAAAATTATACGATCATTTATATTTAATAAAAATTAATTTAATAATAATAATAATATTTTTTTAAAATTTTATTTAATTCAAAAATCCATTAATTCATCAAAATAGATTTTTAGTTGAACATTAACGAAAAATAATATTTGTTCTTTAAAAACTATTTACATGGTAACAATAATAAAATGAAAGTATATTCATTATTATATACAAAAATAATGTACATAACCATAGTACTAAGGTCTTGTTACATAACCACTTATAACACCCACATAAGACCGAAGAGTAAGGTGTGCGATGGTGATAAACTCTTGAGGTGGCTCGGATAACATTGCTCGGGTGGTAATCTCTATCAACTTTCACTTCTCTCATAGGCGGGCCTACTTGAGCTTATCATATTCAAGATCGGCCTGGGCTTGGTCAAGAGCGAAGCCCAAAGACACAACCTCCTTTTTGAGCTCTAACAAATGGGCTTCATATGGGGCATGTCTACTGGATGAGGCCATCGCTTCCTTTGTCTGAGTAAATTTGGATTTGTTAAAACCCTATATTTATACTAATCATGTGATCACTGTTCAATGGATATATTAGCAATGGTCACAATTCTTAAAATAAAACCAAATAAGCTGACATTTTATATAAACATTTTATATAAAGATACATTTAATTAGATCAAGAGGGATTTCCATTAATGAAAGTTTGGGTCGTTACAATTATAGTAATTAAGTCATTATAATTTAATGCTTAAGATAATATGATATGTGTTTTCAAAGTCACAAAGTTGTAATATCTTGAAAGTATTTCCATATAAAGTTTTTTTGAAACATATGATGAATGAGTAAATATCATTTTTATACTAAAATAATACTTTATTATTCATTTTTTAATTATGTTGTATCTCATTAAACTTCTAAATGGTTTTTATCATATTTTATATACATATTTTATTAGTCAAAATATCCTTTTAAAAACTTCAAGTAATATGTTTTATAATAAAATAAAATTAGGAAAAATTTGTTATTTTTATTTGATAATGTGGTTCATATTATGAATAGTTTATTATTATCATAAAATGGTTATAAATTTTTTATAATGTGGTTTTTAAATATAAAATGTTTATTAATATATAATGTTGATCATCGTGTATAAAATCGGTTACACTAAAATCATTTTCTTGATTTTTTATTTAAAATATAAATTTATCTTATTTAGAGTATTAAATTTATAATGAATAATCATTCATACATTGATTATTAATTTTTTATAAATGAAGAAAATATCATTTGATGGTAAAAAGATATATTTTTTAGAAAACTATTTTTATTGTTGCGAAGAAATCGATCAATGTATCATTGAATCATTTTTGAGGTGATTGTATTTGTTGAAAAAACGGACCTCCATGTTGTGTTTGTTGACAAAGCAGACCATGATGTAAAAATTTGTTGACAAAGGGGGTTTACATGGAGATTTTTTGGGTTCAAGATATTTTGTTGGCTATCCATGTTTGATTTAAAAACCTAGACAAAGGAATGGATAATCTGGAGATGGTACAAAAAAGAGCAGATACAAGGTGGTGTCATTTTCTAGTGTTTGCCAAATTTTTGGGCCTGAAAATTGAAAAACTGAGAGATGTGTTTTTGGTAAAAGGAGGTGCGTGAAAAATAAAGTGGTGCATGAAAAATTGGCGTGGTGCACGAAATATTAGAGAGGTGCACGAAATATTGGCGTGGTGCGCAAAATAGAGGAATGATTTTTTTCACGCAAGAGGTGTTTCAAGATAAAAAGCTCGAAATTGGGAAAGGCATGAGGTGCGTGAAAAATTGGATCATGGCATGAAATATGGTGTTGCGTAGAAGATTTGTTTTTTGCGCTCAAAGAGGATTACGCATGGAAGAAGGATTTTTTGCGCAGGGGTCGATTTTGCCTATAAATATGAATTGACCCCCCTCATTCGGAGTATCTCAAGACTTAGATATTATCTAAGCTCTGGTGCGTTAAATTGGATGGAACAAGGGAGTTACGCGAAAACGAAAAGTTTGTATGCAAAGAAAAGTTTGTGCGTAAAATAAAACTGTTGCACGTAAAAGAAGTGTTTGCACGTAAAGCAAAGACTACGTGTAAAATAAGTGGTTGCACATAAAAGTGGTGTTGCATAAAAATTGAATTTCACGCAAAAGTAGAAAATTATGCACAAGGCAGTGTAGAGGTTGTGCGTAAAAATTGGGGTTGCCCGGTACACCCGGTGCAAAGTGAGATTCATCTGCGGGTGAAAGTTGAACTTCAACAGAGCATCTATCAACAGTTAAGGATGTAGATTTCATTAGTGATAATGAAGAGACCTACATGTCTATAAACTATGATTGGATCCCTTCTAAGAGTAGTGAGCAAAGGAAGAGGAAGAAGGTGACCCTTTCCACCAGCAGTGATCCAAAGAAAAAGGCAAAGGGAGTGACCCTTGGAAATGTGGTGAGCAGACCCTAAACCTTGTAAAGGCAGTGAGTCTGGGCATAGAAGTGATCTAGTCCAAACATTGTAAATTGGTAGTGAGATTTAGTGGATTTGGTACAGCAGCATGTGGTCGTTGTATGCTCCTTGGACGTAGGCCAGTGAGGGCAAACCAAGTAAAATTCTTTGTGTCTGCCTACTTGCTTTCCTGCATTGTATCCAAAGCATCATCATCAGATAAATAAGGAAAGAACGAGATAAATTTTAACAACATAAGAGAAAACAAAGTGACCCTTATAATATAGAGTTAAAGATCCAGTGGGGTAGGAAGAATTTTGAAATAGAATATTCATACCCTGATTCACCCCCCCCCCCTCAGGGTATCTAGGCCCCTTTTGGTTCTAACAATTTTTAAGTACGCAATATATTTTTATCTTAAAAAATTAAACTAATTAGAAAAGATATATAAATTTGATAAAATTTATTTTTATATATTCAATAAAATAAATTAACAATCATTTTATGATTTTTACTAGGAAAGGAATGAGAATAAATTCATTTTCTTCTTCAAAAATACATTTTTTCTAAAAATAGTTTTTTATGAGTTTTTTTCATGGATATTAGAATTATTTTATGATTCCAATAGAAATTTTATTTTATAAAATGGAATTAATTTTTGAATTCATAATTTTAAAATTACATTAGGGTTATTTTTTGGGGTTTTTCCAAATAATTTTATATTTGAATAGTAAAAAATATTATTTTTGCATATATCGTCACTTTTATGACATCATTATGATGTAATCATGATTAAAATTTTATAAAATCATTTAATTTACCAAATATTTATTCAAGGATTGAAATAATGAATTAAAAATATTAGGTTGAGTTTATAACACTATGTTTGAAATTTTGAAGCCAAAGTAATATTTTAATATAATAGAAACCATATTTGATTATTTACCTTTAATATAGTGTTTAGATGATTCTATTTAGTTTTTTAATGATTCCAATATAAAAGAACCATTATTTTTTTAATAATAAACCAAAAAATTATATTAATTATTAATCCTCAAAATTCATAGGCCCAAATGATAAAATAATCAATATATTAACCCTAAAACACCACTCTCCTAAAATATAAATACCCCTATCATTTTCCTTGTAAAACCAATTCCCAATAAATTTATCTCAACCAATACATACCCAAATACCATCCCAAAATACTTACACATACCCTAGCTATTTCAGTCTCACTAAAATACTAGCCTACTGAGGATTAAAGAGATACCTAAAGGAGGATATCCAAGGAGGAGGTATAAGTCTTAATCAAATTATTTCAAGTTTATTTCTTCTTATACATCATTAAAATATATTCTAACCATAATAATATAATGAAATTGATATATTTATTATAGTAAAATGTTATTATTTTTATGGTATAACCTTTTTTATCTCCTTTCCATGATATGGAAAATGAAAATGTCTCATGTGTACAAGCGGACCACCACCTCCATGAAGTGATGTATTTTTTTCTTCATTACTACCCCACATTGATGATTATAAACATATATTAAATTAATATATATATATATATATATTATTTATGATATGATTATTATTCTTGAAATATAATATATTCTCTATCATTTTACCCCCCCCCCCCATCCATTGGAAAATTTAAACATTTTTCACATGTACATATAGACTATTGCCTCTATGAACGATGCATTTTATTTTTAATTATCATGTTACATGAATGGTCATAAGGATGAATTTAAGGAATAAATATAATTTTTATAATATTTTTATGATTCTATAATGGTGTAAATTTTAATACTTTATTTCATTTTCATCCATTAGAAAAACTAAAATGTATCTCATGTGTATGTGGGGACTACCGCCTCCATGAAATGATGTATTTCATTTTTCATGATAACCATACATGGATGGTTTTAAAAGTATATTTAATGTATATAAATTATAATTGTAAAAAAAATATTCTATATATTATGGAATTATGACCCCTTGGACCAAGATCAACACACTAAAGTTGTTTTGGACCAAAGAACCTCAAAACATCTAATGTGAACTTAACTCATTTAAAAACTAAATAGAACATAGTAATAAATGAAATAATAAGAATAATAATAATGGGATGAACATTAAAAAGATTATTAATTAAGTTTATAATTAATATAATTTTATTATTCAGGAAATTAAAAGTCATACATAGTGAGTTGGGGAACGAGGTAAGGGACTTCTCATCTCAATTTTCTTTATTTGATACTTTGTAATTTTCACCACATGTTTTATTTTATTTTTTAGAGTAAAATATATAATATTAGTGAATTTTATCATAATTTTTCTAAAATTAAAGTTTTTTACAAATCCATTTCAATTTCTCTCCTTGAATATACTTTTTATTCAAAAGTTACCAAAGTCGTAAGGGGTTTTTCTTTAATAATTTGTTTTAAATGTTTTAAACTCTTTTCTGTTAATATCTATTTTCTTTTAAATGTTTTAAAAATGTTATTATTCATAATTAAAAAAATTATAAGCCTATTTCAACAATATTTTAATTTATTTACAATGATTTTAAAAGGGGTCTTTTTAACATTTTTCATATGGTTTATTTTTTAAATTTCTTTAAAAAGGTTCAAAAATAATGTTCTTTTTAAAGTTTACTACATGACTAACTTTTTCCCACCATCATATACATTATTAATTATCATGATTTATATAAAATTTTCTATGTTTTTTAAATAATAATTTATTCTCATTTTTCTAATAATTTTTAGTTTTTTAAATATTTTCAAAATAAATGATATTTCATCTCATTTTATAAGATAACTTAAAGTGCTTTTTCTTATAGGCTAAAATTCTATTTTTTATGAGTTTTATGATTAAATTAAAAGTAACTATGTGTTTTATTCATGTTATAGTTCTTATAAATTGTATATGATGACATTTGGGTCTGATATAACTCTATAATGCATTAGTTAATGATTTATTCTCTTAGAGATGTGATGTTATAAGTAACTGGGTAAATTGTTACATTATGAGTTTATGTTTGGATTAACTGGTAAATTTGTTATACTATTAATTTATATTGGAATTAATTGGTTAAGTTATTCCATCATAATTTTATGTTGGGATTAACTAGTTATTTTATTCTATTATAATATTATATTCGAACTAACTACTTAAGTTATTACATTATGAGTTTTATGAATATGGTGTTTTTAACTAATATTCATGATTTATGCTTGATTACAAGATTTAGTTATGAATGGTTTTGATCAAGGAATTTGATTTTCATAAATTAAGTTAATTTTTATACAAGACAAAAGTTATTTAATTAAATTAAATACTTTTTCTAAGGTTTTCAAGTATTTCAAAGACCTAATGAGTTTTTATTTTCTTTTATATCCCTTACTTAGGTTTTTTTCTTATCCCGTGTTTTCAAATGATTTTTATAGGATCTATAGATGTATAATAACTATATAAAGTTGTATATTTCCAATATTAATAGTCATATTAAAATAAATTAAATTTTCATGAATGGAGTGTTGAAATAAGAACATGTTTTTGTGTAAAAAATGTACCATATGTGGAATTATCTACTTTTTTATATAATGGTTTTCCAAATTCTATAAAACTATAAATCTAAAAGATACTAGAAATAAATAAAATAAACCCCTTTTTATAAATCATGTAATTATAGGTTAACTATGTTATAGGTTTCCATATTTAGTATCAATAAAATATTTAAAGATTCTATTTTTAGCACTGGATCTGAGTGTTCGGGTCCGAGGCGTTATATCCCCTAGTCTTTCCCATCAATTTATATGAATTTTCATGTGATTTATGATGTGTGGGTTATGTGGGTGTCTATGTATAACTTATAATGGTCCTAAATTGTCATTATTGTTGCTTCATGAGTGTAATAATAATAATTATTCTTTTGGGAGGTTCTTTGAGGGATGTGTTGTGATTCCATGGTTATCGATTGTGATGTGCCTAAATTAAGGTGTTATAAAAATGAGAAATGGGATCCAAAAATGGGTATCACTGTTATATTATTATGTGGTGAACTATGGTATATTCCCTAGAGTATTATTTTTTGATGGAACACTCATAAAAGTGAAGTCTTGTATGGGTTTTAGCCATGGTAGAATCGAAAATGGATAAATTAGATTGGTTATATGGATAAAAAACCTAATGTTTAGTAAATTATGGTGTTTTATGGTATTTAAACCTTGTGGATAGCCTTGTGTGAATGTTTATGTGAATTTTTTATTCTTTTTGATGTGTTATTTAAGGTTTTTTGGTATGAAATGACTAATAAATCATGAGTTGTTATATGGGGATATTGTGGGGGTATAGTTGGATGTAATGACAACCAAGACCATTAAAGTTATGTAGTTAGGTGTAATGCCAATTAATACTACTATTTTCATTGGTTTGGTGTACTAAAAACTTGTTTATACTTTTTTGTAGTTGGGTGTAATAATAACCTTAAAAAATTGGCTAGATTTGGTTGGGTATGCTTCCAACTATAACCATTTTTGTTATGTTGGTTGGGTGTAATTCCAATTTTGTATCTTCTCATTATGTCCATTATATTTAATCCCAACTATGACAATTCCTATGAATTAGGTTTAGTGTAACGCCAACTATGGTTCTTTTTTGTGTGTGAGTTTCATGTAATTCCAGCCATGTCCATTCTCATTATATGGATTGGGTGTAATGGTAATTGTGATTCTTCTTTTAATGTGTGTTGTTTTTAATTACAATCATGATTAATTTTTAATATATAGGTTGGGTGTAATTAAAAACTTGGATATACTCATGATAAGGGTTATTTTTAATTTCAACCTTGTTTGTACTTGTGATATGGGTTAGGTGTAATGTCAACTCCTCGGTAATTTTTATGTGGTATGGGTGTATTTTAAAATCATCTCTCTTATTTTTCTGAATTGGGTGTATTCATAAAATTTAACCTTAGACTACCTAAAAATGTGTTATA
Source organism: Viscum album (assembly GCA_963277665.1). Taxonomy (NCBI): domain Eukaryota; kingdom Viridiplantae; phylum Streptophyta; class Magnoliopsida; order Santalales; family Viscaceae; genus Viscum; species Viscum album. The sequence continues at coordinate 899,739,266 of OY728166.1, read as the reverse complement.
GGAAAATTCTAATTCAAAGCCTAGTATCTTTTTGTGACATGTATAGACTCAACACCAAGATTGGTCGAAGCAGGTATGGTTGATCTTGAGTGTCTCGTTAGAACCCAATAATGAAATGGGTATTTTTTATTGATGTTATTATTACTATATCACATCATAAATATACTTATATATTCTATATTTGGTTAGAGACACAATTTTTTGTGGCCTATATACTCACACCCTACATGGGCATCTTGATGTGCATGTAGATTTCATGACTAGGGATGAAGATAAGGAAAAGTTATCTATGATCGATGGATGAGATGGATGGATTATAGGAGTGGGATATGGGACAAGGTAGAGACTTGGGACTATTTTTTGATTATTTGTATCCATTTTTTCTTTTGGATAGCTTCTATATGATAATCCCATGGTACGATCTCATTTACTTATGTATGAATTTTATGATATTACAATGGTATCTGATTTTTTAAAGTATGTGATATATTTCTATATAGTTGGATCATGGTTTTAATTTTTTTGTTGTGACACCTTCATTTCACTGCTTCTTTTTATTTGTAATTATTTTATCTAAATGTGGGTTAATTTAAATTTTCAAGATGTTTTGGATAGAAACATGAAGAATGTAGTAATTTTTATTCTATGCATGGTTTTCATGCATAGTTTAGTAGAAAATGCATGGATTCCATTTTTAAGGAGTCTTTTGAGTTTATTTTGTTCAGTGCATGGTTAGTTTTAAAGGGTAGTGCATGATTTTTTCCAAATATCATGAATTCTAGAATAAATTATTTGAGTCTCTTGGTTATTGGGGTATTGGTGCACGACTCATGCATGGCAAGTGAAAAATGTACAAGAGACTGTATGAAACTCTACAGTTTTTAACAGATCAATTTTTCATGGTTAGTGAATGTTTTATAAATAGTGCATCCAAACTATGTGGGTCTATTTTTTTTAGGTAGTTTCATCCACATACTTTGTATATAGTTTGAAAAATCATGCTTCTAAACTATTCATTCTGCTCAGTTTTCATTTAAAAGTGAAATTTTACTTTTCCACTGCTCAATTTTTATGTTTTTCTCTCCCCCTTCCTCTCCTATTTATCATAAAAACTTTAGAGTTATTTTGGGAAATTATTCCCTCTTCTACTCTTTTATTTCAAGTTCCATTCCCTTATATTTCAAGAGGTTAGTCCCTTATTTCTCTTCCATTCCTCTTCCTATCTTCCCCATTTCTCTCTCTCTCTCTCTTGATTTTCCTTTTATATATGAACTATAACCACGATTTAGTATGGTATTAAGGTTATATCTAGTTCTAATGATATGGATTTGATTGTTTATGGGTTTTTGAGGGATTATTATTGTTTGGTAGTTCATTTTCCATCAAAGGCAATTCATTTTGAAGGTTTCTACTTAAAATTATATAGTTATTTATTTTTAATTACCTTGAAATATATATTATAAATTGATTTTGTGTTTTATATTTCTTTATTATAAAATTATAGGATTATAGAATACTCTTTTTGGGTTCTAAATGGATTTAAATTTGTTTAAACACTTAGCATGGACTTCTCACGTGAAAAGTGTTCATAAAAATGATCAAATTGATATTTTAAAATGGTTTAAGTGTTTTAAAAGGGTGTTTGACACTAGTTTCATTTTCAAAAAAGGAATTTGTGTAGTTTAAATATTTTTTTTTATAAAAATGAGGGATTTATCCCTTGTTTTAAATTATTTTAAAACTTTTGTGTCTTAGTGTTGTTTGAAATGTTTTGAAATATGATTCCAAAAAGTGTGAAATAGCTTGGAATCCCAAGATTCTTTTTAAAATCTTGGATGTTAATTTAAAAAATTTATTTATAAAACACATGTGAGACCCTATATTGACCCCCCTTGTGATTTTTGTGTCCTTGTGGTCTGTTATCCATTGAGGAGTGTTCGGAACTTGTTATATTTATGTGATTCTTATGCATGAATGTGAAAAGGGTTTATTTCATATGGGGGTGTAGAGGGTGAGGTGGGGTTTATTTAAAATGATTTATATTTGATTTATGTGATTTTTTATCATATTTATCACCTCTATTGACATGTCATGGTAATACTAGGAATTAATATATGACTTGGATGAGTAAAAACCTCTAGTTTGGTGTGTTTATAAAGTGGTGGATCATGGATTATTATCACTCTCAAATTCACCCCATGGTAGCTTTATGATCCTAGGACAGTGTTAGGGTCTAGCTACTTTTACAGAACTACTAGGATAAATATTTTATTATAGGTTGACCTAGGATTCACATTTCTAGTTCTAATCGTGTTACTGAGTCTTATGATGTTTCACAAGATTATTCGGTACTTATAAGTATGTTTTAGTGGATTCCATTGCATATATAATTGTTTTACCCTATATTTATTGATCACACGGCACCATCCTTGGTTGTAACATATGTATGTTTAATAAATGATGCTTTGGTGCCTATTTTGATTATGTTTCTCTTTTTTTTTATTTTTTTTTCTTTCAAAATTATTTCTAAAATTGTTTGGAAAGTGTTATTTAAAAAGAAGAGGTTTGTTTATTTCTTAAATGGGTTTTAAGAAAAAAAATTAAATGAAAATTTTTATAAAAAATGTATTTTTATTTATGTTCTGGAAAGAGGGAATAGATATGATTTTGGATTGTTTTATCTAACTTTTAAATTTCCTTTTTTCTTAGTTTAAAAATGATTAATTCAAATTTTTATCCATACTTTTTATTTTAGTAAGGGTGGTTGTTTTAGAAATATTATTGTGGCATGTTATTGCATTTATTTTATAAAGCATTTGAAAAAAAAACGAATCTTATGCCTTATGTTCAAACTATAATTTTATGAATTTTATTACAAAGGGAGTTTCTTATACTCCTTGGAGAGATCCAACTATACATGTTTATCTCACACCCAACATATGCACTAATTCATGGGTGTGTATATATCTCTTATGTATCTATTTCAGGTTCCTAGATCTATTTTAATTCTTTAGTTATGTGTTGGTCTATGGATGGATAGTGGGATGTGATGAGTGATCGGGGGTCAATAGTGGTGATGATGGAGTTATTAATGTTTTTTCTTCTTTTTATTTATTTTTGAGGATGTTGTATCTTCTTCTTATATTTATTTATTTTAGTCACTTATTTTTGTATGGGTGTTTATTGGTTATTCCATGTTTGGTTGGTTTATTTATTGTTTCCATTTATTGTTTATTTTATATTATTATTGAGGGTGAAACTATTTCCAATGAGCATTATTGATATTGAGGAACCATTTTCAAGGCCATGGGGATTAGTAATGCTCTTCGGGCCTAGTGGTGATCTAGGTTAGGTGCCATTTTAGGTGGAGTCCTAGGTTGGTTCATTATATATATGATGTTGTTACATTATTATTTTTTAATAACTTTCATTTTTTTTTATGGTTATCTAACTCAGATAGTATAGTATTTGCATGTTACTTATAAACTCTCACTAATAGTTTAAATCCTTTGGTATATGGGGTGGCATGCCTGAGGTTATGTGGCACTATGAATTTAGTTACTATTTAGGTAGACTGGGTTAATAAATTACATATTAGTTCACATAAAAAATAAGGATTATTTAAATATAATAATAATATTATGATACTTAATTTTTGAGAAATAGTGATATGTGAACAATCTTCAGGATTACCACTAGTCAGTTCCTTATATCATCCAAAAGAGTAAAACTCTTTCCCACAATGTTAAATACCAACACACTTGGAGTGAATGAAACAAATATGTAGATAGATTCAAATAATTTTGATTATTTCTCACCCCCTAACTATTTTCTATTCTCCCGGATCCCTAGACGATGTTTGGAAAGGTATTTTTGTTGAGGACTCTCTTTTCCTACATCATTTTAGGCCTCCTTGATACCCTCTCTCTTTTCTGGTCTCCTTGTCTTTTAATAAAAAATTATTTTCAATAGGAACCATGATAATGGGTTTAGACACTTATTTATGATGAAATTAGAGTAAAACATTGAGTTAGGGTGTGAAGAAATTTGTCTTGGTAATCTTATATGAATTAACTGTTGTTCTTTACATTTCTATTTCAATCTAGGTTTCTTTTATTCATTAGATTTTTCATTCAAAAAATAAAAAATCACTATTATCTTTATTTTTATTCTTCAAAAAACATAACATATAAAATAAATTATATAAATAGGATTATGTTCAATAAAGTCTCCTTGATAGACAACCTAGGTTTTTCATTAATGGGTTTTGGAGAGGATGAGACATATTCAAACATAGCATAAAAAATTAACCAACCCAATAATGCCACATGATTTTCCATTTGTATTAGACTGAATAAAATATATAAAAAATAAAAAAAAATTTGTCTATCAATACAAATTTTTCTAAGAAATTACACATGATCTTGATAGTGATCACTGAGAAGCATCCAATAAGATCCTTCCTCCTAGGGTACTATAGGCTATGAAAATCTTCCAATTCTTGATAAGGATACTCTATTCCTAATGATTTTCTAAGACCATAGAGTTAGAGAGAGAGATACATCTTCATATTTAAGAATAATTTTATTATAGGAATAAAACATGCCTCTACATGGTATTTTCCTCATTATATAGACACTGAGGAAACTCTTCAATTCCTCAAAACTTTTCATTAACACTCAACAATAAATATTAGGGTTAAAACCCATTTATATCCTACAAATATAAATAATGAAATGTTTAAATCCTTAAACCTTTTATATTCCATCATCAATTCTTCCCTAAATTATCATCATATGATAATCTAATGAACATGATAGCTTTGAGTGGATAGTAAGGTAATAATATACACTATCATATAATAAATAAATCACCATGAACAACACCATGAGTTAGTGACATTCACTATGATATAGTCACTCCATACACAGACCATGACATGGTTTAACCCACCATGTCATGGTCTTTACATTAATATATATTTCCATGAATATTTAAATTACACTAAATCCTTATAGACTTAGTAAAATTTCACATCATTCCACTTGATATGTAACAAATTGTGAAACCATATACAAAACTCATTTTGGAAAATCTATCATTAATTTTCACTACATGTTATATCACATCCAAAACTTCTTTTGGGTATCCTCTAAACCACTTTTGGGGTGTCTCTCAAATTGTTTTACAACAAACTTGTAACAAAAATTAATCTTAATTCACATAACCACACATTGTGATACCATGGGTATTTTTATCATTTAAAACTATTATAAATTCCCTAAATCATAATTATAAGAAAATATGGGCCTTTATCAAAGAATCAATGCTACTCAATATACAAAGGGATACATCTTCATATATGTGTCTGTAAGCTATATACACAATCATATAATTCTTTTTTATAAGATATATATTGATCAATGGATGTGTAATATGTCAATACCATATATAAAACTCATTTTTATTGATTTACTAAGTATATATTGGCTAGAGGGATGAATACATCACATGTTATTAACCCAATTTGATGAGCATCTCACATATACCTTATCTAGGTATGTCCATACACTTCCTTAGTTTATCTCAATTAAGTTCATAGATGTAATTCTCATCATATGAGAGGATAAATTCTATCTTGTTTAATCCTAAACCAAAAACATGATCTATAACATACCTAATCACACACATGATTAAAATAGTCTATAGTTGGGGTAAGAAATGTATCAGAATATGAATGTTCTCATCTTAGGTATATTTCTTACCTCAGGTACAGGGATCCAATATAAAACATACACCACTATATTACCAAATATATAGTATATGACACTCTATGTTATAGACATGTAGGTTTATACAACACACACACAAAAATTGTTCCTTGTGAATATATTATGTATCTCTATGTAAAATTATATTTTCATTATCCTTAACATTTTAGTACAATATATAATACTCTATGATGAACATTAATTTAGGGTAACTAAAATTATTAATTTGATATGTCTATTATCATTTAACTTTATGAATATATGTATCCAATATGAAATAATGATAAATTATAGACTGCCTTTTGTATAACATAATACACTAACTTATAAAAAATATATACCTGACATGGACTCCCCATGGAGTCTTTTTTTTCTTATTCTCTCCAAGAACTATATATAGAAATGAAGTGCATGATTCTCCTTCTTCCTTTATAATATATATATCAATATATTCCTCTCTATTTTTTCAGAACTACTATAAGTAGTTAGTATAAATTCTTTTATGCATCCAACCCTCTATCCAATAGTTGGGATTAATTCTTCTTCCTATAATCTTCTATAATCATTCTAATTGTACCATATGTTTTAATATGGTAATAATATACCAATTAAAATAAGTCAAATTCCTATAATCTAGTCCAAATATTCCTCATTTTAAATTCTAAATGAATCTAACAGATATTCTAGAAATAATCATATCATATTATAATGCCATGCATTATGACTTTATGCTCAATCAATAACTAGATCCACAAAATATTCACAATATCTTATATTTAAATCATATGAATATCCTATCATGATCCTCTAACTCTTATCAATATTAAAACATGTTGTGGTGTGGTACACTCTCTCACGCTACAAGTCTCTAGATCCTTTAATCTTTGGGATGTGAACTTCTTCCATGGTGTGGAAATTCCCAAATAGGAAGAACTAATAAAATCCATATAAACCAATTCATGGTGTCAATATTATTTCATGTTATGGTCCTTCTCAATATTCAACTCTTCATGATGTGATCTATCAACTACAGGGTGAATCTTCAATTCATCATACTCTAAGTCTACACATATTTCTCCCAAGGATAAAGGAAATACCCTCACATATCTATTATTTAATCTTAGTTACTCTTATATATCCCTTAGTACTGACTCTTCACCTAAAATGAAAAGGGAAAATTTTTTATATATATATCATCTTAAATATATCATATATACTCCTAACATATATTATATATTATGGAACATTTATTCCATTTCCATTTTTTTAACCCTTATATATCACTAAGTTTCAATTTTATGACAATGGAAAGTCTCTTAAGCGTCTACTACAAGATCTTATGCATCCCAGTAATTTAACAAATTTCTTATATGCAAGTTCGAGATAGCACTTATGTATCTAGAGTACCCTTATATATTATATCCTAAGTACCTTTACATATTATTTCCTAAGTAACCTTACATATTCTCTCCTGAGTAACCATTACATATGCTCACTTATGTACCCTTATGTATACTCCCCTGAGAAACCTTTATGTATAGAGGACTACCAATTTTTTCAACCCATTTTTCTCAGATTCAAACTTCTCTTTACTTCTTCCAAATACCTCCATGCTTATTGTAAACACCTCTAGACCTTATCACACCTCTTCCAAATCTATATCCTTGATATATAGAGATATCAAGGTTTTTTTCATCTCTCCACTAGTGATTCCATGTGCACCTATTCTCCAGTTATTTCATGAACATCCTAAAACATCAGTCCCATATATTCCAATGTCAAGCATTATTATTTCTCTATCACCATGTATGGTTCCCTTGTATATGGAAATCATCTTCAATTCTTCATCCATGTCTCTGTTTCTCCTCAATTATTTCACAACCTTTCATTACCACCATCAATCGAGAATATCTCCAATAGTAATTGACAAAAAATATGATTCACAACCACTAGTTGCAATATTCACATAGCCATGATGTAGTGAAAAGTATTCCATATCATGGTTATGTCAAAAAATGATATTTTTTTTCATAAAACAATTTATTGTCCTATATAAACCATGTAGTGGTATTATAAATTTTATAATACCATGACCATTTTACTATAAAAATACAACATTATTTTGTATAATTACATGATCCATGGTATTTTTTAATATAAAATATCATATTTTTGGAAAATATCATTTTTTATTATCTTAATAAATTTTAATAATCAATCCAAATGAGTTGAAAGTGGATATGATACCATTAATGGGTTTTGGATAGGATGAAACTAATCTAAATGTAGTGTAAAACATCAACCAAGACCAATAAAACCACAAAATATTCCATTAATATTGAATTGAATAAAATAAATAAATAATGTTGTACCTTTTCTCTATCAATTAAATATATTCAAGCTCTTCCATATGATCTTGATAGTGATCACTGAGAATTGGACAATGAACTCTTTCCACCTAGGGTATCCATGGGTTGTGAGAATACAAAAATGCTTGGGAAGGATACTTTATTCTTAATGGTCTACTAGAACCTTAGAATTAGAGAGAGAGTGAGATTCATATTTGAGGAGAATTAATTATAGGAATCAAACACGCCATATCATGGTATTAGACTCCTTATATATGTTAAAGTTGGTTCAATAAAACTAACTGATTTTTTTACTTTTGATTACTCAAATATTTCAAAACTAGAATATTAATAAATATGTCTTATCAAATGATGATGATTATTCTATCTAAAATTGATGATATAATTTCCTTATAGCATTTTTCACATCAAAATATTATATAATTTACCCTCTATGATGAGAAACTTTAAATGTTATAACATTATTCTTAAACATATATTATATGGTTAGATGATATATATCTGATAGACACTAATGATGTTTGAGTGTCATGTGTTTGGATATTATAATACATTAATACATATTCTCATGAATTTATCACTTAGTAATCACCAAGAGAAAAGATTATTAGAATATACCATTCAATAATAATTCCATATGTTTTTGGTGTCATTGAATATTCTTATATGTGAATGTGTGTATTGTTATAAGAATTGAGATTATTATTGATGCATATCATGAATTGTTTACTTTGATGTATTATTAAAAACTATGATGACATATGATCATGGTGAAGTAGGATATGTTTACAACATCATGAATGGTATGGAATTAATGAATAATTCAATAAAGGATTTGTCCCTTCTATTTTATTGAAGTTGATATTTTTGTCCCTTTTATTGGAATGGAACTAACTGATTAAATCCATGGTCATAGTATTCCATTTATGAGATTATTTAAAGAATTTAAAGAAAGATATATCAAACATATATGTTGATTACATGAGTGTGAAATATGTTTGATGAGATATTAAGACACAAGGGATTATATTACACCAGTAAGAATTCGTATGAGGTAGTTATTATTGTGAAATTAACTTCTTTCTCTATGGGTTCCTTGATGTTTTTCAAGATGCTAATCTTGGACTTTAGGTTAGTTAGACTAATGCCACTGAGAAATAGTCTTATAAGTTCACACACTAATTGTATCCAAAATCTCATTTAAATTCTATTTGAATTTAATATTAAAAATAAATTTTTTTCCTAACTTTTGGTTTAATCATTACTCTAGTTGGTTTGATTGTATAATCACCAATTATTCCAATTTGGAATATATGTGTGCTAAATATTATATAAATATATTTTTTTGTTATAAATTATAATATTTATTTGTCTATTATTTATCCACTAGATAATTATTTATTTAATTATATGAATACTAAAACAAATATTTTTTCACCGGTTTTCTGAATATATTATTTTTTTATTTTTTTATTTATCAGATGAATAATATATTAAAATTTATTTATTAAATAAATATCTATTATTCTAGGTTTGATAACTACTACGTAGGATTGGTGGGATAAGTTAAAGACCCGACTGAAAATAATATATTATATTCAATATCATTTAAATTTTTCTAAAAGGTAGGAGAAACGCCCCCATTTTATTAGGGAAATAAATATATATTTTTAATTAGGGGTTTTAGGTAACCCTTTCATGAACTGAATCCCAATGGATTAAAGGCCCATTACAATTTGATATCCCAAAGGCCTTATGTCTTGAAGGCTAAAGGAGATGAACTGAAGGCCCAAACTGAGTAGCCAAACTTCATATCATGATTCAGTCTTCTCACTACAATGCCCCCCCTTACCATCAGTTATTTCATTATGATGCCCCACTATGAAGTCATGGAAGAGAACCCCTCTTTAACCAATTTCTGGTTAGAGTGATAAATGATAGATTTCAGAACACTCCTCACTCTTTTATGATACCCACCTAGAAACGTCTGCATGTCTCTATGCCAAGTTGCATCACTTTTCATGTATGGTCATCACTATTCACATAATGTGTCACCCCATCTTCCAAGAACCATCAAATTTTTTTATATTTGAAATTTTTTGTAAGATCACCCATATTTCCTAGGAAGTTAGAGGGCCAGTTGATAGCTGCCAATGAACCTATATTTCTTTAAAGCTACCCACCCATCAATGATGCATTAATCCAAGCTGCACTGCCTACTTGATGCACTACACCAATTAGTTGGTCACTCTACATCATCTGTTACTCGGTGGTGGTCTATAGGCCCTATGGCCCGAAGGCCTATAGTGACCCAAAAGACCTGTGGTCCATATCTGCAAACCAGTGACTAGAAGTCCCAAATATAATGAATATTTATGCTAATATATTACAGATACAGTTTTGTAAAATTAACCCATAAATATTCCTCCACTATGATTTTTTGAAATAACTAATTATCTAAACTTGGTTATATAACCCAGCTTATATCATTTTCTAAGGAGAAGAGATAGTTGTGTGAAACAGATTCTCTTGAAGGAATTCTCTCCATACTGAAGAGAATTCACTAGAAATACTATCAAGAACATGAGAGATAATCCTCCTCATTCCTTTCAATACTAAGAGAATAAGAGCTAAAATACTTCAAGACTGAAGGGATTATTGTTGTAATCAATAGATAACAAAAGAAGTATGATTGGATCATCTGAACTAGAACTTATAGTTTCATCAGTGATGTTCTGAGATTTATGGAGCACATGAGGATACAAATAGAGTGATTATAATTTGGATACTTCGACATGATTATGGTATGACAAGAAGTTCAACCAATTGATCAACATCTTACTTGAAGAAATAATTACTCAAGGTGAGGTAATTGTATTTTATAAATTGATTATAAAATATATGTTAAAATATTCTCTCTTTGAATCTTAAAATTTTACCCTTCATCTAGTTTTATGGATTTATCCAAAGAAACTAATGAAAAACATTATTAGGAATAGACTCGAACCCATTCTACTATGCCTCGGAACCTTTAAGTGGTATCAAATAAGAGACATATTAATTTATAATTATTTATTAATTCATTGATCAACTACACATTTTATTGTTAGTTATTCATTTATATATTTTCATTATTAATCTAAAATTTAAGATTTTTCAAGTTAACATGTTCATTGTAATTCATATGAACAAACTAAGGCTAAGAATAGATGAAGAACACTTGAATATCTCATCTTGAGGTGCTGGATATTCTTGTGAAACAACAAAATTACATTGTATGTAACCAAAATTACACATTATGTAGTATGGTCAAACTATATAGGATTTGTTTCACTAATTCTGGTTGTTGTATAGTTGTCATTATGTGGTATTTATAACTACATGAAATATATTGACTTCCATATCAAACAAAACTTAATAGGTTTACATGACATGTAGCTGATGTAAATTTTGTATAACCTCACGTGGTTTGAACCCAAAAAAACTGTGTGGTCAAAGTACATGACATTTATTTAATAATGTATTAAATATACACATTATTTATTGATTCAAAATTGATTGACATCATCCAGAATAGAGAGAGAGAAACTAGGTACACATTTATATTGGTATGTCCTGTGAGTCAAATACATAGAGAGAGAAACTAATTTCAGAAAAACTTAACTACATGGAATGTTGTTGGTTTTACATGTCATGTGATAGGGTTTTCCCATGAATTGCACACTGATTAATTATCAACATTTCGTGTGGAATTAAATGAAAAATTAATTATTTTCCATATTATTCTATCATTATACATTGTATATATTCATCATATGTGTCATGTACTTCATAGGTAGGTATATTCATACACGTTGTGCATATTATGGTATATTGTTGGGTCAAACACATCATATAGAATGCATAGTTTGACCGATGTAATACTATGTCATGTCCTGTATTCTTAAATGCCTTGTATATAACAACCCTGCTCTTTATTACACACTTAAACATGATTTATTACATAAACTTGAACTTAAGACAACTTTGAGGATTGATAGGTCTAATTTCTTAGGAAATTGGGAACATTACATGACAACTTAAGACATAAAATACAATATATTTATTTAAAACTTCTTTTACATAACCACAACATTCTTTTGTACTTAGCATTGCATGGGATAACTTGAAGATATGCATAAAAAGGGTGATCTATAAAGCCCGGTAAGGGAGTAAAAAAAGAGTAACATGAAGAATATAGTACATGTTAGGAAATAGGCATATCAATGAAGCATAAGAGAAACATGAACATAATGGAATGATATAGCATTATTATCATAACCTAGATATATGGCAACAACATTTAACATGATATTAGCATAATATAAAGATCATTGCACATTAAGAATGAGTAAACCCTCATTGCACTTTAATTAGAATGAGTAAAACCTAATTGCACTTGAATTATCATGATTAAACCCTCATTACACATGGAGTATCATGATATGATTCTTTACCTAATGCATTGGAGTGCTATTAGGGCGCACCCTTCTTAATCATTTAATTTCATACATAAGTGTGCCACATGGATCATATCACATGGAATAATTCAACATTATAATTTATTCCAAGATAAAGGAATGAGTAATACATACATGAAACTCTATAATCAATAAGTATATGTGCATAAAGGTGAATACCCTTGATACAGAAATGGGTATGGTATTCACTTACATGATGATTTTGGCATGGGAAATTTTGGCAGCATAACAACATCAAATAGAAATCGTAAAATGGGTTGATGAGAGATAAATGGGTCTCTAATAATTTATAAATGAAATGGAAAGTAATGATTAATGGAACATAATATCCCAACATATGTAATGTAATTTAGATGCATAATATAAAATAATTTCCTAAATGTAAATGAGAAGAGAGAAATTCCTTACGGAATTGTGGCATGGTAACGGGTGTACATAGGAGGAATTAATGAGAGATAAAGAGGTATATAATCATTAAAAAATAATTAGGGTAGTATGGGGGAGGTTTAAAATCATACCCTAACATTTTTAATTGAAAAAAAGGGTATAACAATATAAAGAAACTTGGAAAAAATGAGAAAGGAAGAAATCACTTACATTGAAGTATGATCCCAAAGGCTTGGGAGAGGCTTGAGAGAGGCTTATTGGGAGCTTGTTAAACCTTGGGAGGATTATAGAGAGATGAGTTCCGAGGTTGTTCGATCTCCAAATGGTTTGAGTGAAGAGGAATGGGAAATTGAGTGGGTTTATATAGGAAATTAGATGAAATTCTTTATTATTTAGGTTTTGGACACTACACATTAAAATAATCCCAACCAAAAACCATCTCATGGTTTTCTCACATGGTTTTTTCCAAAGTAGAGTGTAAAAAATTATTTTATAAGGAATATTTCCGAACTTATTAAAATATTATGCTTTCTTATGTGGAGGTGACTCACACTTTGAAGAAAATAATTTTAAAAAATTAAAATATTTTATAAGTCATGGAGGGTCCACTAAGGCACCATAAAATTAATCAAACTAATATAAAATCACATTATTTTAAATTTAAAACATATATTGGCCTAATATTCTTTTTATACTATTTTATTACATCACTATTGGGTCATTATGATGTCATAAAACACATTATATGTTTAAATGGTATTTAATTTTTACCCAAAAATGACACTGTCTCAGAAAATTATGAAAAATTCACTGTTATATAATGTTAACATCCTGAATCCAAAAATAATATTCATTTTATATAAATAATTTTCTAAATATTCTAATTTTTACTTTTAAAATAAAAAACAATATTTATCAAGAATTTATGGGTTTTGACAAAAATAGCTTTCAATCCTTAATAAAAATTACAATTTTATTTATAATAAATTATACGATAATTTTTATTTAATAAAAATTAATTTAGTAATAATATTTTATTAAAATATTATTTAATTAAAAAATCCATTAATTCATCAAAATAGATTTCTTAATTGAATATTAACTAAAAATACTATTTGTGATTTAAAAATCATTTAAAAAATAACAATAGTAAAATGAATGTATATTATTTATAAAAAAATAATACGCATAATCATAGTGCTAGGGTCTTATTACATAACCCCTTATAACACTCTCATAAGACCTAAGGGTAAGGTGTGCAATGGTGACAGACTCTTAGGGCAGCTCAGATAACATCACTCTGGTGGTAATTTCTATTAACTTCTACTTCTCCTGTAGGAGGTTCCATTAAAGCTTAACGTATTGAAGCTTAGCTTGGGTTTGGGAAAGAGTGAATCCTAGTGATTCTACCTCCTTTCTGAGCTCTGAAAAATGGGCTTCATATGGAGAAATTCTACTAGATGAGGCTATTTCTTCCTTTGTTTGAGTAAATAGGATTTGTTAAAGCCCTATATTTATACTAATCATGTGATCATTGTTCAACGTCTATATTAGCAATGGTAAAAAAATTTAACGGTATTTTAAAATCCAAAAACATAAAACTGAGGAAGTGTATATGTTTTATATAACCATTTTACCTAATAATACATTTAATTAGATCAAGAAGAATTTCCATTAATAAAAGTTTGGGTCATTAAAATCTTCCCCCCTTAATAAATTTTTCCCTCAAATTTTCCTTTTCCCACACTAAAACATATGAGGGTAAATTTTCTTCATCACTTCCTTTTATTCCTAAATTTCTTCCTCAAACTTTTGGTTTCTCCAAAACACTTTGATGAGGGTCATTGTCTTATTTCATAGAAATTTTTCCCTACGATATAAGATCTTCACTGGATTCTCTTCAAAGGAGAGGTTATTCTCGAATGGTACCACCTCTGGATTGAGTACATGCGATGGGTTAGGTATGTACTTCCTCAAGAGTGATACATGGAATACATCATGTACTTGAGATAGGTTCGGTGGGAGTGAAAGTCGATAGGTCACTGCTCTAATGTGATCAAGGATATCAAAAGGTCCAATGTACCTTGGATTGGGCTTTCCTTTCATCCAAAATCTCATAACTCTCTTCCACGGTGATATGCAGAGCAATACCATGTCTCCAACATCAAACTATAGGTCTTATTGATGATTATCAGCATATCTCTTTTGTCAACTCTAAGAAAATTTAATGTGTTGTTGGATGGTCTTAACCTTATCCACCATTTCTTTCACCATTTTTGGACCTATGAGTTTCCGCTCCCCAACTTCATCCCAACATTCCAATGCTCTGCACCTCTTCCCATAAAGGGCTTAATAAGGAGCCATTTGGATGTTTGAGGGGAAATTGTTATTGTAAGAGAACTCAACCAGAGGAAGTTGTTGATCCCATCCTCCTTTGAAGTCCATTGAACATGCTCTCAACATGTCCTCAAGTTTTTGGATAGTCCACTCATATTCGCCATCATTTTGAGGATGATAAGTCGTACTAAAGTTAATCTCAGTATTTAGATCAAGTTGGAGACTCTTCTAGAACTTAGAGGTGAATCTTGGATCTCGATTGGATACAATCGATAGTGGTACTCCATGAAGCATTACCAATTCTATGATGTATATTCGTTCCAATTGATCCAATAAGAAATCCTCTCGAATTGCAATGAAGTGTGTGGTCTTTGTAAGACGATACACAACAACCCAAATAGCATTGTTTCATTTGTATGTCTTTGTAAGTCTTCTGAAAAAGTCCATGGTGATGTTCTCCCATTTCCATGTTGGTATAGGTAATGGTTGCATCATCCCCTTAGACTTCTACCTCTCAACCTTCACTTGCTAACATACCATGAACATTTATGTATACTCAATGATCTCTTTATTCATGTTATCCTACTAATAAATCTCTCAGAGATCTCAATACATCTTTGTGTTTCCTGGGTGAATGGAGAAATTTGAACTATGTGTATCATCCAAAAGTTATTTCTTTAACTCTAGATTTTATGGAACACATAGTCTTGACCCAAATATCACAATTTCTTCTTCATTAAAATTGAAATCTAAGGATTTCCATTTTTTGATAGTTTCTACTTTCTTTTAAATTCCCACATCATCCTTTTGATCATCCTTTAACCTTTTCAAAATAGATGGTTGAACAATCATTTGTGAAAGGATTGATGATGTTACCTTATTTATGATTCCCATGTCCATCTTTATCAAATATAATAAGATTGGATCATTTTCAATTCTCATCAATGAAAGAGTTGTTGGATGATTTATACTTAGAGCACATACCACCTTGTTTGATTTCCCAGGGTAGTAATGGATTGATTAGTCATAGTCTTTGATCATCTCTAAACATGTTCACTAGTTCATATTCAAATCGTTCTGTGTGAATATATACTTAAGGATTTTTTATCTGTATATATTTCACACTTCTCCCCAAAGAGATAATGTCACCTAATTTTTAAAGCAAAGATTACTGCAACTAACTTTAAATCATGTGTCTGATAGTTTTGCTCATGAAATTTCAATTTCCTTGAATCATAGGTAATGACTTTCTCATTTTTCATCAACACACAGCCCAGGACCTTCTTTGAAGCATCGTTGAATATCACAAAACATTCTACACTTGTGGGTAGTGTGAGCATGGGTGCAGATATAAGCCTCATTTTCAACTCCTTAAATCTATCTTCGCATTCATCACTCCAAGAAAACTTGACTCCCTTCCGAGTTATATTTGAAATAGGGTTTGAAAATCATGAGAAATTTCTCACAAATCAGTGATAATATCTAGCTAACCCCAGGAATATATGGATATCCTTCACCGATGTTGGACTTGGCCATCCCTCAATTGCAATTGTCTTGGAGGGATCCACAGATATCACATTTCTTGTGATGATATGACCTAAGAATGAGACCTATTTCAACCAGAACTCACACTTGCTATACTTTTCGTAGAGCTTATCCTTTCTCAAGGTCTCTAGTATGGTGCTTAGATACTCCTCATGATCCTCCTTGGTTTTGGACTATATTAAAATATCGTCTATAAAGACTACCAAAAAAATTTAAGGTAATCTCTAGAGAGTCAATTCATTAAGTCCGTGAAGATTTCTGGAGCATTAGTGAGTCTAAAAAGAATTACTATGAATTCATAGTGCCCGTACCTTATACGAAAAGCAGTATTGGGGATATTATCCCTCTTCACCCTTACTTGGTAATATCCTGACTGTAGATCCACCTTGGAGAAGTATTGTTCTCCACGTAGCTGATCGAACAAGTCATCAATTCGTGGAAGAGGATACTTGTTCTTTATCGTGATTTTTTTGAGCTCATGATAATCAATTCAAAGGCGCATTGACCCATCCTTCTTCTTGAAAAAGAGGACTAGTGCACCCCATAGTGAAGCACTTGGGCGTATAAGCCCTTTATCTATATTCTCCTGTAGTTGTTTCTTTAGATTCTCAAGCTCCACAATAGCCATTCTATATGGATTCTTGGATATTGGAAATTCCCTAGGTATGAGATCAATTGAGAATTCAACATCTCTTCAAGGAGGAAGACCAGGAAAGTCCTTAAGAAACACTTCAGTGAATTCCATCACAATAGGCATGTCTTCAAGGATGGTTGCTTCCTTAGACTCAATCATCTGAGCAAGATACGTGTTCTCATGGGGAATTAATATCCATTCTTGAGATAACGTTTCTAAAAAAGATTCATCCTTCTCCTTACACTTTTACAGAATCAGGGGTCAATTCTCCATATGGAGAGTTAATTCCTTCTCACAGAAATTTATGTTGGATCTATATAGGGAAAGCCAATCCATGCCAATAATTGCATCAAATTGCACCAAAGGGAGTATGACGAGATTCTCTGGGAATTTCAATCCACAAACTGTGATAGGGGAAGAGTTATATTCATGGGATGCAATTATTTCTCCATTTTCCATTCTCACTGACATCTCTACCTCCATGATTTGTGGTGGTGTTGGGATTTTTTTACTAAATATTCAGGATATAAAAGAATGCATCAAAACAGAATTAAAAAGTACATTCACTATTATTGAATAAATAACTAGCATATTTATCACCACTTAATTATTGGGGTTCACTTCAGTAGTGGTGATGGAAAAAGCTCACCCTTGCTGCCTTTGATGTTTTTGGTTGCCTCTAAAAACCCTTGGATTAGGGAACTGGTTTACAAAGTTCCCTGGTTATTTGTAGTTGAAGCAATGAACAATGAATTGAGGATCTAATGGAGTGTTACTTTCCTATTTTGAGGTAATAGGTATTTCTTGTTGGTAATTAATGGTCAGGTTCCCTTCTCATCCACACCTAAAGCATTTCCTCATCCCTTTCAGGAAATTTCTAGAGTGCTTCTTTCTGCACCTTTGTCAAGTGGGGTGCTAGAATTTCTTAGCTCCATTTGAGTTTTCCATCGAACCACTAGAATTAAATTCTACCTTTTGCTTATTATCCCCATGATTACCCTAAGATTCTCCAATCTCCATTTCAACTTTTATGGCACATTGGAAAATTTCCTCATAGCTATCAAAGTCACGGATTGCAAGGGCTTTTCGTAGGATAGGTTTTAGCCCACCAAATAAGCGGTCAATATTTCATTCGGAGGTAATGACAAAGTTTGAGGCGTATCATGAAAGACTTGTGAAGTTTTCCTCGTACACTCTAATAGATTAGTCATCTTTTTTCTTGAGGGCATGGAAGTACCTTTCCATCTTAATTCAGAGGGTGCACGGAAAATATTTATCGAAAAACATTTTCTGGAAATCCTTCCATTCCAACTCCTTAATATATTCCTTAGGATTTTTATTTTTTATCAATTTCTACCATTGATTAGATTTACACCCCATATGATAAGAATCCAGAAGAACCTTCTCTTGTTTGGAACATTGAAGGATGGATAAGATCTTCTCAATGGATTTGATCCATTTTTCAGCAATTGAGGGATCAGATGATCCATTAAAAGTTGGAGGGCTTTGTCTCGTGAAGCTCTTGATTGAAAATTGTTCTTTTTTAGGGGAGGTTGGAAGTTCATATTGATCCATGTTTCTATTCAAAACTTGAGTTAACTGAGAGAGTATCATGAAAAAGTTTTTTATTCTCATTCCCATCTGATTAGGCATCTCATTGGAACAGTCATCATATTGATCTTCACATCAGTTGTTAGCCTCAGTCCTCCTATTACTAGCCATTGGTTGGAATTAAAGGAATGTTAGGTGTAACACATAAAGGGGAATCCAATGAAAAAAAGGTATAACTTATAAATTACATTTATTTACTTAACTCTTGAATTTATATGATTCAATATATGTTATCCATGATATACTTCCCAACTTATATTCTTAGGGGAATTTTTTTATTCCCATAATAATGGATCATACTAAACTTATGAATTTACCAAATCATATCCCCTGGTAGTGTTGAATCAAGAGTCTATCAATGACCATTGTCATGCACCAGTTCCCGTTCGAGTCTAGCTCAAATCGGTGTTTTTAGGTTTTACCCCTTGATACATTTGTGCCTGAGCCACCTCTACTTGTTTGTATCTAGAGAGGGATGAATTTTCTTGATAAACCACTTTCTCTATACTCACCAAAATTTAGGGATTTTTTTATTATACTTAGTCTTGTCCCTAAGTCTTTCACTAGGGTTTTCTAATCCTAATCCCAAAAATAACTAAACCTATCCTTTGATACCAAATATAACAACTCTGCTCTTTATTACACACTTAAACATGATTTATTACATAAAATTGAACTTAAAAAAACTCTGAGGATATATAGGTCTAGTTTCTTGGGAAATTAGTAACATTACAAGACAAATTAAGACATAAAATACAACATCTTTATTGAAAACTTATTTTACATGACCACAACATTTCTTCATACTTAGCATTGCATGGGATAACCTGAGGATATACATAAAAAAAGGTGAGCTATAAAGCCTATTAAGGGAGTAAACAAGGAATAACATGAAGAATAAAGTAAATTTTAGATAATAGGAATATAAATGGATCATAATATAAATATGAACATAAAGTCATGATATATCATGATTATCATAACATGGAGATGTGGCAACAACATTTAATATGATATTAGCATGAGTCAAGTCTCATTGCACATGGAGCATGAGTAAACCCTAATTGAACTTGAATTAGAATGAGTAAACCCTAATTTAAATTGAATTATCATGACTAAACCATAATTTCACATGGCGTATCATGATACTATTCTTTACCCAATGCATTGGAGCACTATCAGGGTGAACCCTTCTTAATCATTTCATTTCATGCATAAGTGTTCCACATGGATCATATAACATGGAATCATTCAACATTATAATTTATTACATGATAAAGGAATGTGGAATAAATACATGAAACTATATAATCAATAAGTATATGTTCATAAATGTGAATACCCTTGATAGAGAAATGGGTATGGTATTCACTTACACGATGATTTTGGCATGGAAAATTTTGGCATCATAAAGATGTCAAATAGAAATCGTAAAATGGTTTGATGAGGGAGAAAGTGGTATCTAATTACTTATACATTAAATGGACAATAAGGGGGTCATGAGACATAATATCCCAACATATTTAATGTAATTTAGATGTATAATATAAAATAATTTCTTGAATGTAAATGAGAAGAGAGAAATTCCTTACGGAATTTCGGCATGGTAATGGGTATACATGGGAAAGATTAATGAGAGATAAAGATATTTATAATCATTAAAAAATAAGTAGGGAATTATCTTTGAGGTTATAATTTATACCCCAAAATTTTTAATTGAAAATAAAATGGTATAACAACATAAAGAAACTTGGACAAAAATGAGAAAAGAATAAATCCCTTACTTGGAAGTGTGATCCCCAAGGCTTAGGAGAGGCTTTAGAGGGATTCTTGGGAGCTTGAGGCACATTGGGAGGATTATAGAGAGATTAGATCAGAGTTTGGTCGAGCTCCAAATGGTTTGAGTGAAGATTAATGGGAGATTGATTGGGTTTATATAGGAAAGGAGAGGGAATTCATTATTATTTAGGTTTTGGACACTACACATTAAACTAATCAAAACCATAAACTATACCATGGTTTTTGCCCATGGTTTTATCAAATTTAGAGTGGAAAACGTTATTTTATAATCCCAATGTCCTAACTTATTAAAATATTATGCTTTATTATGTGGAGTTGAGTCACACTCTCAAGGAAATAATTTTAAAAAAGTTAAAATATTTTATAAGTCATAGAGGGTTTACTAAGGCACCATAAAATTAATAAAATAAATCTAAAATTACATTATTTTAAATTTAAAACATATATTTTCTGGTTATACCTTTTATATTATTTTATTACATCATTATTAGGTCATTATGATTTTATAAAATACATTATATATTTAAACAGTATTTAATTTTTACCCAAAAATTTGACTGTTTCAAAATATTATGTAAAATTCACCATTATATAATTTTGATGTATTGAATCCAAAAACGATATTAATTTTATCTAAATAATTTTCTAAATATGTGAATTTTTACTTTTAATATAAAAATCGACATTTATCAAAAATTCATGGGTTTTGGAAAAAAATCTTTCAAACCTTAATAAAAATTACAATTGTATTCATAAAAATTTATACAATTATTTATATTTAATAAAAATTAATTTAGTAATAATATTTTATTAAAATATTATTTAATTAAAAAATTCATTAATTTATCAAAATATATTTCTTAATTGGATATTAACTAAAATTACTATTTATGCTTTAAAACTCATTTACAAAGTAACAGTAATAAAATGAAGGTATATTCTTTATAAAAAATAATGCACATAATCATAGTGATAGGTTCTTATTGCATAACCCCTTATAACACCTGCATAAGACCTAAGGGTAAGGTGTGTGATGGTGACAAAGTCTTAGGGCAGCTCAGATAACATCACTCAGGTGGTAATCTCTATTAACTTTCACTTCTCCAGTAGGCAGTTCCGTTCAAGCTTAACGCATTGAAGCTCGCTTGGTCTTGGTCAATAGAAAATCCCAGTAATGATAACTCCTTTATAAGCTTCGAAAAATGGGCTTCGTATGGAGCAATTCTATTGGATGAGGTCATCACTTCCTTTTTCTGAGTAAATTGGATTTGTTAAAGCCCTATATTTATACTAATCATGTGATCATTGTTCAACGGATATATTAGCAATGGTAAAAATTATTAACGATATTTTAAAATCCAAAAACATAAAACCAAGGAATTTCATATGTTTTATATAATCATTTTACGTAATAATACATTTAATTAGATCAAGAGGAATTTTAATTAATAAAAGTTTGGGTCGTTACATTGTAAGTGCACAATAAATGACAAGAAATATACACAACACATTTCACACTATTTTGAGTGACAGTGTAGGCCATGTGAGTAATTCATAGCGGAAAACACCATGTTGCCTTCAGTATAGTTCATCAATGTTAAATTCTAAACTAGATTTAAGACCAACAATAAGGGTACGCACCATGTTCCTTGTTAGTAAATTTCATGTACTAATTAATTTTAAATAAAATTAATTTATTTGATGTTTTTAAGATTAAAAGGGATGGGAATATCAAGGACTATTTGGATATAAAAATGAGATAAAATAATTAATTAATTATCAATATTATTGATTATTAATTTGTTAAATTTATCTTAATAAAGAACAGTTTTAAATTAATGCTAGCTAGTTTAAATTCACAGTTTTTTCATGCATGTATGATCATGTGCTTGGATAATAAATGTATATTTTGAGTTTATATTTAATTTAATATTAATTTTTTTGGTTTTATTATGTGAAAAAAGTTTTATTAAATTAAATATAATTATATGTGTATCATTCCTCTCATCTTTATTATGTAATGGTTTGTGTGTCAATGATTTATTTATGTAACCTCATACATCTGGCTCCCCTAACCTATGAGTGAGTAAATACATGTAAAGGATTAATCTTCAGGGATAGGAGGTAGTTTAGAACCTAATTTAAGGTGAAACCAACCAAGTAGATATAATGATCAAATGTGGAATGTTTCAACTTGATCCAAGCCTGGATCAATGAGTTATTCCCCTGGGCTCAAGGGTTGGTTAATTACCTACTTGATAAAAAACCAGTAATTAAAATATCATGATCATTACACATATTTATTTTATTTAACTTGTGAATGGTTATTTATTTATATGATACATTTTTATTTAATAATTAAATAAAATCACATAAAATAAATAAATAACATATCAAACAAGATAAAATAAAATAAAGGGATTATACATAAAATATTTTATCAAACATGGGTAATTAATTATGTAAAATTCATATATTATTAACAAGTCATGTGAATGATAAAATAAATAATATTTATGCATAATAATAAACAATATACCTTAATAAAATATTAAGTTATAAAATCCTTCCATTAATTAAGTTGGAATGAAATGATAGTTTAATGTACTTTTCTAGCCTAAGTTAGGGTGTTTTTAATTATCAGGGAGTTATAACTAAGTTTTTGGGTTTAATTAACCAAGTTATCATCAAGGGTTGATTACCCAAATAAAACTTAGTGTAACTTAAAGTAAAGTATTTATGAGATATGATTCTAGGATTTTAGGATTGGGGAGTCCACTCAACGGATTAAATAACTACAAGTTAATGTAGTTGGAAAGACCACCTACTTAAATACCTTCAATTAATTTTTGAGGCCTAAGTCTAGATTATGAGAAGGTAAATATGAATCATTACCACTAGAATATCCACACAATAGTGAGTTTCATTGAGATTTTATAAAATAATGGTAGGCTAATAAAATAAAATTTATTATGTCACACTTAAGTAATCATAGTAAAGTACTTAAATAATGTACTTTAATTATTGTAGAAAATAGAAAGAGGCACCATGAGAACATTGATAATTTGTGTAAAAAAATCCATTAAAACATAAACTTTCAAGAGTGGTATGGTCATTTCTACACTACATTACTACTGGAAGGTTTATATTATGTGTTGGATTCCACTATTCCTGATTAGCCACCTTTAAAACCAAGCGAGGGTGAAAATGATGCATATAAGAGATAAAAAGGATGGTTCATATGTCCATTTAATGTTTCTATTAGTTATGTATGGTGAGATAAAGATTAAATATAAATACATGGATTTATATACCATGATATCTCATATCCTATCACTTTATTAGAAGAAATAGAGGCTTAACATATATAATAACCCTGCTCTTTATTACACACTTAAGACTAATTTATTACATAAAATATTCACTTGATACAACATAGAATATCGAGTGGTATAGTGTCTTTAGGGATTAGGAACATTACATAATATCTTAGAACATAAAACACACAACATATTTATTGAAAACTTCCTTTACATCCCTCGTACTTAGCATTGCATGGGATAACCTGGGGACATGCATAAGAAAAGGGTGAGCTATAAAGACCAGTAAGGGAATAAACATGGAATAAAATGATGAATACAATACATGTTAGAAAATAGGCATATAAATGGAAAAGAAGAGAAACATGAACATAAAGTCATGATAAATAATGTAATCATAACATGGAAATGTGGCAACAACACTTAACATGAAATTAGCATGAGCCAATGCTCATTGCACATGGAGCATGAGTAAACCATAATTGCACATAAAGCAAGAGTAAAACCTCATTTTACTTGAATTAAAATGATTCAACACCCATTTTAAATGACTTATCATGATACTATACTTTACCCAATGCATTGGAGCACTATCAGGGCACACCCTTCTTAAACATTTCATTTCATGCATAAGTGTGCCACATGGATCATACAATATGGAATCAATCATCGTCATTTATTCCATGATAAAGGGATGTGTAATATATACATAAAGGTTTATAATCAATAATTAAATGTTCATAAAGTTGAATACCCTTGATAGAGAAATGGGCATGGTATTCACTACACAATGATATTGGCTTGGAAAATCGTAGTGTAATTTCGGCAGCATAACGACGTGAAATAAGAACTCATAAAAAATGGTTGATGAGAGAGAAGGGGGTGTATCATCATATTTACATGAAATTTACAGTAAGGGGGTTATATATATATATATTTGTGTGTGTCCCAACAAACTTAATGGAATTTAGATGCATAATTCAAAAGAATTTCTTGGATGTAAAAGAGGAGAGAGAAATCCCTCACAGAATTTATGCATGGTAACAGGTGTATATGGGAGGCATTAATGAGCGATAAAGGGGTATACCATAATCAAAACATAAATAGGGAATTATGGGGGAGGTGATAAATCATACCCTAAAACTTTTAATGAAAACAAAAGGGCATAACAACTTAAAGAAAATTGGACAAAAATGAGAAAGGAAGAAATCCCTTACTTGGAAGTGTGATCCCAAAGGCTTGGGAGAGGCTTGAGAGAGGCTTCTTGGGAGATTGGGGAACTATGGGAGGATTATAGGGAGAGGAGGGAAGGGTTGTTTTGAAATAAAAACTCTTTTATTGAAGATGAAGTGGGAGCTTGGGTAGGTTTATATATGAAAGGAGAGGGAATTCTTTATTATTTAGATTTGGGACACCTCACATTAAACTAATCAAAACCACAAACCAGACCATGGTTTTTTCCCATGTTTTTTTCCAAAGGTGATTGGAAAACAATATTTTATAATTTTGAAGTCCCAACTTCTTAAAATAATAGGTTTTCTTATGTGTAGGTGAGTCACACTCTCAAGGAAAACAATTTAAAAAGACAAAATGTTTTATAAGCCTTGAAGGGTCCACTAAAGCTTTGTAAAATAAATCAAACAAACCAAAAATCACATTATTTTAATATTAAAAAATATATTGTCTAAAAATAATGTTTATAGTATTTTATTACATCAATATTGGGTCATTATGATGTCATAAAACGCATTATATATTTAAACGGTATTTAATTTTTACCCAAAAATTCGAATGTCTCAGAAAATTATGAAACATTCACCGTTGGATAATTTTGACATCCTGATTCCAAAAATAATATTAATTTTATCTAAATAATTTTTTAAATATGTGAATTTTTACTTTTAAAATAAAAACTGATATTTATCAAAAATTCTTGGGTTTTGACAAAAGCTACTTTCAAACCTTTGTAAAAATTACAATTGCATTCATAAAATTATATGATCGTTTATATTTAATAATAATAATAATATTTTATTAAAATATTATTTAATTAAAAAATCCATTAATTCTTCAAAATGGATTTCTTAGTTGAATATTAACTAAAAATACTATTTGTGCTTTAAAAACTATTTACAAAGTAACCATAATAACATGAATGCACATTTTTTATACAAAAATAATGTACATAGTCATGGTGATAGGGTATTGTTACATAACCCCTTATAACACTCGCATAAGACTGAAGAGTAAGGTGTGCGAAGGTGACAGACTCTTGGCGTGGCTCGGATAACATTATTCGGGTGTTAATCTCTATTAACTTCCACTTCTCTCGTAGTCAGTTCTGCTCAAGCTTAACGTGTTCAAGATCAGCTTGGGATTGGTCAAGAGCTAGTCCCAATGATACCACCTTATTTCCAAGCTCCGACAAATGAGCTTCGTATGAGCCAAGTCTACTGGATAAGGCCATCGCTTCCTTTTTCTGAGTAAATTGGATTTGTTAAATCCCTATATTTATACTAATCATGTGATCATTGTTCAATGACTATATTAGCAACGGTCATAATTAATAATGATAGTTTAAAATCCATAAACATAAAACCAATGAATTTTACATTTTATATAACCATAATAAGACATTTAATTAGATCAAGAGGAATTTCCATTAATAAAAGTTTGGGTCATTACAATATTCCCCCCTTAAGAAATTTCACCCTCAAAATTTCTTTTTCCCACACTAAAAAAGATGTGGGTAACTCTGCTTCTTCATTTCCTCTGGTTCCCACATCGCTTCTTCAAACTTGTGGTTTCTCTACAACACCTTGACAAGGGGCATTGTCTTATTTTGTAGAACTTTTTCTCTACGATCTAAGATATTCACTGGTTGCTCCTTGTAAGAAATATCATCCTCTAGTTGTACTACCTCTAAAGAGAGTACATGTGAAGGATCTGGTATGTACTTCCTTAACAGGTATGCATGATGGACATCATTACTTTGGACATGGTAGGTGGAAGTGCTAGTCGATAGGCCACAGCCCCAACATGATCAAGAATCTCAAAGGGGCCGATGTACCTAGGACTTAACTTCCATTTCTTTCCAAACCTCATGACCTTCTTCTATAGAGATATGCATAGAAATACAATGTCTCTAACTTTAAACTCAAGGTCTCATCGATGGTTATCTACATAACTCTTTTTTTGACTCTGGGCTACCTTGATATGTTGCTAAATAGTTTTCACCTTCTCCACTATTTATTCAACCATTTATAGTCCTAGAAGCTTATGCTCACTGACTTCATACCAACATGCTGGTGTTCTACACCTCTTCCCATATAGGGCTTCATAAGGTGTCATTCAGATGCTCGAGTGGAAACTGTTATTGTAGGAGAATTCAACCAGTGGAAGATGTTGATCCCACCCTCCTTTTAAGTCCATAGAACATGATCTTAACATATCCTCCAGTGTCTGAATAGTTCACTCAGATTTTACATCTGTTTGAGGATGATAAGTCATACTGAAGTTCAGTTCAGTATCTAGAGCATGTTGAAGACTCTTCCAAAAATTAGAGGTGGATCTTGGATCTCGATCGGATACAATAGATAGTGGTACTCCATTCAACCTTACCACTTCCCTGATATATATATATGCTAGTGTATCCAATGATAAATCCTCCCAAATTAAAATAAAGTGTGAAAACTTTGTAAGACAATCCATAACAACCCATATTGCATTGTTTCCTTTGGATGTCTTCGAAAGTCTGGTGAAAAAATCCATGGTGATGTTCTCCCATTTCTATGCTAGTATGGGCAATGATTGCATCATCCCCTCAGACTTCTTCCTCTCAACCTTCACTTACTGACACACCAAGAACTTTTATGTATACTCAGTGATCTCCTTATTCATATTATCCCACCAATAATTCTCTCGGAGATCTCGATACATCTTTGTGTTTCCTGGGTGAATAGAGAAATTCGAACAATGTGCATCATCCAAAAGTTCCTTCTTCAGCTCCAGACTTGATGGAACACATATTCTTTTCCCAAATCTCACAATTCCTTCTTCATTAACATTGAACTCTGAGTATTTTCCTCTTATGATAGATTCCAATTTATTTTTAATTCCCACATCATCCTTTTGATCATCCTTTAACCTTTCCAAAAGATACGGTTAAGCAATCATTTGTGAAAGGATTTATGATGTTCCCTTATTTATGATTCTCATGTACATCTTCATAAAATCTAAGAAGATTGGATCCTTCTTGATTCTCATTAATTATAGAATCATTGGGTCCTTTCTACTTAGAGCATCTTCCACCTTGTTCGCTTTCCCAGGGTGGTAATGTATTGATAAGTCATAGTCTTTGATTAGCTCTAACCATCTTCATTGGTGCATGTTCAACTCTTTCTGTGTGAATATATACTTGAGGATTTTGTGGTCTGTATATATTTCACACTTATCCACAAAGAGATAATGACTCTAAATTTTTAAAGAAAAGATCACCGCAGCCAACTCCAAATCATGTGTTGGATAATTATTTTCATGAACTTTCAATTGCCTTGAAGCATAGGCAATGACTTTGTCATTTTTCATCAACACATAGCCCAGGCCCTTCTTCAAAGCATAACTGAATACTAAAAAAGGTTCTCCATTTGTGGGTAAAGTGATCATGGGTGCAGTGATAAGACTCCTTTTTAACTCCTTGAAGATTTATTTTCATTCATACCTCCAAAAAAACTTTACTCCCTTCTGAGTTATCTTGGTGAGAGGGTTGGACAATCATGAGAAATTTCTCACAAATCGTCGATAATATCTATAAAATCCAAAGAAGCTACAGATATATGTTACTGATGTTGGCCTTTTCCATCCCTCAATTGAATTTTTTTTATGGATCTACAGATATCCCATTTCTTGTGATGATATGGCCCAAGAATGAGACCTCCTTCAACCAAAACTCACACTTTTTATACTTTGCATAAAGATTCTCCTTCTGCAAGGTCTCTAGTACAGTTCTTAGATACTCCTCATGATCCTCCTTAGTTTTGGATTTTATCAAAATATCATCTATAAAGACTACCACAAATTTGTCAAGGTAATCCCTAAAGACTCTATTCATCAAGTCTATGAAGATTTCTTGATCATTAGTGAGTCCGAAATTCATTACTATGAATTCATAGTGCCCGTATATTGTATGAAAAGCAGTCTTGGGGATATCTTCCTTCTTCACCCTTACTTGATAATATCCCGACTGAAAATCCACCTTAGAGAAGTATTTTTCTCTACTCAGCTGATTGAACAATTAATCAATTTTTGGGAGAGGATACTTGTTCTTTATCGTAATTTTGTTAAGATCACGATAATTGATGCAAAGGCGCATTGACCCATCTTTCTTCTTAACGAAGAGGACTGGTGCACCCCAAGGTGAAGCACTTGGGCTTATAAACCCTTTATCTATATTCTCCTATAGTTGTTTCTTCAGATCCACAACAACCATTCTATATGGAGTCTTGGATATTGGCAACACTCCAGGTATAAGATCAATTAATAATTCAACATCTCTTCTAAGAGGAAGACCAGGTAATTCCTTAGGAAACACTGCAGTGAATTCCCTCACAATAGGCATGTCCTTAAGGATGGTGCCTCCTTAGACTCAATCATCTGAGCTAGATATGTGTGCTCATAGGTCATTAATATCCATACTTGAGATGATGGAGCTAAATAATATTCATCTTCCTCCTTGCACTTGTATAGAATCAGGGGTCGATTCTCCACATAGAGAGTGATTTCCCTCTCACGTCAATTTATGTTGGATCTATATAAATAAATCAAATCCATGCCAATAATTAGATAAAATTCCACCAGAGGTAATATTATGAGGTTCTTTGTGAATTTAAATCCACTAATTATGATAGGGGAGGAGTTATATTCATGGGATTCTATGATTTCCTCATTTGTCTTACTCACAGACATCTTTACTTACATGATTTGTGGTGGTTTTGATATTGTTCTACTAAAATTTCGGGATATAAAAGAGTGCGTAGAACCTGAATCAAAAATTACATTCTCTATTCTTGAATTAATAACTAGTGTACCTATAACCACTTCTTTTTCATGGTTCACTTCGATAGTAGTGATAGAAAAAGATCTCCCTTGCTGTCTTGGAGGTTGTTGGTTGCCTCCGAAAAACCTTGGCTTAGGGAACTAATTTGCAAGATACCCTGGTTCTTTGTATTTGTATTAATAAACAATGCATTGATGTTCGAACAGATAGCTCCTCTTCAATGTTACGGCCATGGGTTTTTCTTGTCGGTAGTTAATAGCTAGGTTCCCTTCTCTTCCTCACCTAAAGCATTTTCTCATCCCCTTCAGGTAATTTCTGGGGTGCTACTTTCCACACCTTTGGAAAGTGGGATGTTGGATCTTCTTAGAACCATTGGATTTATCCATATGACTGCTAGCATTGAAGTAAAACTTACGCTTCTTATCCCCATGATACCCCTGAGATTCTCCAACATCCATTTCGACCTTGAGGGTACATTGGACAATTTCCTCATAGCTTTTGAAGTCACGGATTGTCATCTCTTTCTGTAGTCTAGGTTTCATCCCACCAAAGAAGCATTCAAACTTGCATTCGGGGGTAATGACAAAGCCAAAGGCATATCATGCAGGCCTTATGAAGTTTTCCTTGTACGCTCCGACAGATTCATCATCTTTTTTCTTGAGGTCAAGGAAGTCCCTTTTCATTTTAAGTCAGAGGGTGCACGGAAAATATTTATCAAAAAACATCTTCTGGAAATACTTCCATTACAATGCCTCGATCTCCTCCTCAGGCTTTTTATTTTTTATCAACTTACACCATTGATCAGCTTCACCCTCCATACGATAAGCATCCAGGAGAACCTTATCTTGTTCAGAACATTGAAGGATGGAGAATATCTTTTCAATGGAGTTGATCCATTGTTCGGCGATTTAGATCAGATGATCCATTAAAAGTAGGAGGCCTTTGTCTCGTGAAGCTCTCGATAATGACTTGTTCTTTCTTAGGGTGGGTTGAATGTTCCTCTTGACCCATGTTTCTATTCAAATCTTGAGTTAACTGAGAGATAAGCGTGAAAAAGTTTTCAATTCCCGCTCCCATCGGATTGGGCATCTCATTAGCACAGTCATCACATTGATCTTCACATCGGTTGTTAGCCCAAGTTCTCCTATTATAGGCCATTGGCTCGAATAAAAGGAAAGTTAGGGGTAACACATAAAGGTTAATCCAAGGAAAAAACTGATGAATTATAAATAACTTTTATTTCCTTAACTTATGAATCCATAGGCTTTGATCTATGCTATCCATGATCTACTTTCTAACATATATTCTTAGGGGAATTTTTTTTATTCACTTAATAATGGTTCATACTAATATTATGAATTTATCATTGAATATCCCTCAGGAGTGTCATAAAAAAGAGTGAATCAAGGACCGTTTTTGTGTACCAGGATACCCTGAGTCAATCCCAAAACTCTTTGTTGGGGTTTTCACCCCTAGGTACATCTATGCCAGAGCTGCCTCTACCTGGTCGTATCCATACAGGGATTTATTTTCTTGATAAACCACTTTCTCAATAACCAACAAAACATAGGGATGTTTTATTATACTTAGTCTTGTCTTTATGGATTCTCTAGAGTTTTCTAATCCTAACCCCAAAAATAACTAAACCAATCCTCTGATACCAACTATAATAACCCTGCTCTTTATTACACACTTAAACCTGATTTATTACATAAAATATTCACTTGATACAACATAGAATATTGAGAGTTATAGTGTATTTGGGGATTAGTAACATTACATAATAGCTTAGAACATAAAACACACAACATATTTATTGAAAACTTCCTTTACATGTCCACTACATTCCCTCATACTTAGCATTTCATGGGATAACTTGAGGACATGCATAAGCAAAGGGTGAGCTATAAATCCCAGTAAGGGAATAAACATGGAATAATATGAGGAATAAAATAAATGTTAGACAATAGGAATATCAATGGATCATAATAGAAATAGTAACATAAAGTCATGATAAAGCATGATAATCATAACATGGAAATGTGGCAACAACACTTAACATGGAATTAGCATGAGCCAAGGCTCATTGCACATGGAGCATGAGTAAATCCTCATTGAAAATGAAGTGCGATTAAAACCTCTTTTCACTTAAATTAGCATGATTCAACACCCATTTTACATGATTTATCATGATACTATACTTTATCCAATACATTGAAGCGCTATCAGGGTGCACCCTTCTTAAACATTTCATTTCATGCATAAGTGTGCCACATGGATCATACAACATGGAATAAATAATCATAATTTATTCCATGATAAAGGGATTTGGAATACATACATGAATATTTATAATCAATAAGTAAATATTCATAAAGTTGATTACCCTTGATAGAGAAATGGGCATGGTATTCACTACACAATGACATTGGCTTGCAAAATCGTAGTGCAATTTCGGCAGCATAATGGCGTGAAATAAGAACTCATAAAAAATGGTTGATGAGAGAGAATTGGGTGTATCATAATATTTACATGAAATGGACAGTAAGGGGTTCATATAGATACATGTCCCAACAAAATTAATTGAATCTAGATGCATAATTCAAAATAATTACTTGGATGTAAAAGAGGAGTGAGAAATCCCTCGTGGAATTTTGGCATGGTAACGGGTGTACATGGAAGGAATTAATGAGAGATAAAAGGGTATCCCATCATCAAAACATAAAGAGGTAAGTATTTGGGAGGTGTGAAATCATACCCCAACATTTTTAATTGAAAACAAAAGGGCATAATAATTTAAAGAAAATTGGACAAAAATGAAAAAGGAAGAAATCCCTTACTTGGAAGTGTGATCCCAAAGGATTAAGAGAGGCTTGAGAGAGGCATATTAGAAGATTGGGGCACCTTGGGAGGTTCTAGATATAGGAGGTCAGGGGTTGGTAGAACTAAAAAGGCTTTGAGTGAAGAGGAAGTGAGATCTTTGGTGGGTTTATATAGGAAAGGAGAGGGAATTCTTTATTATTTGGGTTTGAGACACCTCACATTAAACTAATCAAAACCACAAACCATCCCACAGTTTTTGTCCATGGTTTTTGAAAAAGGGGAGTGTAAAACAATATTTTATAAGTCCAATGTCCTAAATTCTTAAAATAATAGGTTTGCTTATGTGGAGGTGAATCACACTCTCAAGGAAAACAATTTAAAAAGACAAAATGTTTTATAAGCCTTAAAGGGTCCACTAAAGATTTTTAAAATAAATAAAAAAACCCAAAATCACATTATTTTAATGGTAAAACATATATTGGGCGAACATAATGTTTATAGTATTTTATTAAATCACTATTGGTTCATTATGATGTCATAAAACACATTATATATTTAAACGGTATTTAATTTTTACCCAAAAATTTGACTGTCTCAGAAAATTATGAAAAAATCACCGTTGGATAATTTTGACATTCTGGTTCCAAAAATAATATTTATTTTACCTAAATAATTTTTCTAAATATGTGAATTTTTACTTTTAAAATAAAAACCAACATTTATCGAAAATTCATAGGTTTTGACAAAAACTGCTTTCAAACCTTAGTAAAAATTCAAATTGCATTCATAAAATTATATGATCATTTATATTTAATAAAAAGTGATTTAAAATTAATAATAATTTATTAAAATATTATTTAATTCAAAAATCCATTAATTTATCAAAATATATTTCTTAGTTGAATATTAAATAAAAATAATATTTGTGCTTTAAAAACTATTTACAAAGTAACAATAATAAAATAAATACACATTATTTATTCAAAAATAATGTACATAGTCATAGTGATAGGATCTTGTTACATAAACCCTTATAACACCCACATAAGACCAAATAGTAAGGTTTGTGATGGTGACATACTCTTTGGGTGTCTTGGATAACATTTCTTGGGTGGTAATCTCTATTAACTTCCACTTCTCTTGTAGTCTGTTCCGCTCAATCTTAACGTGTTCAAGCTCAGCTTGGGCTTTGTCAAGAGTGAATGTAACATACCAAGTAAGTAATGAATAATAGATATTTTTATCTATGTCTATTAATGAATTAGATAGTTTTTAGAGGCTTAAAATGAAAATAAATCCAATCTTAAGCATGGAATACACTAATATTTTTAAAAGATTGTTTTACTGCCTTTTGATGGAAAACCATTTTTAAATTTATATTTTGACAATTTTAAAAGCTATATTTTTCAAAATAAACTTATTCTTTATGATTGGGACATCAAAATTTACTTTGTGTGAATTTTTGGTATTTTTCCGATAAAGTTCATTTTTTAATGAATAGTGAAAAATGTTGTATTTTAATTCAAAACATCTTTTTAATCTAATTTATTTATATTATTAGATTATATTTTGAATTGGTTTTCAAGTTAAATTAGAATAAATTTTTACCATTTAATCCAATGGTGGTCATTGGAATTAATTTCACTTTGAAATTTGACTTAAACTGGTGTCAATCTTTTGATACTTATTGTTTCATAAAAACACGCTATTTGCTCTAACAGCGGGAATTAATTATTAAATTAATTAATGTAACTTATATGTTTTTAATTTTTTAAAATAGACAGCATTTTTGAATTCGGAATATCAAATATAGCTTAGGGTGAAGTTTTGGTATTGTTCTGAAAAACTTCAATTTTTGATGAATAGTGAAACCACTAAGTGGTAGTTAAAGAAACTGATTTTTAGTTTAAATGAAACTTTGAAACTTCTGTGATTTGAATTTCAAAAATCCGACATACATGGTTGTCATTAAGAAGTAAAATTTGGTTCAATGGGATTAAAATAATTTTTTGGTGAATAGTAACTTTTATGTTTTTAATCGCGATTAGTGGTAATTAGTGTAGTTTAAGGTAAAAATAATGTTTTAATAATATGAAATGACCTAGACACATGTCCTACCCTTATTTTATGTGTCATGGCCGACCAAGACAATCTATGGGTCAACTTGGGGACCCCATGGAGCCACTTTGGTTGGGAAATGACATAAATAACTTTTTATTTAATGTTAATGTAAAAATGACACAAACATGATTTATTTTACTAAAAAAAATTTTACATGGGGTTATACAAGTCAGATTTTTGATTATAAATATTTATTGGAAAGATAAAAAGATTTCCTACATCATAGTAGTTTTTTATAATTTTTAGACTTTAAATAAATTAAATTATTTATGGCATCATGATGATGCAGCGATTACCTCATTAATAAATGATTTAAATAAAATGAAAAGATAATGTAAAATATATGACCTACACATGTCCAAAACCTATTGTATGGGTGGATTTCGAACCCTTATCACCTTAGCCTCGAATTATATTAATGTGGGACCTTTTGAATCCGAAACTCATTTTAAAATAAAGTAACATTTCTTTACTTTCCAAAAGTGCCCCCCCCCCCCTCTTTTCTTATAAAAGGCCCCCATATCTACCTCCTTACCCACACTTCCAAAGCCTTTGGCTCAGAAAAACCCTACCCATTTTGTCTCTCCACTTCCCTCTCTTACTCCTTGAAGCCTCACTTTGGGCATAAGTCTTTCCAAGGAAGCCTTTGAGCTCAAACCAAAGGGAGTTACCCGATTTTAAGGTAATGTCTTCACTTGAGTCCTTTTGTTTTATTTTACTTCTCCAACCCCCTAAACTCTTTTTATTAATTTCTTTTTTAACAAAACCAGTATCTTCCATATACTAGGATGTTTTTATAAGAAGGATTCGAGCTAAACTTACACACAACTACATCTAATGGTTAAAGAACATACTGTTTCCGTGGATGGCGAATTTCTGCCTCCCGAAACGATGATTATTCAACATTCTTTTAACACCTTCACAGGTGGCCATTAAGATGACACTATATTTATATATTATATATAATATGTTTATGTTTTACTTAAGATTCTGTATTTTTTATTTTGTGCATATCTTTATGGTTTCCATTATGGGTAAACGCAATATCTTCATTTAAGGAAGTGCGGACTACCGCCCCCTCAAAGTGATTTGATTCGCTAATACCATATGTGGGACGTATAAAGGATGGAGTTATGATATTATATATGATATTATACTGGAATTATAATATACCTTTATATCATTATGATTCCATTCTATAAAAATATGAAATAGAAATGAAAGTAGCGTTCATGCGTACGTACGGCTTACCGTCTCCATGAACGGTGCATTTCATTTCTTACCTCTAAATGATTATGTAATATTATAAATGCATGAATGTACTGGATATATATGACATATATGATATCTACATTATTAATACCATTCTGGATATAATGTATACATGAAAAACTTGTAATTATAAAGGGTTTATTTTTTACTCAAGTACCAATGATCGTTAAAACTACCGTTATTAACTTAAATAATTACATAGTGTTCATGACATGGCAATAAGTGATATAAAAGGAATAATGAACTTGAAAAGGGTTCTTAAACAAGTAGAAATTAACTCAAGTTTATTATTCATGAGATTAAATAACGACCGAGTCAAGTCAGACCCGAGGTATGGCACTTCGTCTCAATCTCCTTTCATTGAGGCATATTTTGTTTTATACAAAACCTTCTTTTATACGGTGTATAAACCCCTTTGAGTTTTAAGTTTATCCAAAAGGAATCTTTTTTATACAAAGCGTTTTACTAAACGACAAAAGGGAATGTTTTTGTCGTATGTATGCGGCGACAATGACTTCTCCTCCGTCGTGTCCATTATTTGAGTTTCGGCTTCCTCTACAAGCCATACCTTCTTTTTAAAAGAAAAATAAATACCATGTTTTACTTTTCTTTTAGTTTGGTATTGAAAATGGTTTTCATAATGTTTTTATTATATCAATGTGTTGTATTGATATATTGTGATTAAAATGTGGAAATGTTATATTTCTTTTATGCATGTTTTATGTGATACGATTATGTTATGGTTCTTGGGCATTGTTATGAAGACGGGTGGTTCCGTGATAAACTAAGGGCGGGTGAGCCCGATATAGCTCTCCAATGCATTGGGTAACGCGAAGGAGTGAAATGTTAAGGTTTCTCTGAAGATATTTAGGGAATATATTGTGATGGGTATTCCAAACATAACCAAGAGGGTTACTCCCTACGTAAGAATGTTATGAATGCCTCAAGTTACCTTTATGTATTATGATTTCTATGATTTATTCATGATTTAATGAGGTATGTTAAATTGCTTATGTTTTATGGGTAAATTATGATTTCATTATTATGTATATATGAACTTATGTTTCCTTTCAATATTTTTATAACCCATACTGAGCTTTCTATGCTCATCCCAAGTTTTTTTTTTGAAATATTTTTCACAGGTCAAGGGAAAGGTACATGATATGATGATAGTGTCAAGGAAGTGTCAAGAATGAATCCATTTTTTATTTTAAATAAGTTTCCATTGATGGTAAAAATTAATACTATCCTTATGTAACCACTTTGTTTATATGTGGAATGTAATGCAATTTTTATGTTCTAATTCTCTAAAACTCTAAACCTGAAAAGATCCTCAAGGTGTAATCTTGTAATAACTCAATATTAAGTAAGGTTTAAGGCTGGGTCCTTATAGTGAATCCCAATGACACCACCTCCTTTCCGAACTCCAACAAATGGGCTTCATATTGGGAAATTCTACTGGATGAGGCCATTACTTACTTTTTGAG
The DNA here is from genome assembly GCA_963277665.1 of Viscum album. Classification (NCBI taxonomy): domain Eukaryota; kingdom Viridiplantae; phylum Streptophyta; class Magnoliopsida; order Santalales; family Viscaceae; genus Viscum; species Viscum album. The sequence continues at coordinate 899,701,214 of OY728166.1, read as the reverse complement.
TAAATTGGATTTGTTAAAGCCCTATATTTATACTAATCAGTGATCATTGTTCAATGACTATATTAGAAATGGTCACAATTCATAACAGTATTTTAAAATCCAGAAACATAAAACCAATGAATTTTACATTTTATATAACTATAATAAGACATTTAATTATATCCAGAGGAATTTCCATTAATGAAAGTTTGGGTCGTTACGACATAAATGAGATTGTCACTACATTATACCAGTGTAAATGAGAAAAGGAGTACCTAGCTAGTGATCTTGCCTTAAAAATATTGAATTACATTGATCAATTAGAAAATTTGGGCTTCTGTTCGAATAATAAATTATCCATTAATATCATATTATCATCTTTACCACTAAGTTTCTCTTTATTCATTCAAAAATACTAGATGAACACTATGTAAAATCTGCTCAAGAAGCTTTTGACCATGCTTCACGAGGAAGATAAGGATTTGAGGGAACATGTTTTTACACCCATTATGGTGAAAAAAATGGATAATAAGGTTTAAAATACCATGGATAATATAAATCCAATGTTGTATTTAAAAATTCATTCAAAGAGATAGAATATTTAGAGCTAAGTAAATGAACATGAGGCTATTTTTTCTCATATTTCAAGAAAGGAAATTGGAAGATGAATTTCAATTAATGTATATTCATAATTACATGTAATAATTATATTATACCTCTTTGGTATTAAATGAAATATGCATTCACATATATGTATTTAAATACAGGAACCAAGAAAGTATATAAACAATACATTAAGGTTTATTATCTATGTAGATGAAGAAGGGTGATTCCTATATCAGTATAGGAAGTTCATAACATTAAGGATTTACAATGGATTGATTTAATTCAAACTATATTTTATATTGAGTGTTACTAAACATTTATATCAATGTCCATTTAGACACAATGAGACATTATTTCATTTATGGAATGAATGTCATTATGGTATTTTTTACTTAACAAATATTTTATTAATTTTTGAATCATATATATCTAACTATAAATAATTATGAATATAAAATATAAGACTAAAATCACCTACTTGTATCAAGATTTTTCTTTTTTAAATAAAGCTAAAATTTATTTACTAGTTTATACCTAGAAGTGTGTTTCGTCTCTGATAAACTAAAACACTATGTATACTAACAAACTTACTTATTAAGTTTTATTTAAAAGTACTTTTAGAAATAAAGGTAATCCTCAAAGATTCTAAAGTTAGTTTATCCAAATCATGTGAACTATTCTAACGAAAATATAGATATGAGTTCATATACTTCATGGGATTTCTTTAACCAAGTATTCATTGCTCATTTAAATATAGAGTAAATGTATTCCTAAACTCACATTACCTTATACACATTAAATTAGTGATGGTAGTAAACGGAAGATCGATGATGAGTCATACATGTATTATAATTCTTCTATGATTTCTTTCAAAACATGTTTCACAGATAGTATGGAAATATCTAACCATGTGCTAACTATATTTACTAATGGATATCATTCCAATATGATGAAAATATATCACACCATAGCCTTGAGTGTTTTATGGGAACCATTTGTTATAGTTTATCTAAGCTACATACTCATATTAAGGTAAACACTAAGTGAATCTTAGTTAATTATCCTATATTTATTCATGGAATTAACAACCCTAAGATAGAAAGCTATTAGTCAATACTGACTATATTTCTATAAGAATTAATCACATAACTTTTGATATAGTGATAGTAGGTTTGACTTTAATGAATTATGGGCTATGGATGTACATGAGTTATCATAGGAACAGAAAACTCCACCTAAATAAGTGGGATGAATTGTTCTAGATACACATACTATATAAAAATGATAAAAACTAAGAGATGTTTTAAATTAATCATGAAGGGTGATATATTGTTCATTGATAATAATGTATTCTACCAGAAAGTAGTAAATAGAAACATGATATGATTGGAGTGTTCATATTAATTCAAAGATGGATTATATGTACCAAATTCCAATTCTATATTTTGATAGTTTCTCCAATTAATTTAAATATGTTATTTTGTATTTAAGAAAAACTATATATGGATGGTTAATACAAGTAAAATAAGGCATGGATGATAATAAAAGGATTAATGGGAACTAAATGTAGTCTATGAAAATAATTTCTCAGTAATCATCATTCAAAATTTCATTTGAATTCTACTTTTAATATAATCTTTCTATGATCATCATATTGGGAATTAGATGTCAATGCCTCCTTCCTTCAAGGAAACCTTATGGAAGATATCTATATGACATGACCAATAGGGTTGGTGACACCAAATAAATCCAATAAGATATACATATTTCATAAATTCATTTATGGATATAAGAAAATATATAGTTCATATAATATTCATTTATAATGAAATTCTTTCCTTTTTTCTATAAGAGGTTAGTGGGATCCCTATAGTTTTCCAATAAAAATATATTGACAACATATGGGAAATAGATGTTTTTTCTTAAAGTTGAATAGTAAAGAAAATAATTTCTCTAAGTATGACTTAAAGTGGTAACCTAAGTTATAGAGAAAAATATCTATAGACATAGATATATGGGTCTGATTAATATATTCATAGTATATGTGTTGGAAAATTATTGAACAATATAAGTTGGAACAATTAAAAAATCAAAGTGTTGCCTATGTTACATAGGCATGAAATATAACTCAATTGATGTGTGAAAGTATAATAGAATATTCTTATGGTGAATATAATTATATATTCTTAAGATTATCATGGAATCTATTTAATATTTCATGATATATACTATAATATAATATTTATTATGCATAAATCATTGTTGGAAAATATAAAATAGAACTATGATAACTACATGGAGTTGCAGTCAGAACTATTTGATAGCACTTGAGAAAGTAAAACTGGATAAGTCCTGATGTTTGGAGAAATAAAAATACTAGTTATCAAGGGGATATAAGACTAGTCTTATTTAAGATCAATTTGATTTAATATCACATAGAGGCTATGAAAATATTCAAAATAAACTTATTACATCCAATGGTTTTCATTTATATATAGACTGAGTATGTTGTGCATTTTGATGTATCATAAGAAGTGGTTTAGAAATGATTTATTCAAGTATTGTGGTATACCTAGATATTAAATGTTTTATCATTATTATGATAGTATTTAACTATGTTATTAGATAAAATTTTAATTATTGGACAATGGACTTAAGGGAATTGTATAGAGATATCACATATTGAGGGATTTTCTCAAGAGAGTGATGTCTTAATAAGTAGATTAACCACAAAGTAATGTGGTAAGACTGACATCATCCACAATATAACATGTTATCCCCAACAGATATACCCATACTTAGTAGAATCATATTTAACATATGAGAACTAATGTAATGAATCAATCCAGGTCAACTCAATGTGTCACTTAGGTCATCCCATTACAAGGCGTGAAGGGTGTTCCTGATCCCCACGGGTTGGAAACTAGTGCTTGGGTGTCAATTTTTAACTTTAGAATTTCACCCTCTAAGATAAAATAAACCACACCATGCGTTTCAACGAAAAATCCACCATGAGGTCTCTATACATTGGATAACTATTCCAAGGAAATAAAAAATACAATAAATATGGTCCAAACCAATAAGGAATAATGATAAAGAAACAATAATAGACACTTTAAAGTAAATTTACAAAAAAAGAAACCATTTTTACATAAATATCAAAAATATATAATCCTAAATGAAAAAAAAAGGTAGAAGTTCAAGAAGGCTGATACACAAAAAATTCCGCCCAATCCAATGAACCTAAAATACTAACCATAGCATCACCATGTGACTCTCAAGCCACCGCCATGTACTAAACATCATTCAATTATTGTATAATAGTGGTTCCAAACCACAATGAATCTATGATCTAAAAAAGAACCTACATAATACATGAAGACTATATACCCACCAATGTGAGTATGTAGGGTGTGAGACAATGACCAATAGGATACCACCATGAGTCTATTTTATTTATTTTATAAAAGAATCCCATCCCACTAGTTTAAACATAAATATAAGTAAATAGTTTTTCATCACATTTTCATGGTTTGAAAACAAACACTTAATGCACCCTCTTTAAATACTTGTCTTTGAAAATGTGGTTTAAACCCTTTTTTACCATTTAAAACAAATCTTGGAAAAAAATCCATCCCTTTTCTTTAAAACTTATACACACCCATCATGTAAAAATAAATAATAAGGATAAATCCATAAAATAACGGAATACAATGGAGATTCATAGGTTAATAATAATAATGATTTAAGGTAAAACATATAATCATAAAGGAATAACCACAAATAACCAATACATCAAATAAGGATCAAATCAAGAGGTAAGTCACACGCATGCTAAATAATAAAGAAAGAAAGAATAACATATGATGCATATCATGAGGCAACACCATAGGGTAAAATGAGACAATAATAAATGCACATAGGTTGAACCCTTAGCATGTAGGTCTTTCAATCCTACACTCATCACCTGAATCTCTCTTAACTTGCCTCATCAAAGACACGTCCTAATGCTAGAAAAATCTAAACTATGGTCTGCTATCTAGTTTGAACGCTCAACTTGAAAAGAATATGTTCCTAAATTTCCCACTTGGTATCCTAGGTTTACTCGTGGAATGGATAAAGGAGTTGGTACATTGTCCAAGCATATATCAATAGTATGACAAACACATATCCCGGCAAAACATATCATAATAATAATATTCATACCACCTCCACTACCCCCTTCAATAAAGAAAATATTACCATAAGCATAAACATGAATTTCAATTCATATAACCTTCAATAGTCATATAATAATCAACAACTAATATCAAATGGGCTCAATAAGGGTGTAGCCAATGACCAATGAAACACATTTCTCATCAAGTGACAAATAGGCCTTTACTTAAATGCTAGTATTCATACATTTGGAAATCCATTTGTAAAACTATTTGAAATAAAGGTGTAATTCAAATAGAACACACCAAAAACACCCAATCCTAATCTCAATCAATTCAAATAAATCACTAAATAATTTCATAAATCAACACACACACAATCAATGATATAAAAATCCTCTAAATAAAAAAACACCCCACTTTATAAAGAATATTTGATCCAAAACACCATTAATAAAACATTTTTCTTAAAGAAAAATAATATTTGAATTTTATCAAATACTTAAAATGTATAAAACACTATTTAAATTAGAAGTTCCATTAATTTATAGAAACTCATCCATTATACCAAAGGAGAAACAAAAAAATAGAAAACCTTTGAAAATAAAATACAGATAGAATATAATTAATTTATTTAGATTAAAAATAAAATTTAGAACATCAAGAATCCAAGGAACTATCACAATAAGAAAATTAAATGGAAACACCTACCTCAACCAGTGTAATCATGTCATCTTCGGTGAATACCACCAAATAGGTCTCAAGAGAAGGCTTATAACCCTGAGAAATCAAAATCCCTAATTTTAGAACAACACTAGCCATAGAAATTAGCAAACATGGATACTAGGGTTAGTGGGATGGGAGAAAATGGAAGAACCTAAAAGGAGGAAGAGAGAAAAAGAGACTCTTTCCATGAAATTTTATGAAGAAAACACCTTGAAATCACTTTGGGAAGGTGGAGGGAAGAAGGTAGAAGACTAGTGGCATTATGACAACCCATATCTTTAATACACCTTAATTCATGAATTATTACTTAAAGGTACACATAATAAAATCCCAAAAATATCATGAGTCCTAGTGTCTTTGGGAAATTAGGTACATAACATAATAACCTGAACAAGGATGCAACAATATTATTTAAAACTCCTTGAACATGCTCTTAAAATTTATTGACCTTCTAATACTACATAGGATAACCCGGGTACATATATAAGAAAGGGGTGAGATATAAATACCAGTGAGGGAATAATCAAATCATAGCATGATGAAATAAATAAATTTTAGGAAAGAGGCATATCATGGTGACATAAAAGGGATGAAAATCATAAACATGATCATCAAAGAATGATATAAGATAATAACATAAAGGCAACATGGGAATGTGGAAACAACATAAAAGATAACATCATAAGTATAAGTCAAGGATAACCACTGATAAATCATAACATAGTGTGCTTAAGATAATCTCTCATCCACCATATATGGTATATCAAGAGATAAAAACATTAACCAATGCATTAGAGGGATATATAATTCCAGGACCATCCATCACATTCATATCATGTACATATATAAGCGTGCCACATTGATCATACAATATAAATATGTCTTTTATAAATTTTAATCCCATGATTAAGAAGTTTGGGTTACATACATGGAAGGACAAGATCAATGAATTATAGGTACATCTAGGTGAATACCCTTGAGTGGAAATGGGTATGGGTATTCACTACACAAATGTTTGGCAAGGAAAATCATTGGATAATTTTGGCAGCATAACGGGGGTACATAAATATTCATGGAAGGATTTAATGAGAGTGAAAGGGGTAAATAATAACTTATAAATCATAAGGATATTAAGGGAAATATGTAAAAACACATCCCAACATGAACAATTGAAAATAAAAAAACATAATATAAATAAGGTGCTTGAATAAAGAGGAGAAGGAGAGGATCCCTTACCTTAAGATATCACTTTTAAAAGCTTGGGATGATCATCTTAAGAGATTCAGGACACCTTGGGAGGGATTTAGAGAGGGATAGGGAAAGTAAATTCATTCTAAAAGGCTTTTGAGTGAAGAAGAATGGGAGGTTGGGTTGGTATTTGATAAAACACAATTTTATTGAGTATTTTATTTATAATAAATTATATAATTTACTCACATTATACTAAATATGTTTATTTATAAAATATTTTGGATTAGATCATTCATTTGAAAATTTGATGAAAATTCCATTTTTACCCTTTATGGTTCACTTTAGTAATTTAGACATAAATATTTTCATATGCATTATTTGAACATAAAATTTTGTTTATGTGTTACTGGATTAATGCTATACAACTTTCATTCATGACATGGGAGCTAAATCATGCATTTAATTGGTGTAAAAGGTCCATGAATTCAAATATGGGATGGACTCTCCAGATTGGACATCAGTTTTGTATTTGGGACATAACTTCTTCATCCATGCTTCAATTGGTCCCAAATTTATAAAGAAGCTCAAGGACCCATTTTTTCACAAATATTATTTCTAGAAGAATAGCTAGTTCATGTTTTCTGTGGTCAAATAGGTGGTTCAAGTTGGATTAATTTATTTATCCAAATTTCCCCATTCACACTTGAAACCTCTTTAAACATAGCCTCTCCTCTAGTCTATAAATTGGTGTTTTATCATTTGGAGGGGTTGGGACATGCATTGCGAGATTGAAGGTAGATGAGAATTGGTTTCACTCCATTTATCCAGGCATTTCAAGAGGTAGATCTCTTGAAGCTAGGATCCCTTCATTGAAGCCTTCTTCTTCTTATTCACTTTGAAATATTGTTGTTCCTTTAATAAACTTGTAGTTTATCTTCAATTTCTTTGGTTATTTTCAATTTTATTCTTCTATTAATCTTACTATTTGGACTAGAAATCAAGAGTATAAAATTTATTGGGTTATACCCTTTCCACGACCTTTGAAAATGCAAAACGTTTCTACGATGACTACACCACCCATGGAAGAGTAGTTATTTTTAGTGATCAATCTACCTATTACCTTATTAATTCATTTATTTTGAATAAATGATATAAAGTTATTTAATTAATATGATCTATTAATTAAGTTTTTAATTTAAATAAAACTAATCAATAAATTTAATAATAAACACAAAACATGTGAGGTCAATAATTTTTTGAATTGTGATAGTGCGATATTAATCAATAATAAAAGACCACACATGATCAATTTTTAGAGTTAAAATATAATACCTAAACTAAATTAATTCTCATTTATATAGTGGATATGTTCCCTAATTCACTACTGACCATAAGTTATCCTTTGAACACCAATCAAAGCAAGGTATTGTGATTTCATGTTCCAAAGATAGCATAGGGTTTAATTAATTTCATCTTAGTGGTTAAGTTAATTATCATAAGTTTTGGGGGTTAAAAAATTAGGGGATCATAATTAAGTGGATATTAATTTAAATTATAATGATGAATGAGTAAATGAAGAAGTAGAGTTGGATCGATTATGCCTTTTAAAACTATTTTCTAAAAAAACATCTTCTCGTTACGCCTTATTAATCAAATTTCATTTCAAAAGTAAAAACAAAAAAATGAAATCTTCTTCTATAAAACTTTATCTAGCTTCATAAATTGTAAAAAAATCCCCCAACCTTTTTAAGTATTGCATTTCTTACCTTTTATTTAATTTTAGAATACCTTTAATAGGGTGTTTAATTTACTTCCTCTTTTGAGAGACGACCTTGGTTAGCTACTCTATTGCATCTAAGAAGTAAAAATTACACATCATTTGAGAGCACCCATGACAACACTAATTAGTAATTATAGAAAAAGAGGGGGAATTATTTATTAATTTCTAAACATAGGTTTTGGACTCTATAGGATAAAATAATCAAAACCACAAACCTTATCATCATTGTTTCCCATGTTTTCAACTAAATAGGAGTGGTTTTAAATATTTTATAAGTCCAAGAATCGAACTCATTAAAATATTAACTTTGGTGATGTGGAAGTGAGTCATGTTTATAAAGAATTTATTTTAAAATCTTAAAATATAATATAGGTTTTAGAGGATTCATTCAGGGTTTATAAAATTAATTAACTAAAAACGCATTATTTTAAATGGGAAATATATTTTTGGTCATGGATACTCATTATAGTATTTATTACATCACTTTTGGGACTTTATGATGTCATAATACATATCTTATATTTATAATGTATTAAATTTTTACACAAAAAATTGAATGTCTTAGAAAATTATGAAAAATTAACTATTGTATAATTTTGATACGTTGATTTCAAAAAAAATTATTTAATAAAAAATTTCTCTAAATATTATAATTTACACTTTTAAATCAAAAGTCCTCATTTATTTTAAAATATGTTTTTTTACGACAATAACAGTTATTGGCCCTTATAAAAACTGCATTTCAATTCATAAAATTTTATTATCATTTATATTTAAAAAAATATTTTTTAATAAGAATATTTTTTAAAATAATATTTATTCCAAAAAATCTTGAATTCATCAAAAAGAGTGTCTTGATTGAAACAACATATTTCCCAAAAATACAATTTATGTTTCATCATATCAAAATATAATTTTTATCAATCTCATTATTTAATTATTTATAAAGTAATAATAAAAAGGATAAATATAATCAATATTTTATTAAAAAAAATCAAATTCATATTGTTGGGGTCAAGATATATAACTCCTTATTAAAACAGTGTATGCCCTAGGGTAAGGTGTGTGATGGTGACACTTTATTAGGGTGGTTTGACAAACATGGTGTGGGGTGTGATCTTGATAAGCTTAAAATTCTCCCATAAATGGTTTCATTCATGATTCATTTGTTTAATTTCATCTTAATCTTGGTAAAGGAAAAATCTCAATGATGATATCTCCCTTGGAATCTTCGATAAATGGGATTCATTGGGTACGATCCTACTGGTTGAGGTTAATACTTCTTTCGTTTGTGTCAATTGGATTTATCATAACCCTTAATATATACTAATCATAATGATCACTATAAAATAGCTATAACCTCAGTGGTTATGATGCTTAATGGCCTTTTAAATATGATAGGATATAACTTATAATGGTCCAAAATAAGAAATATATTGAATCTATTTTCTATAACTTCATTACTTAATATGGAATTTACTTATTTAAATAAGAATTTCATTTATAAATTTCCAGGTCATTACACGCATGCACGCCTAGTTTGAAATGGGGGAAGTGAGGAGAGATACCTCAATTAAAAACAATAGAAAAGGACCAAAATTCCCAAACCAAATAATTTTATATGGTTTACTCACATGATTTCCCAAACTGTGAAGTTACTATGTGATCACTGTTGTTAAAAACTGTAGTCGTCATATGGTTTCTACTGTACGATATCTCAAACTGTGAAAAAAACTATGTATCCCTGGAAAATATCCAAAATTTATAAAATTTCACCCTAATAAACCTTTAATTCAAGAGAGGTAAACCATATAAATATTAAGAATAAATCTACATTTATATGTGTCAAAATTCTCTCCACCATTCCTCTTTCTACCCCCCAAAATTCATCGACAACTTAGGATAAGTGGGAAGGTCTAGTTCACCTCAACCCAAATAAGGACTTGGTTTCCCAATTAAATCCCTAACTATAAACTAGTAATATCAGAATTTAATAGTCCATTCCTTAGGAGAACTAATTCATAATTATTCAAAACTTACCAACCGATGAAAATCTTAGAATTCCTAAGAAGTAGACTCCTCAATAAATGAAAGTAAAGGAGCTAAATAAGATAATACATCAGCATGGTCATTCCTCTTATCTAATTTGACTTAAATAATATTAACATAAATACTGCCACTCACGATCACCTCCCAAATACCATGTTATACTAAAGGATAAGAAAATATTACCATCTTTGAACATTTGTAACGAGCCGAATCCGGAGCCACCAAACTGGTGCCCCGTGCCTGGTTCGCCACATGACCTCAAGTGCGTTTCCCCAAATGCCAGAGGCTACCAACTAGCATCGAGGGCCTTGGTGAGTCATTGGGAAAACTATGCCCTCATTTGGTAAGGTTTACAAAGAAAAGGAAATAACAGTCAATAGCGGAAGCGGTAAACAGTATACAATAACAGAAATTAAATAGTAGAATAAATTTATAATATAATAATGATGATGAAAAATGATGCAGCATGTAAAAGTATCTAAGGAAAGTAGTAAGAAAACAACGTGATGAAATACAACTGAGAACAAAGTACTAAAAGTAAACAGCAACTCCAGCAGCATCGCAAGCCTAGGCTCGGTCCTGTGCTCTCCAGCTCCAACCAGCAATCATATACCTGAAGTAGAAGGGCCACAATCCCTATCCACGCCTGTAACCATATAACCTGTTTGGGCCAAAAAAGCAGGACCCAAACAGGGTGTGAGACAAATCCCAGTAGACAATCACCACAAGATCTACGCCCTGCTATCATTGAGTAATATAGCAAAAGTAAATGAAATAAATGCAGTATAGAAATAGGAGTACACGAAGTAAACAATCCTAAAATCTCCATTGACATTTATTTGTTAATCTAATTCAATCATTTAGTTATCAACCAAAGAATCTAGAAAACAACTCTATAATCCCAAGGCATAACAAGTAACACAACAGGTATCTCAGCAGACTACCTAAACAACAAGCAGTACAAAACCCAAGATTGTTATTTGGCTTGGTGGACTCGTCACAACCAACTAAAAAAATTCACACTAAATCTATGGGTGGCTCATACTGGCAGACCCCTATAGTCAAGTAATCATACAAAGGCACAGACACTGTGGGAAGCACTCACCGTCAATTCCTCTGTGGTCTTGCAACAATATGTATAGACTCTCTGAGGAAGCACTTACATCTAATTCCCCCTATAGTCTCGATACGTAACTAAGGACACTTTGAGGAAGCAAAAATTCCAATTCCTATAGGTCCTGCAAACGACACTAATTTATAACAGACTCTCTAGGGAAGCCCTCAATCGTCAATTCCCTCTTTAGTCTACCGCACCAGGTTCACACATCCCTGAGCAGTCTAGTCATGTGTAAATTACTATTAGCAGCACTAAGTAAGTTCAACAACTACTTGTCTAATAGCTAAAATTCATCAAAATCATATAAACAGTAGGCAATATATGCAATCAAATATCTCAAGGCAAGCAATCAATGCAACAAGGTATGCCTCACAGGAAACCTAATCCAAACGGCAGTAAACAGCCAAAACAAGGGAAACACCCATGGGGTGATCCTCAAACATTATAACAAGCAATAATTAATCATCTAATAACCTCAAGCATACAAGAAATCTAAGTCAGACAATAATACAAGTTCAAAACCCCAACCTGAGATACCCGATACATGGAAATCCGGCACTTTTTTACAAAAACTCAAAGACATTCAATGTAGGGCAACAAACCACCTACCTCGATCCTATTAGATCGATATAGTTGAAACTCGACCTTTGAATCATCCTATAATGGATAAGATCTGCAAAAATGTCTAAAACATTCAACCTTAGATAACTCTCATAAGAGAAAGAATCAGGAAACGTGGCCAAGGAAGAACCAAGAACTCATCGCTACGATTCTATTGCAACTGACGGCGTTCGATTCGGATAACTGGTGACAGATCAGTGGCTCGGAGAATATTCAGCCTCCTCGGATGCTCTGGAGGTAATTAGGTGAAGAAGAAGATGAAATTAGGGATTAGATGCAACCCCGGTCCATTTAATGAAATAAAAAAGAAAAGTACACGGTGTATAATTCTTGAGTACACGGCGTGTACTTGCCTTTTTTGTACACCGCATTAAGCGCCCACCACATCACCCCTACACACCATGTGTGTGGCCCGGATATGGCCAGCACACGACCTCGCATGGGATCAAAGTACATGGCGTGTACTTAGAAAATTTCCATATTTTCCTCTTTTCCTAAAAAATGACCAGAAAAGGAAAAACATACTTGAAACGAAGATCCAAGTTCTTACAAACTTCCCCCCTTAAAAAAATTTGTCCCCGAATTTCGCTAACAAGGTAACGGAGAAGAAGTCTCAAACAACTTTGTCCACTGTGATAGCATATCGGTCTCCCTCTCCCAAGTCTCGTCCTGCACACGGTCGTGCTGGCATAGCACCTGTACCAGAGGAACAGATCAGCCACGAAGTACCTTTTCACTATGATCAACAATCCTAATAGGATGCTCCTCGAATGATGCATCCTGCTCTAGCTCAACCTCCTCGGGTTGAAAGACATGAGACGGGTCTGAGAAATAGCGTTGAAGCTGAGAAACATGGAAGACGTCGTGCATATCCTGGTACCTCTGAGGTAACTACAACCTATAAGCAACCAACCCGACCCTCTCTAGAACCTCAAACAACCCGACGTATCTCAGTGAAATCTTACCCTGTCTCATGATCCTCTTGTGTCCCAACCTTGGGGTAACACGTAGAAAAACCTGATCTCCAACCTTGAACTCCAAAGGTCATCTCCGCTGATCAGCATAAGATTTATCCCAAGACTATGCAGTAGCCATCCTTTTCTGAATCAACTCCACTTGTTTTGTAGTCTCCAGAACAAGATGAGGTCCCAGCAAAGTTGCCTCTCCTGCCTTCATCCAACACAAGGGTGATCGGCACGGCCTACCATAAAAAGCCTCGTAGGGATCCATCTGAATAGTTGCTTGGAAACTATTATTGTAGGAAAACTCTACTAGAGGTATATATTTCTCCCAAGAACCTCCAAAATCAAGGACGCATGCTTGTAACATGTCCTCTAGCACCTGTATCGTGCGCTCTGACTGGCCATCTGTCTAAGGATGGTAGGTTGTACTCAGAAGTACCTATGTACCCAAAGCCTTTTGTAGCACTTTCCAGAAATGCGGCGTAAAGCGAGGGTCCCTATCTGAAATGATATCACTTAGAACCCCATGAAAGCGTAAAATCTCACGGATGTACAACCGTCCAAGATCATCGACACCGAAGGTCTCCTTGATCAGAAAGAAGTGAGTAACCTTCGTGATCCTGTCAATGACAACTCATACCGTGTCATTCCCTCTAGGTGATCTCAGTAACCTTGTCACGAAGTCCATCGCGACATCATTCCACTTCAACTCGAGAATGGATAGCTGTTGTAAAAGCCCTGTTGGTCACCGGTGCTCTGTCTTCACCTGATAATAGGTGGAACATCTCATGATAAAACTAGTAACATCTCTCTTCATACCTGGCCACAAATACTGGCGTTGTAAATCACAATACATCTTGGTGATGCCAGGATGAACTGCCCAAACTGTGGAATGAAAGTCTCGCATTAGCTCCTCGTGTATATCTGCCGGCACCCATACACGTCCCTAGAAACGCAAGATCTCATCCTCACCTACGATCCATCTGGGAAGAGGGTCCTCTCCTGACATGCTTTCCCGTAGGACTAGGCCTTCAGAATATGATTGCTTCCTCATTCAAACTCGGTCAAGAAAGGTAGAGGTAACAGCTACAGAGGAAACAAAAGTTTGACCATGTCTGTCATGCACCTCCAGATGCATTTTAGAGAATATAGCCATAAGCTGCCACTCGTTGTTAGCTTCCTGAACTGCTTGTATTTGCATCCTCCTGCTCAGTGTGTCTGCCACAGTGTTGCCTTTCCCAGGTGTATAAGAAAGCTCTAAATTGAAAGATTGTAGGTACTCAACCCACCTCCTCTGTCTCAGATTCAATTCACGCTGCGTGAAGATATACTTGAGGCTCTTGTGGTCAGTATATACCACAAAATTATCTCCTAAAAGATAATGTCTCCAACAAAGAAAATCATGAACAACTATAGCCAACTCTAGGTCATGCGTAGGATAGTTCCTCTCATGTGTCCTCAACTGACGAGATCCATATGAAACGACATGATCCTCCTACATAAGCACTACTCCAAGCCCGATGCTAGATGCATCACAGAAAACTGTATAACTCTTGCCCGGCTCTGGAAAAACTAGAATTGGTGTTGAATTCAATCTCCCCTTAAGCTCTTGAAAGGATGAATCGCAGGCTTATGACCAAACATACTTCACCCCCTTCTTAGTCAAGCTCGTCAGCAGTGCTGCTAAGCGTGAGAAGTTCTGTATAAACTGCCTGTAGTAACCATCCATCCCTAAGAAACTTCATACCTTGAAGACATTCTTCGGCTACTCCCAGGTAACTACTGCTCTCACCTTCTTTGGGTCTACTGATACTCATGTTTCTAAGATGACATAACCCATGAAGTGAATCTAGTCCATCCAAAAGTGTCACTTTGAGAGCATAGCATATAACTAATGCTCTCTCAATGTACTCAAAACGATCTCAAGATGGGTAGCATGGTTGTGTCGAGTTTGAGAGTACACCAAGATGTCTTCCATGAAAACCACCACGAAAGAATCCAAGTAAGGATGGAAAACTTTGTTCATCAGCACCATGAAAATTTTTTGAGCGTTCGTGAGACCGAATGGCATAACCAAATACTCATACAGACCATACCTACTCCGGAAGGCTGTAAGAGGTATATCAGATGGTTTGACATGCAACTGATGGTATCCGGATCTCAAGTCGATCTTTGAGAACACTTTGGATCCACGAAGCTGATCAAAAGATCATATATCCATGGAAATGGATATCAGTTCTTAACCATAAACTGGTTCAACTTCCGATAATCCACACAGAGCTTAAGGGTGTCGTCTACCTTCTTCACAAACAGGACAGGCGAACCCCAAGGAGAAGTACTGGGTCGGATGAAATCCCTTGCTTGTAACTCCTCCAACTGCTTCTTGAGCTCTTGAAACTTAGTTTTAGCCATCCTATAAGAAGTAATGGACAACGTTGTCGCTCCTGGAACAAGCTCGATAGAAAATTCTACCTCATTATCTGGAGGCAAACCTGAAAAGTCCTCTGGAAAGAGATCCTTGAAACGATCCACCACTAGAGGAAATTCAATCTGAGAAGTCCCCTGGTCATCTAGATATAATCTAGAAATATGGGTCATAACACCGCCCAACCCATGATGCTCTGGCCCTACTCTTCTCGCCTGGACATCCCATTCACCCTTGTGAAGAAAATATCCACCCTCCGGTGATGTGAAACTCACCCTATGGCGATAGCAATCAAAAAATTCCTGGAAGAGAACTAACCAGTCCATCCCAAGAATGAAATAATAGCCTGTCATCTCCAAAACATAGAGACTCCATGAAAAATGACACCCACCAACCTCGAGGGGGCAGTCTAAGCACTGATTCACGCTAGTAGTTATAATTCCCAAGTTAGTGTCTAGCATCATCATATCCTCAGGAGTATAAACAGTAAGTCTGAGGCTTTCCACAGTATGCATAGAAATAAAGCTATGAGAAGCTCCTATATCGAAAAGTGCAGAGGATAAAACTGAGGCTACTAAAATCATACCTTGAACTATGGAAGGTCTAGAATCCTGCTCCTGATAAATCTTCTCTACCGCAAAAGTCTGACCTGCACCATGGCCCTGTGTAGCAGCCTGTGATCCCTAAGCTAACCCTCCCTGAGCCTGACCACTACATCCATGGCCTCTACCCTGGCCTGAACAACCTGAAGAACTCCAGCCCCTAGTATGCTGCAGAACTGGTAATCCTGCTCCTGTAAACGGAGTCAAAACCGATCCTCCTTCACTAACCGTTGGAAGAAGAACCTTGCAGAAATGCTGCTGATGACACATCTTGCCGCATTATCGGCACTCCACTGGGTATCTTGGGAACTGAGGCTTCTTATGATCATTTTTTAACACTGATATAACACCACTTGGTTTCCATATGGAGGATCTCGTCTACCAGAAGGAATTCCTCACTTCCTCGAGTCACCTTGTATAGACTCTCGGTGGTGCTTCTTGCAGTCTAGCTGAAAAGATTCAGCCCTGGAAGCTGAATCGCCCTGGTCCACAGCTCCAGTCTCCCTCAGGTTTCTCTCCGTGATAAGCGTCTGGTTGACTATCAGAGTAAAATAAGTCAACTAGAATATGTTCACCTGTGATCTGATGTCCGTTCTGAGGCCTTCCTCAAACTTCCTCGCTAAAAACAGCTCGCCATTCCCCAAAACAGGAGTGAAACTCCGTAACTCTATGAAACGAGAGGAATACTCCATAACTATGAGGGTACCTTACTGCGGTTCATGAACTCTCTGGCTCTGTCAACCCTCAGTGTCGCCCGGTAGAAGTAGTCGTAGAACGTATGCTGAAGCTCGTCCCAAGCCATATCCTGTTGGCATCCTGCCTGTGAAACCACATCCCACCACCTCTTGGTGGAATCTCATAGCATATAATTCGCAAGATTTACTATCCTCTCTGGAGGTGTCTCCAGGTGCTCAAAGATGGATATCATGGCTTCTAGCCATGACTCTACAGCCTGCTGTCCTTTATCCCCTATGAACGTGGGAGGATATTGTTACTGAAAAACCGTGTCAGCTCTGCCATAGACGGGGTAGGATGCTGAGCTTCCTGGAAGGTCTGTATGAATCTCATGAAACCCTCTCTAAACTGATCGTCGACACAAGTTTCTAGAATCACTACAGGTTCCATGTCCGGAACGATAGGCGGAACTACTGGCAGTCCCTGATCTGTCGTATCAGGCGTACGGTCACTGCCTAGTTCCTGACGTGCAACGGGAGGATGTCTTGGTGCCATAGCTTTGAAAAGTAAAAATCACACCTTATTTAACGACAAACATAGTTGCAACATAAGAGAGTAAAACGGAACAAGAGGAAAAACTTTAAAATTCTGGAAGAAAAAAAACAACATGACTACACGGCATGTTAGTAAAACTACACGGCGTGTTTTCCGGAAATTTTTACTTTGGGCGTGTACCTTGGCCATACATGGCTGTGTAAACCACCTGACTACACGGCATGTTCTCAAACTACAAGGCATGTACTAATCCTTTTTCTCCCTGCCTGATTACTCTTACATGGTTAGGAACACGGTTTGTCCTAGCAGGAAACTACACGGCGTGTTTGTCCACTACACGGCGTGTCCTTTAGATTTTTCCCTTGTCCATGTCATTAGTCACACGAACTGGTACACGGACCACTACTACACGGCGTGTCAACATGGTACACGGCATGTTTCCCTGTGGATTTTCCCAACCCATGTATTCAGCTACACGGCGTGGTCATATGGATCCCCTATGACAAAACTACACGATGTGTTCAAAGGAGACATGGCATGTACTAGACATGCCTACCTGGACCGTGTTGTTAACGACACGGCCTGAAACACGACCGACTCTACACGGCGTGTTCCAGACAGACACAGCGTGTACTTGATGGAAACACCCATCCCGTGTTGTTTGTGACACGACCGGATACCCAAGTCATACTACATGGCATGTGAACTGGTACACAGCGTGTTCCTACAAGATCTTTCACAACCTCGTGTCCCTGTCCACACAGTCAGTGACACGGCTAAAAACTACACGGTGTGTATTCATGATGTACACACCGTGTATTCTGGGTTTTTCCAGAAAGTAGCCTCATAACTGCACCGGAGCCCAGACAACATAGAAAAACCAGTGTTAAGGTGCCAAATTCCAATCCGTGGGGGGCCATACTCCTCGCGAATCAAATCTTAGCATCATAACAATTCATATAACAAGTAAACAGTATAACAAACTCACGACCCACAAAATTCGGATCCTTGAGGGCCCATAACACCTCTAAGACCAAAGTTTGGTGTCCATGATAAGGAATATCTAAATAAATGATACCCTATTAACATGGCAGGTATTCTATCACAGCATCTATCACAATAGCATGCATCGTCTATCACAAATTCTATCACAACAGCTTGAAAATTCTGATGCAACCTAGATGGCATGCAAAAATGCATGACTTGTGATTTTCTAACAAGTGCCTATATGATGCATGAGATGGAATACCCTAATCTCATTAGGTTGCAACAAAATATAACCACAATCATATAAACAGTAATAGCACAAAACAAGTGCACCACCCAACGATGAAATCAAGTAAACTATAACATTTGCAAAACTCAAAATTTACAACATTCGAGGTAATCTAGATTTTTCCCTGTACACAGATTCTAGAACTCCCAGGAATAGCTATTTACCATTTACCTATTTCGTCCTATCCATGTCTAATGCCGATAAATAGTAAGTCAATAGAAAAGGAAAGAACTCCTTTGATACCACTTTGTAACGACCCGAATCCAGAGCCACCCAACTGGTGCCCCGTGCCTGGTTCGCCACATTACCTCAAGCATGTTTTCCCAAACACCAGAGGCTTCCGACTAGCAACGAGGGCCTTGGTGATTCATTGGGTAAACTATGCCCTCATTTGGTAAGGTATACAAAGAAAAGGAAATAACAACCAATAGTGGAAGTGGTAAACAATATACAATAACTGAAACTAAACAGCGGAAGCAATGTATAATATAATAATGATGATGAAAAATGATGCAGTAGGTACAAGTATCTAAGGAAAGCAATAACACAACAACTTTCTGAAATACAACTGAGAACAAATTACTAAAAGTAAACAGCAACTCCAGCAGCATCACAAGCCTAGGCTCGGTCTTGTGATCTCCAGCTCCAACCAGCAATCATGTACCTGAAGTAGAAGGGCCACAATCCCTATCCACACCTGCAACCATATAACCTATTTGGGCCAAAAAGAAGGACCCAAATAGGGTGTGAGACTAATCCCAGTAGGCAATCACCACAAGATTTGTGCCCTACTGTCAGTGAGTAATATAGAAAAAGTAAATGAAATAAATGCAGCAGAGAAACTGGAGTACACCAAGTAAATAATCCTACAATATCCATTCACATTTATTTGTTAATATAATTCAATCGTTTAGTTATCAACCAAAGAATCTAGCAACTAGCTCTATAATCCCAAGGCATAGTAAGTAACACAACATGTATCTCAGCAGACTACCTAAACAACAAGCAGTATAAAACCCAAGCTTGTTCTTTGGCTTGGTAGACTCATCACAACCAACCAAAAAAATCACACTGACTCTCTGGGTGTCTCATACTGGCAGACCCCTATAGTCAAGTAATCATACAAAGGCACATACACTCTGGGAAGCACTCACCGTCAATTCCTCTGTGGTCTTGCAACGATAGGTATCGACTCTCTGAGGAAGCACTTACGTATAATTCCTCTTATAGTCTCGATACGCAACTAAGGACACTCTGAGGAAGCACAAAGTCCAATTCCTATAGGTCCTACGAATGATACTAATGTATAACAGACTCTCTAGGGAAGCTCTCAATTGTCAATTCCCTCTTTAGTCTACCGCACCAGGTTCACACAGCCCTAAGTAGTCTAATCGTGCGTAAACGACTATTATCAGCCCTAAGTAAGTTCAAAAACTACTTGTATAATAGCTATAATGCATCAAAAGCATATAAAAAGCAGGAAATACATGCAATCAAATATCTCAAGGCAGGCAATCAATGCAGCAAGGTATGCCTCACAGGCAACCTAAGCCAAACGGCGGTAAACAGCCAAAATAAGGGAAACACCCATGGGGTGATCCTCAAACATGATAACAAGAAATCATTAATCATCTAATAACCTCAAGCATACAAGAAATATAGGCATACAATAATACAGGTTCAAAACCCAACCCGAGATACCCGATACATGGGAATCCGGCACTTTTTGCACAAAAACTCAAAGACATTCAACGTAGGGCAACAAACCACCTATCTCGATCCTAGGAGATCGATATAGTTGAACCTCGGCCTTTGAATCGGCCTAGAACAAAGTAGATCTACAAAAATGTCTAAAATATTCAACCTTATATAACTCTCATAAGAGAAGGAATCATGAAACATGGCCAAGGAAGAACCAAGAACTCACCGCTGCGATTCTATTCCAACCGATGGCGTTTGATTTGGATAACTGGTGATGGATCAGCAACTCGGAGAAGATTCGGCCTCCTCGGACAATCTGGACATAATTAGGTGAAAAAGAAGACAAAAATAGGTATTAGATGTGACCTTGATTCGTTTAATGAAATAAAAAAGAAAAGTACAAGGTGTGTACTTGCCTTTTTCATACACCGCATTAAGAGGCCTCCACATCACCCCTACACACTGTGTGTGTGGCCTGAGCACGGCCAGCACATGGCCTCGTGCGGGATCAAAGTATATGGCGTGTACTTAGAAAATTTCCAGATTTTCCTTTTTTCCTCAAAAAAGACCAGAAAAGGAAAAACATACCTAAAACGAAGATCTGGGTTCTTACAACATCCAAGGTCACAAGCACTGGAATCAAAATAACATCCCAACCAAAATCACCCTAGAAGATAACTTCACTAAAATGAGGAAAAATCATAGACTTGCCTAAAATTTACCAACCATTTATAAATATCCTAATAAGAGAATAAATATAGGGAACATTATACCAAGATCATACGCATATCTAAAATAAAATAGGTTAAAGCATTAAAAGCATCTCCAAAAGACAAGAACACCAAGACAAAAATCCTTTCATCCATTATAAATAAAGTAAATGGGGTTACAAGTGATATGGAATGAGTACTAATAAAAAAAATTAAATAGAGTTTATTTACCAAAAAACACTGCTCATCTTTCGACTCATCAATAGAAGAAATACCCCAGACTACTTCTAGGATTGATGTTGGGTTCGAGACTTCTTCTTCTGATTCATGTTACAGTTAAAAAAACCTCTAATGGTGACCAAGATGGAGACATAGATGATAGTTCATCAGAGATATTGGACATGAGGTCTTACAGTTCCCTGACTTCCTACACTGAAAAATACTAATAGATTTTACTTCACTGACACAAGAATAACAAGTTGAGGAGAAAAATGCCCATATTAATTGCCTTATTGCTTCTATTTCTCACTAGTTAGATCACCCTTACTAGAACTATATGAGGTCAAATAATTATTATCTATAGGTTTCTCTTCTATAATTGTCACAGTGATTATTTTCTTATATAACACTTCCATATAGGTAGTCTTTCTAGACTGAAGCACCATCAAACTAAGATTTGGTCAAAGGCCTCTTACAAATAACCAAGACTTCTTCAAATCATTGATGATCATCTCAGTTAATAAATGTTTTATTCTAGTGAAATTATCAACATATTCCTTCAATGAATGGTCACCATGATGAACACTCAAAAACTTCAATTCCTTCTTGACTCTCACCTCCTCAGGATAAAACTGCTAGATGAAGGCATCCTTGAAATATCTCTATGACAAACCACAAATGTTTGGGTGTGGATGGTGAGATTACATCATTATAAACTAAACTCTTTTAATGAAGGAGTGTTTCACCTCATACTAGAGGTTTCAAGAGTCCCCAGTGAATCAAAGATCTCTTAGACCTTAGTAATCCACTTTTTCACCTCTTAGTATCCTTTATCACCACAAAACATTAGAAGATATTTATTCAGAAACTCTCATGTATGATTCATGAGTTGAGAAGAACATGGATATTCCAATCCATTGATAGTATGAGATGAGTCATAGATCAAAAATATAATTATTGGGTCATTAGAACAGACACCTAAATCATTCCCTCCTTAACTTGTTAATTAATTTTAAGGAGTCAAATTTTAAAATATCATAAAACACAACACTTCATCAAACCATTTAAATTTCCAATTCAAAAGAAAAAAAATAAAGGAATTCAAAATTATACAACCCTCTTTGAGTTCTATTTAAAAATCCTTAAAACATTTCAAGATTGATAATAGAATAAATACACTTCTTGAAAACCAATTTCACCTTTAAACCACACATAACAAAATCATTTACTCTTATATAAAGCAATTCATTCTTTAGAAATTATTACATCCACAAAACTATCTTTCTCCTAGATCATTTATGCTAAAGTTAAAAAAACCCATAATAATTCCTCAAATCACCCAAACCATTTTAGAATTAACGAAACCCAAAATTAATTTCCTTTACTCAAAGAATTTTTTATAAATTTCAAAAACTTTCATAAAATAAACTCAAAACAACCCAAAACATTTATTTTCAAAAAAAATAAATTACTAACTCATAAAAAAATTCTTTAAAACATGAACAAAAAACATTAATAATCTATAAAATTATATTAAAATTCTCATAAACAAACATCATCAATTATAAAAGAAGTACAAATCACCAAAGGAGTGAAAACAATAAAATTTATAAACTTTATCCACTATACACGGTCTGGTCACATAGTTTTTCAAACTATGCACCAACCATGTAAGTGCCACTAGAAGTCACCTAGAATAGTTTTTCATGGCCTACGCATGGTTTTATAGACCGTTAACCTTAACTATATGCTTCTAGATTGTCTCTAATTTCAACCTGAAACTAGGAATCTCATGAAACATCTCTTGGGATCTCCCAAAAACTCAAAGTAGTTGAAAACCATATTAAAACATCTCAAAAATAACTAATTATAAAGACCTAATTCAAAAGAAAACTCCCAAAACACCATGGAAAATAAAGGTTCAACATAAGGAAGAGCTAACAAAAACTCCCCCTGACCTACCTATCGATCCCTGATGATCCTAACTCTAATCTTCCATTGACCCCTAAGTAACAAGAGGGATATGATACCTTTTTGTAACAAACCAACCCAAGTCAACTCAACACATCACTTGAGTTAGTCCACCACGTGACTTGAAGGGCATTTCCAATCCCCACAGGTTGAAACTAGTGTATTGGTATCAAGGATGATCCTTTTAGTATTGTTTCACCATCTAATATCAAATAATCCACACAAATAGTTCCAAACAGAAACCCGACATGAGGCCTATATACACTAGAGAACCATGCCAAGTAAATATAAGGGTAAAATAAATAGGTTATGGACCAACAAGTCATAATGATAAAGAAAAAATAATAAATACTTGAAAATATATTCCCAATAAAAAACATTTTTACTTAAATCTATTAAATATAAAATCTGAAACAAAAACAAAATAATAAGGTCGATACACAAAAAATCTTTCCTGGACAAAAAACCTAAGAGATTAACCACACTGTCACCATGTGACTCTCAATTCACCACTATGAATTAAACATCATCCTTTTCCTATATAAGAGTGGTTCCAAACTACAATAAATCCAAGACCTAAAAAGGAACCTGCAGAAGACATGAAGACTACATACCCGCCAACATGAGTATGTAGGGTTTGAATTAATGTCCAGTAGGATCCCACCATGATTCAATTTCATTCCTTTTTTAAAATAAACCAAGTCCAATGGTTTAATAATAAATGTCAGAAAATATGTTTCCATCTCATTTTCATGGTTTTAAAGAAAACAACACTTAACACACCCTCTTTAATCTCTTGTCTTTGAAAACCCAAATTAATCCTTTGGTTTTAATTTAAAATAAATCTTGGAAAGCAACCTGTGAATTTTATTTAAAACTTATACACACCCTTCAAGTAAAAATAAATAATAAGGGGAAATTATAAATTAAAGTAATGTTGTGGAAATTCATGGGTGAATAAAAATAATGACGCAAAGAAAACCATATAATCATCAAGTATCAACCACAAATAACCAATACATAAAAGCAGGATCAAATCAAGAGGTAAGTTACACACATTCTAAATAAAAAATAAAGCATAACATATGATACATATCATGAGGCAACACTATAGGGACCAGTGGGACAATACTCTATGAACATAGGGGGAACCCCTAGCCTATAGGTCTTACGATCCTACACTCATTGCTCAAATTTCTCTCAACTAGACTCATCAAAGACACATACTAAAGATAGATGAATCTCAACAATAGTCCATTTTTCAATGTGGACACTCAACTAGAAAATTATTTTTTGCTCGATTTACCACTGAGTAACATAGGGTTCTTCATAGAATAGATAGAGTAGGTAGGCCATTGTCCAATCATATGTCAATAGCATGACAACCACATAGCCTAAGGTAAAATATCACAATAATGTTATTCATCCCACCTCCACTTACCTCCTTCAATAATGATCCATTTCCCACAAGATTAAACATGAATCTCAATTCATATAACCATAAATAATAACATAATCATCAACAATTGATATCAACAGGGCTCAACAAGGGTGTTTCCAATAATTA
This sequence comes from Viscum album, assembly GCA_963277665.1. Taxonomy (NCBI): domain Eukaryota; kingdom Viridiplantae; phylum Streptophyta; class Magnoliopsida; order Santalales; family Viscaceae; genus Viscum; species Viscum album. Next base: position 899,676,325 of record OY728166.1, on the reverse strand, counting down.
AAGAAACAAATTTCTCATAAAGTGACAAACAAGAATTTACTTTAATGATAGTATCTATATATTTGGAAATCTCATCATAAAACCTTTTAAAATAAAGGTGTAATTCCAAGTGAACACACCAAAAACACCCAAGAATAATCTCAATAAATTCAAAGAAATCAATAAAAATAATCATAAATAAACACACACAAAGTTAATAACATGGAAAGCCTCTAAATAAAAAAACACCCCATTTTATAAATCATCATTGATTCAAACCACCATGAATAACTAATTTTTCTTGAACAAATTCATTCTTGGTATTTTATTAAATACTTATAATTCATAAAACACCATTAAAATTATAAGTGCCATTGAGCTATAAGAACTCACCGATTAAGGATAACCAAACAAAAACATATAAAACTATCAGAAAAGTAAATCTAGATAGTAAATACTTCATTTATCTAGTTTAAAAAACACATTTAGAGCACCAATCATCCAAGGAACTCTTAAATAAAAGGAAGTAAAATAGAAACACCTACCTCAACTAGTGTAATCATGCCACTTTCAATGAATATCATCAGAATAAGTCTCAATAGAAGGATGACGGACCCTGGAAACTAAAACCACTAATTTGAGAACAACCCTAGACATAGAAATCGGCCAACATGTACACTAGGGTTAGAGATAATGGGAGAAAAGGGAAGAACCTAAGAGAATAAGGATAAAAAAGGAAAAATAGGACCTTACCTTCATATTTAATGACAAAACCACTTTGAAATCACCTTGGGAAGGTGAAGGGGATAAGATATAAGGCTAGGAGAATCCCCATGCATGCCTGGTTCGGAGTGGGGGAAGATAGGAGATATCCACCAATTAAAAAGAAAAGGAAAAGACCAAAATTCTCAAACCCAAGAAGGTTTCATGGTTTACTCACATGGTTTACCAAACCATTCAGTAACCATGTGATTACCACTATTAAAAAATGTAGAGGTTGCATGATTTTTACTATATAGTTCATCAAATTGTACACCAAACCATATAACCCTAGAAAATCTCCAAAATGTACAAAATTTCACCTCGATGCTATAGGTTCTGGGCGCAGTGGAAGTGCGTGGGTAGGTGTACCCAACTTTAATTTTTTTTGTTAACAATGATCAATCTGAGATCCATCACGATGATAAAACACTGGATCATCAGAATAGAATGAAGAAAGAAATAAAATAGGGGAGTCCTAGAACCATAGATAGGGTCATCATATGTTGGTTATAATTAATTTAATTAAAAGAAAAGAATTACCTTGATGGAATTTTCTCTTTGTTTATGTTTCAGGTCATGATCTGATGTGATACATTGTTGCATCTTAGAAGCCAAGAATAGGATTCCTCTAGTGGTGATCCACATGTGTTCCATGTATCTCTGGATGTTGCCAAAGGGATCTCTGGTTGCTATTGCAGAAGAGACTTCTCTTGTGATGTATGCCTTCGATCACCTTGAGAACTGCTTCCAAAGCTCTCTCCTTGATCTGGTGGAGGAGGATCTCTCTCATAACTTTAGAGCATTCTTGGAAGAAGAAGAAGTTATCTATTATCTTGAGAGATTTTTCTAAATTCGTTGTGCACAACCACACAAATGTCTAGGTATCATGAGAATAATATAATTGGTATTTTAATTACTTATAATAATAAAATAAATTAATTACCCAAAAGAATTTATTCATTTCATTTAATTATCAGTAAAACCCCATGTCTAATAATAACAGTTGGATGTTATTATTACTTGACATGGGCTAGGTGAATTACACCTAATATTATTTAATTAAATAAATGATATTATTTCTCACAAAATCCCTAGAAAAACTACACAGCGTGTATATATTAATATACACAGCATGTAATTTTGTTTTTCCATTTTATTTATTTCCTCCACCATATTTATTAGACCTTTAATAATGACTATTTATTTCTCAAATAAATATTATTGCATTATCCAATAATGAATATATTATTTCACCCAAACTATATTATCTTGAATAACTAGTATTGAAATAAATTTGATCAGACATCCTTGAATAATTATTATACTACAATCAGGAATAATATTTATTCAACTTTTTAAATGAACATTTAACTGAGATACTTGGACACACTTAGTGTGTGGCCCTCTAGGCCTCTTTCTCAGTGGCATTAGACAGAGCCTGCTTAAAGTCCAAGTTTAGAATCTAGCAACATTCCAAGTCACCCATAGAGAAATAATTTAACACCGAATAATGTGTCACCTCCTACGAATTCTTACCATGTAATGTAATCCCTTTGTCTTGATATCTCAAATCAAGCAGGATTCATTCTAGTTCCATCAACCCATGTGCTTGATTATTATTTCTTTGACTTCCCAGAATTGAACTTTCCCATTCCTTTTAGGCTATATCAATTTCATCAAAGGGTATGAGATATCAACTCCCATTATGGAACAGAAGGGAAAAATACTTTCTCGCATTATATATTAATGTATTATTACTCGTGACGCACCCAATATATCCTACCTCACTGTGAACAGTGCGTCATCACGGTTTTTTTCAATACATCTAAGTGCGTGAGTCGTAATACCCATTAATAATATTATTATTGTCTAAGTACCAATACACATGTCCACAGATAGAAACATCCAATGACACTATGAAATGTGGATTTCCTACTGGTGGGTATCATTCTCATAATATCCTCCTGAATATTACCAAGGACGCACACCATGTGAAGGTACCTCAAAGTTTTATGAGTCCTTTCCCCTAATGGCATGTATTATTTTTGTCCCTCAAATAACATCATCCATCTATAGAACATATATTCAAGAATAATGTTATGGAACTTCTGAGTTCTCATCATATCATTGATCTGCTATGACCCTTTAGTTAAACAGCTATCCTTAGGACATTATCACATGCATTTTAATATAAAAGAACAATAGAAATGTGATAAGGTATTTATTGATGAATAAAGTAAAAAGTAGTTTTTTTAGGCCACCAACTCCCCAAACTCCCACTTGGACTAGAGACAACTACTAACAACCTTTAACTCGCTAGCTCTCACATGATATTCATACATCTACTGAGATAGGCCTTTATTTATAGGGTCTGCCATGATATCTTTCGTGGACACTCTGCTCACTACAATTTCACCCCTTTGATATAAATCCCTCAAGAGGTGATACTTCTGGAGAATGTTCTTTTTACATTGATGTGACCTTGGTTCTTTTTTAAGAGCCACTGTTATAGTATTATCACTATACAATGTGATAGGGTCTCTACTACTAGGCACATCAAGCTCCTATAAAAAGTTATGAATCCATAAGGATTCCTTGGATGCATCAGAAGATGCTATATATTCAGAATCTGCTATAGAATTGGTGACAACTGGATGCTTTGAACTCTTATAACTCACAGCTCCTCTGTTGAGACAAAAAAAAACATATCCATATTGGGACTTCAGATCATTCTGATCTATTTGAAAACCAGCATTAGCATACCCTCTGATGACATTATCCTCATTTCCTCCATACACCAGGAACATATCCTTAGTTCTTCTCACATGCTTAAGGATAGTCTTAATAGTAGACCAATGTTGTTCTCCTATATCTACTTGATATATTCCTACCATGCTCGGTGCATAGGTAACATCAATACTAGTACATAACATGGCATACATGATGAATCATATATCCGAAGCATATGGGATCTTACTCATCTTATCTTTCTCCTATTGTATATGGGGACACATTTTCTTATAAAGATGTTGGCCATGTTATACTGGATCCAATCCCCTCTTGTATTTTTACATACTAAATATCTTTAGTATCTGGTCAATGTATATACCCTGACTTAGTCTAAGAAGCCTCTTGGATCTATCATGAATGATCTTGATCCTTAGAATATAGGTCGGTTCGCTTACGTCCTTCATGGAGAAACACTTGTTCAACTAGTCCTTAACTGACTATAAGACATCATTTCCAATAATTAATATGTCGCCAACATATACCACTAGGATAACGAACGCATTCCCATTAAAGCATTTATAAACACATGTCTCGCATTCTTTCTTAATGAAACCAAATTCCTTTATGGCTTCATCAAATCAAATATTCCATGACCTGGATGCTTTCTTTAATCCATAAATAGATTTCTGCAACTGGAAAACCCGTTTGTCTTCACCTAGTGTCACAAACCCTTCTGATTGTGTCATATAGACATCTTCCTAAAGGTTCCCATTAAGGAATGTTGTTTTGATGTCCATTTTCTAAATCTCATAGTCATGGTAAGATGCTATGGAAAGTATGATTCTTATGGATTTAAACATGGAAATTGGTGATAAGGTTTCATCATAGTCAATTAATTGATGTTGTTTGAATCCTTTAGCCACTAGCCTTGCTTTATAGGTGCTAACTTGACCTTCCATGTCCAACTTTCTCTTGAATACCCATTTTCATCCAACAGTATTTACATTAAATGGATCATAAACCAGAACCCAGACTTGGTTTGGATATATGGAATCAATCTCAGAATTATAGCTTCTAGACATCTTGCAGCTTATGAGCTTTATACTACTTCCTTATAGGAGAGAGGTTCATCATTGTCCAAAAATAATGATTCACCATCCTCGGTGACAAGGAAATCAAATCTCTCTAGTTCCCTTACCTCTCTTGAGCTCCTACATAGTACTTGTGTTTCTGAAACCTCTTCCACAGGGACCTATGGAACTTGTTCATGTACCAACTCCTATGTATCTTGAGCATCAACTTCGTCGAAGTCAATCTTGCTCCCACTATAATTTTTTAGGATGTGATCCCTCTCAAGAAAACCAGCTTGTCTGGCAATAATAATTTTCTTGACTGAAGGGTTATATAGGTAATATCCTTTTGTTTCCTTGGGAAATCCTATAAAGATACACCTCGTGCCCCGGGGAGCTAGTTTGTTTCCTGATAAGGCCTTAACAAACTCCTCGCATCCCCATACACGAGTGTGCGACAAAATTGGTTTTTTTCCATTCCATAACTCAGACAGAATTCCATTTTCCGCCTTAGTTGGTACTCAGTTTAATGTGTATAATGATATTTGTAATTAATATCCCCAAAATTATAATATAACATATGCATGACTCATCATCGACCTCAACGTGTCCAACAAGATGTGGTTCCTCATTTCACTAACACCATTCCACTATGCTGTATAAAGAGGAGTGAGTTGAGATAGAATCCCAAACTCCTGTAAAAGGTCAATGAACTCTTGGTTCAGATATTCTCCACCTTGATCCGATTAAAGCTTCTTTATCTTCTTACCAAGATGATTCTTTACTTCATTCTTGAATTCCTTAAATTTATCTAAGGACTCTAAATTATACCTCATTAAGTAGATATATCCATATCTACTCAAATCATCAGTAAAAGTAATGAAGTGGGAATATCCACCTCTAGCTTCTACTGAAAATGGCCCACACACATCTGTGTGTACCAATCCTAGAAGCTTTGTGGCCCTTTCACACTATCCACCAAAAGGAGTCTTGGTCATTTTACCTTGTAAATAAGCATGACATCTATCAAGTGGTTTTAGCTTAGTATAGTCTAAATAACCATCTTGGTAGAGCTTTTTCAAGTGCTTCTCATTTACATGACCAAGATAGTGATGCCACAACTGGGTATTGTATGATTCATGTGAGTTTGTTTCGTTGTCGATTTCCAACACTTGGTTTTCATAATTTAATACATACAAACTGTTATTTAAATGTGTCATGCCATAACATATGTTGTTCTTATAAAAGAAACAACCCTTATTTACAAAATTGAAAATAAATCCATCCATATCCAAACATGATACATAAATTATATTCTTGGTAACACTAGGAACATAATAACAGTTATGTAAAACCAAAATCATCCCAGTTGGCAATGAGAGATAGTAATTGCCAATGGCCAATGCAGCCAGCCTCACGTCATTGGTAGCTCGAAGATCCACCTCTCCTTTGGAAATATTTCTAGATATACTGGTTTCCTGCATTTGGATACATATATAAGCCCCACAAGCTATATCTAATACCCAATGTGTAAAAATGGAAATATTACACTCGATAATGAATGCACCTTTAGTTCCACCACGCTTATGGGTGAAGATCCTCTTCTAGTGGTCCGGTTTTCCACATGAAAAACATATCGCATTCCATTCCTTGCCCTACCTCTAGATCTTCCCTTTCTTGGAGGGATGGTGCTTGGGGGATTCATACTATTTATAAGTCCTTGGACCCTTTTCCTTATTCTTCATTTTCTTATTCACCATAAGTATTGTGGGTTTGTCATGCCCCATGTCCTTATCTACCTAGAGAATTAAGTTCATAAGTTCTGATAGACTCTTCTCATTGTTGCTCATGTTATATTTGACAATAAATCTATAGAAGGTCTTGGTCAGTGATGATAGGTTGAGATCTGTACGCAACTCATCCGGGAACTTAATCCCTAAGATGTTCAGCCGTTCAATGTAACCAATAAGATTGACTACATGAGGCCCGGTTGGATTATAATCTCCGATATTAGTTGTAAACAAAGCTTTGGAGATCTCATATCTCTTATGTCTTGCCTTCTCTTGATAGATATTCTTAAGGTGAGACATCATGCTATACGCATCCATGTTTTCATGTTTCTTCAAGAGATCATTAGACATGGCCGATAGAATTAAAAAATGTACAAATATGACATCATACAAATGTTCTATATAGATAGATAGTTTCTCATCACTGGCCTCTTTTCTAGGTGCAATTGGAATAGGCTCCTCTAGCACATACAATTTCCTCTCGTGGCAAAGAATGATGCGTAAACGCCTATGCCACTCCTAGAAATTGGTGTTGGTGAGAAGGTTTACCTTCTTGAGTATGGTTCTAAATGATATGTTTGAAGTAATTTTTCTTGAAGTTTATACAAATTAATATGATCAAAGATTTAGTACTTTATCATGATAAAACTGAGATAAATAAATAAATTAATACTTATCAGTCTCCCACTATTTTATCAAAATCCAATATCCCTCACCATTGACTTCGGAATATTTTGTTGCCTAAATATTCTTATAGAAAGGATCCATATTTCTCTTCTCATTACCCAAACTAGGGTTGTTCAAGAAACTTGAAGGGTTTTAGGTAGGCATTCCAAATTCAAACTGCGTTAACTCAAAGTTCCTTGATCCGCTGAGTGGACTCCCCAATCCTGAAATCCTTTTATTTTGGATTTCCTCAACATTTTCCTCTTGGCCACACCAAGTCCTATTGTGGTATTCAACCCTTGATGTGAACCAAGTCAATTCAACCCAAAACATTGAATTATAATTCCCCGATAATTGAAAGCACTCCAACTAGGGTTGGTCAATCACTTTGAATTATGGTTTGATTCTATCCAAGATTATGGAAGGCTATACCAACTTAATATTTCTTTGAGGGATTTTATCCTTATACATAAATTTTCATTTTTTTTATCTTTATTACATGATTGTTAATATTAATTGGGATATAATTAAGTGATTAACCATGTCTAAGATAATATTTACGCGTAAGCCGGTCTTATTTTAGTTCCATCTTGCATGCTTGTTTAATTCATTAATTGTGTGATCGTGACAACACACCCACAATAAATAAACCATGAAACTGACAAAAATAAAATAAATGGTATGATCATGAGCTTGTTCTGTTGGTTAGTTTATCTAGCAGTTGATAAACTAACCCAAGACCTATGGGAGAAACACATTGAACCTTTTGGGTTCATGTTTACAGCTTTCCACCTGTCCACCTCTGTATCTCCTTGGATTGGTTTCACCTTGGCTCCTAACTTGAGCTACCTCCACTATATTGGGAGCTCCATCCATTACATATGATTTTATCTCACTTTCAGGTGATGAGTAAAATGGGGTTTTACATAAACGAAACCTTGGGCACACATGCCCTATATATTAATGAGGAGAAGGCTTGCAAGCCAACAAATCTAATTTAAATATAAAAAAACCACACACATACAAAGGTCCTGGTCTATCTCATGATCATCCATGCATGCAATGATATTTACCCATAAATAAAACTATCATTCAATTCCTTAATCATTCTTGTTTAAGATAAATCATGCTTGAATTAATTAATTATATTTAATTAATCAATCCTTTTATCTTAAACCCTTTTCTGAATTTCCTTAATATTCTCATCCATTATAATTTTAAACAAATAAATTTATTTAAAATCATCTCTGTATGTAACTTATACCTTGGTGGAAACCCAGTGAATTTTCATTCATAACTACCCAATGAGTAGAAATGAATATTATGCAGATGTTAAATAAATCGAATATATATAAAACACCTATCACGTGTTGTGCCTCAGCTTTACACCTACACCATGGGACACGTATCAAGGGTTTGTATAATATAATAATAAATTTTAATAAATCTACATAATTTGGATGAGTACATGGCGTGTAGTTATGACTACACGGCGTGTACTATTGTTTATCGTTCATCTGAAGTACATGCCCAGGGACATGGCATGTAGATGTACTTTGGAAATCTTCAGAGTACATGGTGTGTCCAGTGGGCCACACTCCGTTTAGTTTCTGCATTACACGGTCTCCAGTCAGGCAAACCGTGTACAGGGTACACGGTCCAACCCTAACTCGAAGGGACTACACGTCGTGTCCAGTGGGACACACGGCGTGTAATCTGGAAACTGTGTGCCACCTATTCCTGGTCAACGCACAAAGTCATTTAAGACTTATAAATACTCCAACACACGACTTGGTTTGGTAGACCAGTCCGATGTATTGAATCTTGACTACATGGTGTGTACTTTCGAATGCACGTCGTGTGTTCTGGAGTTGTATGGCTAGAAATATTTGGAACCTCCAGATGAGATCCTATATTTTATTTTAATCAATATTAAATGAAAATATCATTTCTGTAAGGTGGACGAGAAATAAAAGAGAAGGAACAGATCTCGAGATTCAGTTTTGAAGAATGACTAAATTGAATTGAAACAACTAAATTATTAAATGCGTAAATCATCAACGAAAAACTAAATAATTATAATCAATGATATGATCTCTCTGATATCACTTGTAGGTTCCAGTCACAGTAGAAGTGCGTGGGTGGGTGTACCCAACTTTAATTTTTGTCGTTAACAACAATCAATCTGAGATCGGTCACGATGATAAAACGTCGGATCTTCGGAATAGAACAAATAACGAAATAAAAGAGGGGACTCTCGAAACTAGAGATATGATCATCATATGTTGGTTATAATTAATTTAATTAAAATACAAGAATTACCTTGATGTAATTCTCTCTTTTTTGATGTTTTTGTTCACGATCCGATGTGATCCATCATTGTCTCATAGAATCCAAGTGTAGGATTCCTCTAGCGGTGATCCAAACATGTTCCACATATCTCTAGATGTTTCTGAAGGGATCTCCGAGTGCTAGTGTGGAAGAGAATTCTCTTGAAATGTTCTCCTTTGATCGCCTTGAGAGCCGCTTTCATAGCGCTCTCCTTGATCCGGTGGAGGAGGGTCTCTCTCATAACTTTAGAGCGTTCTTGGAAGAAGAAGAAGTTCTCTCTTGGCTTGAGAGATTTTTCTAAATTAGTTGTGAACAACCACACAAATGTCTAGGTCTCATGAGAATAATATAATTGGTATTTTAATTAATTAGAATAATAAAACAAATTAATTACCCGAAATCATTTATCCATTTCACTTAATTCTTAGTAAAAACTCATGTCTAATAATAACAGTTGACTATTATTATTACTTGACATGCCCCAAGAGAATTACACCTAATATTATTTAATTAAATAAATAATATTATTTCTCAAAAAATCCCAAAAAAACTACACGGAGTGTACTTTTGTTTTTCCATTTTCTTTATTTCCTCCACCATATTTATTAGATCTTGAATAATGATTATTTATTTATCAAATAAATATCATTGCATTTCTCGCTAATAAATATATTATTTCTCTCACACTATATTCTATAGAATAACTTGTGTTGAAATAAATGCGATCAGACATCCTTGAATAATTATTAAACCACAACCGGGAATAATTTTTATTCAAATTGTTAAATGAACATTTGACTGAGATACTTGGACACACTTAGTGTGTGACCCTCTAGGCCTCTTTCTCAGTGGAATTAGGCAGAGCCTACCTAAAGTCCAAGTTTATCATCTAGAAACACATCAAGGCACTCATAGAGAAAGAAGTTAACGTCGCAATGATGTGTCACCTCCTACGAACGATTATTGTGTAATGTAATCCCTTTGTCTCGATATCTCAAATCAAGAGGGTTGCATGATGGTGCCATCAACCCATGTGCTTGATTATTCTTTCTTTGACTTCCCAGAATTGAACTTGCCCATTACTCACCATGTAAATGGATTTATTTAGGCTATATAAATTCCATCAAAGGGCCTGATATATCAACTCTCGTTATGGAACAGAAGGGAAAAATCTTTTCTCGCATTATCTATTAATGCAGTATTACTCGTGATGCACCCAACATATCTTACCTCACTGCGAATAGTGTATCGTTACAGTTTTCATCAATACATCTAAGTGTGTGAGTTTTAATACCCATTAATAATAATCATAAAGTATAAGGAACAATACACACGTCCACAGATAGAAACATCCAATGACACTATAAAATGTGGATTTCCTACTGGAGGGTCTCATTCTTATAATATCCTCCTAGATATTACCAAGGGTGCACACTATGAGAAGGTGCCACAAAGTTTTATGATTCCTCACCTAATAGCCTATATTATTTGTGTCCCTCAAATAACATCATTTGTCCATATAACATATATTCAAGAATAGTGTTATGGCACTTCTAGGTTATCATCATGGTAGGGATTCTCTATGATCCTTTAGTGCAACAGCTATCCTTATGACATTATCACATGCATTTTCACATAGAAGAACAATCAAGATGTGATAAAGTATTTATTAATGAATAAAGTAAAAAAGTACTTGGTTCTAGGCCACCAAATTCAACAGATACACCTTGAATTCAAGGGAGAGATTAACCTTATAAATATAAACAAGAAAATGACATTTGGGGTGCTAAAACTAACCATTCAGTTAGCATATGGATCTAGTGAAAGTGGGATTCTATTAGAATTGGTTCCCTAGAACCAAATAACTTGGTATATTTTATTAGTATAATATTCTAAAAATAGAATATTAAAAAAAATTATCTTATCACATGATGATTATTATTTTAAATAACATCAGTGCGATAATGTCCTTAAAGTATTTTCCATATCAAAAGGTCATAGCAGTTCTCTGCTCTGATGAGAACCTCGAAATATTATAGAAACACTATTAAACATATGTTCAACGATCATATGAAATATATCTAATGAGACGTGGATGGTGTTTTTTTTCAGGTGTTGGGGGATCCTAAGACATTGAGACTTATTCTCATGAAGACCGCACTTGGTAATCTCCAGGAGATGAGGTTATGAGAATGAAGCTGCTAATATGAATTATTCAATGTTTTAGATGTAATTGGATATTCCTAACCATGAATGTGTGTATTGGTCCTAGACTTGGGATTATTTTAAAGCATATAATGATTCATGTACTTTAATTCATTGTTAAAAACCTTCATGACATATGCTTATGGAAAAGTGTGATATGTTGGGTGTGTCACGAATGATATGAAATTAATAAATATGTCAAGAAAGGATTTTTTTTCCCTTCCATCTTATGGAATTTGATATTTCTTTCTCTTTGATTGGAATAGAATTATCTAATTAAATCTATGTCCATGGTGTTCCATCGATGAGTTAATTTCAGAAATTCAAAGAAAGATGCACCAAGCATATAGATTGATGACACAATTATGAAACTTGTTTGATGAGATATCAAGACAAGGGGATTATATTACACCAATAATTATTCGTATGAGGTTGTTATTATTGAAACATCAACTTCTTTCTCTATGGGTTCCTTGACGTGTTTTTAGATGTTGATCTTGGACTTTAGGTCAGTTATTCTAATCTCACTAAGAAAGATGCCTAGAGGGTCTCATCATAAGTGTATCCAGAATCTTAGTTAAATTATATTTGAATTTAATATTCAGAATAAATATTATTCTTGGCTTGTAGTTTGGTAATTATTCCAGTTCAGTTGATCTCATAGAGCCAGTCACCAGTTATTCTAGTTTGGAATATGTGTGAATTAAATATTAAATGAATATTATTTTCCAGTTCGGTTGATCTCATTGAGTCAATCACCAGTTATTCTAGTTTGGAATATGTGTGAATTAAATATTAAATGAATATTATTTTCCAGTTAGAAAGTAAAATATTTATTTATCCCTTATTTATTCACCAAGTAATTATTTATTTAATTACCTGAATGCTAAAATAGATAATTATTCACTAGTTTAGTGAATTTAGTATTTATTTATTTATTAAATGAATGAATAATATATTGATATTTATTTATTAAATAAATATCTATTATTCCATGTTCAATAAATGTCGAGGAGGATTGGAGGGCTAAGTTAAAGCCCAAATAGAAATGATATATTATATTTAATATCATTTAATTAAGTATTGATGATTTATTTAATAAATGAAATTTAAATATTCATGAGTTTATTGCACGCTAATGAAATAATAATAATAATATGATTACTATTTAGACTTGGGGTTTAATTATAATAAATAAATTAGTTATGGGTCATTGTGCAATAACTAATTGTATAACCCTAAGTATATAACCCGGCTTATATCATTTTATTGATAAAAGAGATAGTTGTGCACAACAAATTCTCTTTAAGGAATTCTCTCTGAACCATAGAGATTTCCCAAGAACACGAGAATTAATCCTCCTCCTCTCTCTGAAGATCAAGAGAACAAGAAATAGAATCCTTTAAGACTAAAGGGATTCTTGTTGTGATCAATGATGAATAACGCAGGTATGATTGGATCATCCACGCTAGCACCCAGAGTTCCATCGACAACTTTTTGAGATTTGTTGAGCACATGTGAATACCACTAGATGGATTCTATTTTGGATCCTTCGACAAAACGATGGTACAAAAAGAAGTTCAACCAATTAATCAACATATTTTTCAAAGAAATAATTACTCAAGGTGAGGTAATTCTATTTTATAAATTAATTATAAATTATATGTGAAAATATCAGCTCTTTGAATCTTTTAAGGTTACTCTTCATCTAGTTTTAAAGATTTATCCAAAGAAATCAATAAAAATATTATTGGGAATGGGATCGACCCACTTCTGTTGCACCCCAAAACCTCAATATGGGCATTGAGGATACTCCTCAAAACCCCAAACATTTCATAAACATTTGATGATAAAGGTGAAGGTTACATACTATTTTCAACCAATGACCATGAATAACGAAATGTTTAACTCCTTAAACCTTTCTTATTCCATCATTAATACTCCTTTGAATTATCATAGTATGATTATCAACCAAACATGATAGCTTGGAGTGGGAGAATAAGGTGAACCATGAATTTCCATGTAATACGTAAATCATCGTGCATGGTACAATGACGTGGTGGCATTCACCACACCATAATCTTTCCCATCAAAAATCATGACATGGTCTAAACCATCATGACATGGTCTTTCCTTTAATACAAATTTTAATCAATAACTACATTACGTTACCTATTTTTACAATAAATATTTCTAATGGGCTAATGAAAAGCTCGCATCAACCACTTGTATCTTCTTCTATAAATTTACACAATTCTAATTCCAAAATTACTCATTCTTGTTTATATAAATTACTATAATTTATTTCATTCATAATGTATACTTCAATGCAAATGATACTTATCTTACTCAACATGAATTCCTTGGGCATCATACTCATTGCAAGTCATTCCTTATAAGATATTATATGTTATTCAATCATTTTTTGGTACTTGTGTATATCCACTTTCATTTATAACTCTACAATTTGATGTATAAGTTTTATTTGTGTGCCTGCATATCATAAAATAATACCAAGGTGTATATATTTTACATTTTTAGCTATGGTGAAATTCATTATTTATATCTCCATGCTCATCCTTGTAACTTATGAAAATAATAATAAAATTAATAATAACAAAATATCCATAAAAATTAAACGTGCATTTAAAATATATGGGTTTTGTAATTCATTTGTAATCTCACAGAATATATTGAATGGTGAGTATGTTAAGGATGAAGCACAACATACGACAGTGTTTTATGAAAGTGCCATATATGCAATGACACTATGTTGTATGTTATGAAATGAATAAATATTTTGATTACTACAAAGTATCGTATAGCCGATGACAACCTATCATACATTACAACATGAAAAAAAACTTAATTTTTACAAAGCATCATATGTACATCAATAGTTTCATTTTATAGATGTCATGATGCTCAATTTTATCATTAGTAGCATACAATAGTCGCTTAATTTTTACAAAGCATCTTATGTACATCAATAGTTTATTAATTTCCATGCATGCATTTTATAATTGTGGTGATGGTGACACGAAGAAATGGACAACCACATTATGCAATGCCTATGTCATATATATGACATGGTCTTTAATGTGCATGTGACAACTTTTCTTCTTCAAATTTGTTATCACCGTCAAAACTAGAAAAATGAATGTTATTCACTAGATTTTGGTTGTGATGTCATCATTGGGATTTTAATACACATAATATGTTTGTAAGTAGTGGAAACAAACACAAACCTTACCACCAAGATCATTTGGGAGAAGAGAGTGAAAATTGAAATAAGAAAAACTAAACACTTATAGTTTTTGAGAACTTTTCCATGAAACTTTCTCTATTGATTTCTTAATACCATGAGTTTTGACCAAAGATCTTGAGACTCCTTGGATATTCATGAAAAATATGAATCGTAAAAATTTTGAAACAATTTTTTTGGGGGATTTATTTCATCTGTATAGTGCTAGCTACTCTATACAATAAAGGAACAAAGTGAAAAGGAAATGATTTGTGAGTGGGATTCAGATTTCTAATGTTTTCAATGGAGAAAATGTTTTCACTATTTATAGTGTTTTCTTGTATGAGTAATTGTTACTCAATGAAGATGGTAAGCTCCAAGAATACACAATGGTTTCAAAGTATGATAAAGTCCAACACTCACGTAGATTACCAAGAACTGACTACTTCGTATTTAGGTATGAAAACAAAGAGGTGGAACAACAGTAAGAAGAAGAAGAACTGTGTGAGAAAGAGAACACTCAAGAGTCCCCAGGATCTCCCACCCAATCCTCAATCGATCTTCACAAACAATATTCCTCCGTGCCCCTTCGCTCTCTCCCTCACTTCTACTTATAACAAAATCCCCCTTTCCTTTTTCTTTCACATGGGCTCGGACGGTCCTCCACCCCCCCCCCCCCACCGCTACCAGACTTCCCTATGTTATAACACTTTTACCCTTACTGTAGTAGATCATCCATATTGTAGGCCCGGACTTGGGCTTTATCACTTATCGTGCCTTGGAAAACAATATTGTCATCGAGACTCTTGGGTCATCAAGTGTCAAATACCCTTCCCACCAGAGGTTGTTTGACTTGGAGTCTCTGGTCGAACTCCATTCGCAACGGCCTCCCCTCATCTAACTGGTTAGAGAATGGTCCCACTCTGTAGGGATGTGCACGGGCAGTCAGGTGGCTATCATGGTTCTGCTTCACATACCCCGCTAAAATTATGTGACTGACCACCGAGGAACTGAGTGCCCACGCCTCCCGTGAAAGTGAGTTCCACGTGTCGAGCTAACTGCATCGCTTACAAGAAAGTCTCTAGGTTGTGAATGTGGACCCAACTTTTAGTATCTTCTTGCAGGTCGTGCAAGAAACACCTGACGTATTGTAGCTCAGATTGGTGTGGGAGCAGCGATGCTAGATATTTGAATTGTTCGATATATTCTGAAACTAATCTATGCTGCTATAGAAATGTGAATTCTTCATATGGATTTTGAATGTCCAAACCACTAAAACATTACATCAGCTCTTCTTTGAAAATCGGCCACATTAAATTTAGGTGCACCTCGACGAGAATTTTAAACTAGTGAATAGCCATGTCTTCCATACTAACTTGAGATGGCATCAATTTCAAAGCCTCAGTGGTCTGCTGAATCCAAAAATACATCTCAACTCATGCGATCCAGCCTCGTCGATCCCATGTCATCAAAGACAGGAAGCTCGATGCACCTCACTACAAGCATGTAGTCGGCGAGACAAGTCGAGTAACTTTTCGGCCAAGTCGCGTGCTCCTTTGCCAACTATTTAATGGTGACCTCGCCTGAACGCGTGCCCAACTCCCCTGTTTCAACCATCGGACGCGCGTCGTCCGACATCGGCAACTTCTCCAACCATTGGACCAGACTGGCCATGGATTGTTGGAGGTCCGCTAAATCGATCATGTCCTGCTTAAAAGTACATATGATCGACGTCAAGCCAGTTACTGTCAATTTCAGGCATTCAAGGCGTCAGTCCATTCCGGTTTCAACAAATCCCACGCGTTACTCGATTCCTTCAAGTCGAGCTTGGATCCCCATCTCCATCATCATATGGATTGACGTTGCACGTCGATGCGGGTGCTTTGGGAAACAACAGGTCATGCCAACTGATAAAGTCTCACAATCACGCAAATTACCATGAACCGATGGCTTTGTATTTAGTTATGGGAAACCGAGAGGGAGAACAAGAAGAAGAAAAAGAATTGTAGAAGAAAGAGAACACTCGAGAGTCTCTGAGATATCCCACCTAATCCTCAATAGATTTGCCCAAACAATATTCCCTTGTACCCCCCCCCCCTTCACACTCCCTCGCTCCTACTTATAAGATAATCCCCCCCCCCACCACCTTTTTCTTTCACATGGCCCCAGATGGTCCTTCCCCCCCAACATACTTCTATGCTATGACACTTTAACCCTTGCTATATTAAATTTTCCATACTCAAAGCCCTTACACGGACTCTATCAAAGTATTACATTTCCTATGTTGCAACACAAAGCTCCCAATAATTTACTATTATTTGAAATGTTTCTCAAACTTTTTCATTACACATGGTTGTTCATATTCCCTACGTTATGTTTACAAACAGGCGGGGAGAGAGAATTACAAACTTCAAAGAAAATATACCAACGCTTAAAACATGCTCTGGAAACTCGACTTTGAGACCTCCTCGAGACCCTGCAGAGACACAGCCACTAGGTTGATCCCTTGGGGGCATATACCCTATGTTATATGATAACATTAATGAAACACTTGTTGATTAATGCATGAATGAGCAATTTCCATTTCTACACTTATCATCTCAATATCACACATTTAAATAATACATTTCAACAATTTTTTAGTTGCATCATGTGGTCCAAAATGAAAACTAATTTCAAATCAAATTGGATTTTTTTTATAAATGAATGTGTGCATGCTTCCACATATTATGTAATTAATTGACTTATATATCATATATTGGAATAAGATATTTAACAACATATGATTTCCTTTTAAAGCACGTATAGTAACAAGATTTTCATGAGAATATAAGTTCATACTAGAATGAAAATAAGATCAACTAAGAAGATAAAAGAAACGCCCTCAGAATGCAGATCAGTGATAGTTACTCTTGTAGAACAAGGTCTTGAGTTCAACTCTCGTCAAGTACTTCACTACATTGACATGATTTTCTTTGCAATGTAGCCCTCCAACATTGATGTAAGATAAAAGAAACGTTTTGAAACCAGTAACCCTAATCATCCATCTTTATACTTTAGAATCAAGTTCATAATTCAATGCACAACATTATGTCATGCAAGCACAGATTGTTGGATCTCACAGAAATGTGAAACATTGAATTAGAAAATTTATCATAAAGTATTGAAACTATTTTGACGGACCATATCTAGAGTCTATGGAGACCTCCAGTGCGTGAAGAGTATAGTACCAACAGTCCTAAAAGTGTTCAAGCATTTTTCAATCCACATTTTTCACAAAATATCACACATCAAGATCATGAAGAACTGGATTTCTTTGGAGCTCGTCTGCAAATTTCTGGAGGATCTCCTTCACGATCACTTGAAATTCACCCTTCCCTAATTTCCCATCTCTAATCCGACCACCTGTGTTAGCAAAAAACACATCATAAAGGTCGGATTCCGGTGGAGGCAGTCCCAGTTCCACACCATTTTCCTGAAGAAAATCTCTCAAATTTTCTGTACAGAGTACACCATCTTCTCCTCCACCAGCCTTCTGTTGCCAAACACTCTTCATTACCAGATCCAGCTGGTTCTCATCCCCCAGAAGCTGCATTTTTTTCTCAGAATGTTGAACCATCCGAAACAAAGATGCATTTTTAGAATTCCCAGAAGATGAATCATGAATTACCTTTTTAAGCTTAGACCCATTAATGATCGTGATATTTCGGATGATGAATACATTTTTCATGGCCAGAGCTTCGGAAAGATCCTGTAGAATGAGTTGAAGAACATGCGCAAATTGTGCTTGCCCAAGGTCTCCTTCTCCACCTTCCCCATGTCTCTTTATAATGTCATGTAGAAGAGGAAACTCTGTAAAACCATACCTGCCATGTCAGAGGCTTCATGGAATTGGGAGAATCATATGCACAATAAAATCCCAGAAAGAAGACATCCCGAACTGGACCTGAACATTGCTAAAATACCCGACTCCCATTTTGATGTTAGTAAATATCACATGGAAGTCACTTAGGGAAGTCACACCACTTCTATCCTTAATGAGATGAAAATCAATTTTACCCATTTTGATGGAAATGAATTTCATGCGGAAATCCTATTCATGCTACCAAATAGTCCACTTTCAGTCATCCATTTCTGTTGTCACTTCTCTGATTTCAATTTCAACATACCAAACCGGACACTAATGTATGCTCTTATCTAGAAACAAAGACACCGTAAACAAACACCGAAGTGGGATGCCAACAGATCTTAGTTGGAACCCAAAAACCAAGATATAATTCTGCATCAAGAACAAATGTGGAAAACCTTATACGATATTGCAACAGTATTTATCAAATCAAAACAGCAAGCAAACAGGGTTGCGTGCACCTGAAATGTGACACTGAACAATTCTTCAAAGGAAAAGAAGATGAAGGAAAACCTGAAAATGGAGGGACACCCATGTCAACATTCATACGCACGAGAGCATTTTCCATCTCATTCTTGCCGATCTTCCCCTTGTCTTCTTCATCTAATTCTGTGAATAGATTCTCAGCAAGCATTGCAAACTCATCCTCATCCTCCAGAAGTATTTTAAGAAAACTCCCATCCAAAACAGACACAATAATCGGATCATCTAGACAAAAAAATAGTCAAAAACAAGTAAATGATTGTCTAGATGAATGTTTACAACATAAATTTTCGCAAATGGGAAGAGTTTTCCATTGCCATGCTAAAAATAGTATTCTCACTCTTTCAGGGAGACTAAAAAAATCAAAAGATCGAATGCTTCGGACCTTCAGAAGAAAACTAGTTTTCTTAGTTTAAAACAAATATAAGGGGAAAAATCACATCAACTGTCTGAGTATGGAAAATGCTTACTATTTTCCATTGCAAAAATATATACATTTAAATATAATGTAGTTAAATTGATTTCACCGCACTTGGATCAAATGAATGGGGATCTTTCTGTAGGCCAAACGATCTAATCTCGAGGAGGACATTCAGTGAACAATTTACAAGCCCTCTCCAATATACATGAGAATAGATCAAATTTATGAAGTTTAATCTCGAGGAGGACATTGGGAGTTTGATCTCTCGATTTTATTTTCATTCATTCAGCATCGATGCAAAGTATAAGAGGGCTAAATTCCCGATCAGTTCATCGCTGAACGACGACAGATCACATAATCACACCATCAACTGGTAGAGACCGTGATAGCTATCATCCAAGGCTTTCATTCACTGATTTAAAACACAATCACTAAAAAGAATTGATGAGACCAAACAGATAATGCCATATTTTAAAATTTTCTATGGCTCCTTGTTTTCAGATAAGCCACAAGTCCAGCCAAGCGAAGCAAGGGAGGAAAGTCACGATACCGTTTATTTCATCAGAGATGGCGGAGAGGTACTGGATGAGCACGGAAGAGGCCTGGACGGGGTCCAGCGTGGTGTGAAGGAAGGCGGCATCGTCGTCGAGGTGGAGGCGGCTGAGGGCGGAGGACTTGATCGCTGCGGGTAATGAGATGCCGAGCAAGGCGGAGGAGGCTTTGGATTCGGCCAGGCGCAGGAGCTGGTCGCCGGTGATGGCGGAGTGAATCTCCGGAATGCTCGACTTGATGTCTCGGAGGCGGGTGCCGTCCAGCACCGTCCAGCTGCAGCCGTTGGACATTGCAAGAGAGAGAGGGGAGGGAGGGACGACCAGACGACTTGGGAATATTGGTTGAAGGACTTGGTATGAGGAATAAAAAATTTATTATAGGAATAAATAATTAAAGATATTCTTGAATACATTTTTAATGTTTAATGGTCAAATGCAACTAGAAAGGACAATGGATACCCGATAACCAGTCGGGGTCGGGTATCTCCAAACCGGGGTTCACGCATCTCTCTCTGCCGGTAGAGAACCGTGAACCCCGTTCACGCATCCTAGGCGTGGTGGAGGATGCGTGAACCTCATTCACGCATCCTTCGCGAATTGGATGAAGGATGCGTGAACGGCGTTAACGCATCTTCCCGACCGATTTCTATAGAAGGAGCCCCTCCAAATCTCATTGCTCTCTTTTTAATTGTGTTTATTTATTTTGTTTGTATGGTTTATTTATTTAATACGTGATGTGTAGAAATTAGTGTTTGTGTGTATGGTTTATTTATTTAATATGTATTAATGCATCTATGAATGTATAAATTACTGTCTTTTGTATGATTTAATTTTTGAATGAGTTATTGTTTGTTGTATGATATAGTTCATATTGAATGTTCAGAAAATTTAAATATGGTGTGTCAAAAATGTAATTTATTTTTAGGGAAATAAATTTTTTTTAAAAAATGCATATATTTTTAATTTAAATGGCGTGTTGAATATATTTGTATGTATATAAAATATGTTATTTTTAAAGTAATATTAATTTAAATTATAATATTTGATACATTAGGGAAATAAAATTGTTTTTAAAAATGTATATATTTTTAATTTAAATGTCGAGTTGAATGTATTTATATGTATATAAAATATGTTATATTCAAAGTAATACAAATTTAAATTATAATATTCTATACACTAGCTATATAATTTATTAAAAATATATTATGTATATTAAGTATCTTATTTAAATTTATTAAAAAATATATAGAAAATTCTTTTTGTTAATGGTATAAAAAAAGTTTTCTATAAATAATAATTTTAAATTAAATGAAGTGTAAATAATTATTATTTGAAGTAATAAAGTATGAAATATAATTAATTAATTAAATATTGAAAAGTAGAAAAATGGAAAAAAATTATATATATGTAATTTTGTTAAATTAAAAATAACATAATTTTATATTATTTTAATGGTTTACATGTAAGTGTAAATTATATTACTTTTATTTACTACTAATAATAATTTTAATAAATAAATTTAAATTATATTAACTATGAATAATTATTCTTTCAAGCAATAAAGTATAAAATATATTTACTTATATTTTGGAAAGTAGTAGAATGACAACAAAATATATATGCAATTTTATAAAATTGAAAATAACATAAGTGTTCAGTATTGTAATGGTTATTATGTAAGTGTAAATTATATTAGTTTTAATTAAATTTATTAAATATTATTATTATATATATATACATACAAATTGGAAAGTTAAATTTTTGGAAAACAGGTGTAGATATTTAATATATATTTCATCTAGTAATAGGTAAATTTATATAATATGTAAAAGAAAATAAGTATATCAAAAAACATGTTAAGAGAATTGTGTGATGACTGATCTTGAGATGATTAACCGATGAATAATTGAAATTACATGTCTTTTTTTGTGTATGTGGTTATATAATTTGTAATAATTACATTTTCTTTTTCGCATCGATGGCCAGCGAGTCATCTTTCACTAAGTATGTAAGGACCTGCGTGTCCGCTTAAGAAAAGTTATGTATTTCATACCCCTAGACCTCCTCACTTAAATGTGAGTAAATTTGTAATTAAAAGGTAATCGACAAGAGGCGTCCCTGAGGAGGCGTCCCTGAAGAGGCGTACCCAAAGAGGTGTTTGAGAACAGGCGTTCCACAAGATGCATTCGATAAAAGGTGTTGTTGTTTGAAAGGAGACTGACGGTTGCTGAAATATTGGATAATAGAGACTCTAAGAGTCCACCCATAGGTTTTAGTTAGTTTATCAGACAATGATAAACTAATCCATAGTAAGTCTTAAGATCAAGTCATGGTTATTTATTCACAGGTAAATAAAATTTATGAAACATTTGATAAGTGGTATAAAAATATACAGTGTTATATTAAATTTGCTTTGGTAATAATATCATCATCACTATACCTCAATAGTGATAAACCAATCCATAGAAAAAGTCTCAAGATCAAATCAATTATTCAATCACAACTAATTTAAATAATTTAAAATTTTCATTTAGTATATAATATTTTATTACTTATTTTTTTCTGGGTAATCATGTTTGCGCAAATATATTGCAACTATGAGGTAATTTATACCGAGCAGGGTTTTAGCCATAGTTTTCCACCTACGAGAGTGAAAAATCTTCATGGTTGTCTGACATTGGATGAAGTTCGCAATAAGATTCATAGTCGATTAAAAATAAGGGCTGATCAATCAATTACTTCAATAACATATCAACATCTTCAACATCCTGAACGTTTATCGCACACCGAGCACCCTCTGGTCGATGGTGAAGATTGGATGGATGCATCTTTGTTATTCAGGCAATAATGTAGCAATGGTCTGATGGAATTATATGTGGTGATTTGTGATATTGATGTGGTGCAATCGATTACTACAGAACCATGTTTTGTGAGCTCTGTAGAAGTCGGTCCTTCACAACAGTCTTATTTATTGCCTCCTCCTCATATGACTCATGTGATAGAACCAAATTATGAAGAAGATGGTCAAGATTTGAAAGGAAATTTAGATGACATCCCTTTGTGTACTGCTGATATAGTGAATGAAAGTTTATCAAAGGAAGAAAAATTTGTTGAGGCATCAAGAGATGATGTGGGTGAGGGTGATGTGGGGAATGAACCTTCTAAGGTTCCTATGAGAGACATACATCCACAACAAAGTGATGTGGGGAATGAACCTTATGAGGTTCCTATGAGAGACAAACATCCACAACATCCACCAGTTAGTGGTAATCATTCTTCAGTATTGAGTTCCTTAGTTGAAGGAATGTCGCGTGAACAACATTTTGATTAGGATGTCATTACATCGGCTTCTGAATTCCCTAGCATTATAGGGAATAGATCTGCATCAAATGATAATGTCATCTATGTCAGACAAGAGTTTGAAAGTAAACTTTCCATGGAAAATGTGATAAAATAATACCACATAGAGCGACATTTTACATTTGTGGTTAATGAGTCGAAGAAGAAAAAATATCTCATTCGATGTGAAAAATATGGGCTAGAATGTAAATTCTGATTAAGGGAAATTTATGATAAGTTTTTTTCATGTTGGAAGATAACGAAATTAGAAGGCCCACACACTTATGTGCGTCCAATCTTGTCACAGGATCACTCCTCACTTGATGCAGAGTTTATATCAACTGTTATTATTGAGATGATACGAACATGTCAGGACTTTCCCATTTCCCTTGTTCAGGAAAGAATTCAACAGTTGTTTAACTATAAGATATCCTACAACAAATCTTAGAATGAAAAACATAAGGAAATTGTAAAAGTATATGGTGATTAGGATAAATCTTATGCAATGTTGCCACAACTTATGGAATTATTGTATCTCAATAATCAGATTATTTATCATTTGGACAATGTTGAGTATGTATACCCCAATCACCGAGTTGATCGATCAAAGGTGTAGTTCAATATAATTTTTTGGGCATTTAGGTAATGCATCACTGATTTTCCCTATTGTAAACAATTCATTCAGGTCGATGACACTTTCCTTTATGGAAAATATACAGGTGTTCTACTCATTGCTACCACACAGGATGGTAATCATACTCCTCTACCAATTGCATTCTCTATTATTGAAAAGAAGAATTTTGAGTCATGGAGCTGGTTTTTGTCATGTGTACGCATTCATGCCATGCAAAACCAGAGAGCGTGTCTAATATCTGGTCGTCATCAATTGATTATAGATGTCGTAAATAGTAATGGTGTTTCATGGACTGATCCGAATGCTTATCATCAATATGGGATTAGACATATTGAAAGTAATGTCTATGAGAATTTTAGAGATGAGGCAATAAAGAAGGAGATCCTCAAGTTGAGTATGTCTTTCTAAACTTATTTTTTTAAAATAAATTTTAATATAATTTTTAATAAATTATTCTCTTATAGTTTCAACATATGAGCCCCAACAAGAAAGGTCTGATTGATGACTTTAAGAGATTCTAAGGACCAATGAAGATGTGTATGAATATATAATGCAAAATTCAAAGGAAAAATGGTCATTAGCATATGATGGTGGTAGGGGATATGACCACTAATATAGTGGAGTGCATAAATGGGGTCCTCAAGGGTGTGTGCAAACTTCCGATCACATTATTAGTGCAAGAGACATTTTATAAATGCATGCACTACTTTGTTTATCGGTCCTAAAGGCCTTTTAGAGGATGAAAAATGGAATGTGTTTTACTAAGCATTTCTAAAGTGACATTGATCAGATACTGAATGAGGCTTCAAGATGAAGTGTTATAACCTTTGATCAGGAAAAGAGGAGATTTCAGGTAAGAGAGTGCTATGACCGGGCTACATGCATTAGTGGTCAAGTGCTTGTGGTCATGTTGGATAACAAGTACTGTGATTGCGGCAACCTTCAAGCATTCAGATATCCATGTGCACATGTTGTTGCAGTTTGTGCTTCAGTAAATATATCATGGGAGCCCTATGTTGACCCAATGTATCACATGAGCACTTT
Source organism: Viscum album (assembly GCA_963277665.1). Classification (NCBI taxonomy): domain Eukaryota; kingdom Viridiplantae; phylum Streptophyta; class Magnoliopsida; order Santalales; family Viscaceae; genus Viscum; species Viscum album. The sequence continues at coordinate 899,651,166 of OY728166.1, read as the reverse complement.
GGTTAACTATTATAGTGCACATTGGATGCCTGTTGGTGACTTTCATTCTATCCCATTACCTACTGATTAGCTGACTATCATTCTTGATATTTCCAGGTTTCAGAACTTGGTTTTGTTTTCATTTATGTTTTTTTTTCAATTTCTGTCATTTTTTAAATTATTGGATTCATATTACTAGGTTTCTTCCCCAAGGAAGACCAAAGTCTACTCAAATCAGAAATGAGATGGATTGGCCTCGACAATGAGGAGAGGGACTACAATTTGTCACGCAGAAGGACATACTCGTAAGAGATATCCCCAAGTGGCAGGACATAGCTCTACATCCCGTCATATATGATCGAGTATGTGAATTTTATCATGAATGTGTATATTTTGTTTCATATGTGGACATTTCAGTAATGAATCCTTTTATTTCTAACTTGCTCAATTTCTAACATGTTTCAATTTTAGTCTGTTTCATTTCTACATTCTATCAGAATGAATTTTTTGATACTATAACTATTAAAAAAATACACATACAATGAAAATGAATGTATCATGAATCAACATGTTCAATGTGGGTTTCTCATCACTGCTGGTTTATATAAAAAAATTAGAATAAATTAAAATTCATTGAAGATCAATAAAACAAGAAACTCATAAACTAAACCAACAACACTTCCCACATATATTTGTCTACCTTATTTTTCTTGTTGTAGTTTTTTTTAAAAAGGTTTACAATTTTTATTGAATTCACTATAAAAAAAGTAATGAAGATATCATTTTTGAAGATGGAAGGTCCTCCATTACTCACATCCTAGGATACTCATGTTTCACGACTGGTTTTAGAGGGACGTCCTATGCCTCCTTTGAGTATATAGAGATCTCATCATCTTCATCATGTCGCACCAACTCCTGCTATCACCCCCCATCTTCGTCGTGCTGGGTTCTATGGCGTAGAGATACTCAAATTCACATTTTCAACCATCAACTCATTGTTGCGATCGTAGAGATATAGAGTAGATTGGTTTGAGCTTGTTCATAGATTACTGGGTGTATAGGTCCATGATGATGGAAGGTCCATCATCGATGGTAGATTACACATGACCTGGTTAGACCATCACTTCACACATATGGCTGAGTATGCTGATGAGATCACCGTGATGCGATTTACACATGCTTATATTTTGAGGATGATCAGTGGCATGATTTTTGTGGATCACTCGACTACATTTGTACATATGATGTATTTACCTTTTCTAGAGGATTTGGACCAGGCGGGCTGGTATAGCTGGGGGTCTTCTTGTATTGTATATACATAAATGGCATTATATAGTGCATGTTGCATCGATAAGATGTAGATCAAATGATGTATTGTTCTTCTACAGATTTGGGTATGAGAACACATCCCTCGCTTAGCTCCACATGCTCATGCACCATTGACAACAGATATTATAGCAGAGGCTCCACATGGACGATGATATGCTATTAATTCCTTCTAATGCATAACTTAATTATATAAATTTTTATTATGAAATGTAACTATAACAATGTTATCTACAGGTGGATTCTGACACATCGGCATTCAGATACTGCCATACACAATGTCCACACCTACAGAATTATATTGGAAAGCCTTCAACCAGACACTATAAGTGATTATTATTTATATTATTAAGTCTTTATTCTTTACTATACATATCTTAATTTATTAATTGATTGTTCTTTTTTTCTTTCAGATTACATGGATTCCATATACTGATGATATCATCCAAAGTATTCCAAAGTATTGTACGACGATTCTTGATACTGGATCATGCATGGTTCCATTGATTAATTTTCATATTGTTGAGTGGCATCAAACTGACAGAGTTACGAGGTAGTTCAGATTCCTTCAGCTAGTTCCTGACCTACCCAATCAGTTGCCTTCACTGCATTCCCTAAAGATTTCAGGGAAGAAAGACTTTGATTGGAGGAGATAACATGCCACATATATTGATCTATGGGATATACAATATGAGTCATGGTTACGAGGGGTTGGGATAGTATGCTTGCAATTATTAGATCAGCTGGACTATGCATCCTGGTACTCCACGTCCCCAGTCATATTTCTAACATGACACAGACGAGGCTTTCATTAGTTGGTATTCATTCTTCCTTCCATTGTTGAATCGTTTTTTATTAACATTACTTAACAATAGATTTTTTTCACAGGATGCTCGTATCACTCATCTACATCACATGTTTGATCTAGTAGAGGGAGACACATTTGACCAGACATATTTTCACAGTGTTGTTGCAAAGTTTATTCCTTCGATGTAAGAGATTTATCATGACATTTTCTTTGATCCACCACATGATTTTGAGACTATTGAGCCTGATATAGATATACCAAGGGGTGACACACTTGTCATGGATGCTAATGTTCCATAGAAATAGGGTGTTCATCATGATCAGATGCTCCTCCAGCTTCTCAGTCACAACCAGAGGTAGATATAGATGTTGAATTGACTGAGATGGATGCTTTATTACTCCCTGCTATGCAGACATCCGCAGCACATCAACCATCTTCTTCACGTGTTGGCGAGAGTTCCAGCCAGCATCCACTATCCTTAGAGGCAGGACATGGTACAGGTAGTGAGACTGTACATCCACCGCCTATCACACATGAGAATGTGGAGGTGGCTGCCAATGATGATATATATAAGCAATGTATGCTAGATTAGAGACATAGAAAAACACGACATGGATGCATAAAGTATAAACCTGGCTGTGGGATAGAGGAGTATCCACACAAGAGGAATAAATTAGGTTGATATTAGATTTATGATACATTTTGTATGTGCCTTACTATTATCATTTATAGAGTTCTGTTCTTTTTTTAATAAGCGCCTTACAACTATAAAATTATGTACCAAAATCAATAATTATTATTTTTTATTCATACAGGTACTTAGTATTATTATCTATATACGTATAATAGATAATATTCTTAAATTCATTAATAAATTTTAATAATATTAATTATTTTCTAATTTAAAAAGACTGGATGAAAATATTTGTAAACTTTAAGAAATATTGAAAAATATTATTAATCTCAATGATTTGAAATTGGATGTAAACTTTTAGAAGTTATCATCCTTGAATGATTCCTGGATTTGTTTTCCAATACAAATAAGAAAGTGGGTCATCATTAATGAATTTTAAGAGTGTGTTAGCATACCCAAGATAATAAATATAAAGAAGATATCATCATGTTTTGATCATATTTTTGGTATCCTAAAGAATAAGTATTGAAGAAGATCATCCTTGGTGAAGTTATATAAGTTTTCAAATATGTAAAATCATAAGTAAAACATGAATTCTAGTGTATTATCAATATTGGAACATCTTAAAAACCATTATTGAAGAGATCCACCATTATAAAGATGTTTATGAGTGTTTCCCTTGAGGGGGAGGTAAATGAAGAAATATAAAATTACTGCCAGAATTAGTATATCAATCATAATCAAATCTAATTACTATAGAATGTTTAGGAAGATCATGTTATTTAAAGAGGTATATTTTTCTAAATCTATCTTACATTTTTAACAAAAAAACTCAATAAAATGGGGTTTTAATTGAATTAATCAATGAAATAAGAAAAGTTGAAGTATGGATGTGCTCAAAGGCTTTTTATCCTTCTTATTGCACTTAAATGTTGTTGATCTATTTGTTAAAGTGAGTGCATGAGTTTTAGGTTGATTTTTCTAATAAAACTTTCATATCTCATTTAATATCTTCATCCTGAAATAAAATTGGGTTGCCCTTGATGATAAGTACACTAGTTCTCATTTCATGTGGTATCATGATTAGTTGGTAGAGGACAACAATGTTTCCCAAATCAAATCCTATTATTTTCTAGACCGATTATGGATAATGTATACTTAGAGTGAAATAATGGATGATACATTTCTTAAGTATGAACTGATACTCTTTTCCTTTTAAAATTTTAATTCCTATTAATATATGATAGATGAATTAGAATGAATGTTTGATAACATAAATTTGATATATTAACATATTGACATATTTAGTTGGAGAGAAATTTGGATGTATGGATCTGCTGCAAAAATTGATGAACTAACACTACTAATGATCGAGTAGTGCACCAAGAATCAGACCAGTCGATCAAAATGGCCATAACCACTATTATTAATATTTTTAATTATTTAATTATATGAATTAATATTTATTTATATTTTATACATATTGATTATTTTTAATTAATATGTATTTATATTTAATTAGTATTTATAACTATTCATGATTTTTTAATTAAATTAATCGAGGGAAGTGCGGACCCCATTCACGCTTCCTTCATAAAAATCACATAGGAATCATGAAAGACGTTAATACTTCCTAGCGATGGAAGATGCGTGAATGGGATCCACGCATCTCATGACCCTTTTTTAAAAATACCTGGAACCCTATCCCATTTTAAAAAAATTCAAAATCCCAATAAAAAACCCCCAATCTTGTTATCAACTGTAAACCCCCTTCACACTACCTTCGCCCTTGCATATCATCGTCCGCTACTACATATCAAGGTTTAATCAGCACACATTTTTAGCTTTATCATTACTTAAAAATTACTTATATTGTAAAATAGAAACCATGAAATTTTATTATAATTAACTTTAGCATTGATAAAAGGCATTTCTCTAAGAATTATCTCTAGCAATGATAAAAGTCATCAGCTGCTACAGTGTGGTACTACATAAACAATAACCAAATAAATAAAACATAAATAAATTATAAATAAATTTACATTACAATAAAATAAAATTAAAAAAATTTTAATACACTATAACTACATTGATATGTTTTTTACAAACATTTAAAAATTTCAACCAACTTAAGAACAATCCAAATCACAGTAGACCGAGTGACTTTTTATCCTACCACCCTTGGGATTCCCTTACAATATGGTCCAATCATGCTACTAGTTGTTGAACACACCACCCCAACTCATAAAAAAAGTTAGTGACTGTGATAAAAAATAATTTTTATTTTAGTAATACTATAAAAACAATTAAAACATAAACATGATACAATAATTCTTAAAAAAAATATAGCAAACGATAAAATATAATACATAAATAAAAAGGACAATATAATACATAAATAAGATATAGCCCCATGGGGTGAAACCTAGTGGTTGTGCCCCTATGGTGGTGTGGGGGAGCTCTTGGGTTCGAGACTCCCCAACTATCGTTTATGTTTCTTTCTTTGTACCCCTCTTGAAACCAAATGTAATAATACATAAAGAAGAAATATTACAAAATAATATGATACTCACAACATGTTTGCTCTGTTCTAAGTATGCGATGGACTTTTAGTCATACCTGTGAAACCACTGGTCGGATTAATGTGCGGTTAATTATTAAATGTCACAAATGGACATCATATCATTATCATGAAGCATCCTTATAATCCAAACACATTTTCTCTATTTTGATAGAGTAAAGCATGTTTTGAACTAAAATGATAGTTTTAAATTAAAATCATGCACTTTCAGTTATACCAATCACACCGCATGTTAGATTGACACGTGGTTAATTCCAATATGTCAAAAATGACTAAGTAGTAATTGTCATAAATCATCAGAAAAATTTGAATACATTTGTTTGGTTTTGAGTATGTGACGCGTGTTTTGAACTAAAATGTCATTTTTAAATGAAAACATGAACTTTCAGTCATACCAACCATATCGCGTGTCAAATTGATGTGAGGTTAATTATTACACATCACAAATGAATTATTGATATTTTTTCTAAAGTATAAAGACAATCTGGAAGTGTTTTCTTAGTTTTTAGTATGTGACATTCCTTTTGAGCTAAAATGTTACTTTTAAATGAAAATGTACACTTTAAATCATATCGGTCACATTGTGTGCCCGATTGATGTGAGAATAATTCCTATACACCAAAAATAAATTATCAATATTTTTCCAAAAGTATTAAGACATTTGAACAAGTTTGATCAGTTTTGAGTATGTGACGTGCAATGTTAACTACACACTTCCAATCATACCTGTCACACCGTGTATCAGATTGATGTGAGGTTAATTCCTACACATCACAAATGAATCATAGATTATTTTTCTCAAGTATCAAGATAATTTGAGTGAATTTGCTCAATTTTGAGTTTGTGATGTGCATTTTAAACTAAAATGTAACTTTTAATATGAAAACATGCACTTTCAATCATACCGGCCACACTGTGTATTGAGTTTATAAGAGATTAATTCTTACGCATCAAAAATGAATTATCAATTTTTGTTTTAAGGTATCAATACAATATAAGTGTATTTTTTTTGGTTTTAAGTATATGACATGCATTATGAGCAAAAATGTCACTTTTAAATTAAACGCGTACTTTCATTCATAATGGCCACACTATGTATTAGATTGATGTATGGTCTATTCCTATACATCAAAAAATGAATCAGGAATTGTTTTCCTAAAGTATTAAGACAATTCAAGTTCTTGTTATCAATTTTTGTGTTTGTGATGCATGTTTTGAACTAAAATGTCACTTTTAAATTGAAAACTCACACTTGAAATTATGTCAGTCACACTACATATTAGATTGACGTGTGGTTAATTCCTATATCTCAAAAAAATGAATAACCGATTATTTTACTAAAGTGTAATTAAAATTCAATCATGCTTGATTAGTTTTGAGTATGTGATGCATTGTTTAAACTAAATTTCCATTTTTAAATGAAAAAAACACTTTCAGTCAACTAGACACACTGTGTATTAAATTGATATGAGGTTAATTCCTGTATGTAAAAAATTAATTATAGATCTTTTTTTATAAAGAATCAAGACAATAGGATTATGTTTGATCAGTTTAGAGTATCTGACACATGTTTTGAACTAAAATCTCACTTTTAAATAAAAAAATGCACATTTAGTCATATCAAACACACCGTGTGTCACATTTATGTGGGTTTAATTCCCACATGTCAAAAATGAATTATCGATATTTTTCCTAGTATCAAGAAAATCCAAGCATGTTGATTAGTTTTAAGAGTGTGATGCATGTTGTGAACTAACATGTCACTTTTAAATGAAAACACACATATCCATTCATATCAGCCACACCATGCATTGGATTGACATGAGGTTTATTACTACACATCACAAATGACTTACAAATCATTGTCCTAAATTAACAAGACAATTTGAGTCTGTTTTCTTAGTTTTGAGTATGTGACACACATTTTTAACAAAAATTTCATTTTAAGTACCTATAATTATTTTGATAAGTGAATTTATCATTAAGATTACATTATTAATAAGTGAATACCTAGGTATTCTTTTAACATATTCAAACCATCTTAATCTAGACTCGGTTATCTTTTCATTATTGAAAAAAATACCCTTGGAGTGATTTTGAGCAGTGTTTGTTGACAATAAAGTGAAAGTAATCTTAAATGTATTCAATTTAAGTGTATAGAGTTCATATTTTGAAGGCTATAAGATATATTGGAGGTGATTTAGATGATTTCTTGAGAAGTAGTTGAAAATTTTCCTAATAATTTTCTGCATTTGGGTTATCTAGTGGCATAGGGGTCATCAATATATGAGTCATTTTTTGGAGTATTGTAAGAGTAATTTTCCTCTTCGTACGATTAATATGAGAAAAATGACTAAGTACTATTTGTGTATGAGTCATGAATCTATACACATATGATTCATCAGCATATGAGTGTTTTTTATGAGTCATATCAGTTGTGTAAGAGTCATTTGGGATGCGTACGTGTCATCTAGGTTGTATATGAGTCATTTAAGAAGTTAATATGAGTCAACAACATGTTATTGACAATGTAAAAGTCATCAAATATGAGTCATTTACATATGATTCATCGGGATGAATGCATATGTGTCATTAGGGGTTGTGTGCGAGTCATCCCTTTGTGTTTTTTCTAAAATCTGGCCAGTAATAGCAACAAAAAGTTATGATATATCTTATTAATCATAAAAAATGATTAATATTATAGGAAATTTTGAGTGGAGATATTCAATAAAAAATTAAAATATATTCAATCCATAAAGTTTCAATTATTTTAATCCAAGATCAAGTATGGTTTTGTGGGTCTAATTCTGACCACACACACCACGTCCTGAAAAGGCAGAAGGCATCATGGAGGGTGCTGATGCGACAAAATGGGTATATTTTTAATACATGTTTTGGGAAAATATTGTGAATATTGTTTTGGATGGCGGGTTTCATCGTTAAATGATTATTTTCATGATTTTGAAGGATGATTTGTGATGTGGAAAATAGAGAGCTGACCCACCCCTTTTTAAAAGGTTGTTTCACTAAAAAGGTAGGCAACTAGTTTTTGAAAAAAAATAAGGAAAGAAATATTCTAAAAATAAGTATCATATATTATTTTAAAATAACTTTATAGATTTCACCATGAAATAGAAGAAAAATAAATAGGGAGTAATTTATTCCATACAGTGCTAGAAAATAGGGACAACAAGTAGAGTACTTTTAGTCCCATGATGTAAAGAAGAAGAAGAAGAGAAAGGTGATCTGAGAGACTTATCATTGGATGGTTCTTGTAAAGTTATTCATATATAATAAAGTGAAAAATATTGATACACCACCATTGGTGTAATTTCATTATTAGTTTGTGAATATTGAAGGAATTAGAATTTGGTGGAGCAGTGCATTCCCTAAGTGTTAGAGAGAGAGTGGTGAGCATTATTTTATTCATGATTGTAAAACAAGATGGAAATCTTGACTTCTCTAAACTTTGTAATTAAAAAGCTATGAGATTTAGTGTTTCAAGTGAATAAGAACATTTTTATGCATACTCCTTGGATTAGATCGTTTGGGATAACCAAGTAAAAATCCCATGTCTCTCTCTTTTACAGCTTTCATCACTTTATAATGTCTATGAAGAAGAAAAGGGGTGTTCCAAATAACTATAGAACAAGATCATTGGTAAGGGATAAATTTTAAATTAACATAGATTAATTCACCTCCTCTTAGGGTATAAAACTTGTTTGGGACCAAATTCTTAGTCATATTTTCATCAATTAGAGACACTCCATTTTTCTCTCAAATACATTCATTTATTATCGTATCCATCCTAGTATTTGCACATGACCATCTTAAAATTTCCATTCCTACTATCCTTATTTTTTATTCAAGGTGTCCCATTAATGGTTAGTACTCAATTCCATATTGAATAATTGGTCTAATAATAATCCTATAAAATTTACTCTTTAATTTAAAAGGAATTTTATAATCACAAAGCACCTCAGAAGCATTTCTACATTTTATATATATCCAATTTGAATCTTATTAGAGGCATCTGAATTAATATCAACATTATATTACATAAATGATACTAAATATAAAAAACAATTAACTTCTTAATAACGTGGGATCCCAATCTCACATCCATAACATTATTATACAATACTTTACTAAAATAACACTCTATATATTCAATTGTATCCCTACTAAGACAAAAACCTTTCAATTATAATGTATCTCTCCAAAAATATAACTTAAAATGATAAAAAAATAACTAAATATAAAATAAATAAACCAAATCATCATGACCTATGTGAAATTAAAAAAATACAAACATGATATGAAATCATCTCTTCATGATGTCTGTAAACATTCTGATACCATGTAAGTTTCCCACTCATTTTGAAGAAAATATATTTTTGTATTTAAATATATGGATTATTGATTATCCTTATAGTACTAGAAAAATAAATCTAAACAAATAGTTAATAAATATTTTAAATGAAATTGTAATTACATTTAGAAATGCCTCTTCAAGGATTCTAGTTTGTTGATGGAATATGATATTTCATAAATTTAAAAATGTAATAACCACAATATATGTGATTACATTATTTCAGAAACTATAGAAAAATTAAGAAAAAAAAGTAATTTATTTTGATATTTGTTTTTATAGTGAAATATTATTATATATACCATGATACTTATCGATTTATAGAAATCCATAGGCTTCTTATGCTCATTGTCTATTTTCATATCATGGGTTTGATGATAAATAAAATTTTCCCAATCATAACAAAATGATTGTTAAAAAATAATATAAAGTATATAATTTTAATTTTATTTATAAAATGTTTAATGTAGTGTATTAAAAATTAATAAGGTATGTCACGTGTGATCAGTTTGTTAGATATCCATGAATTGCATGCAAAAAAATCTTTGGAGTATCCAAATTGATTGTAATGGGCATCTAGTGATTCCTAAAAAATCAAAAGGAATTAGTAATGGGGAAAATTGAAAATATATTTTATATGATTAGAGTGTAGAGATTTACCCCAACATTGTAGGTATTAATAAGAGTTTTTCATATATTTTTTCCAAAGGTTGTAGCTACTTGATGCGTTCTTACTAAAATTTTATCTTTATCCATTGATTTTTTTCTTATAGAAGTGACATGAGGACTAATGAACCAAAATTTTTGTTTATACAATCTTCCCTTTATATTTGTGTGATATAAACACCTATAAAAAATATGAATAGTATTATACTGTAATTAATAAAGTAGATGAATTATTGGGAAAAAATTATAAAAATATACATCATGTATACATTCACAACTGAGGCACCTAACCATTCATGCTTTAGAATTTCATTTTCATTCTCAAGACCAAACATGTCAGTAATGGCCTCTCCATAATTTTTTTCTTAATACCCAATATAAGCTATATTTTTATCATGAAATTTTATATCTTAATTAACTTTTAATGTTAATAAATGTGGCAGTGAAATTAGTGGGGTAAAGGTGATCTCAAATTTCCCTTTTAGTTTATTAGTTAATTTTTATAATGTCTTAAATCCACCTTCTATTTACCCTTATATTTTTCCTTTTATAATAACATACCTAGTTATTTTTTTCATTAATTGTAAAAGGGTTTTCATATAAAATAAATTGGAAAGGAAATACCTCCTTATAATCATGTATCTTTATAATATTAACTATCTATTCTATGAAAGTTATAATAGTAAGTTCAACCATGTGAACACCAAGATCATAAATGGGAATATATAGCTTGATAATCGACTCATGAGATACATGAATCCATACTCTCATGTGATATTTTAGAAGTTTTTTATTGTGTTTAATATCACCTTGAATATTATAAAATTCATCTCTCACAACAAGGAAATGAGTGGGTGATTATAGATATAAATCCCACTTATTTTCTCTCTAGGAAATTTGAGTACAAGAAAGGTATTAGTAGTTTTTTTATTCACATTTAGTAGAAACTATTATGAAAAAATTGATTACCTTGGGTAAGGTAAGGCTTTGAGGATAATGGATCACCTCAAAGTTGAGGATGTGGCTCTTTATGTTGTGGTTATTGATGTGTTTATTCTTCTCATTGATATCTATGAAGAAACTGGTTTATCACATCAGCTTGCCAACTAAATTTTTCTATTAAAACAACTATTTGTGTCTGTATATTTTTCATTTTATCATCTATATACCCCTATGTATTTACTTTATAAAAGTATGTTTGGGGCAACTATAATATCCTGATATTTTAAAAGGAAACACTATGTTCAATAGCATACAAGATACACCACATCGAGCTTAAACAAATAACTAATTATTATTATTTAAATGTGACTGTTATAACCTAGCCATTAAATTGGCGGATATGAATTAGAATAATTGATTTATTAAATATATAATTGTCTTACTCATTTATAATGTATTAATTAATTCTTTTTAAATAAGTAATAATTTTTTAGTAAAGCCATTTTATTCTTCAAAAAATATTCTTTCTTCAAAAATTAATTTCATTTCTTTTTATGAATTATTATTATAATTAATTTATTAAAATTTTAGAAAATATATTTTAAAAAATTGATTTCATTTTTGAATTCTTAATGTCAAAATTATCTTAGGATAAATTTTTGAGAATTTTCTGAAAATATTGACTTTTCAAGGAATAATGAAAAATATTGATTTTTATTACAACGTAAAATTATGTTTTGGTTAATTTTAAATTTCCAATAGTTAATTTTAATTTAAAATGATCCAATTATGTTTTTTTAAATGGATTTATACCTGAATTTAGTATAAAAACATTTTATATTTAAAAGGGTATTTTTCCAAACAATTTTTCGTTGTGTTTTTTCAGTTTAATTTTAAATTAAATTCTACATATTATGTGTTTTGAATTATGAAAAATGGATTAAATATTTTGAATAAGTGTATCCAATTTTATTAAATAGGTACCTTTTATTTTTGGGCAATATGAATAACAACCTTAATAATTTTTATTACCAAAGTAAAAGGTAAATCATGTAATTTAGCTTAAAAATAAAATGATAAGAACTATTAAATGACCCAAACACTTACCTAAATATCATTTCATGAGTATATCTAGACCATAATCATACAAGGTTATAATTAATGAACTTTTGGGGCCACTTGGATTAGATTATGACCTTTATAATATTTTATATAAAGAAAGGTCAAACATGTCACATTCTTGTTTTCAATAAGTGTAATATTTTTAATATGGTGTTATATAGAGGATGTGTTTGACTATAAATAATATTAGAAAATCTAAATGATTTATCTTCATCATGTAAATTTAATTTTAAATTTTAGTGAAAAAATAGTTACCTTAAATGCTTACACAACACTGATGCAATAATAATTCATTTAATGGAAAAATCAAATAAATGATATTAAAAATATTAAAAGAAATATAATTTGAGATAAAAATTGAAATAAAAAAATTCTATATATTACCATGAAATTTTTAAGATATAATAAAATATATATATTTTTGAATTTTAATTGTTGTTTTGATGTTTTTAAAGTCAAAGTAATGAATAGTATCAAAATTGACAATAATGATATTTTATGGGATTAAAATTATACTAAATTATTTAAAAATCATAAAAATATTAAATAAGAATAAATTGGATAAAATATGGTCTAAAAATTCACCCCTATGAATTTATAGGCTATTTTAATTTTTTTCTATGGAATAGTCTAATTATATTTAATATTTTGAGAAATTTTAAAAGTTACCCTCACCTCAATTATAAAAGGGCACCTCTTCTTCTCATTTATCCATAATTTAAAACCATTTTGTTTAGGAAATTGTAAAGACCCAGATTTTCCATGTAATTTTTTTAATTATATGGAATTATTACGAGTCTGCGAAAATTAACGGCGCGTGATTCTAAGACCCGATGTGCCTGGAATAAATTTCTAAACTTTTTTTAGGTACATTCAGTAAACGCGCGAGTGGAATTTTGTAAATTTTGAACGGGTGCTTGGAATTGAAATCCGAGGACATCGTTGAACTCACAACGCCGATATTCGCTTAAAGAGAGCTTCACCTTGACCGCAGTAGGTCGAGGGTGGAAGTTGGTTTTTTCATTTTTCATAGAGGATTAAATAAAATAAATATAATTTATTTTAAACACATATCCTCCCACCTCTCATTTAAATCTTGGCGGTGGGGACCACCCGAACTCCTCTTTTAATGTGAGTTAACTCTTAGAATTCCCCCAATTAATGTACCAACATTAATTGAATTAATAAACTTAACTCAATTAAAGTTGGCTCCTCACCTCTCATGGGGGAGATCGTTGGAAAAAGGGAGAGAAGTCTTTTCCTGGATAATTCACGAAGGAAGAACATCCTCCAACAAAGAACATTCTCTGAATCAAGAACGTGGACGATGCTCGAGCTCGGATCGGGAGCGTGATGCAGGAGAGACGAACGTTGACGTCTTTATCTTCTTCCCCACGCCACCTCCAATGAGAAAACGAGGTAGGGAAGTGTTTATATTGTTCTTTGTGGTTTTACATTGATTCAAATACTCTTGAACCACTTGCTACCAATCTAACTTGGAGGGTACAGACCAAACAAACACAACCTGATCCCTCTGCTCCCTCTATGTTGATGTGTTCTTCACGGGCGAACTCCGGGATGAGCGGAAGCCCGCCGCCACCACGTCGCTGGAGACTGACACCGGCAGGGCACAAGGAAGCAGCCGACACTCTAGTCGGTTGCGATGGTGGCGGCGGTGCAACCGCGCCGCCGGAGGAGGCCGCGGCCCGTTGGTCGCGGCGGAGGAGGAGGACGGCTGGCACGTCGGCCGACCGCGTGGAACCGGGGCGGCACGCGTCCGCGCCGCCAGTAGCGGAGGAGGCCACGACCCGTTTACTATGATAGAGAAGGGGAGCGGTCGGTATACTGGATGGCTACGTGGAGGCAGGGCGGCGCGCGTCCGCGACGCCGATTGAGGAGGAGGCCGTGGCGGTGCACCTGAAGGGCGGCCGACACCCGACCGACTGCGAGAGGATAGCGGCGTCGTCGCACCACTGTAAGGGGGAAGCCGGCTGAAACCATTGGCCGACCGCATAATGCTGAGCGGGACTGCTCCGGCGAGTCCCATGTGCCAGCAGCCGGCACTACGTGGTACTGCCTGGATGGCAAAAAACAAACGGCCTTTTGGCCATTCGTGAATCCGGGGGGGGGGGGGGGGGGTCCCTCTGGTGTTGGCTAGGGCGGACCCCGCCATGGTGGGCCACCCTCTCTACGGGCTACCAAGTGAGCCTCCCCTTTTGTGGCAAAACCGGACCACGGCCCAGTGGGCTGGGCTCGCCGCGGCCAAGCCCATACGTGCCGGGTCGACTCGAACCCATGCCCATCTGGACCCAGATACGCCTTTTTGGCCATAACATGAGAACCGAGTGTCAGTTTGAAGAACCGTCAGTGAAATTGGATTCCTTGGATCGAGATGGTCCTTTTGGTATACTCCACTTGAGTTTTGGATAAATATGGAGTATGACTGGGTTGGATCAAACTAAAATCTAACCAGGCCCTCATAAGGGAAACACTAATAACTTATAGACCGGGCGTCCGATTGACGCGTCGTCTATTGTGTTGAGACCCTTATGACGTGACAATACTTTGAGATACTTCTTCATGGGACTTCGTGGAAGTTGAAGTATCGAACGATGGCTTGAGGAGCGGGTCCTCCCAGAATCAAGCGCGCTTAGTGCGAGAACCCTGTGGCTGACTGTACTTGAAGAATCTACAGATCCTATGTGGGTTATCTTCAGATCCTGTGTGGGTCATCTTCAGATCCTGTGTGGGTCATCTTCAGATCCTGCATGGGTCAGCATCTTCAGATCCTGTATGGGTCATCTTTAGATCCTGTGTGGGTCATCGACCATCCTATGTGGGTCAACAACAGATCTTATCAATGAATTAAGATGATATAGCGATACAACTAATCATTTATACTTCCGTACTTAAGTTATACCTAGTGTGAGCTGAGTCATTTTCTTTGTGGTACACTTATGTGTGGTGATACCTTCATGGTATTCTTCTATGTGGCGATACCTTTGTGGTACTTACCTTTGTGTTGTTACCTGTGTGGTACTTCTAGCTTCATGGTGTTACCTGTGTGGTATGTTTACCTTCATGGTGTTACCTTTGTGGTACTCTTCCCTCACGTGTGAGATAAGTATATATATTGATAACTTGGGTATATTTATGGGCATATACCTAAGTAGTGTTGATGACTATTGCTTTGTTCTTTTAGATTGTGGTCTTGCTTTTTGGTTTATCCTTCGTGGATTCTGAGAGACCTTATGGGGTCTCGGGGTCTCTACTGAGTATCGTTATACTCACCCCTGCACGGGCTATACCCACACCTTGTTGTGTATTGTGCAGATAACAGATAGTTCTGATCGAGGTTGAGGGTACCAGGTCTGGAGGATTCTCGGAGTTGGACCTTAGATGACGCATACTGCAAAGATGACCGTTCAAGAGCTGTACCTGCCCTTCAAGTAGGATCCTTGGTGGGTGTTCATAGGAGCTGTTTTCAGTTTTACTTGTACTTTCTAGTTGGGCTTGTATTCCAGAACCTTTACTTACTACACACACCCTGTTTAATTTATATTTTACTTTTTTCTTGTCTCTTTTTGTGTGCTTGGATTTTGTGAGCTTGCAGGTTTAAAGGCAATTCCTTCTCGGTTTTAGGGATATGCCTTTTCGATGCTAGTCGCCAACCCCTAGCCTATGGAAGGTGGGCTTGGGGTAGTCACATCACAGGACCCGGGGGACAAGTCATGACAACAATTAAATATCTAAATACCTTTCTATAATCCCTATCCACATTCTAGAGTTCTTGGTTCATGGATAATACAAATCTTAGTTTTGTTAAGGTGTTAAGAAAATGAGATTTTCCAAATAAGAGGTATAGTTTTTATCTGCATATTTTAGTTCTGATTCTTCTTCCACATACCCCAAACCTTATTCAACCATGATAAGATAATAAATCCAATCCAATACATACAATTATATTCTATTATGATATTGTAATGAATTATATCCATCTCATCTTCCATCAAATGAGAAAAGAATTCATCATTTGTGTGTACGACAGACTACTGCCTCACGAACCGTTGTAATTTGTTTTCCATAAACGTATCTCAATAATAGATTATAACTATGGAATTAATGTTTATATATTATATTCATGAAATATTTATCATTATAAATGGATAATATATCATTTACCTTCTTACCAATCTATTCAATGAAAAATGATAACATTGCTTGTGCGTAAGTGTGGACAACCACATCCACGAAGCGATGTGATTCATTTTTCATCACCATATAACATGGATGATATATATAAGTATATTTAAATAATTAATATAATAATTAAGATATTATGATTATTTTTTAAAGATAAAATGATACTTTCCTTCTTTCTATAATGATCGTTGAAAAATGGAAACGTTACTAATGCATACGTATGACCTACCGTCTCCATGATGTTCAGTTTATTCTTCATAACCATATTTAATGGGTGGATTTAAAAGTATAATTGATATATAAAAATTATGATTGTTTCATGAATATTATTCTGGATATTATTTAATTCTGACCTCTTTGACCATAGTCCGCTTACCAAATTCATTTTGGACTTATGAACCAAATATCATCAAAATATCTAAAGTGAAATTAATTAATTAAGTAATTATATATAACATTTAAATAAGTGATATAAAAGGAATAATGAACTTTGAAAATGTTATTAATCAAGAAAATAATTAACCTAAGGTTATTATTCATGAAAACAAAGAATGCACATGGCGTTTCAGACTCGAGGTAAGAAACTTTCTTCTAAAAATTATCCTTTTAAAGTTTCCCTTAAAAACTATATTTTTCTTCTATATTAAATTGATTGTTTTGTAAAAAAGTTTTAAATAATGTTTTTATTATTCTTATATGATTATTTAAATTCATTTTTACCCATGTTTTAATTTTTACAAAATGGTTTGAAAGAAATCTTTTTGTCATTTTCCAAATGAGGTACTTTATGACTTTTCTGAAAAAAATAGAGAAGGAATGAATTTTTAACTTATACAGCATGAGAATATTTTTCCATAATTATTACATATTAATTATTTAATGATTAATTTACAATAATACATGTTTATTTTTAAAGAATTATTTCCCTTTGTATGTGTGTAGTTTTCTTTTTAAATAAGTGATTTTCCTCAAGGAATGTTTTTATGATACAATTATTCATGTTTTATGATTATGCTATGGTTCTGGGAATTGTTTATGATGAAGAGTGGTTCCATTATAAACCAAAGTTTGTTGGGTCTGTTATATCTCTCCAATTCATTGAGTATGTTTATGTCATGAACCAAGCTGGAGTTCCATCCAATCGACACCCGACCCGGTCCATGGCATGGCTTAAAGGGTATTCCCAATCCCCATAGGCTAGAAACTAGTGCCTGGGTATCAATAATAAACCTTGGGAATGATTTAACCCATTTATAATTTCATAAAAAACCAAAAAATATAAACAAAACATAACCGGTTAATGATAACCAAATAGGATGCAACAATTTTTCATATTCAAGGTTTTACAACTTTAGCCAAAAATTGAAAATACTATAACAAAAGGAAACTAGAAAAAATCCCACAAATATTTGTACAAAATGAGGGATCCACCCTCAAGTCACCACCACCAACACCTGCAACAAGCAATGTAACTCCAACAACCGAAACCACCATGAAACATATTTCATTTACTTAGGTCATACATATAACAAAGTTTACATACATCCAAAAGTGTATGTAGGGTTTGAGCTAAATCCTAGTAGGATTCCACCCAAAATAAAAAGATTATATGGTATAAAATTATAATATTATTTAACAT
Source organism: Viscum album (assembly GCA_963277665.1). Taxonomy (NCBI): domain Eukaryota; kingdom Viridiplantae; phylum Streptophyta; class Magnoliopsida; order Santalales; family Viscaceae; genus Viscum; species Viscum album. The sequence goes on along the minus strand of OY728166.1, from coordinate 899,632,894 downwards.
GCACATTTATGTAAAAGTATTTAAACATTTTTAAGAAAATTTTTTAAGGAAAGACCATTCTCAAGGAAAAACTTTCAAGGAAAACCATTTCTCAATAAACTTTCTTCAAAATGAGATACATAAAAATACCCACAAGGTCCACTATTTACCGATAGATGGCACCACACTACATAATAATCATATCATAATATGTAGAGAGAGAACCATGGGTAAATCCCTAGGGGTTATCTAGCTCGAGTGAGACACTAGAACCTTATACTTAGATGAAACATGGTATAGTAACCACAACCGTCATCCTCCTTATGCACGAACCAGTGGAGAGAAGAATCATCCAAAATTATAGTGGTGATTAATCATCATCATAGTTTAGTTAGTGTAGTAATCATCAATCTAGCTAAGTGAAACCGGGACTTTCCACCTCCGTATCACTAGAATACTAGTTCTAGTCTTCCCACCTAGATACCTGAGATTCCCTTTATGCTTAATTTCATGTTCAAGTGTAACAAAAAACACCATTTTCACATACACATACCAAGAATTATAAATACACTGGGAAACATCATTTTCCCTAAAAAAACCACATTCCATTTTACACACACCAAAACCAATTTCAAATTAATTTCCCACTCCTTGGACAATTCATGAAAACCCTTTGAAATTATCCTAAGAAAGTCACATAATCAATTTAACCAATTTCATGGGCCAAGCCACTCTTTAAATCTACACACAAACCAATTTCACTTTAAAACATGATTCTATTTATTTAAACAATCAACATATCACATTAAAAGTGCACAATAATGAATTCATCATACAAAAAAATCTCATTTAGTTTAGAAAGATCATTTGAAACTTTAAATCCCTTTAAAAAACCATTTCACACCTTCTACACAAGGCATAAAACCCTTTCAAGAAACATTACAATGAAACATACTCAAAACATGACCATATTATTTTATAAAATACACTTTCATAATATATGCATACCCAAAATATTTCAAAATATATTTCACACCACAATATTAAACCATATAATATTTATATGAAAGTAAACAAGCAAGTTAAAAACATCTAATAATGGTAAAGCATGGAACCACCTACCTCAAGTGTAGAAACATCTGGAAAATGGTGAAAAACCACAACTACACCACCACAAGACCCTAAAAAGGAAATATTTATAAAAAATCATCAAAATCTCACTAAAAATGGAAGAAAAAACTATCCCTATCTCAATCATCCCACTGAAAAAAGGAAAAAAAGATAGGGAGGAGAGAAACCCTAAAAAGAGGAAGAAACCAAGAGGAAACGAAGTTACTTGATGCTTCCTTAAAGAATTGGGGTTAAACCACTCAAAATATTGAGGCCTAAGAGGTCTAAGTAATCTTGGAGGGATCTCCCATGGATGAAAATCATGTATAGGGTGGATGTGAGTGATTTAGGTTTAAATCTTGAGAGGAAACAAAGATAATTTTCATATTTTAATGACCCGAACAATTCACATGGTTTGCCTGCATGGTTTTCCAAACCGTGCAGTAATCGTGTTCCCCTTACTATCCATAAGGAACACAATACATGATTATCCCATGTGGTTTACAAACCATGCACTAACCATACAATTATCCACTACCTAAAAATGGCTACAGGTCGTAAGGTTTTTTGGAGAATGGAGAATAATTTGGAAAATTGTGTGTCAACTATGTGACTCATGCTGTCAACCTAAAAAATTACATTTTTCACTAAAAATACCATAGGAGACTAATGAATGACCATGGGAACAAATATAAACAAAATATCATCTCAAAATTCAAACCCATGACACCTGAAACTTGAGGAAAAAAACCGATATCCAAATTTGAACTAGAAAAAAGAATGAAAACAAAAACTTGAGTGTGAAAATTCTCCACACCATAACGCTTTCCGCCCCAGAAATCCATAACAAGGATTGATTCCAAAAAAAACTGATACTCCTCCATATCTCAATGATTTTTCTAGAAAACTTCATACGATAAGGAATAAAATCACGAAAAGAAATAGATATTGACAAGATTTAACTTGGGAGGCCAGAATGGACTCCCCAAATATGCCTTCTACCCCCAGAAAGCCAAAACACCTTGAGTTGATCGATCAAAAGAAAAAAAATGGAATTCTCACCACTGCATAATCCAAACTTTCAAGCCAAGAATACTTAGGAAATATTCAAAAGAAACTCATACCACTTACTTGAAATAAACAAACAAACCCAAACCAGTTCTCAAGAAACACTTTCACAACCTTGCTTTAACAAAACCGTTGGGGACATTCCCACCCCAACACTTATTAAAGAGATGAAATCGAGGTTATATAGCTCCAGATGAGAATATTCAATTCCAAACCAACACCATAAACTAAACCATATTATCAACACGGGGAGGCCCAAATTGACTCCCCACAATTTGAAATGAGCTATCACCGATTTACTCTAGAAGGGATTTTTGGAGAGACCTGTGGTGGGTCTCTCCACCATGAGAACCAACCAACTTAACCAAATAGCACAAACCAACATGGAAACCTAACAATATCCAACTTAGGAAATTACCACACAAACCAAAAAATACAAGCCAAAAAACCCCTCCACCAGAGGAAGAAAACATGACTAGGGAAACACCCACCCAAGCGACATGCTATAACTGAAACCAATTCACGAAGGCCAACAGCACAAGGATAACCAAATAGGGATCCAAATCCAAAAAAATAAACCACTAAAATACTAAGAAAATTAGACTATCATTCCTCATTATGACCAAATAGGAGTTCTCAAAGCACATGGGACACAATGAGAAAATGAGGCCTCCATGTCAATTTCTACAAAATGGGAAAATTCAAAATGAAACAACTACACAAGAAGCTTAAACTGTCTCCATTTACCACCCATAGGGTTCATGAATACATGTGAGATTCACTCCGAGACTTGTGGATAGAGCCCTGATGTTTGAAGCATCTCCTACCTCACATCCAGAAGCTGACAATCCTCAGTCAGAACACTCTCTTTGGCTGCATGAGAGACCACACAACATTATAGGAAGAACTGAAAGAACAAAACACCCCATGAGAATCAGTTTTCTCCAAAATGGAAATTTCATCAAATAAGGACTTAGAATATGCACACAAATAATCATTTTTCACCTCAAACAAGAATAATAGAGATAGGAACGAATGGATTTTGAAGTACTCAGACACGACAACCTCTTATGAGAAGACTTGCCACACTAATGATACAAAAATATCCTACAACTGAAAAAAGATGGGGAAATACCAATAGTCCTTTTAATACCGCAACCAATACCAATAGATTCAGATCTATTTACATTCTTCTTACTGGAATCCCCTTCACCCCTTCTAGGCCATACCTTCAAGCATAAAGGTAGAAAAATTAATCTTTGATGACTTAGGAAACTCAAGGAAACTAAATATTATTTCTATTTTATACATACACTATTCCTCTTTGAGAGGATCCATTTAACTGATAAAGATAGGTGGATTCAATTCCAAAACTCAAGAAGAGAGACCTTACATTGATAAACTGGTGGGTCTGCAAATGGAGAACAACCTATGGATTTACTTTGAATATTCATCGAATCTTGTGGGGTTGTACACTAGCCAACAAGGAAACTGAGAGTCTGATAAAACCAATCCATCAGCCAAACTCACCACATCCCAACATAAAACACATAGGGACTAAATCAAAATCTTTCTAAAACATTTCTCAAAATATCCCACTAACCATTATCTCAAAACCAACTCATCGACAAAAAATCAAACTTGAAACCCCATTCAAACACGAAGAGATATCAATATCAAAACACCGCGCATGTGAAATTCCCAAATCACAAAGTGACATTCCACACAACTACAAGTTATCAAAACATCACACCTTCTATTAAAATAAATTTTGACAAGATAACATGTTTGGTGGGTTACACACTCACCAATGGTATTCCATAGAGCCTTATGCATGCATATTGTCATGCCAAAACAGGAACCCATCACCTAAGTCCATAAACTATTCACATTTTCACACATATCCATGCACTTGGTCACTTGTGGAAATACCAAAGGTCAAAACAAAAATCTTCCACTTTGCAAACCAAAACATTCAGCCCACACTTTTAACTTCTCAATCCACTTTCAAATTTCAATATTTCATAAAAATTTCAAAATCTCACTAACACCCAAATAAAAAACCATTTTAAAACTCCACGCATCAATACCTTTTTGTCTTTCTCAAAATAAAATTATGTAGATTCCATTAATAAATCCATTTCACCTCATTTAAAATACTTTAACTCAATAAATCCAATTTTAAAACATTTTTAGCAGCAAAACCAATCCCATTTCATCAATAACCATTTAATTAAAAGATTGTATCTTCTTATTTAAAACAAATTTATAAAACTTTATTTAGAATAAACTTCTATTTTCAAAACAAACAATTTCTAAAAACTGATAGTTTTGATTACCATTTCAACATCCCACTTTCAAAATTCCAAAACAAGGGTTTTCAAAACATTTTTCAGAACTCAAGAAGACACAAAATGATTCATAAGAAGAAACTAATGTCGGTGGGTGACTTGGCCATATAGTTGAAGACCATATGCCGATCACACCATCATCATCGAGAGTATTCTAGGACTATGTCCTCAACTCCACATGGCTTACTAGGTGCTTCAAGCTCACTGAGACCATTTACCCAACTCTCTTTTCATTTTCCAATCACAAAACAACCCGCAAGAACCAAAGAAACCTAAAGAAACATGACTTCCCATGTCAACTCAAGGTTCAGTCTAGAAATTGTTGGCTAGACACTCCCCTAAACCTACACCCTGAGCTCTGAAAATCCTACTCCATCTACCTTGAAATCCCAAATATCATAGGATGCTTCTCATGCTAGGTCCTCTAAGGAACCAACTTGATCTGATACTATTTTGTCATGAACCGAGTCAGAGTTCCATCCAACCAACACCTGAACCAGTCCATGGCATGGCCTAAAGGGTGTTCCTAATCCCCATGGGTTGAAAACTAGTACCTGGGTATCAACAATAAACTTTAGGAATGATTTCACCCATTGATAATTTCATAAACAACTAACAAAGATAAACAAAACATAACCGGTTAATCATAACCAAACAAGATGCACAAAAATTTCATATTCAAGGTTTTACAACTTTATCCAAAAATTGAAAATACTACAATAAAAGGAAACTAAAAAACAACCCATAAATATTTGTACAATATGAGGGCTCCACCCTTAAGTCACCACCACTAACACCTGAAACAAGCAGCAGAACTCTGGAAACCGAAACCACCATGACACATATTTCCTTTACTTGGGTCATACATATAACAAATTTTACATACACCCAAAGGTATATGTAGGGTGTAATCCAAATCCTAGTAGGATACCACCCAAAATAAAAGTATTCCATGATATAACATTATAATATGATTTAACATGAACATTTATGTAAAAGTTGATATAGATAATATTTTCATAATTTTTTATATTTAATTAAATGATTTAATCCCTATATATTGAACAATTTAAGTTATTTACATCAATTTTGGATTTATGATGTGTTTTGGGCTAAAATTGGAAGACTGGTTAATTTGGAAATATTGATAGATTTTAATCACTTTGATAATTCATGAATATATTTTAAAATATAAATCCAATTTATGTGATTTATTTTTTATTAGGCTCAAATATTTATTGTCTTCATCTTTTGTTGTTTAACCAGGATGTAATTAGACCATCCATAGGTCTGAAAAATTCAATCAAGGTGGACAATTATTCTGGAAGACCGCGTGGACCCCACCTCAATAAAGTGATCATAAATCGGCCTAAATACATCCAATTTATGTTATTCCAATTGTATTGGAATTAAAATTAAATGGGGAGTTCTTATGCAGAATATCTTGAAGATTTTCCACTATCAAGGCGGTCCATGTATGCTGACATGTTGGGGAACAAAAAAAAAGGAAACATTCCTCTAGATTAATTGCTCAACATTAATTATCCATATCTCGTAATACACATGGAGGATAGATCTGAAATTTTGTGATGAAACATAAATAATATTTTTTAAGATCTCTATAGAAGACATCATTGTAGAATTAGGCCATTAAATTGGCCGAACATGGTCAATCTTTCATTGAAGAGAAGTTGGAGCAAATCTTAAAGGGAAATTTTGAAGATCTTAAATTTGAAGACCAGAGGATGTTACCCCATTGGCCTATATAAAGAAGAGTTTACCCATGCTGAAGGGGAGTTCGACATCAACATTGGAGTGGAGGCTCAGGGACATGCTTCTATAATAGGAATTTTCTTTTCTTCTCGTTTTATTTTTAGTTTTATCTTCTCATGTAATCCATTCATATTTTAATTAATGTGTTTCCACCTTCTTTTCCACCATATTTCTTTTCCAAATTTAATGTAATTTCTTTATCTCTCCCTTATTTACATCGTGATATCTATGCACTTCTCCATGGAAAGTGACTAACTCGAGGCTTGGCCCTGGGGGGGGGGGGGGGGTTTCACGGTGTTCTTTATTATTATGCTTCAATTCAAAATGTTTTTATTCTATTTGTGGTGGATGCGGGAATAATGCACAGGTGTGGCGGTCATCCACCATGACACTATTTCCAAATCCATTTCTTTTCCTTGATTAATTCATTTTCCCTCCCTTCTCTTAGGAAAACCCGTCATACGGTGGAGTTGGGGTTGCCATAAGGGATGAAACAACATACGGTGGAGCTGGGTCTTTTGGGATAACATTCTCGGTTGAGGTGTTACCCTATTTGACCATTGGAGGAGGTATAGTTTTGTGTTCCAGATGCATACTAAAATTCCACACTAAATAAAAAAATGGAATGTAATTTGTTAATGAGGTTTCATAAAACAAATTATCAAATTGAATTTTAAACAATAAATAAATTATGAATGAACTCGTGTTACCAACCCTAGGACCAAGTTCTTTCTTCTCTAATTACATTCTATAATTTCATGTTAGTATAAGTTTTAAAATTTAATTAGACTTTTAAATTTAATTTCATTATTATATTAATTAGAAATATTAAAAAATTATTAGTTTAGGTGATATAGATTAAGTGGGTAAACAAATGAGAAATCTCCTCAAGTGAGACGACCCTGGTCAGCCTCTGTGCTGCATTAGAAGAATAAATTTTCTTTTTCCACGCCCTACGATAGGCATGCGTCAAAACTGGAACTGTTGACGGGGAGCTAATCAGTTGTTTAATTTACTTTTTCTATTTTCAAATTTTAGATAGTTTTTATTATTTTAAAAAAAATATTTTTTCCTGATGTATTCAAACTCAAATTATTATGCATGGGATGATTACTCGCAGGTGAAATATCAAGAACCCGAAGTGGATTATAGAGATCTAAATGCCTGGGTGGATAGGATTAGCAATGCTTTGGATGACTTGGGGAGAAAAATGCAAATAGTGTTTGACTATGTTCAAGCACAAAGTGAGAAACCTGATCCTGAACCGGAGCAAGAGCCTGAGTAAGCTGTGGAAGAAATTTACCCACTGGTTTTTGATGTTGAAGAACTTGAGAAGGTAAAAGAGGATGTTCCTAAAGATCAATTACACCTCTCTCAACCATTTCTAGAGGAGATAGATGAAAGATTATTTTCTACTAATTTACAAGAGGGTGATCATGTGAATTTGGAGAAATTTTGGAGTGTATGGGAAGAAATTGAAATGCAACATGATCTCCTAATTCCTTACAATGTAGAATAGAAACCACCTTTATACCTCTCTCAAGCATTGGAAGATGAAGAAACCACCCAAGTGGGAGAATTCGAAGAAAGAATGGAGGAGCCTGACTACCTACCTCTATCAAGTGAAGATCGACTCCAAGAGGCACTTGTCACAGAAAAAGTGATTGAATTAGAAGAAACTCAGGGATATGATACTTTCTTAAACTCTAACTTTTATGATTTCATTCAATCTGATTTGAGCATCACTCCTTATAATTTTGAATTTTCAGATTCGTTCAATCCTTATATCGCCTTGGAGGAATATGAAAAAGGTGAAATTGCACCTGTTGAGGAACACCTGGAGCTCCCCTAGGATATTGATCATATACTTGAGGAATCCCATAAAGAGATAATAGTGGCTATGCCTAAAGAACCAAATATACAAGCTACCTACCTTAAAATGGAAGATTTTGAAATTAATACTTTAAATTTAAATTTTGAATCTCCCTTTGATTATTATTTTTATGCAGCACATCTAAAGAAACCACTGGATTTTGAAGAAAACATTGAATAAGTAGCAACTGAAGAGGAGAAGGATCCATACTTAATCCTACCCCGTCCATGAAAGCTATACCATATTGTGAAGGGGGCGAATCTGGTGTACTCTTCTATGGAATTCTCCTCAATAAGAATAAAGAACTACAGTTTGTGAAGAATAACATGTGGTGGTTCATGTACAAGAAGATCCACCCACCATCAGATTACGGATAACAACTAGTACTGCCCTCTGGAGGCAGTAAAAGAATCCAGGTCCCACTTGTGGGATCATACCAAGACTTATCTTTACATGATTTCTAGGAATTTAGATTTCAATTACTTTTCATAGAAATATCTTAGCATGCATCCCACTCCCTCCTATATTTCTGAGATTTAATGACATGATCCTTTCACTTAATTGAGTAATTAACTTTTGTAGGATCATGATGGAAAAAGGGAACCCCCAAACAGAAAAAAACCTAGCTTCATTTCAAAATGGAGTTCACTTTTAATGTTTAACTTTGCAGCTCCTTACATTTTTTGTGCTTTAAACTAGAATTGAATTCCCACACTTGAATTATGTTTTACTTGACATATCTAGAAGATATGAGTTTATTAGGAATCTAGTGATGCCATGTTTTAGATTTCAATGTTAATAACATTGAATGAGTAAAATGGAGAATTGGATAATTAAAGTGAATCATGGATATTGAAATAAGGACCCATGATTTGAATGAATTAATTGATTCATGTAAATAAAATTTCCCTATCATCTTTCTTGATTTGAATATCTGAAATTCATGTGAATTAATTTGTTATTATTAATCATTCCATGAGTGATTTTCCAATATCATATTCCCATTCTCAAGAGGATTTCTAGACCAAATATTTTATATTTTATCTCGAGCATTTTTCTTGAGTGATCTTGGGATATGACACCTACCAGAACTTATATTGAAACTTGTCAAAGCTATTACTATAGAAAAACACATTTAAAATGATTGAGGCACTAATTTGGATATCCACATATTTACTTGAGACCAACCCTTACATTTATCCTTCCTTATCCCATAGAAGACATGAATTTCCTTAGAGGTTTAAGACACATTACAAGCCGATTTTCCTTTACCTTCCCACTCTTTTAGTATTTTTGCATGGATATTTCAAGTTTTAGTGTGGAGGAAGGGCCTTTCGTGTGTATTCATTGGGATGAGTATCTTTTTGTGGGTTGTGTGAGGTGTTCATAATCATTTTGGGCAGTGTATTATTAGAAAATTGGGCATGATTTATCATTTCATTATGCTTCTTTTATTTCATCCAATTCTCCTTAAAAAAAGGAGAAAATAAATATGTACCTTTCTGGAGCTTTACAAAAAAAAGAGGAGGAGAACTTGGATTATATCATTCTTTGTAATCATTTATTGACTCATGACCCATGTCATTAAAAAGGGGGGTGGTGTTGTGTTTCACATCATCAAAAGGGATTTGAGTGAGGTTAATCCTATGTTTTAACTTGATTAATCATGCATTGTACTTAAGAGTCAAACCTCCTACTTATGACCTCAAATTATTTCAGTCATTTACCCACCAACCCTAAGCCATAGAGTCATTTAAACCTTTATAGCAAGTCCTCATGATTTTATGTGCGTTTTGTCTTTACAAAGTGGAGAAAGTAGCTCCTTTACAAGCCTATGGATAAGGAGAATGTTCTAATGATATGAGCATAACCCCACTATTAATTTTATCATGAGGTATGAGATAAAAGATTCAAAAGAGAGGTAGATCATGATTTGGCATGTTTAATAATAATAAATTAAGAAGCTTGAGTGAATGAAAGGAGAAGGTCCATCATTTTTCAAAGGGGAAAAGTAAAATGCCTTAATTGATTATTTTTTTGAAAAATGAAAAATTAAATTGATATTTTTTTGTGGAACTATAAAATTTGATTGGACATTGATAATTGTTTGATTTTATTGCATTGAAATTTGAATATTGGTAACATTGGTGCCCTTTTAATTCCATGTTGAGATTTTATACTTGAGGACAAGAATAGTTTAAGTGTGGGGGAATTCATAGAGATAATATTTTCATCATTTTTTATATTTAATTAAATTATTTAGTCCCCAAATATTGAACAAGTTAATTTATTTACATAAATTTTGGATTTATGATGTGTTTTTGGCTAAAATTGGAAAAATGCTTAATTTGGAAATATTGAAATATTTTAATCACTTTGATAATTCACGAATATATTTTAAAATATAAATCCAATGTATATGATTCCTTTTTTATTAGGTTCAAATATTTATTGTCTTTATCTTTTGTTTTTTAACCAGGATGTAATTCGACCATCCATGGGTCCAAAAAATTCAATCAAGGTGGACAATTATTCTGGAAGACCGCGTGGACCCCACCTCAATAAATTGATCATAAATCGGCCTAAATACATCTAATTTATGTGATTCCAATTGTATTGGAACTAAAATTAAATGGGTAGTTCGGATGTGGAAGAGATTGAATATTTTCCACCATTAAGGTGGTCCATGGGTGCTGACATTTTGGGGAAGAAAAAAAGGAAACATTACTCTGGATTAATTGCTCAACATTAATTATCCATATCTCGTAATACACATGGATGATAGATCTGAAATTTTGTGATTAAAATTAAATCATATATTTTAATATTTTTATAGAAGACATCATTGTAGAATTCGACCATTAATTTGGCTGAACATGGTCAAGGTTTCGTTGAAGAGCATCTGCAGCAAATCTTAAAGGGAGATTTTGAAGATCTTAAATTTAAATATCAGAGGATGTCACCCCATTGGCCTATATAAAGAGGAGTTTACCCATTCTAAATGGGATTTTGACATCAACATCGGATTTGTGGCTCAGGGACATGCTTCTAACATAGGAATTTTCTTTTCTTCTCTTTTTATTTTTAGTTTTATATTCTCATGTAATGCATTCATATTTTAATTAATGTGTTTCCACCTTCTTTTCCACCATCTTTCTTTTCCAAATTTAATGTAATTTCTTTATCTCTCCATTATTTCCATCATGATATCTATTCACTTCACCATGGAAAGTGACTAACTCGAGGCTTGGCCCTGGGGGAGGTTTAACAGTGTTCTCTATTATTGTGATTTAATTCAAAATGTTTTTATTCTATTTGTGGTGGAGGCGAGAATAATGCACGGGTGTGGCGGTCGTCCACCACGACACTATTTCCAAATAAATTTCTTTTCCTTTATTAATTCATTTTCCCTCCCTTCTCTTAGGCAAACCCTTCATACAGTGGAGTTGGGGTTTCCATAAGGGATGAAACAGCATACGGTGGAGCCAGGTCTTTTGGGATAACATTCTCGGTTGAGGTGTTACCCTATTTGACTATTGGAGGAGGTGTGGTTTGGTGTGCTGGACGCATACTAAAATCACACACTAAATAAATCAAGGGAATGTAATTTGTTAATGAGTTTTCATAAAACAAATTATCAAATTGAATTTTAAACAATAAATAAATAATGAATGAACCCGTGTTACCAACCCTAGGACCAAGTTATTTCTTCTCTAATTAAATTACGTAATTGCATGTTAGTATAAGTTTTAACATTTAATTAGACTTTTAAATTTAATTTAATTATTATATTAATTATAAACATTAAAAAATTATTAGTTTAGGTGATATAGATTAAGTGGGTAAACAACTAAGAAAGCTCCTCAAGTGAGATGACCCTAGTCAGCCTCTATACTACATTAGAAGAATAAATTTTCTTTTAACATGCCCTACAATAGGTGTGCGTCAAAAGTATTTAAAAATTTTTAAGAAAATATTTTAAGGAAAGATCATTCTCAAGGAAACACTTTCAAGGAAAACCATTTCACAATAAACTTGATTTAAAATTAGATACACAAAAAAATACATAAGGTCCACCTTATACTGATGGATGGCACCATAATACATAATCATCATATCCCAATATAGAGATAGAGAACCATGGGTAAATCCCTAGGGGTTATCTAGCTCGAGTCAGACACTAGAACCTTATACATTAGTGAAACATGGTATAATAATCAAAACAGTCAGCGTCCTCATGCACGATCCATTAGAGAGGAGAAACATCCAAAATTATAATGGAAATCAATTATTATCATAGTTTAGTTAGTGTTGTAATCGTAAATCTAGCTAAGTGAACCTGGGACTTTCCACTTCCATATCACTAGTATACTAGTTCTATTATTCCCACCAAGATACCCAGAATTCCCTTTATGCTCAATTTCATGTTCACGTGTCACACAAAACATCATTTTCACATACACATTCCAAGAATTATAAATAATAGGGAAAAAAATAATTTTCCCTAAACAAAACCACCTTCTATTTTACACACACCAAAACCAATTTCAAATACATTTTCCACCCCTTGGACAATTCATGAAACCAATTTGAAATTATCACAAGAAATTCACATAATAAATTTGAACACTTTCATAGGAAAATCCCCTATTTAAATCCATACACAAATCAATTCCACTTTAAAACATGATTCTCTTCATTCACACAATCCACATGTCACAATAAAAGTGCAAAAAAATGTGTAACAAAATCTCATTTCATTTAGAAATATCATTTACACCTTTAGATACCTTTAAAAACCCATTTCTCACCTTTCAAATAAGGCATAAAACCTTTTCAAGAAACATTACAATGAAAAATACACAAAACATGACCATATTCTTTTATAAAATACACTTTCATAATATATGCATATCCAAATGATTTCAAAATATATTTCACACCACAAAATTAAACCATAGAACATTTTCATGAATGAAAACAAGAAATTTAAAAACATCTAATAATGGTAAAGCATGGAACCACCTACATCAAGTGTAGAAACTTCCTAAAAAAGGGGAAAAACCACAACCACACTACCATAATACCCTAACAAGGAAATATTTAACAAAAAACATAAATATATAACTCAAAAATTCAAGAAAAAACCCCACCTAGGTCAAACATATTACTCGAAAAAGGAAACCCAAGAGAGGGAGGAGAGAAAACCTAAAAAGTGGAATAAAACAAGAGGAAACAAACTTAATTGATGCTTCCTTGAAAAATTAGGGTCAAAACCACGCAAATATTGAGGCTTAAGAGGTTTAAGGAAGCTTGGAGGGAGCTCCCATGGCTGAAAAACATGTGTGGGGAGGATGAGAGTGATCTAGGGTTAAATACCTAGAGGACACAAATATAATTTTCAAATTTGTAATGACCTTGAAAAGTCACATGGTTTTCTCGTACAGTTTTCTAAACTGTGCAGAAACCATGCGCCTCTTACTATCTAAGAGGAACACACCGAATGGTTATTGATCGTACCACGATTTATTGTTTTATTCCACCCTTACACCGCAGTTTTAAACTAGTTTTGTAATGAATATTCCAAATATAATAATAAATTTAACTTTATGTTTGAATCAATCAATTAATGTTAATAAATATTATAATGGTCAATGTTACTTGTTTTTATTGTTTCAATGTAGGTGGAGGTGATTTGAAGGGCCGTTGATGAAGTGGAAGAAAAATGGGCCAAAATTGCATGGATCCATGGACATCTGTCCACTGTTTTGCATAGTACACAAAATAAGTGCTTCCAAATGGGCTGACATTTTGTGGTCCTGTCCAAAATTTAATATTCTACATTGCATATTAAATAACAAAATCATGATTAGGCTTCTATGGGGCCCATCCGAACTGATCTGTCCAAGCCACCGAATTTGGACCAAGTCAAATGCAGTGTTCTGTATTGTATTAATATATTGATATGTAGTTGTCAAAATGGTTCCAAACTTTCGGTGGAGACATTCAAGAGGTAGGGATACAACTTTTCTATTTTCTCCAAAGCGAGATAAGGCCTTCTGAATGCCGAAACGCGTGATACAAGTGGATTAATGAAATCTGTGTGCCTAAAACCACCTTCCATTTTTCCTATAAAATGACACCTTGGGATCCCCATTTGTAAGTTAGGTAAAGAGGCAAGGTGATGCCATTTTAGAGTCCCCAAGGAGTATTCTCAACATCCCTATAGGTTATAGAGGCTATGTGAGGTGCTACTTCACCATCTTCTTCTTCTTCCCCTCCCATGGGTTTCTAAACCCCTTGTGATCACCCGGGGAGGAATGTGATGTAATCCCGAGCTTCAAAGTTGTATTAATTTGAATGATATTTCTAATTCCAGGTTTTATGTTGTTTTTACTCATCCTATATTCTTATTTTATTGAGTTATGTACTGGTATTTCATGCTCAACTCATATGATCATGTTTGGGGGTACCCATTCATGTGATGTTTCACACACTGTTCACCACTTTCTTTTCCCCCTTTCAATTGTGGTGCTTGTGTGATTCATATTGGTCAATAGAACTCACACAAGCTATGTCAAGGCCATGTATATTTATTTCATGGTATCACAATAAAATAACATGCAAACCTGGAGATCACATTGAATTATTCATGTTTTTCCTTGGTGAGTTTCGGTTATGATGTCGAACACAAATCACCCAATCATTGGTAGTGTCCGGTGAATCGTTATGTGTTTTCGACTGAACCCTAGGAGGTATCCTAGTATAAACTCAGTAAAATTTTGGTTCTAGGTGTTAATAACCAGGGATTAAAAGATCATTACCCCATCCCTTGAAGCGATGAAGGATGAGCATCACGAGACTTCCCTGGGTTGATCACGCTTAATCAATCTTGTTCATTTCTACTTTGTTTTATCGCTTTCATTTTCTATTTTCATCATTAATAATAAAAACCAAAAGTTTCACAAAACCTAATTAACCTTATACTTTCATAATCATAACCCTCTTTTTAAATTAATGATATAAGGCTCATTCGAGAGACGACCTAGGGTTGCTGCTATACGGCAGAAATTCTAGTCAAAATTAAACAACTAATTTGACGCGCTCGACAACGCGATCAAACTTTGGCGCCGTTTCTGGGGAGCCAAGATCATTTTTTTTCTTTATTTAATTTTATTTATTTATTTTACTTCTTAATTAGTACTCCGTTAAATACCCCACCCCCATTTGATTGTTTTTTTGTTTTGGGTTTTGTCTTTATTTTTGGTTGTTTTTGGTGTGTTATTTATCTCCCTCTCTCTCTCTATCTTCTTCTCCGTATCCCTCTCTAATTCTATAGTATAAAATTCTATTCTTATTTCACCCTTCTTAAGTTTCTCTTTTATCCATCTTAAATAAAAAAAAGAAACACAACAAACAATCAATCAATCAAACTGGACATCATTGTTGCATGACAAGATCTGGTAAAGGAACACTACTTGAATTCGATCCTGAAATTGAAAAGTCACTTCACACACAAATCAAGGAATCTAGAGAAGGTTAATCAAGTAACATTGTGGAACCTCAAGTGGTCCTAAACCAATCCAAAATTGAACCAAATCAAACCCCAGAGATCATGGCTGTAAATAACCGAACATTAAAAGAACTGACCACCCCTGATGTGGAGTACCAACCTGCGTACATCCAATATCCCGAGGAAGCAGCCAACTTTGAGCTAAGATTAGGTCTCATCCACCTACTTCAAAAATTCCATGGTCTTCCTGGAGAGGACCCTCACAAACATCTAAAGGAGTTTCACATAGTGTGCTCCACCATGAAACCCCAAAATGTGTCTGAGGACCTCATTAAGTTTAGGGCCTTCCCTTTCTCCCTTGATGGTGTAGCCAAATATTGGATATACTATTTTCTTACCACAATTGGGGGATGAAATGAACTTAAAAGACTCTTTCTAGAGAAGTTCTTCCCTGCCTCCCAAACTGCGTTAATTAGGAAAGAAATATGTGGAATTAGGAAATCACAAGGAGAGACCCTTCATGAATATTGGGAGAGATTCAAAAGACTTTGCTCAAGATGCCCCCCACCAGATTAGTAAATAACTTTTAATTCAATACTTCTATGAGGGACTTATCCCCATGGATCGTGGAATGATTGATGCTGCAGCTGGTGGTGCCCTAGTTGACAAAACTCCTTCTGCCGCTCGTGACTTAATAGCCAACATGGCTCAAAATGCACAACAATTTGGTACACGAGCTATTTCACCAACCCGAGGAGTTCATGAGGTAAGTCATTCATCCCTAGAACAAAAGGTAGATAATAAACTTGATGAGATGCATACCATTCTAAGGAAATTAGCTCAAGCACAAGGTAACTCACACTCTCCTCCCGTTCCATTACATTGTGGTATTTGTTCTGATAATACTCATTTTTCTGATCAGTGCCTACAACTTCAGGATTCATATGAGTCTTGTGCTGTAGTGTTCCCTGGGCGTCCATTCCAATAAGCACCACCGTTCAAGCAAGAACCATTCAGGACAAATCCAAACCCTGAGTGGCAAACACAACCATAATACTAACAAGGAGGAAACTCAAGATACCCAAAGAAGAATTGGTATCAACAAGGCCAAGGTATGCAACTTTTTTATCCTTCAACTTCTCAAAATAGTCATCCTCCTCCTCCCAAATCTGGACCAAGCCTCGAGGACATGGTGAAAAAAATGGAAACCCAAAACCTCCAGTTCCAACAAACCACACAATCAGCAATTCAAGACCTACGAACTCAAGTGGGATAGTTGGAAAACACTATAGGTGAGCTTAAGATGCAAGGGTCTGGACAACTACCATCTCAAACCATTGCCAATCCAAAGGAAAAAGGTAATGTATGTGCAATTACACTTCCTAGTGGTAAAGAAGCTTCTCCTTCTACTGATTCTACTCAACAGGTATGTCCCCCTCTTGAAAACACTCTTTCTCCACTCATAAAATATTACAATGAAGAAAAACAAAATAAAAATGATAATAAAATTATCATTAAGGATTCCCATGAACAATCAATTCCTCTTCCTTTCCCTCAAAGACTATCTAAATCTACGAAAAATGTTGATAATGAGATTGAAACTGAAATAATGGATACATTTAAAAAGGTTCAAGTTAATATTCCTTTGTTGGATGTAGTCAAGAAAATTCCCCGTTATGCCAAATTTATTAAAGAGCTTTGCACCCATATAAGGAGGTTGAAGGGGAATGAGAAAGTCAACCTGGGAAAGAATGTCTCGACCTTGATTCAACCAGCAATGCCAACTAAATTCAAGGATCTGGTCACATTCATGATACCGTGTACCATAGGGGAGACCTTATTTTCTGATGCTATTCTAGATTTAGGTGCTTCCATTAATGTGATGCCTCACTCCATGTATACTTCTCTATAGGTTGGAGAGCTTCAACCAATAGGAATTATTGTGAAACTTGCCAACCGGAGTACAACGCATCCAAAAGGAGTGATTGAGGATGTCCTTGTTAGAGTGAAGAATCTCATCTTCCCTGCTGATTTCTACATTCTTGAGATGGAAGATACCCAAACCCAAGGACATGCCCCTCTCATACTTGGGAGGCCATTCCTAAAAACAGCAAAGACGATCATCAACATTCACAATGGTATGCTGTCCATGGAGTTTGGTGGAGAAATGGTAAGTTTTAACATCCTTGAGGCTATGAAACACCCCGTTGAAGAGCACTCCACTCTTCCTGTCTATTCGATGGAAGTGCTCTCAAACAATGCACACACACACAATTATCTCCTCAACCCAAACTCTGATTCATTTGTGTTTTCTTCACCCTTGGATGATTTGAGTTTTGATTCATGTTTTGAGTGTTGTGTGGGTTCTGAAAAATGTAAATTTTGTGCTTTAATTGATGAGTGTGTTTATTCTGAGGTACCCATGACTATCGATGATTCGGAAAATCTCATTTCAATAGATTCTCTTTCCTTTGAGAATAAACATGAGCAGATAGATAGTTTCATGGACCTCACTCCCCCTAAATCCACTCCCTCAATCCAAAAACCTCAGGTGTTGGAATTAAAACCACTTCCATCAAATTTAAAATATGCCTATCTTGAGAGTATTGACCAATTTCCCGTCATTATTTCCAATAAACTCTCTCCACAATAGGAATCGAAACTTCTCAAACTTTTGAGAGAGTGTAAAAAGGCAATAGGATGGACATTGGTTGATATTACCAGGATTATCCCATCTATTTGTATGCACCATATACTTTTGGATGATGAGGCTAAGCCCGTAAGGCAGGCTCAACGCCAGTTGAATCCCACTCTCCTTGAAGTGGTAAAATTGGAAGTCAGTAAATTACTTGCTGCAGGGATCATTTATATTATATCTGATAGTAAATGGGTTAGCCCAGTTCAAATTGTGCCTAAAAAAATAGGAATAACAGTTGTGTCAAATGAAAGGAATGAATTGGTTCCAATGCATGTGCAAAACAGTTGGCGAGTCTGTATTGATTATCGTCGACTGAATCAAGCCACACGGAAGGACCACTTTCCTTTACCTTTCATTGACCAAATGCTAGAACGATTGGCTGGTAAGTCCCATTATTTTTTCCTTGATGGCTATTCGGGTTATTTACAAATCCATATAGCCCCTGAGGATCAAGAAAAGACAACATTTACCTGTCCATTTGGCACATTTGCATACAGAAGGATGCCATTCGGTCTATGTAATGCTCCTGGTACTTTTCAGCGATGTATCTTGAGTATTTTTTCTGAGTACCTTGAGAGTTGTATATAAGTCTTTATGGATGATTTCACAGTTTATGGTTCTTCTTTTGATAATTGTTTGGAACACCTAGGTTCTGTCCTCCGCCGCTGCATTGAAAAAGATCTTGTTTTAAATTATGATAAATGCCATTTTATGGTTGAGCGGGGGATAGTTCTTGTGCATGTCATATCAAATAAGGGAATTAAAGTTGATAAATCTAAAATTGAATTAATTTAAACCCTTCCATATCCAAAATGTGTTCATGAGGTGCGATCTTTCTTGGTTCATGCTGGTTTTTACCGCTGATTCATTAAAGACTTTAGTAAGATTGCACTTCCATTGTCTCAGTTATTATAAAAGGATTCTGAGTTTGTGTTTGATAAAAATTGTGAGGATGAATTCAATTCACTAAAAAAGAGTCTCATATCACCTCCCATAATCAAACCACCAAGGTGGGATCTCCCCTTTGAGCTTATGTGTGATGCCTCTAACTTTGCAGTTGGGGCAGTTTTATCACAAAGGGTTGAAAAGGCTCCTCATGTCATTGCGTATGCCTCGTGTACCCTTGACCTTGCCCAGGTAAACTACACAACCACTGAAAAATAAATCCTTTCTATTGTGTTTTCCTTGGAAAAATTTCGTTCATATCTTCTCGGGTCAAAAATCATTATCTTCTCTGATCATGCTGCCCTTCATTTCCTCCTAAAGAAACCTGAAGCCAAACCCCACCTCATTCGGTGGATGTTCCTCCTCCAGAAGTTTGACCTTGATATTAGAGATAAGAGAGGGGTATAGAATGTGGTAGCTGACCACATTAGTAGGATTTCCCCACCATTGGACCATCATGTTGACTCACCCCTACCCATTGGAGAATTCTTCCCTCATGAGAACCTTTGTGATGTTGTGGACCTTACCCCCTGGTATGCGGACATTGTGAATTTTCTAGCAACATCTAGGGTCCCCACTGATTTTAGTACTTCACAATCCCAGAGACTTAAACATGATTCTCAATGGTACATTTGGGATGACCCATATTTGTGGAGGATCTGTAGTGACCAGGTTGTTCATAGGTGTGTCCCTGACCATGAGTTCACCTCTGTTTTGACGTTTTTCCACACCTTGGAATGTGGGGGCCACTTTGGATCTCAACGTACAGCTCGAAAGGTCCTTGAATCAGGAATTTATTGGCCAACATTGTATAGGGATGCTCATAGATTTTGCAAGTCATGTAGTCGTCAATTCACAGCGAATATCTCCAAGAGGAATGAAATGCCCCAACAGCCCATGTTATTTTGTGAGATCTTCGATGCATGGGGCATTGACTTCATGGGGCCTTTTCCAAATTCATTTGGCTTTGTGTACATATTATTGGCTGTTGACTATGTATCTAAATGGGTGGAATCAAAGGCCACCAGGACCGATGACTCTTGATTGGTTGTTGAATTTGTGAGTTCCCAAATTTTTAGTAGGTTTGGTTTACCAAGATTCATCATTAGTGACCAGGGTTCACATTTTTTCAATCATAACATGAAAAACTTGCTTCCTAAGTATGGGGTTGTTCATAAAGTCTCCACTTCATATCATCCCCAAACTAACGGACAAGCGGAAATTTCAAATTGGGAAGTTAAGCGAATATTGGAGAAAACGGTACAACCCAATAGGAAAGATTGGAGTTTGCACTTGGATGATGCACTTTGGGCATACCGTACAGCTTTTAAAACCCCAATCGGAATGTCACCCTACAGAATTGTGTTTGGAAAGGCTTGTCACCTCCAAGTGGAGGTAGAACACCGTGCATATTGGGCTGTTAAACAATGTAATATGAACCTTTCAGATGCAGGTGAGCAAAGAAAGCTGCAGATTCAAGAGTTGGAAGAAATTCGACGTGATGCATATGAGAACTCCCGAATCTATAAATAGAAGAAAAAAGCTATTCATGATAGCATGATTCACCAGCAGAAGTTCCATATTGGTGAGAAGGTCCTCATGTACAATTCCAGGCTTAAGCTCCACCCAGGTAAGCTTCATTCTCGATGGCTCGGTCCTTATACTGTTACTAATGTTTACCCTTTTGGTGCAATACAGGTTTTGCATGAGCAGAGTGGACAAAGTATTACCATCAATGGGCAGCGACTTAAACACTTCTATGAGGATTTTCCAAAAAATCTAGTGGAGGAAATCCACCTTCTCGACGCATCATACCAATAAAACACACCTGGTTTTATCCTTACTTCTCACATTCTCAATTATTTCAATGAGTACACTGCATACTCTAGGTGGGGGGGGGGGGTGGATACATTCATGGGTTAGTTAGTAATTTTCACCGTTTTCTCCTTTTCCCCCCTCTTTTTGTCCTTCTTTATGGTATTTTTATTTTTCCCCATCAACAATTTCGAAGTTCGATGATTTGGAAACCATAAAGTGGGGAAAGTAAAAATACCATAACAAAGGCTAAAAAGAATATGTGTATGAATTTACAATCAAGGATTGATTTATTTTAGTGAATTGGTTTTATGTCAATGATATAAATGGTCGTATCTATGTGAAACCTTTGAGATGATTGATTCCCTTTGTGTGAGTAGTTTTTTAGAAAACTGTGTCACTAATATCTCCACAAATTTTTGCACTAAACCACAAAGTGTGATTATTTATTACTTAATATAAGGTAAATATATGTTGGGTTAATATTTTTTAGCTTTAAATGATATTCCCATACGTTCGTTCCTTATCCGATCTATTTCATTACTGTACCATATTGACCTATGCTTGTGTACCTAATGTCCGACTGTTGTACGCCCTCAAAAAAAATTGTTGTGTCTTGGGCAGGTCAAAAACCACTCCTCCTCAACCTTTGATCCTGTTATAACTATTTCAATTAGTGTCATGAGGAGATCAAACAAGGGTTGAGAGATGAGTGTGAGATTTGTTCCAATTGCAACTTCAAAAAAAAATATAATAAATGAGGGGAGTGATGAAATGTGAAACATATGGGGATATCAAGGTCGGGAGCTTATGGTTTGAATTCTGGGAATGCTTAAATGTGTGGGTCTTGAAATATGATTTCAAAGGATGTAGGACAGGTTCAGTGACAAAATCATTTAAGATGAAAAATGTTAAAATAACATATATTTATTGGATATCAAGTGGAAAGAATATCATGGAATGGTTTTTACACACACACATGGAGAGTTAGTGTCATGGTTTACTTCTTAATTCCTTTCTCAATTGGGTATTGTGAATCTTTTTGAATTTCGCTTTGATATGATTTATGAGATATCTTTTTCTATTTTCACTAGGAAGAACTCCTTGGTGTGGTTCGTGTATTGATCACTTTACTTTAAATAAAATTTCCTCAAATGCTAAATCTTAAGGATGTTGGAAATATATATATATATATATATATATATATATATGCATCATTGTATTTGGATATGTGACTTTTCCCAGGAGTGCAAATGTTTAGGTGTGGGGGTGTGATCGTACCACGATTCACTGTTTTATTCCACCCTTGCACCGCAGTTTTAAACTAGTTTTGTAATAAATATTCAAAATATAATAATAAATTGCACTTTATGTTTGAATCAATAAATTAATGTTAATAAATATTATAATGTTCAATGTTACTTGTTTTTATTGTTTCAATGTAGGTGGAGGTGATTTGAAGGCCCCTTGATGAAGTGGAAGAAAAATGGGCCAAAATTGCATGGATCCATGGAAATTTGTCCACTGTTTTGCATATTATACAAAATACGTGTATCCAAATGGATTAACTTTTGTGGGACTATCCAAAATTTAATATTATACATTTCTTATTAAGGAACCAAATCCTGATTCGGATTATATGGGGCCCATCCTAACTGATATGTCCAAGACACCGAATTTGGACCAAGTCAAATGCGGTGTTCTGTATTTTATTAATATCTTGAGCTGTAGTTGTCAAAATGGTTCCAAACTTTCGGTGAAGACAGTCCAGAGGTAAGGATACAACTTTTCTATTTTATCAAAGTGAGATAAGGCTGTTTGAATGCCAAAATGCATGATACAAGTGGATTGATGAAATCTGTGTGCCTAAAACCACCTTTCATTTTCCTATAAAATGACACCTTGAGATCCCCATTTGTAATTTCGGTCAAGATGAAAGGTGATGCCATTTTGGAGTCCCCAAGGAGTCTTCTAAACATCCCTAGAGGTTCTAGAGGCTATGAGAGGTGCTACTTCAACATATTCTTCTTCTTCCCCTCCCATGGGTTTCTAAACCCCTTGTGATCACCCGGGGAGGAATGTGATGTAATCCCGAGCTTCAAAGTTGTATTAATTTGAATGATCTTTTTAATTCCAGGTTGTATGTTGTTTTTCCTCATCCTTTAGTCTTATTTTATTGAGTTATGTTCTGGTATGTCATGCTCAACTCATATGATCATGTTTGGGGGTACCCATTCATGTGATGTTTCGCACACCGTTCACCACTTTCTTTTCCCCCTTTCAATTGCGGTGCTTGTGTGATTCATATTGGTCAATAGAACTCACACAAGCTCTGTCAAGGCCATGTACATTTATGTCATGGTATCACAATGAAATAACATGAAAACCTAGAGAGCACATCAAATTCTTCATGTGTTTCCTTGGTGAGTTTCGGTTATGATGTCGAACACAAATCACCCATTCATCGGCAGTGTCCGGTGAATCGTTATGTGTTTTTGACTAAACCTAGGAGGTATCCTAGTATAAAATCAGTAACATTATGGTTCTAGGTGTTACAAACCAGGGATTAAAATATCATAACCCCATCCCTTGAAGCAATGAAGGATTAGCATCACGAGACTTACCCAGGTTGATCACGCTTAATCAATCTTGTTCATTTATACTTTGTTTTATCGCTTTCATTTTCTATTTTCATCATTAATCATAAAACCCCAAGTTTCAAAAAACCTAATTCACCTTCTACTTTCATAATCAGAACCCTCTTTTTAAATTAATGATCTAAGGCTTCGTCGAGAGATGACCTAGGGTTGCTACTATACTGCAGAAATTCTAGTCAAAATTAAACAACTAATTTGACGCGCTCGACAATGCGATCAGTTATCCTGCATGTTTTACAAACCATGTGCTAATCATTTAGTTATCCACTAGACAAAAATGGACATAGTCCACATGGTTTCTTGGAGAAGGGCGCATAGTTTGGAAAATCATGCGCTAACCGCGCGCCTCATGTTGTCAACCCAAAAAATTACATTTTTCATCAAAAACTCTTGAAGGAGACTAATTAATGACCTTAAGAACAAATATAAATAAAATATCATCTCAAAATTCAAACCCATCACACCCAAAACTTGAGGGAAAAAATCAAGATCCAAATTTGAACTGGAATAAAGGATAAAAACAAAAAACCTGGGTGTGATAGTTTATGTTGGAAGTTAATCATGATGGTTATTCTAAGTATAAATGAAAGGGTTATTTCAAGTATAAATAAGAGGGTTATTTAATGGGTAGCCACAGATGTTACTCCATAAGTAAGTATAATAATAAAATTATGTCCCAAGTTACCTATATGATTTATTTATAGATTCTATGTTTTTATAGAAATATCATGTTTTCAAAAGGTAAGTTATTAACTTTATGTTCAATGGAATGTATATTTTACTTCTTAAGGGTGAAAAGTATAATTGTGTGACATTTTTTATGAGTTTATCATGTTTTAAAAATAAATTATAGGTATTTTATTTTACCTTTAATATTTCTTATGAAAATTTTTATGGAATTTTTTGGAATAAAAGGTGATTTATTGAGTTATAAAATGTTTATTTTGAGACCAAATTTTATTTTAAAAAAGGAAAATTTATATAATTATTCATAGAATAGAGGTTTATTTATTTATTTTTATGTCCTTTACTAAGATTTTTGTACTCATACCAATTTTAATTTTTTTCATAGGTTTTAAGTATGGGTAAGAGAAAATAATAATTCAATTTTAGAGTTGTGAATATTTTTCATGAAATGATATCATGTTTTATTTTAAAGACTTTTTTTATGGAAAAAATGGATATTGTATAGAAGTTTCCACTTGTAATGTATGAGTTTAATATGTAAGAGATTTTACCAATTCACTAAAACTCTAAACCAAAATAGATCTTTGGGATTGTTATAATAAGAATTCTAGTTTAAAATCACTAGAATATGTAATGATTAAGGCTAGGTCCTTATAATTGTTATCAGAGGAGGGTTCAGACAACTTTATAGATTAAGATGTTTTCTTGTGAGGTATTCTTAAGAGTTATGTATATCATTATGGATTTATAATTTTAAGGTTGATCATATGTTAAATATATTAGAAACCCTTTTTAGGCTTTATGTTATGAAATTTTAAGGTGACTAATGGTATTTTTGGAGACATTTATTTTTGAGGTAATTATGGATTATTACATTTTGCGAGGAAAAATGTAACGTATGAGATATTATTTTTGGTTTAAACATTTATATAATGATGAATATATTAAGGTTATTTTTGGGATTTTATCACATTTCTGTAATGTTATAAGGATTATATTAAGATAGTTTTAGAAAAAGGAATACTGGCAGGTTGTGTGACAACTCATCACATCCGGAAAGGCCATGAGGTTTGAACCCACAATTGAAGGGTGATAGTGTGCATCGCCTACCACTGGCCTACATGAATTCCTAGTTTGTATGAAATTTTATTTTTTAGTTAAATGATTTTATAGATATAGAATAAGTTGATTTTGGGAACATTTGTTTTATTGTATATATAACCATGAGATTGGAAAATGATTTGGTGTTAAGTGATTAATGTTATTTTAAAACGTGTTCACTATTTTGGGAACCCTATTTGATTAAGGAAAACATAATAATATGCAATTTTATTTTAGGAATAAATGTTGAATTATATTTTTGAATCATATAATATTTTATTGTGGATTTATGGTGATTCATGTTATTTATGGAAATGATTATCATATCTTAGAGATTATATGATTTAACCAATTATATTTTTTTTATAATACATTAAGAGTGATTGGTGTTATTTTGAGATAAATGTTAAAATTTATGTTGGAATAATATGTGATCAAATCCTTTTAATTTTTGGGTTTCAATCTTAGTCTAGAACATTTTGAGTAATTTTAAGGATAGTTATTTATTGCATGATATGTGTTGAAATTTGGGTATTACTATTTAATTTTAGAGACTAAATTAGTTTTTCTTAATATTAACCATTTTGGTTTTGGTTAATTCCAAAAGATAGGAGGAATACATTTTTTTTCTTTTATTTATTTTGTGACCTGTATAAGTTGATTCTAGTGCTCCAGGCATAAAAAACCATCTTGAATACTCATAATTTAGAGAAAAGGATGATTTTGTGGTGGAATTTGTTAAAGGATGAAATTCTTATTGACACGTAAGTACATTTCCTTATGTTCTTACTATAAGAAGTAAAATAATTACTCAAATTTAGTAAAATTATTTTGAAATAAAAACGTTATCCATTTACTTTTATTATCAAGAAATCAACGGCCTTGTGACCCATAAAAAATTTATGATTTTGTGGTGGCTAACTTTCTCATGGTCACATTCTTTATCACTATATATCAGTGCTTGGGAGAACTTTTCTCTCTTCCATATCCATGTTTCCACTTTCCACCTATGTTCTTCTACTTAGAAACCTAGTGTGTGTAACTCTATATGACCTTTGTACTTCCCTTTTCTCTCTTATCAAGTGGAATTATTATTATTTTTTTATGATGTGAGATTTCAAAAAATGTATTTTTAAAAGTTAAACCCTAGTTTTTAAGCCCAAGTTTAAAATTACGAGAAAAAAATTTCCAAAATAGGGGGGGGGGGATTTTACATCCCAATATTTTAAAAGAAATACTATGTTCACTAGCATATAAGATATGCCACATCGATCTTAATTAAACAACTAAATCTTATTATTTAAATGTAACCATTATAACCTAGATATTAAATTGATGGGTATGAATAGGAATAAATTAGTTATAAAATATATAATGGTCCTACTAATTTCTAATGTATTAGATATTTATTTTTAAATAATCACTATGTTTTTAGTAAAGTCATTTTATTCTTCAAAAAAATAATTTTTCTTTAAAAATAATTTTTATTTATTTTTATAAATTATTATTATAATTAGTTTCTGTAAATTTTAGAAAAATTATTTTAAAAAATGAATTCCATTTTTAAATTCATCATGTCAAAAATTATCTTAGGATGAATTTTTGAGAATTTTTTAAAAATATTGACTTTTCAAGGAATAGTGAAAAATAATGATTTTTATTATATGGTAAAATTACATTTTGAATTAATTTTAAATTTTAAATAGTTAATTTTGATTTAAAATAATTCAATTATTATTTTTAAATGTATTTTATAATTTAATTTAGTATAAAAACATTTTATATTTAAAAGGGAATTTTTCTGAAAAACTGTTTTTAGTTGCATTTTTCTGGTTTAATTTTAAATTAAATTATGAATATTATGTGTTTTGAAATATTAAAAAAGTATTTATATTTGGAACCAGTGGGTATAAATTTAATAAATAGTTCCCTTTTATTTTTGGATAATATGAATAAAAACCTTAGTAATTTTTATTACCACAGTAAATGGTAAATCGGGTAATTTAGGTTAAAAATAAAATGATAAGAAGTATTAAATGACTCAAACACTTACCTAAATCTTATTGGATGAGTATATCTCAACCATAATAATCCAATGGTAGAATTTATTACCTTTTGGGATCACTTTTACGAGATTATGATTTTTATAGTTTTTTATATAAAGAATGGTCAAACATGTTGCACTCTTGTTTTTAATAAGTGTACTATTTTTAATATGGTGTTATGAAAAGGATATTTTTGACTATAAATATTATTATACAATATAAATGATTTATATTCATCATGGAAATTTATTTTTAATTTTTAGTGAAGAAATAGTTACCTTAAAGGCTTACACAACACTAATGTAATAATTACTCAATTAATGGAAAAAATCAAATAAATGATATTAAAAATATTAAAAGAAATATAATTTGAGATAATTAATGAAATAAACAAATTATATAGATTAAAACTAAATTTTTATGATATGATAAATTATGTTTTTTTTAATTATACTTGTTGTTTTTATGTTTTTAAGGTCTAAGTAATGAATAATATCAAAATTTATAATAATGATATTTTTTTGGGATTAGTATTTTATTAAATTATTTAAAAATCATAAAAATATTAAATAATACCAAAGGGGATAATATAAAGTATAAAATTTTACCCCTATTCATTTATAGGACATTTGGAAGAATTTGGATCTAGAATAGTCTTACTATATTTTAATATTTTGTAAAATTCCAAAAGTGTCCATCATCTCAATTATAAAAGGGCACATCTTATTCTCATTTATTAACACTTAAAAACCCATTTGTGTTGGCCAATACCTATCTAAATACATTCCTATAATTAATACCCATATTATAGAGTAATATTTTATGCATAATACCAATCTTAGAGATGGTAAGGTGTTAAGAAAAAGAGGTTTTCTAAAGAAGAGGTATAGTTTTTATCTATATGTTTTAGTTTTTTTTCTTAAACATAACTTAAACATTATTTAACCATGATAAAATAATAAATCCATTATACAACATATAATTATATTCTATTATGTTAGTGTAATTACTTACATCCATCTCCTCTTCCATAAAATAGGAAAATATCATTTGAGTGTATGGCAGACTACCATCTCGCGAACCGATGTAATTCATTTTTCATAACTGTATCTAAATAATAGATTATAATGATAAAATTAATATTTATATATTATATTAATGAAATATTTATCACTATAAAGTTATAATATATCATTTACCTTCTTACCTTTCTATTTAATGAAAAACGATAATGTTATTTGTGCGTATGTGTGGACTACCACCTCCACAAAGTGATGTGATTCATTTTTCATCACCAAATCATTTGGATGATATATATAAGTATATGTAGATAATTAATATGATAATTAAGATATTATGATCATTATTTAAAGATAAAATTATACTTACCTTCTTTCTATAATGATCATTGAAAATGGAAACGTTACTCATGTGGACGTACGACCTACCGTCTCCATGATTTTAACATAGTTCATTTTTCATAACTATATTTATTGTGTGGATTTAAAAGTATAATATATATATAATAATGATAATTATATAATGGAAATTATTCTGGATATGATGGAATGCTGATCTATTTGACCATAGTCAGTTTACCAAAGTCATTTTGGACTCATGAACCAAATATCATCAAAATATCTGAAGTGAAGTTAATTTATTAAGTAATTGTATATAGAATTGAAATAAGTGATATAAAAGGAATAATTAACTTGAAAAAGTATATTAAGAAAGTAAATAATTAACACAAGTTTATTATTCAGGAAGATAAATAACATACGTGATATGTGATACTCAAGGTAAGAGACTTTTTTAAAAAATTATTCTTTTAAAATTTCCCAAAAAAACTCTATTTTTTCTATATTAAATTATTTTTTTCTAAAAATGTTTTAAATAATGTTATTATTATTATTATATGATTTTTTAAAGTCAATTTTAACTATATTTTACGTTTAAAAAGATGGTTTTAAAGGAATCTTTTTGTCATTTTCCAAATAAGGTACTTTGTGATTTTCTGACAAAAATACAGAAGGAATGTTTTTTAAACTTATACAGAATGAGTATATTATTACACCTTCATGATTACTTAATTATTTGAAACTTACTTTAAAGTCATACATGTATATTTTCAAAAAAAAAATTTCCTTTGTATGTGCACATTTTTCTTTTTAAATAAGTGAATTTCCTCAAGGAATGTTTTTATGATACAAGCATTCAAGTTTTATGATTTTGTTATGGTTCTTGGGAATTTTTTATAATAATGTGTGGTTCCATTATAAACCAAAGTTTAGAAGTTCCATTATATCCCTACAATTCATTGGGTATTTTTATGTTTCAATTTGACTGTGATGGTTATTCCAAGTATAACTGCAAGGGTTATTTCAAGTATAACCATGAGGGTTATTTCATGTGTAGCCATGAGGGTTACTCTATCAGTAATTATGATAATAAAATAATGGACCAAGTTACCTATATTATTTATTTATTTTTTATATGTTTCTATAGAAATATTATGTTTTCATAAGGTAAGTTATTAATTTTATGTTTAAAGGAAACTATATGTTACTTCTTAAGGGTGAAAAGTATAACTTTGTGAAAACTTTTTTATGAGTTTATTATGTTTAAAAAAACCTATATGGGTTTTATTTTTTCCTTTAATATTTATTATGAAATGATTTATGTAAATATTTGGGCAGAAAAGGTGATTTATTGAGTAAGAAAATGTTTATTTTGAGCCCAAAGTTTATTTTGAAAAAGGAATATTTTTATAAGTATTCATGGAATGACGGTTTCCTTCTTTATTTTTATGTCCCTTACTAATATTTTTATACTAATACCGTGTTTTAAAATGTTTTTCATAGGGTTTAGTATGGGTAAGAGAAAATAATAATTCAAGTTGAAATTTGTGATGATTTTTCATGAAAAGAAATCATGTTTTATTTTAAAGACTTTTTTTATGTGAAAAATAGATACCATGTATAGGTGTACACATATAATGTATGGGTTTAATATGTAATAGATTGACCTAATTATCTAAAAATATAAACCAAAAACATTCGTAGGATTATAATAATGAGAATTTTTGTTTAAAATCACTTGAATATGTAATTCTTAAGGATGGGTCCTTACAGCGACACTCCAAAACTTTTACCTCTAACATCTACATAATATTTTGGATTCTTTAAATCCAATGAAAGTATTTGTTAATCGATTACAGTAGGTGGAGATTCTTGTGTCTAAAAAGGAAAAAAATATAAGAAAATAAGTAGTCATTATTCTGTAATACTATTTTAAAGCAGAACAATTGTATATTATGTTATACTTACACATGACTCCCATACTTTCTATGTATTTTTATCAACTATTTTCCCCTTTCTATTTACACAGGCCTCCTCCCATAGCACATGACATGGGATGATAGTGGATTAATATTTTGATTCATCAATATGTATATAAATGAAGAAACATAATTATGTTTTTGATTTATATCTCATAAAAGTTTTACTATAGATTTAAAATATATACCATTTTTTTCAAGTGAAGCGTACCTATTACTTGATTTATGGTAAAGGCATAATGGTTTTGATGCTCGATGTTTATTTTTTACACTCCATTATTATTTCATAAATTAAAAATTCTGAATCAAAGTGATTAATAAACATAATTCAAAATAACATATTACCAATTACAATGTGACTTAAATGCTTCCTCCTCTTAATGACTAATGAAAGTATCATAGGTTTCTTGGTTTATGATGTGTGGATATATAGCTGGTGGGTGGGGTTTTATTTTCCACTCAACATCCCTAATATAATATTTCTTAATAAGTGACAAAAATTCTCTATGATCTTTTCTAGTAACCATTAATATGAATATCATCCAACAACCATCTAATATAAATGTACTCTGTAAGGAATAATGAAGAGTAAATCAATGTTTCATTATTTATTTTTTTAGTAAAATAGAGAAATTATATCACAATTTTATGCCAATGTCTTCCCAAATTGTCACCTTTAATGCATGCATGACATTGTACCATGTATCTATAATAATCAGACCATGAATTCAAGTACTTAACCTAATTTAACTATTCAAAATGAACTTATTGGGTCAACAGGTTGACCACATGCATCCCATCTAACCTCAATTTTTATACCTTTACTTATTTCATTAATAATTTTTATTAACACCATCATTATATGTCAATCATATCTTTCCTCAAACATCTATTATTCAACTTTTGATATTTTATCAATTTAAACATCACCAATATATTATTCCTAGACATTGGTAGCATTAACTGGTGGATAAACCATTATATGTATATATATTTAAACATATAATTTATGTAGAATGAAATGTAGATCCGCATACATTAAATCTTGCATCAAAACATGATATTCATGTGATTTTATTATATTTAACTTTAAATCATTCATCAATATGATATTCTTTATATTTAATTAATACACCTCTGGAATCTTTACACTATTAAGTTTTGAAGTGACTCCTTAAACCACTTTTATTATTTTATTTTTTGATAATTAAAAATACATAAAATGATTTTTATTAAATTTCATATTGTATAACAATAATACATCACAATTTTTTTAATAAATTTTTATTGTATAATTAAAATTTCTCATAGTCTTGATAAAAATATGAGTTTTCTTATTTGAAGATTACACTCTTGTAGAAGAAATGATTGATGTTGAATTTAATTGACTATTTATTAATTTATTATTGTTTATTATTTATGTATTATTTGTTTATTATTTTTATATAATATATTTATTTAGTTTTCCAACATTCCTAATGTTTTTTATTGTTTAATTTTTTGCATAAGTGTTTTTTAAGGGATGTTTCATATGTTTTTTAAATTAAGTTTGTTTTAGTATTTTGTTCATAACTTGAGATATAGACGTAATAATTACAAGATTTTTTTGATATGGATATCCAAGAAATTTATATAAATTTTATTCAACTAAAATAAAGACTAAAATGATCATTTTTATGTTTTGGTCTCAAGTCTTGACATATTTTTTATATAATTCTGTAGTTTTTCGTATTAAAATTGATATCATTTTTAAGTGATATCTTAATTAACATAAATCATATTGAGGATATTTTTAATGCAGTGGAAATAAAATAAAATTATTTAAATATAATTCAATTGGAACAAAAGGTGAATATGTTATTTAGAAGCTCTAAAAGTCAACCAAATCTTTTGATGTCTTGCTGTTATGAATCTATGTTTCCTTTTTAATATTTTACTATATTCAAATTTAAAATTTCATTATTTAGAAGACTTTTTATGATTTAAGGAGAATTGTTTATGGAATCATTGGAGGTCAACATATTTATTACATGTTATATTCTTGTCAATTTCCGATTAAGAATTATTTCATGCATAAAAAATTGATAAATATATTTCTTAAAAATAATAAATAAATAATAAAGAATAATCAATTAATAAATGAATAAATAATCAATTAAATTAGATAATAATATAATCTTATACAAGAGTGAAATATTAAAATAATAAAACTCATGCTTTAACTAAACTATGATAAATTATAATTAACCAATAAACAATTTATTAAACAATATAATTATGAGGTGTTGTAATTATCAAATATAAAATTTATTAAAAAATATAAAATTTAGTAAAAACCATTTGAGGTATTTTTAATTATCAAAAAATAAAATAATTAAAGTGGTTTAAAAAGACATTTCAACAATATCCTTTTTTTGATAATTACAAAACAAAATTTAATTAAAAAATTTCTCCACTTTTTCGAAATTGATCAAAAATATTAAAAATATATATAACATAATTACTTTATAAAACACCCCCTTTTTAATCATGATTTTCATTTTTATTGTTCTTAAACTCAATATTGTATTGTAGTAAGGAACCAATAAACACATCTAAAGAGTACTCAACAAAATTCTTGCTTTCTTTAATGGACACTTTCTTTGAATGTCATTTCTTTGGTAAGGCCTAAGGTATTTTTTAAGTTATCACTCCATTATTGATGGATTCTCCAAGTGTAACCATGTTATTGATAGTTACAAAACAGAATGTTATTTCAAAAATATCTCCCTTGTTTTGAAATTGATTAAAATTATTAAAAAAATTAAATCTCTATTCCTTTATAAAACATTACCCCTTTTTTGAAATACAAAATGTAACATCCCACTAAAAAATCCAACATATATGTATAATAAATTTTAAAAACTAAGAGAAAAACATATTTTTCACGACCCGTCCTCGGGGCTTGTGTCGTGACTACCCCAAGCCCGCCTTCCATAGGCCAGGGGCTGGCGACTAGCACCAAAGGCGTAAATCCTGATAAAAAGGGAAGGCATTGCCTTTATAAAGTAAACAAACACCAAAAAGTACGCAAGATGAGTAAACACTAAGTAAACTGAGTACAAAAGTAAGTGCTGGAAAGTAAATGGGCTAGAATACAAACCCAACTGAAAGTAAAGTACAATTGAAAGGAAAGTACAACAACATAAAAGTAAAGTAGCGAGTCCGAGACGTCCTCCAGAAATCCCACCTGAAGGGTGGGTACAGATAGTCTCCTCTGCTCCTTGGCTCCTGCCGTTTGCTCCTGTGTACATCCCGTCCAGTGATCCACCTCCAGGTACCGTCCAGCTCCACAAGCTCCCACCTCAATCAGTGCTATCCGTCGTCTGCATCCAACACAACGTAGTGCGAGCATAGCCCGTGTAGGGGTGAGTATACGCTACTCAGTAGGGACCCCGAGACCCCCGAAGGTCTCCCAGAATCCATGAAGGATAAACCACAAAGGAAAGATACAATCACGAAGTAACAACCAACTCTACTTAGGTATATGCCCATACATATACCTAAGTTATCAATTCCAGCTTGGCTCCAGCACACGATCCCAAGTATGACCCAGTCCACACAGGAAAGTAAAACTCAATCCACATAGGAAAGCATAACTCAATCCACACAAGATAGCAAGTCAATCATATCGAAGATAAAGATTTAAAGTCAAGACTCATTTAACATAGGTATACTATTCGTAAGGCGATAGAGATGATCAAATTTAGCCACTGATTCATCTAAGCTGTCGGACCCACATAGGATACAAGACCATCTAAGCTGTCGGACCCACAAAGGATACAAGACCAGCTACTCTGTCGGACCCACATAGGATACAAGTACAGAGTCTAATATTGCCGGACCCACATAGGATACGAGAACAATAGTCAAATACTACCGGACCCACATAGGATACAAGAACAGTAGTCATCTCCGTCGAACCCACGGAGGATTCCAGTACGGTCTTCGTCGCTGCCGAACCCACGGAGGATCCCAGTACAGTCGTCATCGTCGTCACAGTCGCAGCCAGCTCTAGTTTCCTGCACACAGCATACTCGATTCCAGGAGGTTCCGCTCCACGAGCCAAGGGGGTCTATACATAAACTAACACGAAGTCCGGATCCCAAAGTTCCGTCTCATCAAAAGGAACTCAACGTGATAGACAACGCGTCAATCGGACGCCCGGTCTGAGAGTTATTGGCTTTTTCGTCCCAGGGGATCGGTTGGTTTTTAAGTCAAAACCAACCTGACCGTACTATAGCTGCGTCCAAACTTCGAGTGGAGTAATCCAAAAGAACCGTCTAACTAAGAGGAATCCAACAAAGTCGATGACACGTCAATCGGACGTCCGAAGCTTAAGTTATAAGCATTTCCGCTCTGAGGACCCGGTTGGTTTCGTGGTCGAACCAACTCGGCCATACCCAAAGTTCTCGAAAACCTTAAGTGAAATATACCAAAACGTCCGTCTCGATCCAAGAATCGCTAAAAAATTGGCGGTGCGTCGATCGGAGGTCCGTAACC
This sequence comes from Viscum album, assembly GCA_963277665.1. Classification (NCBI taxonomy): domain Eukaryota; kingdom Viridiplantae; phylum Streptophyta; class Magnoliopsida; order Santalales; family Viscaceae; genus Viscum; species Viscum album. Next base: position 899,597,400 of record OY728166.1, on the reverse strand, counting down.
CAAGTTATGTGTATTTGAATGGATCTATCCGAAAACAGGGGGTTTGGGCCCGGTCCGACCCGACCCAATACCCCCTGGGTCGGCCCGAACCGGGTCGAACCAACCCGGGTCCGGGTCCGGCACGGTTGGGCGTGGCCCGGCCCGGCGCAGCCGGTTCGGCCCGGTGCGGGCGCCCGCGCGCTTAGCAGACGCGGAAGGGGGGAGGGCGCTGCCCCCCTTGTTTTGAAATGGCGGCCCCCCACGTGGAGGGGCCTGCCCTTTGCCAGTCACAGGGGGTTACAACTCCCGGACTTCCCAAATCGGCCAGCCATAATGGCCGGCCAGAGCTACCGCGGGACCTGCTGGTCCCACCTCCTAGAACGCCGGCGGCCGGCGGAGTCCGGCCGCCCTCCTTTGCACCGCTGCGGTACGACAGTGCTACGCCCCTTCACCGTGGCCCGCCCCGGCCACGACCCTCCATGGTGCTCTGGTGCGGCGCTCCGGTGCCGTGCCCCTCCGCCGCGGCCCGCCCTTGGCCGCGGATTCTTCCGGATTCACCGGCGCGGCGCGACGACACCTCGCTCCTTCACCGCGGTGCGACGGCACCGCGTCGCCTGCATTTCAAGCGACAATAAAGATCCACAATGAAGGGGAGGAGGATCAGCTCTGTTTGTGCGGTCCGGCCTCCTCCCGTTATTTCGATAACAAGCGGCTAATTATTTAACAACTAAATTCGTTAAATAAAACTCGAACGATGAAACAACCCCTACCTCACAGAAGTTCGAGGAAGCTCGCGTCGCGGAGTATGGTATCACGGGTGAGGCTTCGTGTATGTCGACGGGGAACATCCGAGGAGGAAGCGACGTCTCCCTTTCTTTGACGTGGAGAGAAGATAGAACGGCGTGTCAGTGTTCTTTGCATTCTTCAAGGTGGAAGAAGAAGTTATTCAAAGTGTAGAACTCTTCCTCTCTCAAAAATCTCCACACAACACAGTAACTCCCAAAATAAAATAAGCTACACCTTATTTTATTTTTACATTTCCAAACCTTTCAAAATTCAAAAGTTGAATTCATTTCATTAATTAAATCTAGTGTTGTCAAAATTAAATGAAGTGTTAAGTTGGCATCATAAATGTGGAAGAGGAGTTAGGGGAATTTGAAGGGGTGGGGCTCGTGTGGGACCCACCTCACTAATATCCTACCAAGAGGAGTTAGGGCTTTAGTGGGTCCCACCTCAACTCCCACACATGGGGTTTAACTACTTAGATGTGAAATAAAATTGTAACACAGTTTTTATTTCACATTAAACTTAATCCATTTTTTTTGACAACTCTTCCCGAGCAAACGCAACTCCAGAAAAGGTCTTCTTAAGCAATTACCGGCGCTGCAGTTTCATTGGTGCCCTCAGATTTCGATTCCGAGCACCGGTTCAAAAGTTAGAAAAAACCCACTCGTTCGTTCACTGAACGTACTCGACCTAAACTTTGGAAATTGATTCCGGGCACACCAGACCTTGGAATCAGGTGCCATCAGAAACTGCGTACTCGTAAGATCCCAAAGAAATTAAGAAAAAAAAATTTTCCTTGAAATTTACAGGTCTTTACATTAATCCCACCACAGGGATTTACGTCCCTGTAAAGATACATCACAAACTAGGGAAACAAATGAGGGTACTGACCACACATCTGAGCCTCCCACTCCCAAGTGCTCTCCTAGAGGTTCCCATGCTGCCACCTGATGCGCACTAGAGGAATTGACCACCCACATAGGACCCACTCTTATCGATCCTCTATCTCCACCGGGACCTCTGCAAAATTCACCCCGTCATCAATGTCCATCTCCCCATGGTCGATGATATGCATCGGGTCATGCACGTATCTCCTCAACTGAGATATGTGGAAGACGTCGTGCACCCGATGCAACTGAGGTGGAAGAGCCAGGCGATAAGCCACCTCTCCTATCCTGCTGTGTACCTGGAATGGTCCGATGAAGCACGGAGATAACTTTCCACCCTGACCAAATCTCCGCAAACCACGCTGAGGTGAGACCTGTAAGAAAACATGGTCGCCATCCTCGAACTCAAGTGGTCTCCGCCTCCTGTCAGCATAAGACTTCTGTCAGCTCTGAGCTGTCCTCATCCGCTCCTGGATGACCTGGACCTTATCTATCATAGCCTGGACCATCTTTGGTCCCACAAGTACTGACTCCCCAGGGTCTGTCCAGCACAAAGGTGATCTACAAGGTTGGCTGTACAATGCCTCATATGGTGCCATCTCGATGGTGGAGTGGTAGCTATTGTTGTATGAAAACTCCACCAAAGGTAAGTGATCCTCCCAGCTGTGACCAAAGTCGAGGACACATGCACGGAGCATGTCCTCGAGAGTCTGAATGATCCTCTCCGTCTGACCATACGTCTGAAGGTTAAAGGTGGTGCTCAGGCATAGCTGCGTCCCAAATGCCTCCTGTAACCCCTTCCAAAGCCAGGAAGTAAAACGATCATCTCAATCGGAGACGATAGATGATGGAACACCATGAAGCCATATGATCTCCTGAACATAGAGGCGTCCCAAGCTCTCCACTGAGCCCTGCTCTCTGATGTGTAAGAAGCGGGCCGACTTGGTGAGTCGGTCGACAATCACCCCAATGGAGTCGTGACCTCTGGATGTACGTGGAAGTCCAGTCATGAAATCCATAGATATCCCATACCACTTCCACTCCAGGACCTCCAAGGGCTGTACCAAGACTGCTGGTACCTGGTGCTCCACCTTCACCAGCTGGTAGGTGAGGCATCGAGAAACGAACTCTGCCACAACCTTATTCATACTCGGCCACCAGTGATATCGTCTGAGATCCTGGTATATCTTTGCTACTCCTGGATGTACCGCTAATGGGGAAGTGTGAAACTCTCTCAACACCTCCTCCTGTAAAAAAGCTGGTACCATGGTACGTCCTTTGAAGAGGACGACGTGCTCTTCCCCTACAGAGAATCCATCAGGTTCTTGTCCTGAGGATATCTATGCATGTCACGTCTCACAGTCAACGTCCCCACACTGTGCCTCTCTGACCCACTGAAGAAGTGGTGGAGTGATTGTGAGCGACTGTTAAGAGGCTGCCCCATCTCTATCCAAGAAGGATATATGCAATGCGGCTAGATACTCTGTCGCCTCTCCAAGTAGCTGAATGCCCATCCTCCTGCTGAGATAATCGGCTACTATGTTCCCCTTCCCAGGAGTATATAATATCTCAAAGTCATAGTCCTAGAGAAACTTGAGCGATTTCCACTGTATCAGGTTCAGGTCCTTCTGCATGAAGATGTACATGAGACTCTGGTGGTCAGAGTAGACTGTAAAGTGCTCGCCCATCAAATAGTGCCGCCACATCTTCAGAGCGAAGACCACTGATGCTAACTCCAGGTCATGGGTAGCGTAGTTCTACTCATGCTTCCTCAACTGTCATGATCCATAGGATATCACTTCCCACTTCTGCATCAGGACACACCCGAGGCCAGTCCCTGATGCATTGCAGTAGACTACGTACCCTACTCCCTCCTCCGGTAGCCTTAAGATGGGTGCACTGGTCAATCTCTGTCTCAGCTCCTGAAGCTCTGCTGACATATATCTGACCACATGAAGGGTATCCCCTTCTTCATCAAAGCTGAAAGCGGTGATGCAACTCTATAGAAGTCTGTCACAAATCTCCGATAGTACCCATCCAGACTTAGGAAACTCGGCACCTCTATCACGCTCCTGGGTGGCTCGCAAGATAGCACTGTCTCGATCTTCGCAGGATCCACCATAACTCCCACCTCATAGATGACGCGTACTAAGAAGTGGACCTCACGTATCCAGAACTGACACTTAGAGAGCTTACCATAATGCTGGTGCTCTCAGAGTGTGTCCAGTAAAACCCGCAAGTGGTAGGCGTGCTCCTCCTCAGTGGTCGAGTAAATCAATATGTCGTCAATGAAGACCACGACAAGTCGATCGAGGTAAGGCTGGAAGATCCTGTTCATGAGACTCATGAACACTTCTAGAGTTTTTGTTACACTGAAAGGAATAACCAAGAACTCATAGTGTCCATACTGACACCTGAAAGTCGTCTTTTGCACATCCTCGTCCCAACCTATGAGCTGATGATAGCCTGACCTGAGGTCTATCTTCGAGAACCATCGTGCTCCCTTGAGATGATTGAAGAGTTTGTCAATCCTCGGAAGTGGATACTTGTTCTTCATAGTCACCTGGTTCAGGTGACGGTAATCGACACACAGTTGTAAGCTCTCTTCCACCTTCTTGGTGAACAAAATCAGGGAAGCCCAGGGTGGAACACTGGGTCGGATGAATCCCTTGCCCTGCAAGTCCTCCAGCTGTACCCGTAGCTCTCAAAGCTCAGCGGGAGCAATCCGATATGCTGGATTAGATATCGAGGCTGTCCTAGGGTACATGTGAATATAGAAGTCTACCTCTCTGTGAGGAGGTAGTCTTGGAATGTCATCAGGAAAAACGTCCGCATACAGATCCACCACAATAGGAAAACTCGGACTCCGCACGTCCACTGCTCATAGGATGAGGCTAGCCAACTGATGAGTGATCGGATGTCCTCTCCTCTGCGTGAATCCATCCTATGCTGCAAAGGCTCCCTTCTCACCGGTGAAGGTGAACCTGCTTCCATCGGTGCAAACACACTAAACCTTGCGCCTAATACAATCTATCTGAGCATGAACTGTAGATAACCAATCCATGCCCAAGATGACGTCGTAAGGCCTCGACGCCGCTACAAGAAGATCCCATATGAAGATCTCGCCTCCTAGAGTAAGCTCACACTACCAGAACCAGTGCGTAATCGTTGAGTCTGCTCCCGTAGGAGTCTCTAGCCGTAAGGATTGAGCCAACGACTCTGTCGAAATCTCCGAGCTCCGAACAAGGGCAGCGACAATGAAAGAATGACTCGCTCCTATGTCTATAAGAACTGCAGAAAGGGTGGAGTAGACATAGATAGTACCTCAAATCATCTCTGGTGCACCGTGGTCATAGGCCTCCACTACCTGAAGCTGAGTCTGTCTCTGTCTGCCAGCTCCCTGTGGTCGGGGAGGACCTCCTGGTGGTGGTGGTGGTAGAGTCTCAAAACGTCGTCCACCACCTGTTGCTCGGCCGGCTCCTTTGCCTCGTCTGCCTGCTCCCTGCGGACCGCCACGGTCGGACCTCTGCCTCTGCCTGGGTGGTCCCTCAACTGTCGGCTGCTCCTCTGCACGGCGGGTTGGACAGTCCCGAGCCATGTGGCCCTATCTGCCGCATGCATAGCACTATCTGCCTCTCGTATAACTGGCTCTACTGCGTGTACCCCGCACCTCCGAGCCAGTATCCTGAGGTCGTCCACCTGATGGTCTGGTCCGCTTGGACCCCTGTGACATCTGTTGACTGCCAGCTGCAGAAGACTTTGCTACATGCCGCCCTGCGGTAGGTCTCACTGCTGGTGTAGGCTCAACAAGAAAGCTCTCCACAAGAAGGGATCGCTCCAGTACTCTTTCCTGTGTCAGAATGCTAAGGGAGATCATCAATGCCCTAATCTCAAGCCTCAGTTCCTGCTCGAAGGTTCGGGCCCAAAAGAATGGGTCCCATACCATGTCCGTGGAATAGCGTGAGAGGTCGGTAAACCTCACCGAGTACTGGGCTACCATCATGCTGCCCTGCCACAACTGTAACAACTATTGAATGCGCACCGCTCGAAGGGTGGCTAGTACGAACTCTGAGCGGAAGAGGCTCTCGAAGTCCAACCAAAGAAGAGATGCCTCGTCGTGCACCTGAAGCATCAGGCTCCACCATCTACCTGCTGCCGCGTGCAGGAGACTCGCGACAAGGATCACCGCGAGGTCTGCTGGTGTCCCTACTAACCTGAAAACTCGAACAACAGCCTCCAGCCAATCCTCGGCTACCTGAGGGTCCATCTCCCCGTGGAACCTGGGCGGTCTCTGATGCTGAAACTCGTGCAGTGCACTAAGGCGACGTGCACTCTCAGCGGCTGGGGCTGGTGGCATCGGTGGCTCGGCGGGTAGAGATATCGTTGGTGCCTCTGCTGTAATAGGGCCTTGTACCAAGGCCTCGTCACTCGGTGGGCTGTCGTCTCGCACAAAGCATGGAACCCTAGTTGGCTGCCGTCGTGGGGCCATACTAAAAAGAGACAGGAGCGCCACGGTCAATACAGTATACCTGGTGAGCTAACAAAAAGTAATCACAAAGAAAACTTTTGAAACACACATGAAATCAATGTTTTCATGCACTAAGTCGGAAATCAGAAGTCAGGGTCCTGGTATATGGATACGTCGGCCGCCGCACCAACACTGGACTCCCTGAACTGATAACCAAACTCATTACCCTTAACACTATTGCTTCAAATAGAAGAAAGATCAGAGTCCTGAGTTCTGCAGTAGAACCGAACTCCTCTAATACCAATTTGTCACGACCTGTCCTCGGGGCTCGTGTCGTGACTACCCCAAGCCCGCCTTCCATAGTCCAGGGGCTGGAGACTAGCACCAAAGGCGTAAATCCCAATAAAAAGGGAAGGAATTGCCTTTATAAAGTAAACAAAAACACCACAGAGTACGCAAGCTGAGTAAACACTAAGTAAACTAAGTACAAAAGTAAGTGCTGGAAAGTAAATGGACTAGAATACAAACCCAACTGAAAGTAAAGTAAAATTGAAAGGAAAGTACAACAATAGAAAAGTAAAGTAGCGAGTCTGAGCCGTCCTCTAAAAATCTCACCTGAAGGGTGGGTACAGATAGTCTCCTCTTCTCCTTGGCTCCTACCGTCCGCTCCTGTGTATGTCCCATCCAGTGATCCACCTCCAGGTACCGTCCAGCTCTACGATCTCCCACCTCAATCAGTGCTGTCTGTCGTCTGCATCCAACACAACGTAGTGCGGGCATAGCCTGTGCAGGGGTGAGTATACGAGTAGGGACCCCGAGACCCCCGAAGGTCTCCCGGAATCCACGAAGGATAAACCACAAAGGAAAGATACAATCACGAAGTAACAACAAACTCTACTTAGGTATATGCCCATACATATACCTAAGTCATCAATTCCAGCTCGGCTCCAGCACACGAGCCCAAGTACGACCCAGTCCACAGAGGAAAGTAAAACTCAATCCACACAGGAAAGAATAACTCAATCCACACAAGATAACAAGTCAACCATATCGAAGATAAAGATTGAATGTCAAGACTCAGCTCACACAGGTATACTCTTTGTAAGGTGATAGAGATGATCAGATGTAGCCACTGATTCATCTAAGCTGTCGGACCCACATAGGATACAAGACCAGCTAAGCTTTTGGACCCACAAAGGATACAAGACCAGCTACTCTGCCAGACCTACATAGGATACAAGTATAGAGTCTAATACTGCCGAACCCACATAAGATACAAGAACAGTAGTCAAATACTGCCGGACCCACATAGGATTCAAGAACAGTAGTCATCGCCGTCGAACCTACGTAGGATTCCAGTACGATTGTCGTCGCTGCCGAACCCACGGAGGATCCCAGTATAGTCGTCATCGTCGTCACAGTCGCAGCCAGCTCTAGGGTTCCCGCACACAGCACGCTCGCTTTCGGGAGGGTCCGCTCCACGAGCCAAGGGGGTCGATACATCAATTGACACGAATTCCAGATTTTATGTATCCCAAAGTTCCGTCACATCAAAAGGAACTCAACGCGACAGACGGCGCGTCAATCAGACGCCCGGTCTGAGAGTTATTGGCCTTTTCGTCCCAGGGGCCCGGTTGGTTTTTAAGTCAAAACCAACCTGACCATACTCCAGCTGCATCCAAACCTCGAGCGGAGTAATCCAAAAGAACCGTCTCACTAAGAGGAATCCAACAAAGTTGACGACACGTCAATCGGACGTCCAGAGCTCAAGTTATAAGCGTTTTTGCTCTGAGGGCCTGCTTGGTTTCGTATTCAAACCAACCTGGACATACCCAAAGTTCTCCTAAACCTTGAGTGTAATATATCAAAACGACCGTCTCGATCCAAGGATCACTACACAACTGACGGTGCATCAATAGGAGGTCCGTAACCCAAGTTACGGGCATTTAAACGGATCTGTCCAGAAACAGGGGGTTTGGGCCCGCTCTGACCCGACCCAATACCCCCTGGGTTGGCCCAAACCGGGTCGACCTGATCCTGGTCCGGGTCCGGCCCGGTTGGGCGCGGCCTGGCCCGGCTGGTGTGGCTCGGCCCGGTGCGGGCGCCCGCACACTGAGCGGACGCGGAAGGGGGGAGGGCGCTGCCCCCCCTTGTTTTGAAATGGTGGCTCCCACGTGGAGGGGCCCACCCTTTTCCAGCCGCCGGGGGTTACAACCCCCAGACTTCCCGAATAGGCGGGCCGTAATGGTCGGCCAGAGCTGCCGCAGGACCTGCTGGTCCCGCCTCCTGGAACGCCGGCGCCCGGCAGAGTCCGACCGTCCTCCTCTGCACCGCCGCGGCCTTAGTCCACAACCCTAGTCTGACCGGCGCGGCGCGACGACGCCGCGCCCCTCCACCGCAGAATGCCCTTGGCCGCGGCTTCTTCCAGCTTCACCGGCACGGCACGACGGTGCGATTCTCCTTCACCACTGTGCGACGGAACCGCGTCGCCTCCATTTCAAGTGACAATAAAGATCCACAACGAAGGGGAGGAGGATCAGCCGTGTTTGTGCGGTCCGACCTCCTCCTGTTACTTCGATAATAAGCGGCTAATTATTTAACAACTAAATTCATTAAATAAAACTCGAATGATGAAACAACCCCTACCTCAAAGAAGTTCAAGGAAGCTCACATTGCAGAATATGGCGTCGCGGGTGAGGCTCCATGTATGTCGACGGGGAATGTCCGAGGAGGAAGCGACGTCTCCCTTTCTTGGACGTGGAGAGATGATAGAATGGCGTGTCAGTGTTCTTCGCATTCTTAAAGGAGGAAGATGAAGTTCTTCAAAGTGTATAACTCTTACTCTCTCAAAAATCTCCACACAACACAGCAACTCCCAAAATAAAATAAGCTACACCTTATTTTATTTTTACTTTGCCAAACCTTTCAAAATTCAAAAGTTGAATTCATTTCATTAATTAAATCTAGAGTTGTCAAAATTAAATGAAGTGTTAAGTTGGCATCATAAATGTGGAAGAGGAGTTAGGGGAATTTGAAGGGGTGGGGCTCATGTGGGCCCCACCTCACTAATATCCTACCAAGAGGAGTTAGGACTTTAGTGGGTCCCACCTATACTCCCACACATGGGGTTTAACCACTTAGATGTGAAATAAAATTGTAACACAATTTTTATTTCACATTAATCTTAATCCATTTTTTTAACAACTCTTCCCGAGCAAATGTAACTCCAGAAAAGGTCTTCTTAAGCAATTACCGGCGCTGTGGTTTCATCGGTGCTTTCGGATTTCGATTCCGAGCACCGGTTCAAAAGTTATAAAAAACCCGCTCGTTCGTTCACTGAACGTACCCGACCTAAACTTCGAAAATTGATTCCGGGCACACCGGGCCTCGGAATCAGGTGCCGTCAGAAACTGCGTACTCGTAAGATCCCAAAGAAATTAAGAAAAAAAATTTTCTTTGAAATTTATGGGTCTTTACAATATTATTATATTATCTCTCTATAAAATCATGCTTTATTAAAAAAAGATAAATCAACTATCAAATCAAAACAATTAATCTCCCTCTAAATTAAACAATGACATAACAAGAAAAATAGATAGCTCCCCATTAATTAATGCCTCTCTTCCATCTTAAAGATATATAATAGTGAACATCCATCTTATTTCAAAAAAATTAATTATAAATGAAGTCACAAAAACACGTTGATAGTATTCAAATAATAGTATAATATTTTTAAATAATTATAAATGATACACAATGAATTAAACATAAAATAGGGAATATTCCAATAAACCATATGATAAAATAAGATAACATGCTCATAGAACTTAACAAAATATAACATACAATTTCATGCATCCCAACGTATCAAATAATAATACTAAATAGCTATGTAACATAGCTATAAAATAATAAAGATACTTACTTTGGATTCCAAACCAACTTAAGTCCAATGAGATTTAGAAGAGAAACATTAAGAACCCAAAATGAGTGAACTCTTGGAACATTGGTATTCATTTGAGAAGAAACAAAAGATAAATTATTATTTCCAAGTGCCTATATAAACCTTGCATCATAATTGTTAGCATAATGACTATGAAAACCACATTTGAAACAAGCAATAGAATGATAGTTATTCTTACTTTTCTCATCATACTTGTTGAAATGAACATGGTGATTAAAGTTAGTTTTTAAAGTTGTTTTAATAGATAAATTATTTTTCCAAAAAAAAATATTTCCTTACTGATATTATCCAATTCAACTTTAATTTTATCATTATTAAAAACATTAAAATTTCTAAAATAAGCATACTTTCTCAACTTGTCATTTTATTCTTTGAGATCATTACATTTTTCTTCAACTTGAGATAAATAATCCAATAACAAATTGAATTTATTTTATTCTTCTACATTATTCTTAGAAGGAAAATATTTGAACCTATCATTATCCATGGTAAGATTAAACATTTCAATATAAAAAATTCTTAACCTTTCATCTTCAAGGGATAAAATTTTATTTTATTCTATAACATTATTATATCCTAACAAAAGAGATAAATATAAAACCACTTTTATACAAAGTTTATCTTGATACTTCTCATGTATAAAATATAAAAGCTTATTATTAAAAATAGAAGATTCAGAATCAGTAACCTCAGTCGATTCAACCATATTAGATACATTACCAGAATTTTCATTCACTTCAAACATTTTTGGATTGTACCCACTATTAAATGTCTTCTTCCTAAAATATTTATTTTTCCAACTATCCATCACTGGAAATAGATATTTTCCTTAGATTGTTAATTCTATGATTCATATTAGCTAAAATTGATAATAAACAAGAGGACATGATAAAAACTATCCTAATAAGTGTCGGTTTTGATACCAATTGTTAGGTACAGAAGGGACGAATGGCAATAGAAAAGAGGGGGTGAATCAATTTTTTTTTAAAATTATCAGTTATTAAAATTAATTGTGGAATTTGGTGGTTTGATAAGATTAAAAATTTCTTTCTTAAATGACTATTAATAGTGGAAGTGTGAAGTGTGAATGAAGAAATATAAATAGATAAACATAATGAATTTTATAGTAGTTCATATCCAAATGATCCTACATCAAATCTACACACCCAAACCAATGGAGTATGGAACCTGCTAAAATACGAGAGAGACTAATACAAGGGAAAATATTAAACCCTTACTTTTACAATATGATAAATCCCAAAATGAAAATTTATTAAAGAGAATCCTCAAACCTAACTCAAATAGCCTTTTTGTTGAAATATAAAGAACCTAGAATTTTACTAATGGAATATCCATAAACTTTTTAATTTTCAATAGGATCACTCAAAACCTATGAAAAACTTTTTGAACAAGTGGCCAAACTAGTAAATAATTTTTAAAGATAGTATATCTTGTGTGTGTTATGATTCAGTGTAGACAACTCCCAGAAAAATAGAATAAATAAATAAAATAATGAAACCCATTAGAGAGCTGCAAATAGATGTGTTGGTGTAGAAAAGTTCTTCTTGGTCCTTCAAAGCATTTGAATGATCTAGATTGGACATTCTATAAATTCATAACAATGGGACATCACAATATCTTATCAAATTTTAGAGCTTGTAAAGAACATATTTATCTTTTGGAAAGGCCTTTATTATTTTAGAAACTATGTAAAAATAATTTTGGAGTATTTTAATCAAAATTAAATGAATATTTAATTTTTTCTTCATTTTCATATATTCGTATAACATGGATTTTTGAAAATTTTGAACCTTTTTATTTTGGTTTATTTTATTATATCAATTTTTTTTAAATTAATGTTTAATATTAACAAAAATATTCAAAGTTGTTAATTCAGTGTTATTGAATTTATATTTCTTTTATAAATCTATATGCGTGAATATAAAAAGTATTTTGAAATTCAAATTTTAGAGAAGGAAATATTGTGATATTCTTGGGATCTCTTTGAATGGATGTTGTAGAACTATTTCAAACTATTCAAATGATATATTTAAATTGGTTTGAATAATTCTAATGTTTTTAAATATAAAACGATTATTATGGAAACTAATTTATCTATCTAGGATAATCCTAAATTATTATTATTTTGTTTAAACTAACCAGTAAAATATTTTTTAGTTGTTGTGTAGTTTTACAGATCTTATTTAAAGGAATCAAGACCTATGAAAGGATAACATCTAGAAAAAATCTTTGAAACTTCAGAATACTCTACTACAACTAAAATCCATACACTATTGATGTTAAATTTTAAATTTTCAAGTGATCCCATGCGAATTAAATAGAGCTTCATTATTTATCACTTCTTGTTGAAGTAAACCACTAGAACTCCCAAGAATGATCATTCAAATAATTTAAAAGGTTGATAAAAACTTTTCTACACCAACACATCCATTTTTAGATCTCTAATAGGTTTTATTATTTTAACTAATTATTTTATTAAGTTGGTATTTTTATTCCCTAAATTTCACCACACACTGGTTATACTACCTTTAAAAAGTATTTATTTGTTTCTACACCTGATAAAAAATAAGTACATAGGTTGTGAGTGATCCTGTTACAAATTCACTAGGTTAAGGATGCTTTGTTAGAATTTTTTTTTGTTCTTTTTGTTCCTAATAAAAGTATATGTGATTTATGTTTAGGGATGATCTTTAATAAAATTATAGTTTTGGATTTTCCCATTGTAAAAGTTTGGGTTTAGGATATTCCCTTATAAAAGGCTCTCTTATATTTTAGTGGGTGTCATACTCTATTAGTTGGGGGGTGTAAAGAGTATACATAAGATCATTTGGATATGAACTACTATAAAATTATTTATGTTAATCTCTTTATATTTCTACATTTACTCTTCAAACATCTTTTATACATAATCATTTAAGAAATAAATGTTTAATCTTATTAAACCACAAAATTCAATAATTAATTTAAAAAACTTTGATAATTTTATGAAAATAAAATACAACCTTCTTATCTATTGTCATTCACCCCTTTGGGACATAACATTAAGTAAGTCACAAAACTAGAATCTCTATTTTCTATAATGTGTATAAGTCATTATAGGAATAAAAGTGCATATTTCACCCTTCACCAATGCCAACTATTCTCTTATCCCCATATAAATCACGCACAACCAAACCTTACTGTTGTATTTTTTGGTTGTGTGTATTTAGTAACCTGCCAATTGATGGGTTTTGTATGAACATCTTATGATCATAAATAGTGAAAGACAACCCAAAAACATAGGCAGATCCATCTTCAATAAATAATGTGTAAATAAAATGAAAAATTGAGTACCTGTAAACCATGTACAACAGTACCTATCTTCTTCCTTATGTAGAGAATTTTTGGGGAAGATCACAAGGAGTAGTGAACATAATCACCCTTTCTATGAGGGCGTACACTGACCGATGGATCCACGAATGCTTCATGATGATACTCAGAGTATAAAGGGGTGTTAGCTCCATCTCAAATGATATAAAATAAGTTTTTGGAGGAAAATAAATTAGCAAAGGATAATACACATCACATACATCACACCTTCCCAATAGAAGAATATTATCCTCTTATGTAGCCTAAGCCTGAGGCTCCTCCAATACATTGTATGTGTTTCTTCTAGTTAGTATATAATTCATTGAATGGTTTCAATTAATTAATGCATAATTTTTAATACATTCATAAATGTATTTTAACTGATGAAACCATTCTAGAGAAAATAAATAATATATATATATATATATCATATATATTTATATAATTTCATGCATCTCATGAATGGATAATTTATTCATCAAATGATTATATTAAATCTACAAAATATAATATCCAATATATTATATATAAATATATATTATGCATCATATACATGTGTACATGAATATCATGCATGTATATTTTAGTGCACATCCAAAAATATCCCACTTACACTAAAATCCCATAAGGACTTTATATAAAAAACTTCACAACTCTTTTTGAATCCATCCCAACATTTTTGGATACATATTTTTCATCAAACTCTCTTCATTTTGAAAAAAATTATTTTCCAAAATTTTATTCTTATACAAGGGACTAACCATGTGACCCTACGACCCTTAGTATCATTGAAAAAAACTATAAAATCCAAATTTCATAGATGTAATAAAAGAGAGACCTTAAGAAAAAAAATCAGTTCTACTCAAACCACTAAGGGGTCTTGTGTGATCTTTATAAAATATACTCATATCTCTATACAAACATGTACACCAAAATATATATCTTATAAATCATATGTATCTTATATAATCCCTTTTTCCATGACATCGAGCGACCACTAGACATGGAATATATCAATCTATCATTGGGCTCTCATCATTTATTAACTTTCAGAAAAAGGATAACCATGCCAATGAATAAATCACAAGCCATTCATCTATCTGATAAGTATATCACATCCAAGTAGTTGAACACATCATATGTGAAACAACTAATCATGGTCATTCATTTTCTCAATCTAATTAAATCAAGGTCCCAATTTTTTTAAATTGTAATACAAGTGGAAAAATCCCATATTGGTTGCACTCCAATGGACGAAGTGATCAACAACATACCCAAACACTAACTGATTAGCTAAGCTCATATATTGTATTACGTAAGTAGGGTATCAAAGTATGAAGTTTCTTATGTTAGGTATCTTTAAAACCTTAGGTAAGAAGGATTGATAATAAAAATACACCCCTAAGTATATCTATGATTGTATAACATTACATGGGATATAATTTTTCATATAAGTCTCTAGTTATTACCTAAATACTCTATTCTTCATTTCTCATATAAAACCCTTTGTAATTGATATAATAATCTATTAAAGATAACCTTTACATATCATCATAACCCATTATACTCTATGGAAATAATCAGTTATGGATAACTCAAAGTTTATACTTTGAGGGGATATTTATCATTTGACCATTCATGCAAAGTGAAGTTGAAGCACACATGAATGAATAATAAATGGAGATTTCATTTATTATTAATACATGATATGTTTAAAACCATTACAACCAATCTTTTGCATGTTAAACACATAGATATATGACATGAACCTCATGTAGTTACTGTAATAATTGATTTTATTTTCTGAATAGTACATCCATATGTAATTCCTCTCTCACCCCTATGTGACCATCTGATAAAATATTACCAATAACCTATTAGTGAGTAAAATTTTCGAAGAAATATAGTTTGAATTATATCGAGACCTATGAATCATATCCCTTAAGTTTAAATCTTTTAACCAATATTAAAAACTCATTAACTTAATAAAAACAATGTGATAATTTTATCTTCTATTTTCTAGTTAGAACACTTTCTAAGTATATCATCATTATACTTGTAACCCTTTCCATTAAACTCTTTCCTTAAAATATTTTGTAAATAATGTAACTATTTACATTATCACTTTACTATCACATCTTAAAATATTTTAGGATAAAGAGATATCCGATTTGTTATCCATACCCTAAACTCCTTTAGTATACCAAGTGAAACAGTTTGTGTATTAGATGATATAAACCTTTAGGGAATAGTGATATTCACTTATTATGGTAAATAAATGTAACTCTTTACATTTTCCTTCCCCATCACATATCCTAGACTTATTTAGGATATTAAGTGAATAATCACTATAATATTAGTCTAGTAAAATCCTTTAGTTAACAGTAATGTTTACTTTCTCGTAGTAACTAAATGTACCTATTTGCATTTTTATTTACTATAACAAATCCTAAATCTTTATGATATAAAGTAAATTATCACTTAAACTAAATCTGGTACAATAATTTATTAGTTAAAGTTAAAACATACTCCAAATAGCCTCTTAGACATCATATTCTCATTGGAATATCTTTCTAAGACTTAACACAAACCACTTTGTGTTTTAGGAAATAATAATTATTTCATTCTAGTAGGAATATTTAACAAATAAAGTATTTTTCCATATCATATATGGTAGTATATGTGTTTAGAACCTTTATTTTCGAAAAAAATATTTTATTAAAATATATCATCAATGGATGGTGGGATCACTTTCCCTCATATTTTGATAATTTTTTTTGGATAAACACTTTATGTTGGAGAAATAATTTTATCCAAATATTTTACTCAAAATATTTTATAGAATCCAATGAATCATAAACCTAGTGTATCTAATTAATCATCTCATGTTGCTCATAACAAATCTTTTTTAACACCTCCTATCGTATAATAAAAGTGAGATGAAGACACACTTCCTTTAATTAGATTTATCTAAGCTTGATAAACATATTTACTTTAAAATTTATGATGTATAAATTGTTTATTTTTCTAATGTAGAGATGTACACATATTTTCATACAAAAAATTAAATAATTTTGAATGATATTAAAAGGATTTTAATGAATATTATCATTTATTTCAATGTTTTTTTAAAATATGTGAATTTATAATTGAATAATTAAATTGGATAAATATGGATACAAATATTACATTTTGGAAGTTTGATTCTTTTTAAGATATTATACTGGTATTTCACTACTAATTTAAACAAATTTTATATAAAAAATAGGGATGGCCTGAGCTACCACTCAACCATGTAGGACATCCAGTCATCTAGCCACCCTAGAAAGGTTGGTTAGCCAAGACAGCCTATCAAGAGAGTCTGCTCGATCAACATGGTTCTGAGCTGTATGAGGAGGAGACCACACATCAGTTAGGAAAAATAATGTACATGCTATGTGCATTAGCGTGACCCATGTTTATGTGTGTGTAGTGGGATCCCATCCTTGTAATAGGTGATCTTAGCCCCTTTACCATTGGATTTATTATATTTGAGTTCCAACCCATATAGAATTCAGATGTGGAACAAAGAAGGATCAGGCATAGTTCATCATTTTAGCCAAACAAAGTAATCATTCTCAAGCTTCAATTCCTTCTTTATTGGATAGACCTCAACATCACATTCTGCTGCTCAACACTACCGCTTCCATTTAAAACTTCATAGGATCTCCATGGATGCCACCTAGAAGCTCGAGATTGAGAAGGAGAGGCACTGTCACGGACTCTAACCACCATGGATCGCCTATGGATACTAGAATGACCTCAGTTATTACCAAATTTATGAGAACAATTCCATACATGTTGAAGAGGATCTCCATCTAGACACTTTGAAGGTCTGATTCTTTGATGAGGCACCTTACGTCATTACCATAGTCCCTATGTCATGGGATCACCATGGAGAACTATAATATACTATATAAGATGAGTTGTGACATGGAGGTCTTGAATATAGTAGTGGCAAGGGTTTTAAGAAAATATGAATGTTATGTCGTGGATTCATGCCTACACCACAACCATGAAGAAGAATTGAACTAATACACTATGGAAGAAGTTATGCACCATGGTGGATGTTGATATGGAAGTGGCATGATTTTAAGGCTGAGAAGAGTCTATGTCATGGAATAATGGTCACACTATTGACCTACATAAGGGTTAGAGAAAGGATGCTTTCTATGATGTAGTGATTCACATAGCACTGTGTAAGATCTAGTGTTAGTAGTACCGAGTTTTGAAAGAATAAAATGCATTAGGAGGATGTACCATAGAGTCATTCATGTGGCATGGAGGGTGTCAAATTGGAAGTGGCTAATATTTTTAAGACAAAGTGTATGGAGGCCATTGAAATATAGAAAATGAAATTCCCCATAATTCCATGAGGTAGTCATGCAACCATGAAAAGCTACATCGCAAAGTTTCTGGCTATGTCACAGTTTGGGTCTTCACTAAATTTGGAAACATCAGATATTTTTGTAGATTCAATATGAATATTAAAAAAAGATATATTCAACCCTTGAAAAATATACTGGAGATTTGAAATGATCATTGTAGATAAAGGGGACTCCTCCCTCTATAAATAACAGGGCTTGCTACCACTAAAACTTATTGGAGGATTGGTGGACTATTGCTACCACCCTACCATGTTTTCTTTTATTTCATATATAATAATTTTTATTTAGTTTATTTATTATGAAACTTCTTTCATTCTATTTAATCAAAATGATCTATCTGTTTATTCCAATATTTTATTCTTCTCTTTCATTCTCTCTCTTAAATTTTTCTCTTCTTCTCACTTTCTTCCACTATGACCTCTTACACTTGATAATGAGTGAAGAACATGAGGCTTGTCCTTGGGATAGGATAGGTGTTATTTAATTATAAGCTTTAATTATTTAAGTTTTTATTTTTATTTGTGGTGAATAAGGGTAAAGTTTATAGGTGCCTTCTATTTAATAAAGATATTCACATGATGGATTTGAGTCATTCAATGGATGAAATGACATATGATGGAGCCAAGTCCTAGAAGATGTCACGCTCTCAATTGAGGTGTGTCATCAACCTTGATTATAGGAGTAGGTGGAACAAATATTGTCTAGGAATTCAATATTTCACTACCAATAAATAATAGGATAGTAATCCAAGAGTGATATTTCACAATTGGGTTATCAAACTAAATTTAAAAACAAAAAATATGAATAATGAAGGAACCTGAATCCAAAACCTTGGTCCAAGTACTTTCTTAATTTTGTTTTTTATTTCATGTTAGGATAGTTTATAATTAAATTCTATCTATTCTATTTAAATTTTTTTTATAAAATAATAAAAAACAAAAAGAAGTGGTTTTAGGTAAATTAGGAATAGTAAGTGAATAAACTATAAATCACCTCAAGTGATATGACTCCATTAAACCATTATGTTGTACTAGGAAATTATAAATAGTAGCTTTTTTCACACTCTATGATAGGTGTTCTTCAAAAATGGGCACCATTTACTGTGATCCAAACAATTGTTTATTTTATTTTTCTTTTCATTTTTTTTCAGATAATTTTTCATAGTTTTCTTAAAAAAAATTCCATGATGTTTTCAAATGATGATTATTATGCATGGAGTGATTACTCACAGGCACTAGAACAAAAATAAAAAAAAGTTTATCATAACAGATCCTGGGTGCAATAACTTAGAGAATATATAAAACAACTAAAGAGAAAATATGAATACGTTCATGCATTATTGGAGAAACTAGAACTTGAAATTGAGCCTAAACTTGAACCAGTAGAGGAAAACACTTCTCCAATCATCTTTGATGTTGAAGAACCCAATGTGGTAAAAGAGGAGGTAGCTGAAGAACTATTCAACCTCACTCAACCATTACTATATAAGAGTAATGAAGGAGACCTATTAGCTAATTTACAGAAGGGAAATCAAGGAAATTTAGAAACATTCTAGAGAAATTGGGTAGAAATCGTATTGTAGCATGATATCCCCATAACTTATGAAGAATAATCATTGTCACCTTTGTACGTCACTATATTATTGGGAGAATAATAAACCACCCAAGTGGCGGAGTTTGAATAAAATATGGAGGAGTTCAACTACCCACCTTTACCTAGAAAAATCCAACTTCAAGAGGTCCTTACCATTGAAAAGTAGATTACAGTCGAACCAAGATATGGAGATGAACATTTCATTAACTCTTTATTTTTTGATTCTAGTCAATATAACTTGAGAATTAACTCCCACTATGTCAAATTTTTATATTTGGACAACTTTTGTCTTGAATTAGAGGAAGAACAAGAGGAATTATATACACCTTTTGAGGAATACATGGATCTTCCAACACATATTGAACATGCATTAGAGGAAGTACATGTAAATATTCAAGTAGTTTATTTTGAGCTTCCTAAGACACAAGTTGTTCACATTGAAAAGGATAATTTTCCATATTTTAATTTAGTTCAAGTTAACTTACATTCTAACTTTCCCTTTGAAAAAATAATACATACATCCCACATTGAGAGAGCACTGAAAAAGTAATAGGAGGTTGCATAAGTAACCACCAACAAGGAGGATGATCCATACTTCCTCTTACCCACTATATGAAAGGTATACCTTATTAAAAATGGGGTAGATTTTGTATACTCTATCCATGGATTCCTCACCAATAAAAAAGAAGAAGTGAAATCTGGGAAAATCTACATGTGGTGGTTCAAATCCAAGAAGCTCCATCCATCGATGGATTATAGATAACAACTGGTACTGCCCTTCTAGTGGTAGTAAAAATCCAGGGCTTATTTTTGGTATTAAACTGAGATTTATATTTTTTATTTTCTTTCTAGGAACTTTTAATTTCATTCTTAAGAATTAGTTTAGGATTCATCCCAATACCTTATCTTTTTTAACTTTAATGACACGATCCGTGTGTTTTAATTGATTGATTTACTTTTGCAGGACCATAATGGCACAAGGAAACCCACAACAAGGATAAAATATTTTTTAATATACATAAGAACATGGAGTTTATTATGATATTATTTATGATTTAAAATCCCTATATTTTTTCTAAAATTTTGTGTTATAATGGAAATTTATTCACCTATGTTAAACTGGAAATTGAATTTCATGATTAGAATTTTATGCTTTACTTGACTTATCTAGGTTACATGAGTTTCTTAAGAACCCTATGATTCTATGTTTTAGATTTAAATGAAAATGAGATTGAATGATTAATATGGAGAATTGAATTATTTGAGTGAATCATGGATAATGAAATAATGACTCATTATTTGAGGTAATTGGTAAATTCATGTAAATGAATTTTTCCTACCATTTTTTACACTTTGAATTTATGAAATTTATGTGAATTAATTTATTATTATTAGTAATTCTATGAGTTTTTTTCCCAAATCATAGGTTCCATTCCTAAGAGTATTTCTAGACCAAATTCTTTCTACTTTATCTCAAACATATTTCTTGAGTGATCATGGGACATGCCCCCTATTAGACATTTCATTGGATTTTTTCAAAACTATGATTGTGTAAAAACATATTTAACATGATTGTGTCATTTTTATTGATAACACCTTATCCTTGACACCACCTTATGAATTAATAATTTATTATCCCATAGATACCATGAATGACCCTATTAGGGATGAGCCATATTTCAATCCATTTATATGTATTTTTACCCTCCTCTTAGTATTTTTATGATATTTTAAAGTTGAAGTGTGGGGGTGAGGGAAGTCATGGTGTGAAATATGTACTACATTGTAAGGGGATATTTTCATTAAACTTTTACATTTGAAATCATGTTTTATACTTTAGATATAAACCTCCTATTTGACCCTTAATGTTTTTCACATTAATTTCATAGCAACCTTAAAACTCAGAGTCATTCGAGACTTAATTGAAAAATACTCTTTATTTCATGTGTTTTTTGTATTTACAAATTAGATAAATTAGTTCCTTTGAAAGATTATGGAGAACGAACATGTTCTCATGATAATATCATAAATCTACTTGAATTTGTAGCATGAGTGATGAGAGGGAATAATTAAAAAGTAAGGTAGATCATGAATTGACATGGTTAATAATAATAAATTGATAAGATTAAATGAATGAAATTATAAGTTACACCATTTCAAAAGGGATAAAGTAAAATGCTTGGATTAATTATTAATTTGAAAAATGAGAATATAAATTGATGTTTTATATGGAACTTAAAATTTCGATTTAACATTGATAATTATTTGATTTTATTACTTTGATAGTTAAATATTGAAAACATGGTGTTTCTTTTTAATTCAATTCTGATATTTAATGCTTGTGGGAAATTATAGTTAAAGTGTAGGGCTATTTGATGCACACATATTTTCATTAAAAAATTTAAATAATTTTGAATGATTTTAAAATTATTTTAATGAATATTACCATTTATTTCAATGTTTTATTAAAAGTGGGAATTTATAATTTAATAATTAAGATGGATAATAATGAATAAAAATAATGAATTCTAAATGTTTGATTTTTTATGATATTCTGCCGGTATCTTACTAAGCATTTAAACACATTTTAGGTAAAAATAGGGATTGCTTGAGCTAGCCCATAACCATGTAGGCCCACCTAGCCAGCCCAGAAGGGCTAACTGGTTAATCCAACCCACCAGGAGATCCTGCTCGAGTGACATGGGTGTGAACTACATGGTGAGGATCCCACACAACAATTAAAATAAGGCCCGCATAGGCTACGTGTGTTGGCACGACCCATGTCTATGTGTGTGTAGTGTAGCAGAATCCCATCCCTACAATAAGAAATATAAACTGCTCTTCCACTGAATTTATTACATGTGAGTGATAGACCATGTGTATTTCTGATGAGGGAAAAAGAAGGCATGAGAAATTTTCATCATTTTAACCAAAAAACATCTTTGTACCCTATATCCACTTCCTTTGTGCTCATACACACCTCAATGATGCTTGTTGCTACTCAATGCCACAACTGCCACCTAGAAATCACTAGGATCGCAATGTTCACCACCTGGAAGCTTAATATTTACCTAGATAATCACTACTAAGTCCTCAAGACACCATGGATGGCCTATAGACTCTATAATGACATTGCTGATTCCCAATTTAATGAGAATGATGCCATGCATGTTTAAGAGGATCTTCATCCAACCAATGTGAAGTCTAGATGCTTTGAGCAGGAGCCTTACGTCATTTCCACCATCGCTATGTCATGAGATCACCATGGAGAACTAAGCTACACCATGTAAGATGAGATACATTGTGAAGGTCTTGAATATGGAATTGGAGAGGATCTTAAGTATATATAAAGGTTTTTTCCATGGATGCATGCCTATGTCAAAACCATGAAGAAGAATTAAACTATTGCACTTGGTGGAATTTCTGCATCATGGTGGATGTTGATATAGAAGTGGAATGATTTTTAGTTCAGGAAGAGGCTGCTCCGTGATCCAGTAGTTTCACCATAGCCCTAAAGAAGGGTTAGAGTGAGGATTCATGCTACAACACAATGCTCTAATCAGCACAGTGTAGGAGATAGAGTAAGCAGTGTCAAGTTTTGAAGGAAGAAAAGACTTTATGAGGCTACATCATAGAGTCCTTCATGTGGCATGGAGGGTGTCAAATTGGCATTGGAAAGTATTTTGAAGACTAATTGTATGGAGGCTTCATCCATGGAGAAAATAAGCTAACCCAAAATTGCATGCAGTAGCCATGAAACCATGAAAAGCTATGCTATAAAGTTCCTGGCCACACCATAGTTTGGGTTTGAATCTAACTTAAAAACATTTGATATTTCAGAATATTTAATGTGAATATCTTAAAAAAAGATAAATTAAACCCTCAGAAAATATACTATAGATTTTAAATGAACATAGGAGATAGAGAGGAATCCTCCCTCTATAAATAAGTGGGATTTCTACCACTAAAAATTATCAAAGGATTGATGGACTACTACTTCTACCATACTGCATTATATTTTATTTATTCTACTCTAGTTTTTATTTAGTTTATTTATTATGTAAATTCTTTCATTATATTTAATCAAAGTGAACCATTTGTTTCTCACACTATTTTCTTATTCTCTTTCATTATATCTCTTATTCTCCTTCTCTTATTCTCACTTTATTTCACCATGATCTCTTGCACTTGACAATGAGTGACTAACCCAATGCTTGGCCTTGAGGGAGAATAGGTGTTCTTGAATTATATGTTTTAATTATTCAATGTAATATTTTTTTGTGAATAAGGGTGAAGTGTATGGGTATGGAGATTGTCCACCATGACATAAATCTCAAATTTTATTCTATTCTTTTATTTAAAATTTTTACATCCATTCTATTGAACACAATCTCTTTACATGATAGAGTTTATCCATTAAATGGATGAAACAACATATAATGGATCCAGGTCTTGGAAGATTCTATGCTCTTTATTGACGTGTGTTATAAAACTTGATTATAGGAGGAGGTGAGATTAATATTATCTAGGAATTTGAGATTTTAAAACCAATAAATAAGAGGATATAAATTCAAGAGTGATATTTCACAATTGGGTCATCAAACTAAATTTAAAAACAACTAATATGAATAATGAAGGAACTCAAATCCAAACCCTTGGTCCAAGTACTTTATTCATTCCATTTTTCATTTCATGTTAGGATAGTTTATAATTGAATTATCTCCATCCCATTTCCATTATTTAAGAAAATAATAACAACTAAAAAATAAGTAGTTTTAGGTGAATTAGAATTAGTAAGTGAATAAAATATGAAGCTCCTTATATGTGATAAATTTTTCCATCCATTTTGTTACACTAGAAAATTATAAATATTATCTTTTCCTACACCCCTATATAAGATTTAATCATGTAGAAACTATTTACTTCATCAATTGAATGTAAACTATAATATATTTCAATTTTTCCTATAATTTTTAACTCTTTTATATTTAAAACACTTGTAAAACATACATTTAATTTTACATACCCTTAAAAATTGAAGAATAAATTCCTATAATATTAATAATTGACATGGAAATTCTATGGAGTTTCATAAAACTCATTCAAGTATTCTAGATAACCCCATCACATGGAATCATTATTCCTTTCTAATAATACCCAAAAGTTTCAAATAACCTTAACTATATTCTTGAAGAAATATTATTGGACTTTCAAACATTTCCTCTTCTAGTTTTTAAATTTTACTTCCTTTCACTATCAGTATATTATCAGAACTTTTAGACATCATACTCCCAACTCATATATTCTCAACACTTCGAGAATATCTGGTAAACTTTTATTGAATTCATCCATCTTTCCAGAACATTTAAATACCCAATCATATTGAGATTGTGAGACTAGAATTCCTTGGGTCAATTTGTATTAAATTACTTTTAAAACTTAAATGAATTATTCCACGCTTCCATAATAATATTGATTTTCTTGTTGAAAAACTTCAAAACATGGTAACTCAAGAAGGAACTATTATAACATATATAATATTTATCTTTATTAAGAACTTGTATAAAGATACTAGTCTTAGGAGTTTCTTACTTTAAGATTCTCATTTCAAAGATCAATACAAATTTTATTTTTATAATGATAATGGATTTATATATAACATAAATTTTATTCAAATGAATATCCTATTTTTATATTTTTCATTAAGTAATTTTAATGATAGTGATACCACTAAAAAATTATGACCCCATACATCATAACCATTTAGTGATACAATATCCACATTCCACTAAGAAAATAACCCCACTTTAGCATGAAACTCACTGCTTAGTTAATTAGGTAGGAAATCATCCTAATCATAATAGTTGTGACTCTTATATAGTTGAGTGGATAACCATTTATTAAAATCCATCATATGGATTCAATCAACTTTATTCCTATAGTATAATAATCCTTTGGGTTTCCTAGCTAGTTTAACCTAAAGAAAACGTCAAAATGAGATAATCACAAGAAAATATTGGGGAACCTCACTTTGGAGTGAAACTACCAAAGAATGATCCAATATCACTCGTTACTTTCTTTTCTTACACAAGATAATCCAGAGGCACCCCAATTTGGCATGAAACTACCCAGTTGGATGATCAAGGTCTTGAAAAGTACTGATTTGGAAGGAATCTCACACTTAGTATTTGAGGGGTTTTCATTTTAAAGTCTCACTAATTTAATATACATTATATGCATATTAAATTCATAACTATTTCAATATATGTAATCATTATATTTTCACATTTTATTTCCTTTTGTTTATGAATGATTATATCAATTTAGTTTTAGAAATCCCTATTATATCCACAAAATTAATGTGTAATTATTTACATAACCCATAAGATTTTGTTACTCACCCAAAAATAGAATTCAAGTATATTTATACATATCCAAATTCATCATACGCATAAGATACATGAATAATTCATGTAAAGGAATAGAATTATATGATATTGAAAAATCCAAATGAATAAGCCCAAAGGGATAGATAACCAACCCCATTAACTTTCCTAGACAAAGAAAGCCTAAAACAAGTGGGTGTTCTAACCCCAAGCCACTCTACCTAGGGATACTTTACTAAAGAGATAATCAAATTCATGAAAAATATAACACTTAATATACACAAACTATGCCCAAAAACTATTCTCAATCTCATAACTAAAAATAAAAACTGAGGTCAAGGTATATGAAAAATAAATTTTATGATATTAAACCTTGCATGGCATGTAAGGTTATATCCTAGAATCAATTTATCATATAAACGAGAATACACTATATTAATATTTCATAATCAATTTATTAAACATGAATATTAAGGAAATTTAACAAATAAATTAAACATTTTATTTATTTTCCAAAACATGGGACATTTATGAATTATTCATAAATAAATATTAATTATAGAAATTTTATAATTTAGCAAGAATATAAACATTTTAAATTCATTTCAATATGAAACCCTTCATATTTTATATTAAATAGTATTTATATGATATTTCATGAATTATAAACATTTTATAATTTAATATCTACTATATAAACATTTTATATAATGTAAATATCATATATTTTGTAATTTATAAACACTTTATAAATGACCTCTTATGATTTATAAATAAACCTTTTATTTATAGATCATATTCTATTTAATATGTCAAAAATTATTTAATAATTGGGGAAAATGTGTCATAAAAATTTATTCAATTAATTATAAAAAATTTATAATTAATTAATCAATTTATAAAATCCATATAAAGAAATATTCCTAAAAAACATTTTAACATGATTTATAAAAAATTTATAAACTAGACAAACCATTTAATATTTAAATTTTTTTAAACATATATTCTGCTTACCCTTATGTATAATCCCTATTTCGTGTAAGGGTATCTTCTCTTTTACCCTTACACAGATGCTTTATGCAAGGGTATCTAAGGTTTTCAAAAGCCCACATAAAGGTAAATTAAAGGTTACATTTATGTAGCTTGGTTCAACACTATTTCATAAATGTAATACATAAATTACCTTCATCCAACTCTCTTATATAAAAGTATTACCCTTATGAAACTTCTTTGCATAAGAGTACCTTCATAATTTATCATTATAACACCCCATAATTATAAAGGGTTGAAAATCTAAATGTTACTACTCATGTCAACAAGGTCTACCTTTATTTTTTAGGATCCCACTTGATTAGAAATTTATAGTTAATCATGATTGACCTAGAGAAGTGTCAGGATGGGAGACCTCCTAGGAGGTTTCTTAGGGTGTGTGCGAGTGAGGGAAAAACATGCCGAAGGAACATGTGTTGGCCATTGTGAACATTCATTTGTTTGATGACCCATTCAGGCACATGGGTGGGCCCCAAGGAGGGAACACCACATGTTTGCAGGGAAACTAGGGTGCCTGTAGGGCCCAGTTGTCACATTGGTATCAGGGAAGGGTTGAAATGTAGGGTCCACAATGAGCGCGTTTTGCTCTAAAGGGAGGGTGGGGGGGGGATGTAACACCCCATAATTATAAAGGGTTAAATAAATAAATGATATGACCCATGTCAACAAGGTGAAAACTTCTTTTCTAGAGCCTACTTGATTAAAAATCCAAAGTTAAGTGTGATTGTCCTGAAGTAGTGATCAGGATGGGTGACCTTCTTGGAAGTTTCCCAAGGAATTTGCTAGTGAGGACAAATCAAATTGAAAAGAACATGTGTTTACTTGTGGGGATAGTAATTAGTATGATGACCCATTCAGACACATGGGAAGGCCTTAGGAAGGGTACAACACATGTCTGTAGTGAAACAGGGGTGCCTTCAGGGCTTAGTTGTTACACTAATTTCATTTAAAAGTAAACTTCAAAGACCCTTACACAACATATTAAATAACTTTACACATAAGGGTAAATAACTGAATACCTTTATGAAAAACCCCTTGTGTAAGGGTAATAACTTTACACAGTTTATTTGCATAAGGATACTCTCAATTTTTCATATATTGCATAAGGGTAATGCATAAGGGTAATGCATAAGGGTATCAAGTAAGGGTAAATCATATTTACCTTTATGAGACACTACCGTGTAAGGGTACTACCATTATACAACCCATTTGTGTAAAGGTAATATAGAGGTTACCATTACGTAATCTAACCGCGTAACAGTATATCAAATTTTACACTTACAAAACTCATGTAAGGATCTGTAAACATACAAAAATTTTATGAAAATGTTGTTCTTTATTTTTATTTGAAAACCAGTGATCAAAAACCATTTAAATCTTAAAAAAATATCTCTGATACCACTGATAGGTTTCATATGAATATATTATGATCATGTGCATTAGAAGAAAACCCAAAAACATAGGCAGATCTATCTTCAAGAATGTGTAAATAAAAAAAATAGAGTACCTGTAAACCATGTACAACAATAACTATCTTCTTCCTTCCATGGATAATTTTGAGGAAGATCAAAAGGAGAAGTGAACGTAATCACACTTCCTTTGAGGGTGTACACTGGATGATGGATCTACGAATGCTTCGTGAGGATACCCATAGTTCAAAGGGGTGCTATCACCTTCTAAAATGAGATAAATAGAGTTTTGAGAGGAAGACAAATTGGTAGAGGATCATAAGCATTGCATACAGTAAACTCTCCCAATAAGAGGATATCATCCTCTTATATATCTGAAGCCCAATAATCCTCCAATGAATTATATGTGTTTCTTCCATTTGGGATATAATTCATTGAACAATTTTAATGAATTAATTCATAACCTTAAATCATTCATAAATGGATTGTAATCGATGAAACCATTTGGGAGAAAATAATATTATATATATCACACACACATATATATTATTTCATGCATTATATTTATGAATTATACATTAATAAAATGAATATATTAAATGTTCACAATATATAGTATCCAATATATTATATTCAAATATATATCATGAATCATATTCATGTGTGCATGCATCTCATGCATGTATATTTTAGTACACGTCCAACACCAATGACATTATCACATACATTCTTTTCTACATGATTGACATCAAGAAAATATTTGATGTAAAAACAATTCTAACAAGGTAATTTTTTTAAAAAGGATATCTTTTTCAAAACCATCTTGAAAACGTTTTTCAACTAGTATTTGTGAAAAATGGTGACAATATTTTATAATTAATTAAACTATCCATCACTAATTAATGAATAAGGTGTTGTACCTTTTTCTGAATTCTTATCTAATAATGTTTTCTAATCAATATTTATTTCATCGAGGTAAAAATTTATGATATCCTAGAAAAACTCTCTTCAAGGAATGTTTCAACCAAACTGAGTTTGTACCTTCTTCATAAATGAGACACCTCAACATTCCTTTAATGTTATACATTGACAAATTTCCATAAGCAAGAAAGTCATTTATCATCCTGAAAAACATGTATCTCAATGTGAACTATTCATTTATATGAGAATCATAAAATATAACACCTGAATCACACATCAATTTCATATATTCAATCAATGGATCCAAATAAACATGAATATCATTACCTGATTGTTTTGGTATTGATATAAAAAAGACAACATAATGTAGTTTCTCTTGATACATAACTATAATGAAAAGTTATAATTTACAAACATAACCAACCATGTACTATGAGATCCACTTTGTACACAAAATGGATTTATTCCATTTGTAGATATATCAATATAGAGGTTTATCAACTTGTTTCTAAATTCAATATACTCATGATTAATTTTAATCCACTAAGGAGAGTATGCTAAGTGATGAAGTTAGTCATATTTAATTCTTGTATTCATGTGTTATATCAATTGTCTTTTAGTCTCCTCACTTTAATATATTCATCTAAACCTTGTAATGATCATAAAGTACCATACAATTCTTTAAGGACTTGGTTCATTTTCTTATATCGAGATACACCACACTTATGGAATTTTTTAAGTGATTCACGATACTTGAGAAATAATATACAATCATTTGGATATGCATGCATTCTTTCAGAGATCATGTCCATTGAACATAACATTTGTTTAAAAGGAAGCTTATTATCTTATGGTAACATATTATTCAAGAGATCAATTACTTCTATAAAGTTAGTGTTGCTCCATCTGTTGTTAGGTTTTAAATCATATGAATTTAGTATGAATTAAAATGTTGTATATTTAGTGCAACTAGGATACAATGGAATCTTTACACAAATCTATAATTTCTCAAACACCTTTGTACAATTGAGAAGGTTATCTTCAAATATCTTTGGCATTTTCTCAATATGATATCTAGTATCATTTATAGTTGTAATCATATCAGAAGATCCATAAACCATAGTGTTATCATAGTCACTAAATACATTAAGTTATTTGCTGTGTTTAGTCTAATAACTATAACTTTGATATATTCTATGATATTTTTTTTAAAACTCATTTTCACAAGTTCATCATGAATAACAATAACCTAAATAAAAAATATTTGAGAATGGTCATTTACATGCTTTGTTGTAAATTTGATGAACTTTTTTATATAATCCCCATGGTCTTTTGTCATAAAATTGACATATATCCATTTTTATTAATATTAATCATATTTGGTTAAAAAATATTCATATTTAACAATAAATAAATAAATACATAGAAGATACACATACAATGTATCATTTTTTACATGCGTAAAATATATAAAGTGTAATTTTAAGAAATATAATTATAAATTATAATACATACATATATAGAGTATATAAAAGAATAAATATAAATCTTATGTTTTATAATACAATGTAAAATATATACATATAATAAAATTGGTATACATACATATAATTTTATATTATATATCTATGCATATAGATATGCAAACAAATTAAATATTTTTGTGTAAATATATAATTGTGTGTGTGTGTGGAAGGAAAACATATCAATGTTTAAACTATAAATTTATAGAATATTCTTGAAAAATATGATACATTCATAAATGAAGTATACAAAAAATACATATAAATTCGGTAAAAATTCTTACTATTATGTTTTTATGTGTTTATTTGCATATAAATATATAAATCTCTACACACACACACATATATATATACACACTTACACATAAACAAAAACATATATAAATATTTATATATATAAAAATAGATGAAGCAAAAACATTTATATATATATATATTTATATGTGTATGTATATATACACAAATATACACTACAAAAAATAGGGCATTTAGAGGGAGTTATTTTTTTCATTTGTAGTGGTTATAACCCCCACTAAATGTATTAGCAGCAGTTATGGGAAACAGTCACTAAAGTGGACAAATTCATTTTTTAGTGATGGTTATCTGTAAGCTCCTATAAGGTAAAAGAAATTAGCAGTGGTTATAAACCTTTTTAAATATTTTAAAAAATAATATTTGAAACAGCCACTAAAAAAATATATATTTTAGGTATCATTTTAATTTGTTACTCACCCCACCCGCTCTCTCCCTTTTTCCATGATATGTCATGCTCTCCAAGAATCAGGGCCCATCACCCCCGCTAGGATTGACAAACACCCCCTAGACCTATTTTATTACAACCACTAAAAAATTATATATTTTAGGTATCATTTCTTTTCTATGCATCACTGCATTCCCATCGGGGCCACTGTCCCTCTACTTGCCATTATACCACTGCCTATAATCCCACCTCATCTACACATTACCATGATCCCACCATGTCCAACATCGTCTATGTGTTCATCATTCCACTTCCCAACAACCTATCATCCCTCTATCGTCCCATTGCACAACAACCCACCCTACACATAAGTGCATGAGGGAAACATCAGCTACTTGCTGGCGTGATGCCAAAAGGGAGAAACAACCACCAATTCCATTTTAAATGGGATCAAAGGTATTGTGATCGGGTTTTAAACCCCAATTTCTTTGATGCAAAGAAGCATCCCAACCAAATAGGCTGGGGTGTATTTTCAATATATTATAAATTTATGTATACATTTATATTATACACATATATTATCTTATACATGCATACATATATACATATATAATATAATATTATATACATATATTATAATTTATATTATACATATATTATTGTATACATTTATAGTATAATTTATACAAATTATATCGGTCATTTATGGGTGATGACGCAAGAAAGGGTACATACCCAAGTACAGAGTGATAGGTGCAACACATGGCGTAGGAAGAGGGCCTTTGGGCCATGATGAAGGATTATTTGGGCCATCAAATGGAAGGCCTTTAGGATTTAAAAATTATAATGGGCTAAGTGTGGAGTGTGTCAACCCTTGGAGGAGGGTGTGGCCTGTTTTTGCTTTCCCATGGTTGTGTGTGTTGTTTCATATTTTTGTAACCTACGAGACCTTACAAAGTTATATATATAATTTATTTATAAATATAATATATTAAATTAAATTATTTATATACTAAAATCATAAATACATCTAGGTAACGTGTTTATATAAAAATAAAATAAAATAATAATATTTTTTATTATTATCATTATTAAATATTTTTTTAAAATTATAATCATATGTTTGCAATTAAATACATTTATATAATATATATAATACATTATATTATATTATATTATATATATATATAATATATAATATTCATACATAAATACCTCTAAATTATATATTTACATATATTTGAATAAATATATTTATGTATATATTTATATTATGCATAAAAATACACACACACATATATACATGTTTATTTATATAATGTGTATATACAATTTATTTATAAATATATTTATATATAATATATTTATATAATGTATTTAAATACATTTATATGATTTGTTAAAATAATATATTTAAATAAATAAATATATTATAAAATTTGTTTAAAAAAATAAAAAAATTAGAGGGGGTTTAAAACCGCCACTAATTTAAGTGATTAGTGGCTATTTTAAAAATAACCTACATTTTTTTATTTTTTAAATCAATAGGGTATATTTTATCAGTGATTATCCTAAAATCATTGTTAAATTAATATTTAGCTATGCTAATGGCAGAAACATCGTTAAACTATTATTTAGCGGTTCTTATGGCAGAAACACCACTAAATTTTTATCTAGCATCAATTTTGGGAAAATTCCCACTGATCTATTTTTTAAATGAATTTAGAGGGGGTTGAACATAACCCTTTCAAAATAACCACCACTAATGTGCTATTTTTTATAGTGATATACACACAATTATGCAAAGAACAACCAAAATAATTAGGGTTTGAATTAATTCTATTTTTTATATATAAATTTACACACACACACCCATAGATTTACCTACATAAAGAGGGATAAAATTTATAGACAATTATGAGAAGAAAAACAAAAAAATCATGAAAAACTCATGAAAAAAATAGTTGAGAAATCCATTAAAACAAGCTAAGAATAAAATACCTTCAGTTTTGAGTTATGATTTTTCCAAAATGTTTTATAGAGGTGGAAACAAAGTTCAGGTTTCATGAAAGCTTAAATGATAGTGATGAGAGGCACTAATATTAGAGTTATTTTAAAAAGTGGGAAAGAGTTTTATCAATGTTCACAGAAAAACACTAATAAAATTAACCTTTATCGAAATTAAAACAATAAGAATTGATAAATAAAGTATTTATAAATTATAAATTCAGTATTAATAAATGCATGACTTTATCAGTGCGAATTTTATTGCTGATATAGAATGCTATATCATTGTTAAATTTAACAAACTAAGAAAATTACAACTTTTATAAATATATATATATAATAATTATATATATAAAACTAATAATAACAAATTCTACAAATATATATAATATTAATAAGTATTAATTATATTTAAATAATATTAGTTATATTTTTTAAAATATTATTGATTATTTAAATGAATAAATCTTTTATACTAAATAAAAATTTATAGTTGTATTTATAAATGTTAACTGCATTGTTTTTAAATACAAAATAAATTAAATATATTTTACCACTTCAATATAAAATATTAAATTTACCATCTATAGTATTTTTAAAAATCTATTCATTATATTTTACATTTAAACTACATTTTAAAAAAAATTAAAATATACAATTGATGTTTATGATGAAGAATATTAAAATTCATGATTATATATATGTATATATGTATATATATTTATTAAAATTACATTAATTACATTTGAGTTGAATTAATTATTAATATTATAAATAATGACATATATAATAATGTTATTAATAATATTAATAAAATATGAATATTTATATAGAAATTTTCTAAACTCAATTTAATTTAATTAAAATTAATTTTTTTAGTGTAATGTATTGATATTATATTCTAACTATGCACACAAATACACATATAGACCTATACATGGATCAAGGGACACACCCATATTGATAAGATTGACCCTATAAATAGGCCTAATAGGGCCAAATTGTTTAGGCCTGATTATTAAATGAGCATAAATTTAAAATCCCAATTAATAATATGGCTGGGATCAAGCTTTAATAAGTGATTCGATACCTAACTCACTTGACCTAAATAAGTTATATTATAAATATTTTTTTAAAAAATTACAATATTATGTATTTAATATTTCAAATTAAATATTATTATATATAAAAAAGTTTTTTTTTCAAGGATGATTAGTAAATGGATCAAGTGAGGGTTGGTCTGGCCAAACCCTATTAATAAATGATATTTTTTTCAATGTCCGGTTAGTAAATGGGCCAAGTCAAATTTGGTCTGACCATGCCTAATTAATAAATGGGTTAGGTTTTTTATATCTCAAACCTGACATGCCCATCCCATGTATAGGTACATAGAAACACACTACAAAAGTATATGTGACTATGTCAATATATGGATGTATGTATATATAATACACATGCATGATGATGTGTGATTATTTGTACATATATATAAATATAAATACAAACACACACACACAACCAATGAGATGCAAAATTGAAAAACCAAAAGACTGTGTATGTGTCTATATTATTAATATTACTAATTTATTAAATGTTATAAATAAATAATAATATTATGTATAAATTTATAAATAATAATAATAAATTTATATACACTATTAATAAAAAATGTGTTAGTAAATGTATGAATATTATTAACACTAAATGTATTAATACATGTATAAATATTATGAATGATAAATAAATACAATGGATAATAAATATTATTAATAATAAATTTATTAATATAATTAACAATAAATATTATAAATATTATGAATAATAAATATAGCAGAGCCATAAGGTTATGAACATGAAAGTCCATATCACAAAGGATGTCATCATTATGTTGGCTAAGGTTGTCAATCATCATGCCTCTCAAAGATTGGTTCTTTTTTTATACAATGATGTGAAATTAGATGGATAACCTTGAAAATAACCCAAGATGTGGAGGGGAGTCTAACATCCACATGAAATAGGTAACCCTCACGGTTGGGGTTTTCATAGGAGAGGTTGATCTTAAGGTATTTATTTCTCTCTGTAGTGCTTGTTGTTGGTGTCTCTAACACTATGAGACTATTTTTTAGTTTTCTTGACGAGGGAAGTATTTTCCTATATGACCCCATCCTCTAATTTTTCCCTATATTTTAATTTCTTCTAATAAATTGGTTAAGGACTTTGGGATCTATCCTTGGAATGTTCTGAATATTATGAATAATAAATAATAAATGTATTAATATTATGATAAAGGTATTCATATAATAATAAATTTATTATAATAAATATATTAATAAAAGTATTAATATATATATATATATATATATATTATGTAGAGGGGATTGAAAAATGGAAACAACACACACCTAGACACCCTAGTGAGTCAAGCCTCATCCATCCCCATAAGAAATGAAAAATACCCACAAGAACTATTTTATTACATATTTATAGCCCAAAGACCCATGTTCTTAATGGACTAAAGGAGTAGTTGAATATGACCCAAAGGCCATAGAAGGAGATGAACCAAAGGACTAAATAAGCATCTTACATCATGTCATGTCACTGGTCTTACACCACGCTACCCCTTGTTAGCAGTCATCCTACTATGATACCATTATGAAAGATGTGTCTCCCCCTCACTACGAGTCATTAAACTGTGTTGCCTTTTGATACACCATACTAGGGAACCCATCCATTCCAATTTAAAAATTAATGTTAGAATATGGCCATATGATAGGTGATAACATACTCATCTCTTTTTCAAGTTGTACACCTAGTGATGCCTTTGTGGCGCCTCACCACATCACATGCCTGTCACATCACATCGTCAGACTAGTCCCACTCTATAGATAGTCACATGATAGGGAACCCCTCCACCTCACATCGAAAATCCATGAGGACACAAGGATAGTTGATGGATTTTAGTGCGCCCATCCCTCTCTCATGGCCGCACACTTGGCGACGCCTATATGTCACCATGCTGCACCATCTACATGTTGTGTCAAGTTATTTTTCTGGTCTCGCTATAACAACTACTTCCAATTAATGATGTATCTAAGGCCTTGTGTCCTAATGACCTAAATTTGTGGTCCAAAATCCCAAATTAGGTGAATAGTACCACTGTTATAGTACCTACTATAGTATTTATACAATAATCTAATAGTACCTATAAATATCCTTCCCCTACCAAAATTTGTACTCGGATCTTTCATGTAGGATTATGAGGTGCTTACCAATAAGGAAAATCCCATATATAATCAATTTATTAATATTAATATAAATTAATTACTAATATTATAATACGTGTTTTAATATTATGAATAATAAATGTATTAATAAATAAATTAATATTATGAATAATAAATATTAAATGTATAAATAATATTACTAATAAATGTATTATTAGATGTATAAATATTAAAAATACTAAATTTATAAATGTTGAAATAGGCTAGGTTAAATCCCAAAGGCCCTATCACATTTATTATAGGAAAGAAAAAGGTACAACATGGGAAAATGGAGTCACACATGGAAATTAATTCCTTCATTAAGAAAATAGAAACAATCACACTATGATAGATACACCCATTACAATTTAAAGTCAATAGACCGATATCAAAGTTTTCCACCCCGACCATGAGGGTTACCCCAGCCATGAGGGTAACCTCTTCTACGTGGGTATCATCCTTACATACACACCTTTTCTCTCTATCAAGGATCTTGGTCTTCATCTGAAGATGATGCAGTGATGAACACTTCCCCCAATTCTTTAGAGTCTTCCCCAAGATATTGTCCCTCCTTCCTGCTATAAATTAGAACGAAAATAACATTCTTATACCCAACTAGAGTTATCATTATGAGCCTAAAAAACCACCAAATGATCATTGTCTTACTCTATTAAGGTAGAGGATAGATTAGTACGAAGCATCTTAAAGGTGTTGGAAATAGACACAAAAAATTGGGATGGATCACTGAATCTTTTAGAATCAACTTTCTTGACATGAGAGATATATTTTCCAGTATCAGTACACACTAACATAGGGGAAATTCATAACAAATTAGCCACATGACCTCCCTTCTTGATAGTAGGCATCAGTGCATCAGCTCCTATCTATTCCCCACCTACAGAGACATGATAATGGACATGCTCTGAAGATTCCTAAAAATATCCCATTTTATCATCCTTTCTACCCACAGTAACATCCCATTCCTATAAGACAATACCATCCTTCAAGGTAGCATGACTGAAACTGTCCTTCTCCTATGAGATAGAAAGGCTCTTCATTTTATTGGAATAAGTAGTGGTCCCCACTGTTGGAGTTGGTTCCCCAAAACCAACTTTTATGTACTTTATGATAACTTGTATTCATAGTTTTGAATATTAATAAATTCCTTATCACATCATGATTGTTCTTCTGCATAACATAGTATGTGATAATGTTCTAAGAGTAGCTGTCACACTAAAAGGTCATAATAGTTCTCCGCTATGATGAGAACCCAATAGTGATACAACATTATTCTTAAATATATGTTATATAGCTAGATGATATCATTTTAGGGACACAAATGATATAGTCTATTAGGGGTGGAGACACATAAGACTTTGATGCACCTTATCATGGTGTACTCCCTTGGTAATATCCAGTGTAGAATATTATGAGAACAAGACCAACCGGTAGGAAATCCATATTTATATGTATCATTGGATGTTCCTATCTACAGACATGTTTATTGTTCCTTATACATTATGATTATTATTAATGAGTATTATGAGTCACATACTTTGATGTATTGATGAAAACCATAATGATAGATGTTCGTAGTGAGGTAGGATATGTTGATTATGTCAGGAGTAATATTGTATTAATGAATAATGTGAGAAAGGATTTTTCCCTTTTGTTCTTTAAAAAAGTTAATATATTAGACCCTTTAATGGAAATTATATATCCTAAATAAATCCATGATCATGGTGTTCTATAGGCAAGTTCAATTTCCACGAAGTCAAAGAAAGAGACATCAAGCACATAGGTTGATGGCACCATTGTGTAACCTTCTTGATTAGAGATATCAAGATAAAGAGATTATATTACACAGTAAGCATCCATATGAGGTATTATATTATTGTGTCATTAAATTCTTTCTCTATGGGTACCTTGGCATGTTTCCAGATGCTAACCTTGGACTTAAGGCCTTTTTGTCTAATGCCACTGAGAAAGTGGCCTAGAGGGTCGTACACTAAGTGTATCCAGAATATCAGTTAAATAATATATTATTATTTATTATTTAACAACTTGAATAAATATTATTCCAGCACATGGTTTAATAATTATCCATATTTTATTGATCGCATATATTCTGTCACAATTTATTCGAAAGAATATAATGTGATAAGAATATCTAATAAATATTTATTTGCTATTTAGTGAATATAATTTTTATTTATTTATTAGAGAATAATGTAGTGATATTTATTTAATAAATAAATAGTTATTATTCAAGGTCCGATAAATATTGTAGAGGAATGGTAGACCGAGTTAAATGGTTCGGTGAGAAGTAATTAATATTGAATATTATTTGATTAAATAAATTTTAATTTAATTCGCAAGTTAAGCGCATTTCGAGAAATAATAATAATAATAATAATATTTGACATGGGGTTTCATAGGGATTAAATAAATAATAAAGGGAACTTTTTAAATTGTTTTATTTTAACCCTAGAGGTATATAAACCCAATTATATTATTTTATAAGATAGAAAATTCATTTTTTGGTTGTCCACAATGAATTTGGAGAATCCTCTCAAACCCTAGAAAGAGATCCCTTCTCCAAGAACACTCCCAAAAATGGTTAGCAATCTTAATCCACCTCCCAATCTCAAGTCAAGAGAGATCAAGGAGAATTATTTGAAAGCAGTTCTCATGGAAATCAATGGAGAATTCCACAAGCGATAGGATATGTCATGCTAGCACTCAAAGATTACTAAGGTGAAATTAAAAGATTTGTGGAACACATATGGATCACCACTATAGGAAATCTGCTCTTGATTCCTAGAATGCAATAATAGTGCAACATAGATCTGTTTTCAGATCCATCAATGGAGAAATAATTCCAACAAGGTAATTATTTAATTAATTAAATTAATTATAAATAATATGTGATTATCCTCCCTCTAGTTCTATAGTTTTATACCTTATCTATATTATTTTATTTTATTCCATTGATAATGACATTTAACATTGTGTAAAATCTAGGATTAATCATCGATCATAGAAAAAAACAATGTTGGGTATAAACCATCGCACACTTTCACTGCATCTAAAACCTAAAAGTTGTGTCAGAGAGGTTACATAATTATTCAATGTAAAGGAGTACATGCCATGTATCCAGTGTTACATGATGTGTATTTATATTCAATGCACTGGGATTTAATTTGGAATTAATAAAAATTGTGTGCATTGATTACATGTAGTGAATTTAATTTCTTATGCCACGTGTTGATTGGTCTAGCCTAGATCAGAGTCAGCCAGAGTACACAATGTGTAGCCCATGTACACGACGTGTGTTCCTTTAAGTCATATTCGGGCATTATATTTCTATATAGGACCTACCTGAATGGTGACTGTGTAAATCAAAAACCATATGTCGTGTATCACTTTTTACACACTGTGTACTACATTTTTTTCAAGGCATGATTCACACGCCGAGTCCCTAGGAATGTGCCTCAAATATATGGTGAGATAAGCACACACCGTATAACTCACTTGTACATTCCCTATACATATACCAAATTATGTATATTTAAAATTGATTTATTATACTATGTAAACCATATCAACATGTAATCATGTGTGGTATTTAAGTTTATAGAACAAACCATATGATAGGTTTTTAATATATATATCTAAATGTTTAATTAATGTTTGTGTAATGTTCAGATCTGCATATCATGTATGTGTCAAATTATAGTTTTTACTCTACATGCATTGAATCATAACATGTGGCCAAAAAATCATGTAATTCATTTAATCATTAAGTTGATAGTACACATCATGAAAGTATATGGCAATTCATGTATGCCACATATCACAAGAGTAAATAGTATATGAGTATAATACATGTTGAGTAGAATTAGAAGGGTATTCACCATGTTTCCTCCAAGTTACATTTATGTTTATAGTTAATTTTAAATAAATTTATTTAATTTGTTTAAAATTATAATGGATGAGAATCTCACGAAAATTCAGATGATAATTAAGATAAAATAATTGATTAATTAAAAAAGATAATTAATTGATTCAAGTGTGATTTATCTTAAATATGAACAATTTAGAATTGAATGCTAGTTTTATTAAAAGCATAATTCGTTGCATGCATATGGATGATTATGATAATAGAGTAGACCTTCGTATGTGATTGATTTCATTTAATTTATTATCAAATTAAATTATTGTACTATGTGCCTTCTCTCCTCTTATTATATAAGTATTTTCATGCCCATGGTTTCTTTTATGTAAAACCCTTGTTTCCCTCACCTACGTGTGAGTAAAAGAATATGTAATAGATATATCTCCCAAGATAGTGGAGGTGGTTCATGTTTTTATCTAAGGAAAAACCAATCCAAGAGAGATACATAGGTGGACAAGTGGAAAGCTATAACATGAAACTTAATTGGTTCAAGGTGTTTTCCCTTAGGTTAATGGTTAGTTTATTAACTGCTAGATAAACTAACCATTAGTAAAATATCATGATCATACCTCTTTATTATTTTATTTATATCAAGTTTCATGGTTATTTCATTATGGATGTTTTATCATGATCATAAGAATTTATGAAATTATTGAGAATGAAATA
Source organism: Viscum album (assembly GCA_963277665.1). Taxonomy (NCBI): domain Eukaryota; kingdom Viridiplantae; phylum Streptophyta; class Magnoliopsida; order Santalales; family Viscaceae; genus Viscum; species Viscum album. The sequence continues at coordinate 899,556,044 of OY728166.1, read as the reverse complement.
TTAAACTAAAATAAATTGGCTTATGCATAAATATTATCTAAGACATGGTTAATCACTTAAGTAAATCTACTTAATATTAAAAATAATTTGATAAAGATAATAATTTGAAATTTACACATAAAAGGATAAAATCCATCAATAATATATATTAAGTCAGTATAGTTTTCCACTACCTCAGTTAAAATTGAACCATAGCTCAAAGTGATTGACAAGATGAAGTTGTGGTGATTTTAATTATTGGGGAATTATAAATTGAATTTTTGGGTTAACTTAAATTAGCTCACATCAAGGGTTTACTTCCAAAGAAAGACTTGATGTAACTAAGAGGCAAGGGTTGAGGAAACCTAATTTAAGGATTTTGGGATTAGGGAGTCCACTCAACAGATTAAGGAACTTTGAGTTAATGTAGTTATCATTTGGAATGACTATTTAAAACCATTCAAGTTTCTTGAACAATGAAAGTTGGGGTAATGGGAAGGGGAATATGGACTCTTTCCACTTGAATGTCCAATAAATAGAATATGGTGAGGGGTATTGGGTTTCAATAAAATAGTGATAGATTAATAATTATAAAATTTATTTATTTGTCTAAATTTTATTAGATAAAGTACTAAAATTTTGCTTATATTATTTATAGAACCAAAAATAAAATGATTTTAAAAACATCATTGCAATCCATAATTGATAAGGATAACCTTATCAACAGTACAAATTTACAAGAATGGAAAAGGTTCTTACATTTTATCCTTGATCATGAAAGGAAATTGTATATACCAGAAGAACCTTTTCCTAAAGAACCTAGAAATGAGGCTAGTGATTAAGAGTTTCATCTCTATGAGAAACATTTGGATAATGATATAAATTTTCAATGTTTAATTAAATCATCCATAACCAATGAGATTTTTTATAAAAATGAGTACATGGATGCATATAACATGATTTATCACCTTCAAGATATCTATCAAGAGAAGGCGAGATAAGAGAGATAAGAGATCTCTAATTATTTGTTTACAACTAATATTTGAGATTCTATAGTTGCTGGTCCTCATGTAGTCAAGCTTATTAGCAACATTGAACACTTATACATATTAGGGATTAAATTCTCAGATGAGTTGTGTATAGTTCTCATACTTTCTTCTCTTGTTTTATTGTTAATTACAATATGATAAATAATGAGAAGTGTATTTTGGAACATCTTACTTTTATTCACCAAGTGGATAAGGACATGGGGTGTGATAAACCCATGATCTATATGGTTAATAAAAAAAGTAATAACAAGGAAAAGGGGCCCAAGACTCAAAAAAAGTCTAAATCTCTTGAGAAAAATCCTTCTAAGAAGCAGAAGATCCATAGGTATGGAAAGAAAAAAGAGGAAATATGTTTTTCATGTGGAAAGCTAGACCACTGGAAGAGGAACTTCACCCAGAAGCAATGGGAAGTTAAAGGTGCATTTGTTATCGAGTGTAATATTTCAATATCTACACATTGGGTATTAGATACAACTTGTGGTGATCACATATTTATCCAAATATAGAAACCAAGTAGATTATGAAATATTTCTTGAAGAGATTTGGATCTGAGAGCTTCTAATAGTGTAAGGATGGCTACCCTGGACATTGGTGACTGCCACCTTTCATTTCCAATGAGAATGATTTTGGTTTGAAAATATTTTTATTATGTATCTACAGTCACCATGAACATAATTTCTATATCACGCCTAGATGCAGATGAGTTTATTTACAATTTTGGAAATACAAGTTTTTTTCTTTTATAAAGACGACATATGTTATGATATGAAACATTTAAATAATGATATTTATATATTAAATTATGAAAATAAAGTATTTTTAATTGATGACGAATCATGTTCACACGACTCATATAACACCCATCTTTGGCATCTCTATCTTTGTCATGTAAACGAGAATCATTTGACAAAGATCTATCAAAATGGTTATTTAGACTCTTTTGAGATAAAACCACTTGAAATATGTTATGCTTTTTTATAAGAAAAAAAATGACCAAACCAACATTTGGGGTATAGGGTGAAAGGGCCACAAAGATTCTAGTGTTGGTACACACTGATGTATGTGGACCATTTCTATTATTATCTAAAGGTGGATATTCTTACTTAATAAATTTTACCAATGACTTGAATAGATATGGTTATGTCTACTTGATGAGAGAAAAATTCCATGTCCTTTAAGAAATTAAAATAATTCAATAAAGAATTAGAGAATCAAATTAGAAAGAAGATAAAGAAAATTCGACCAGATCATGGTGGTGAATATCTTAACCAAGACTTTATCGACTTCTTACGAGAGTTTAGGCTTTTATCTCAACTCACTCCACCTTACAATCTACAGTGGAATTGTGTTAGTGAAAGGAGGAACTGTACCTTTTTAGTTATCATAAGGTTGATAATGAGTCATGAAAATATTTTATTATAATTTTGGGGATATTCATTACAAATTATGGCATACACATTAAACTGAGTGCCACCTAAAGTAGAAAATGGAATTCCCTTTGAATGTTGGAATGAAAAGAAACATTTTTTGTTGCATACATGTGTATGGGGTTGTGAGGAATTTTTTAAGGCCTTTTTAGGAAACAAACTAACACCTTGGGGAAAAAAGTGTATCTTTATAAGGTACCATAAAGAAACAAAGGGATACTACATGTACAATCCTTCAGACAAGAAAGTGACTATCGACAGATAATACATCTTTCTTGAGAGGGATCACATCCTAAAAAAGGATAATGGGAGAAAGACTAACACTACTGGAAAATGATCCTGTTCCCACGGTTCAAAACTGTGGGTATAGACTCCAAAACTGTGGGTATAGGCTATACCCATGATTTGGTGAACCATGGTCGTTATTGGTGTCGGTATAGGTCTATAACCTATACCCACGATTTGGAAAAAATGTGGGTATAGGTTTTGCCACCGTATCATAACTCTATACCCACAGTTTGGAAACCGTGGGTATAACATATTATACAAAATAGCGGCCCACGGGATTCGATCTCGTGACCACTTCTCCGTTCACGAGGGGACTTACCACTACCCCATCATCGCATATATGTATGTATATATATATATTTTATTAAATATATTTATTTGAACTGTGGGTATAGAAGAATAAACCGTGGGTATAGATCTCTCGCCAATTTTTTTTTGTTCCCATGGAAAAAATAATTTTCCCGCGCGCACGCGGGAAACCTATACCCACGGTTTGTCAAAACCGTGGGTATATGTTATTTTATCTGACAACTATACACATGGTTTTGGGGAAAACCGTGGGTATAGGTCACCATATCCCCACGGTTTTGGGAAAACCATGGGGATAGGCATTTTTTGATACCCTTTACCCATGGTTTGGAGAAAACTGTGGGTATAGGGTAGCCTATGCCCACAGTTTGGGGAATCCATGGGCACTGGGTATCAAAAAATGCCTATACCCACGGTTTTCCCTAGACATGTGGGTATAATTCTATTTTCCAGTAGTGTAACTTCAATAAAGTCGATGCTCAATATACACAAGATTCGATATAGGAACAAATTTCACAGGTCCTCATGGAAGAAGTAGTTCCTAAAACACAAATATCATGTAGAAACACACGAGAGGAAAGAGACCAAGAGAGATATAGTTTTCTAGTCACTGAAGATGGTGCTCATTATTGGTTGAAAATGATGAACCTATATCCTATAAAGAGGTAGTATAGTGCACAAAAGTGACAACATGGAAATAAGCCATGAATTTTGAAATAGATTCCATGTGTCAAAACCAAGTTTGGGTTCTGGTCGATGCAGTAGTTAATGCAAATCCCATTAGATGCTAATGGGTATTCAAGAGGAAACTGAACATGGAAGGTAAAGTAAATACCTATAAAGAAATTATAGTGGCTAAATGGTTTAAAAATCATCAAATAATTGACTACAATGAAACCTTTTCAATAGTTTCCATGTTTAAATCCATCAGAATTATAATTTCTATAGTAGCTTACCATTACTATGAGATTTTTCATATGGATTTCAAAACTAAATTCCTTAATGGGAAACTTCAGGAAGATGTATATATGACACAACTAGAAGGGTTTTTGACTCCAAGTGATGCCAATAGGATTTTAAAGTTGTATAGATCCATTTATAGATTGTAGTAAGAATCCAGGCCATGGGACATTTTATTCAATAAAGTTATAAAAGAATTTGGTTTCATTAAGAATGAATGTGAGCCATGTGTTTAAAAGAGGTTTAGTGGAAATGTAGTTTTTATACTAGTAATATATGTTGATGAGATACTAATTATTGGAAATGACATGCCAATCTTATAGTCTATTAAGGAATAGTTAAACAAGTGTTTCTATATAAAGGACTTAGGTGAAACAACCTATATTCAAGGGATTAAGATCATTCATGATAGATCCAAGAGGATGGTTGGACTAAGTCAAAGTACATATGTTGACTAGATACTAAAGAGATTTAGTATGGAACAATAATAGAGGGGATTGATTCTAGTGTCACATGGTTTACATCTTTATATGAAAATGTGTCCTCAAATACAATAGGATAAAAAAAGAATGATTAAGATCCTACATGATTCAGTGACAAGATCAATCATGTATGCCATGTTATATAGTAGAATTGATGTTGCCTATGTATTTATCATGGTAGGCATATATCAAGTAGATATAGAAGAATAATATTGGTCTATTGTTAAGGTTATCCTCAAGTATTTGAGAAGAAATAAAGATATATTACTAGTGTATGGAGGATATGAGGAGTTGGTCATCAGGGATTATACTGATGCTAGCTTTAAGATAGATCAAAATGATCTGAAGTCACATTCAGGATATGTTTTCTTTCTCAATGGAGGAGCTGTGAGCTAGAATATTTCAAAAAAACCAATTGTTGCTAATTCTACAGTGGAGTCCGAGTATATAACGACTTCTAATGTATTCAAGGAATCCATTTGGATGTAAATTTTTTTCCATGATCTTGATGTGGTACCTATCAGTAAAGAACCTGTCATATTGTATTGTGATAATAATGTAGCAATGTGTCTTGCAAAAGAGCCAAGGTCACATAAACAGACATAACATATTCTTTGTAATTATCACCTATTGATGGATTTCTATCAGAGGGGTGAAGTTGAATTAATAAGAGTACCCATGAAAGATAACATGACAGACCCCTTGAATAAAGTCCTATCTCAGAAGAATCATGAGTATAATGTGAGAGCTAGTAGACTGAAGATTGTTTGTAGCTGACTCTAGTTCAAGTGGGAGTCTGTTGGAGTTGGTGTCCTAGAACCAAATTCTATGTAATTTATGATAACATGAATTAATAGTTTTGAATATTAATAAACTACTTATCACATCATGATTGTTCTTATGAATAACATAGTATGTGATAATGTCCTAAGAGTAGTTGTTCCACTAAAAGGTCAAAGTAGTTCCCCATTATGATGAGAACCCAATAGTTCTACAACACCATTCTTAAATATATGTTCTATAGTTGGATGATATAATTTAATAGACACAAATGATACAGGATATTAGAGGTGGAGAATCATAGGAATTTGAGGCACCTTCTCATGGTGTACACCCTTGGTAATATCCAGTGTAGGATATTATTAGAATAAGACCCGCCAGTAGGAAATCCACATTTATATGTATAATTGGATGTTCCTATCTGAAGACGTGTGTATTGATCCTTAGAATTTATGATTATTATTAATGAGTATTATGATTCATATAATTTTATGCATTGATGAAAACCATGAAGATAGATGTTCGCAGAGAGGTAGGATATGTTGGGTACATCACGAGTAATATTGCATTAATGAATAATGTGAGAAAGGATTTTTTCCTTCTATTATTTAATGAAAGTTGATATCTTATTCCCTTTGATGTAAATGATATATGCTAAATAAATCCATGACCATGGTGTTTTATAGGCAAGTTCTATTTCTAGGAAGTTGAAGAAAGAGACATCAAGCACATAAGTTGATGGCACCAACATGTAACCTGCTTTATTAGAGATATCAAGATAAAGTGATTATATTACACAGTAAGCATCTGTATGAGGTATTATGTTGTTATGGAATTAACTTTCTTCTCTATGGGTACCTTAGCCAATTTCTAGATGATAACCTTGGACTTTAGGTCAATTCACCTAATGCCACTAAGAAAGAGGCTTAAAGGGTCACACACTAAGCATATCCAGAATCTAAGTTAAACAATATATTATTATTATTATTTAACAAGTTGAATAAATATTATTCCCATACTTGGTTTAATAATTATTCATGTTTTCTTGATCATATATATTTAGTCACCAGTTATTTGAGAGAATATAATATGACCAGAATATTTAATAAATATTTATTTTTTATTTAGTGAATTTGATATCTATTTATTTATTAGAGAAAAATGCAGTGATCTTTATTTAATAAATAAATAGTAATTATTTGAGGATTAATAAATATTTTGAATGAATGGTGGACCGAGTTTAATGGTCCAGTGAGAAATAATAAATAATGAATATTATTTGATTAAATAATATTTAATTTAATTCACAAGTTAAGTGTATGTCGATAAATAATAATATTATTAATATTATTTGACGTGGGGTTCTATAGGGATTAAATAAATAATAAAGGGCACTTGGTTAATTATTTTATTTTAATCGTACTAGTATATAAACCCAATTATATTATTTTCTAAGAGATCCAATTCATTTTTTTGGTTGTGCATAATGAATTTGGAGAATCCTCTCAAGCCCTAGAGATCTCTCTTCTCCAAGAACTCTCCCAAGAACATAGAGAAATATTCCTCCACCTCACACTCTCAAGTCAAGAGATATCAAGGAGAGTTCTTTGGAAGCGGTTCTCTTGGCGATCAAAGGTGGATGGTGCATGCGATAGGATCATCATGCTAGCACCTGGATATTCTTATGGTGACATTTAGAGATTTTTAGAACACATGTGGATCACCAATAGTGGGAATATACTCTTTATTCATACAACGTAATGTTGATGCAACACATATCTATTGTCAGATCCATCAATGGAGAAATAATTCCAACAAATCAATTCTTTAATTAATTAAATTAATTATAAATAATATGTGATGATCCACCCTCCAGTTCCGGCGTTTTATCCCTTTTCTATATTCGTTGATTTAATTCCATTGATCAGAAAGTTTAACATTGTGTAAAATCTCGAATTAATCATCAATCATGGAAAAAACTAATGTTGGGTATGACCCAGTGCATGCTTCTGTTGTGTCCGAAACCTACACCCATGGCCTTTAGAGATTCTGAAATAGGTGGAACACTATCCATTGATATATAAAACTTAGAAAGTTTACAACCTATAGGACATGAAGAATTATTGGTAGGAATAATAATCCCTACTTCTAACTTGGGATATTTCTTTTCAGCTCTATTTTTATAAGATGAGTCACCACTTATAACAATTAGCATACTAGTGAGAGCTTTTTCTACTACCTTGGTCACATCCTTCATGATAAAATTAAATTTTCACGATGATTCAAAAGAAAGATTCACCTCCTTGATAATGTTAGAAGAACCAAGTCTATACTTATGTTTATCTAGTAGATTTTTTAATTAAGTAGTGGAATTCTGAACAGTTTCCATTGAGTAACCTCTATCTACACCGTGCTTTCCCAAACCAGAAGAAACATGGATAAAAGAAAAACTAGATACAACTTCCTTGACTTGGCCAAGATGAGAATCATTAGCCAACCAAGAATGATCCTCTTTTTTATAGTATAAATCATAGATTCATGCAATAAAATAAGATAAAACCACTCATATGGGCTGGAATATTTATCTTGTACACTCCCTTTAGACCTTGATGTTTGTTTCTTGATATGATTTTCTGATAAGGAATTTACCTCAAGTGATTTTTTCACTTTTTATGGTACCTGAATTCAAGTATTGTTCAACCCAATCTTACAAGGAATCATAAATAGATGGATTAGTTTTAGAATCTATATCATTATCTACCTATATGACATTAAGTCGAGTGTCCAAATAATTATCATCTCGATTATTCTTTGCTGTAATATCTCATATTATATGGATTATTGTCTACCCTACTTTATATACCACTGCAATTAGGTTACCTCTCAAGGGATGATTATCATGAGCATCACCCTTCATTTAGAAATAACCTTTAGTACCATAATTCGATTCATCATGTTTCTTAGAGGCACTTATCCCTTGACTAGTAAATTTACCCTTTATTCACCAATCAACATTGTATCCTATAAACCCACATAAGTTACAAATCGATCTTTTATGGAAGTTATCATATTTTTGTTCTATATCATGACATACCTTGAATGAATTATAAATTTTTTGATAGTGAAAAAGAAAATAAAAATAAAAATAATCAATAGTTAACACCACTATTTTAATCAAGGTAGAATTGAGATCAACCTCTAAAAATATTTTTGAAATGTGACCATATCTATCCTTTTAGATTTATTTATCTATATATATAATAACTCTAATGGTCAAAGAAATATCCCAAAGAATTTTTGGATTCCATAAGACCCAACTCAATCATCTAAATTTATCCTAAATCTGGGCAATTGAATTCATAACATTAAATAGATTAAAGTAAGGGTCCCATTCTTGAATCCATTGGAAGATGAGATTAAAATTCAAAAGGACATACCCCCCATGATTTAGAATTTATAGGCTTGGTTGGAATGAAAATATGGAAAAAGCCTTTACCTAAGAAAATAATTCTACATCTTTCAAATACCCATATATCAGGTAGAAATTTTCTAAGCTAAAAAATGCTCCATTGATTCTCTTTATATTAAAGTGACAAATGTGAAATAATAAAATGAATACATTTTTTTCACTAATAATTCCATGGTTGGATTCAACAAATGTTGTGTCCCCTTTCTTCATGATCTTCTTAGATAATAAATTGAGATCATTCAAGAACCCATTAAATGATATTTGATTAGAGGAAAAATCTGGATTATGCAGAGTCCCTAAGAAAAGATTAGGGGATACTTCTTATAAAAAAATTACCTTTTCATTTTTTAAGTACTCTTGAAATTTTGACCTAGAGATACCTACTATAATGTGAGCATAAAATCTTTTATTTAAAACATGACCATACCTGAGCCTTTGAAACCCACAATATCTATAATCTTCAAAATAACCTTTCCATTTTCCACTAAATTGGAAAGACCAGACCCAAAGGTATAAATAGGGTTAATGTTCCCAACTTCAATTGAAGTAGAATAATCCATAGGATCTAGATTCCATGAGACCTTCAGAGTTGAATCAATCAAGATTATAGGGGAATACCTTCCACAATATCCACATTCAAATTAACTAGATTTAATTCCATTGGAACCAGAAAACCCTAGATCTCCTCAAAATCTCCATGAAATATCTAGATCACTAAGGGAAAAGCAACATCTCTAGTTACCATTTTAACATGATATTGTAGTACACCCCTGGGATTATTACATGTGTTTGGTTTTATTTTCTATCATCAAATAAATTATATAGGTTATTCCACATATTTCAATTTATAGATGGGTTTTAATTTTTGTGAGGAAAATACTTGAGAAGAATTGATTTTTGGCTATTGTGACTCTGATGATTATGGTGATAATGAAAAATTCAACGACTCTAGAAAAATTCAGTGAATCCAATGACTTCATCCATACCAATGAAACCACCAAATACAATGTCATATTTCCCCCAAGCCTCATCCAACACAAAGGTGAAATTCATCTTCCCTAATAATTGTGGTGACTCCGGTGGTTCTTCGTCTCATTGTGCGGTAATTTTTGTATATAAAATAGGCACCAATGAAAAAATAAGGTGGCGTAGATTATCTATTTCTACTAAAATCTATATTGTCCATATTAGTGGAAAATCTCTTTTCCATTTTAGAAAAACTAAATGTTCTCTTTTTTCAATTACTTTTTTAATACATCTCTCTTATTTTAAGTTTTTTTTAAATGTTTTATGTCTATAATTTTCTAATTCTAAAATAATCTATTTAGAATCCACTGTATTCCATGTGAACAAAGGAAAAAAAACTATTTTATTATTTTACTGATGAAAGTTCCATTGGAAATTCCACTAGACGTTACACTGAAACCTCTATTAGAAATTCTACTGAAATTTATACTGAAAGTTCTACTGAAAATTCCATTGGAATTTCATTTTTATATTTATTTTACATGGAGTCCACTTGAAATTACAATGAAGCTTCCAATAAAATTTTTAGTGGAGATTCCACTAGAACTTCCACTGTAGGTTCCACTATAGGTTCGACTGGAGGTTCCACTGGAACTTCCACCGTAATTCCCACTATAACTTCCAATCATGTTCTATCTAATTATAGTGAAAATATACCTCAAGTTATGACTGAAAAAAATACTGTAATTTTTATAATAAAAAAAACATGTTTTATATATTGAAATGAAATGTTCATAGGATTCATCAAGTATTTTTTTTCATGTTCCTTACCATTAGGAACTTATAGTGGAGCTTCCACAAAAACTTCATGTGGAGATTCCACCAGAACTTATAGTCCTATGACATATACTATAATATTTGGAATAAAAAAAAAAAATCATGTTTTCTATATTTCAATGAAATTTTTATAGGATTCAGTAGAGAATTTTGTTATATTCTTTCCCCATTGGAACTTGAAATGGAGATTCCACTGAAACATTCAGTCTTATTCTACATTATTTTATGGATAAAACTTGTAATATAATTTTTAGAATACCAAAAAAAACATGTTTTCTATATTGAAGTGAAATTTTTAGAGGATTCAGTAGGGATTTTTTCCCCATTAAAACTTCCAGTGGAGCTTCCACTAGAACTTCCAATGAAGCTTCCACTAGAAATTCTAGTGGAACTTCCAATCTCATTCTAACTTAAGTTATGACTGAAACCTATACTTTAATTTGTGAAATTACAAAAGAAAAACATTTTTTCTATATTGAACTATATTTTTTACAGGATTCAAAAGAGATTTTTTTTATGTTCTTTCCCCACTGGAACTTTCAGTGGAGCTTCCACTGGAACTTCCAGTGGAACTTCCAGTCCTATTATACCTTAATTTATAATTAAAAATTATACATTAATTTATATAATCCCAAAAAAATATGTTTTCAATATTTCACTACAATTTTTATAGGATTTAGTATATATTTATTTTATATTCTTCCCCACTAGAACTTCCAATGGAGATTCCACTGGAACTTCTAATAGATATTTCACTAGAACTTCCCATGGAACTTTTAATCCTATTATACCTTATATTATGGCTAAAACCTATAATGTAATTTATGGAATAAAAAAAATGTTTTCTATATTCTACTAAAATCACTATAGGATTCATTAGGTAATTTTTTTATGTTCTTTCCCCATTAAAACTTCCAGTGGAGCTTCCCCTGGAACTTCCAGTAGAGTTTCCATCAGAAGTTCTAGTACTATTATACCTTAAGTTATCACTGAAACCTATACTTTAATTTTTTGAATCCAAAAAAACATGTTTTCTATATTTTATTTAATTTTTTATAGTATTCAGAAGAGAATTTTGTTTTATTCTTTCCCCATTGGTTCCATTATAACTTACAGTCCTATTCTACCTTAAGTTATCACTAAAACCCGTACTCAAATCTATGGAACCACTAAAAAAACATGTTTTATATATTAAGGTGAATTTTTACAGATGTCTATAGGGAATTTTGTTTGGTTCCTTCCCCACCAGTTCTATTATAACTTATAGTGAAACTTCTTGTCCTATTTTATATTAATTTATCACTGAAACATGTACTTTAATTTGTGGAATCCCTAAAAAACTTGTTTTCTATATTGAAATGAAATTCTTATAGGATTCAATAGGGAATTATTTTTTTCTTTCTACTCCTATTGTATGTTCTTTTATTTATATGTAAACTTGTTACTTTCAATTTTTAGTTATGCATTTTAGGTCAAATATGACATCTTTACAAATAGTTATACAAGAAATACAACTAAATTTGATATATGGCCGTACAATTTCAATGTGGGTAGTCCTTTTTGGAATGTGTATGATGATTTTATATCTAATACTGTATTAGAATCATATTTTAAGAAATCTAACAACTCTATTTTTTATATACTTAATAACTATGATTCCTCAAAAAAATACTTTATGAATTGTTGTCATGGAAGGAAAATTATATGAATATGATGTTCAAAAGGTATTTGGGATAACTTAAGGTGAAACAGAAATAGAAATCTCATATTATTTCAAAACAACCAAGATACTATTTTATATATGGAGATTTTGAAAAGGTGTTAAACTAATGACACTTAAGGAAATTAAAATAGCTCTTTTGGAAGCTATAATGGTTAATGAAGAAGAAGATCATGTTGACACAACAACACTCCTATGTTTGTACACCTGTGCTACTATTTTTTTTTCTATACTATGGGTTCTTACTTGAGTTGGGGTTTCATCCATTATGTTTATAGTTTGATAGAAATGATAACACTAAAGTGGTCTCGTGTAATACACCAAAAAATGATGAATTATATTAAATAATTTCACAAGTAGTGGTCAAAGATTATGGGGGATATTATCAAATTATTGTTATGGATTGAAATTTATTTTCAATTCTATGAAGAATTAGTCTTCATAGAATTATTATTATTGTGGTATTAGTAATTTGAAGAAAGAGGACCACTGGAAGGTAATATAAAATCTAGAAATATGCTTTTCATGAAACGAATCTTTTCATATTTTGAAGTTTCTTTCAAGAAAATAAATATTCAAAAAGCTGTATCTAGTGGGGTAAGTCGGACAATTAAATTAATAATTTTCTCAACCCACAATTATGTAAAAAGAAAAAAATTACAGATGCAAAAACACAAAGAAGGTGTTGAGGAGACAACAACCAATAAATAATGTGGTGTTTCACAACAAAAAAAATGTGGATGAAAATAATGGAATAAAAGTATTAAAGAAGAAAATTCAACATTGAAAAAAATAGAGACGATGGAAGAAAAAGTTAGGAAAAAAGATAAAAAATTAAAAAATTGAAGCAATTGATAAGTGAAAAACCAAAGAAAGTGTAAAGAAGAATAGAGACCATTAATTATGGAGAGGAAATGACCCCTGATATAATAGAGCTAAACTGGACAACAAGTCCTAATGAAACTAGGATGCAGGAAGAGGTAGAACACCTGGAAGAACCTACTGAAAAAACCACACCTCTCATAGATAAAAACCAAGTAGGAAAGCCAAAAATACATACTCATTAAAATAGATCATTGATTATAAATGTGAAATCAAGAACAAGAAATGAAAATAAAAGAAATTGAATTTAGTATAAACCTAAACTAGAACAAGAAGAGAAGTAACAATAAAATCAAAACCAATAGAAGATCCAGTTGAGATGAAAAAACCATTGACCTAGCTAGTATTTTATAGAAACCAAAACATAAAATGGTTGTTATAGAGCTGAAAGTTATACCAAAATGGGCCAGGCAAAGTCAATGACTCCAAAAAATAGACTATGAGCACCTTGAGAATATTCTGGAGTTGGTTCTAACTTGGTATATTGTTAGGACCAAAGGAAATGAATGCCTATAATTTAAATTTTTCTATTAAATTCCCATTAAATACATGTTTTCTTATAAATAAATGTTATTATTCTGTATTGAATATGTTTGTGAATCTAAAAAGAAGTTATATTCAGTAGAAATGGATGCTATTTTCTCTCTTTCAAACAAAATAATCACAAGTATCAGGGTGAGTATTTGAGTTAACTAATATTACTATAAAATAATATTAAATTAGTGTCATAGCCTCCAATACTTTTCAATGATATCAAGTAATATATTCGTGTGGTCAAATAATAAAAAAAGTGTGAAATGTAGAAGATAGTTGTAATTTTCACAGATAAATCGACAATTATTACAAGTGATGCGATAACGAGTATATTATTCTCAATATTATTTAAGTTGAAAATGTAATAATTAATATTTGGTCTAACATTATTCATTTTTAAAGTGAATAATTTCTATGAAAAATCAAAATTTGATACAGATTTTAGTAGAAAAACTATTTAGAGATACACTATAGTTGAATGGAGAAGTTTTCATCCCCATCAATACTGAAAATGTACATTGGACAATGCATGTTTTTAATATTGGGATAAATTATTTCAACCACTAGGAATTTATACAGCCTTGGTTGGGTGTTAGTGGACATGATATTAATTAGAATGATGCATTAGTATTGGTACGTTTTCTCCTCTTTAATAGAAATCAATTTTAAAATAAAATAATCGAGATAAGTAAATTTGTAGAACTTTCAGAAATAATTTATCAAAAAAATCATCAATAATTGGAGACCTAATTACTTGGAAAAGAATTATCCCATGTTCATAGTAGAAGATACTCCTCAATAGGGTGACATAAACTTTTATAGTTTATTAACAGTTTCCTATCTTATAGAGATGTTAAAAAAACAATCATATAAGAAGAAGCTATCCCAAGAAGAAGTTAATGACCCAAAAATTTATATGGCACACTAATTCCTTACATACCCTCATAATATTTTTTCAAAAACATCTTTTAGAACCCGGAGTTTCCTATTGGATTCATGGTCACCAACATCAACTTAAACAATTAAATAGCATGTTTTTATGGGTGTGACATGAAATTGGAATTGAACCTATTCTTAGGTGTTTGGATTTGTTCACATTTTTGGTACAATAGTAGTTTTTTAACATAAAATGGAATGAAACAGTGATAGCATATAAGGGAAGTGGAGTCAAATAACAAACTGGCTACATTACCATTCAAAATAGAATTTTTTTTTCCAGTTCTGTCAGCAGTGTTCAAACATAATTCTAGTATAAATGTTCTCAAATACCAAACTGGTTTTCTTACAAATCAAATTAGTTTTTGGATGTATAATAATTCTCAGATAACACTCATTCATGCAAGTGTAGTTTGTTAAAATGGTGTCCCAATCCATTACAATTCAAACTAGTATATAAATGGTCTCAAATACCAAAGTGGTTACTTTAAAAATACCAAAATGGTGTCCCAATAAAAATGGTTCAGTGGATTTATATAACTATTATCATATAGCACATATGAATAAAAATTATAGTTTTTTAAAATGGTATCCCAATCCATTAAAATTAAAACCACCCTATAAATTCTTTAATGGATTCATATAACAATTCTCATATAGCACATCTACATATAAATTTTAGTTTCCTGAAATTGAGTTCCAATAAATTAAATAAATAATATTATATTTAAAACATAATTATAATTTTTAAATATAAAATAACACTTACATTATTTCTATTATGATCGTGAAAAAATGGAAATGTTATACATTCATACGTACAACTTATCGTCTCCATGATTGTAACATAGTTCATTTTTCATAATCATAACTCAAGATTATTTTTAAAAGTATAATTTATGCGTAAAAATTATAATTATGTAATTATTATTATTCTAGGTACGATGAAATAATAATTAACCTTATTCAACTTTCCAATGTGATTTTGGACATATGAGCCGAACATCATCAAAACATCAAACTTGAACCTAAATGATTAAGTAATTGAATATAACATGATAATGAATAAAATAAAACGAACAATAAAAATTAAAAAGGTTATTAATAAATTAAATGATTAACATAATTTTATTATCTAGGTAGATAAATAACACCCATGATGAACCAGGCTCGAGGTAAGGGATATCTCTAAACCACCCTTTTATTTGGGTTATGACCAATATCTCTCTAACGCACTTTATATATCTATTTAATTTTATGAAATGAATATAAATTATGTATATATGTCTTACACATATGTACCTATCTCATTCTACCTTAATTTTATGGGATAATACATTCCTTATGTTCATTTCTCAAATGCATTTATCATTAAATTTTCTTTGATTATGGTATGAGACAAGATTATGAAACCCATTTTATTTCCATTGGAAATTATTATGTTATGCCTTACAATTGGTTTAATTTTTGTGGAACACATAAATTATGAACATCTTATGATGAGTATGCCCAAATTGCACTCTAATTAATTTGGAAAATTGTTAGTCTCATGAGATGTCATGTATGATATTAAGGAGTAAACCTAATCCATTTTGAGACTTTTTCGACAATGTGATACTTTATAGGTGGTTATCCTTGAATCATGATTATTTAATTTTATATATTGATTCCAAATTCCCATGATATTGTGATACCATGTTATTTATGTTATTATTCCATGTTACTACTCATGAGTTTTCTCTTTTATGATATCATGTTATAATTTTGACTCACAAGTTATGCTTCCTTATCATATTTAGTCTCTTATTTGGATTTTTAACTCACCCCATTATTTTATGCATTACCCTAGTTATCCCTTTCAATTTTAAGAGCTAAAATGGATTTAGTAGATCATTATGAACAATGGAATAAGGATGTCATGTTTTAGTTTCCTTTTAATGTATTATGAAGATAGTCATCTAAATACATTAGGCCTCATGATCTTTGGGATGTACTTATTGGATATTTATGTTTAAAAATCACGTAATAATATGTATAAAATCATTGGGTCACTATAGTTGATATTAGAGTAAGTTTTATTTTTTTGGGGATTAGGACTATAATAATTTAGTGAAAACCCTAGGGATATGTGTAAGGATAAGACTAAGTATAACAAAATATCCTTGAATTTTGGTGAAGTATAGAGTGAGTGAGTTCTATGAAATTACATCCCTGTTTGAATAATACAAGTGAATGTGGATCTAGAATAGTTTCACATAGGGTTAATAACCCCGAAAGGGTGCATTGACCTGGACTTGATTTTCACCCGATGCACAACAACAATCCTTGCTGTACACCTGGTTTGACACTCATGGGGGATATGTAACGACCCTGAATTATATCAATGGAAATTTCCTTCTTATTATTATTTTATATATTATAATCACATAAAATCACATTAATAATACAATAAAACCTTTATAAATTAATAATTAATAAAATAAAAGGCATATCTCGAAGTTAAGGAACATATACCAAAGGAATAGTAACTTAACCTTTGGAATAGTAACATGGACCTTATGAATAGAAAACCAGACAATTGAATAGTAAACTCACCAATGAAAGTATAAATAAAATTTATCCATCTTATAAGTTACAATATGATATAATTATATCATAGTATATGTAAATAAATATTCTAAAAATTATTAATTAAGTGTTGGTATTTTTGTAAGTCATAAATATTTAGTTACAATTTTATGACTAATTTAATAATTTAAAACAAAATTTATTTTAATAAAATGTATTCATAAATTATTATTTTGATGTCTTATTATTATAATATAATTTTATGAGACATTAGTTAATTTTTCAAAGTGTTATAAAATCAGTTATAATTTTCAAATCTGTATTTTTTGAGTAAATTATGATTTTGATAAAAAATTAAATTTCTCATATTTAGAAAATTATTTTCATAAAATGAAGTTAATTTTTGAATTTTAAACATTGAAAAATTGTTAGGGTTAATTTTTGGTATTTTTCTAAAATACTTGAATTTTTGGTGAATAGTGAAATACAGTAATTTACGATATTTGTACATTATAAGTTAAATACACTATTCCTTGAGTCATCGCTGATGTAAGAACCATAATATAGAAATTAACTTCATTATTTTAATATTTTTTATGATAATGGTCAAAATATTCATATTCTTGAGCCAAAATATTAAACTAATGATTAAACTAATGAGAAAACACCCCTCTCCTCCAATATAAACACCACACCTCATCACCTCTTCTCCTGAAACCTCACAAGCCTTGAGACCTGTAAAAATTATACTAAAATCTCCTCCCAATAACCTAACACACGTTCAAGAGAATTGTTTCTTAAAAAAAATACCAAAACCAATCCCATAAGGAGGTTCTCAAGAAGACAAAATCAAGAGGTAAAACCCTCTTCCTTTTCTTTAAATTTCTTTTCATGTTCCTTTCTTTTCTTTTTCTCTCCTCACATACCCTCATAAAAATGGAATGATAACTATAGTACCTTAAATATACTGTAATTTTATTATTCTAATGGAATAATTCACCATCATTTTTATTTCCCTCTCATTTTGTTAAAAAAATGAAAACATCGCCCGTGATGTGTTAATTTATCGCATTCAAAGATGATGAAGTTTTCAATTTCCACTATTGTCTTCAAAGCTAGTTATGAAACCATTTATATGGTTGAAACAGATTATAATATATTTATCATATCTTATTTAATGTTTTTAATCATTTTATACACATGATATTAATTTATAAAACAAAATGAGTTCGTTTTGATCAAAAACTGCCAAAATAAACCCAAACGATTATCATTAACTATTTATCTAATGATTCATCCTCATTCCATAAAACCAAAAAATATTTAAGAAAAATTTAACCTCTATAAGATCATTAATAATATAAGTTTAATTCTGGATAATTACCCTCACTTTATAGGACCTTTCATACTTGTATATAAGTAAACTGATCATGAAAACCAAGGAAACCAACACTCCCAAACGATGAAATTGAATCTCTTAACCCACTAAAAAGGCTATAAATAAAATTAATAAAGTTGTAATAAATAAAATACATATATAAAGGGTTATTTAATTTTTAATTAATGAATCTAATTTCATTATACATGACATTAAGATCAAGTGAAGAACACCTTCAGACTTAAAGTAAGGGATTCTACCCGAACCTCCATTATTCCTTCAAGTTATTCTTTCTCTATTTTTACCCAAATTAAATTATATTTTATTTTTACATAAATATTTTAAATTCTGTTTATATGTTCCAAACCCATGTATCAAGATCTATTCATCCTTCTTTTTTTTTGGATATATATGTTTTTAAAAGGTTCCTTACCAGATTCTTCCCGATAAGTAAACCTGATTTAAGGGAACTTCACAAATTCTTACCCATTTTCATGTGTACACTATAATATATTTTGAGCCACAATTATTTTTATAAAATAACTAATTTTATTATGAAAACTTTCTTGGTTCAAATTTGTTTTTATATAAAATATTATTCCATTTTTTGGTTTTGATTATCCTTAATATCTACCTTAAACCACACTAAATTGTTTTAATTCTAAAGTTTCTTAAATACTATTTTTATATTTTATAAATTAATCTTGAAATAAATTATCATGATATATGACTATTTTAACTTATTAATTTCCATTTAATATTTAAATCCTTTCTTTCATGGACACCATTGTGATATTCCCTTATGTTATTCCTTTTTGACAAGATTATGATACCTAATTCTTACCATGGGTAATCCTTATATTTATATTTGATTCCTTATGTATGATTATTCATGTGTCACACATATTCATGATCATGTTATGATGGGTTCACCTAGATATCACTCCAATGTATTGGGTAATGTTTAGTCTCATGAGACATCATGTGCAATGATCTTGGTGGTTATCCTTGACTCATGCTCCATGTGAAACAGTCTTGGTGGTTAACCTTGAATCGTGTTCCTTCATGTACAATGAGACTTGAATCATAATTATTTCATGTTTTATATTGTTTACACATCTATTATGATACAATGATTACATAAGTTATGCTTCCTTATGTATATCCATGCCTTTTATGTCATCTTATTATGCTTACTAACCCATGTGCTATGCTTTATTATTATGTTTATTGCCTCACTGGGCTTTTTAGATCATCCCTTTTTCATGTTATGATATAAGGTCTCAAAGGAAGTTAGTAGATCAAAATGGATGGAAAATAAAGAAATGTTTTATTTAGTCCTATGTTTTCATTTTTATGTACTTAGTCTTCCAAAGACACTAAACTTTACGATCCTTGGCTTGTAATTTGATAGTTAATTGTGTTTAAAATCATGTAATATTATGTGAAAAGGCTAGGGTATCTATAGGATATGCTTTGGAAATTCACAAAACTCTTTAAAAACCATTATGAAGGAATTGAACATATTATTAGTTTATAAAACCTAATAGGAGACATTACAATGGATAACCTAGATTTAAACCTAGAGACTCATAAGTTAGAATATATTTATCATTTATAAGTTATTCCTTCCAAGTTTATATGTTACCCTTTTTTTATATTTTTTAGTTAATGTGTTCTCATATTATTTTTCTTCATTTATTTAATGATGGGAAATAAGAGAAATCATTCCAAAAACCATCATGATTGGCAATGGATGTTTACCCCAATGGTATGCTTAATATTATTAGAGTGGGTGATAAGAACTTCATGGAAGTACTTGCTTAACTAGATCAAGTTATGAATAATAACATGAATCATATAGAAAAACCTACTCCTCCTAAGAAATATCAAGTTTCAGTCAAGCATTTTATGTGACCAAGTTCTCCTACCTTTAGTGGATCTTATGATCCCATCATCATAGAACAATGGATTAACTCCATTAATAATATATTCTCTTTCTTAAAATTCTCATATAAAGAGAAAGTTGTGTTGGGTGTTTATCATTTTGAGGGAGAAGCTGACCAGTGGTGGAAACTAGTCAAGAACAAAAATTCCAAAGAGGATATTGATTCCATAGAATGGAAAGAATTCAATAATTTATTTTTTAATAAATATTTTACCAAAAATATTCATCTTAAAATGGATAGGGAGTTTCTTAGTCTAAAACAAAAGGAAGATGAGTCTATCAAGGCACATGAGGAAACATTCACAAGGCTTTCATGGTATGCCTTCTTCTTTGTCATTAAAACCAAAAGTAAGGTGGACCACTTATTTAGTGGATTAAATTCAATTATATGAAAATATTTGGTGATTTGAGACTTTGATAATTATAAAGATATTATTTGTTGTGACCTCAAAATTGAGATGAATCTCATTGGTCTTGTGGGACTGGAGACATAAAATTTAAAATTGAGTTTTCTTTTGGATTATCAATAGATAAATCCCATAGAAGAAAGAAAAAAACAACATCCCAATTGTCAAAAGTGTGGGAAGAAGCATCCTCGAAACTGTCTATTGGGGACTATGACATGTTTCAAATGTGGAAAAGAGGGGAATCTAGATGACTATAATCATAAGGAAATGAATAATTCCACTAATATGGAAGATTAAAATAAGGTTCATATCAATAATTATCCTATGGTGTAGTGTTTCAACTACAATTAACATGGGAATTATTCAAGAAAACTCCCTAAGTCAAGGGTTTTTAGAGATAATCAATGACAACAACCTCCAAGGTCTAGAGTTCAAGGAAGATCATATGATATCACTACTATTGAGGTGGACCCTGAAAGTGTCGTGGTGACATATACACTAGTTATTCATTAAATAATAGTGTCTATAATATTTGATTCTGGTTCTATGAATTCTTTCATATTTTTCAAGTTTAGTAGAACTATTCATGAACCACCTCAAAACATGGGGGTTAAGCTATCCGTGAGAACAAAAAATTGAGCAATGGTTGTATCCCAAGTATGTAACCCATCCCCAGTTAATGTTTTTGGACTAAATATTCCCTAAAATTTCATCTTACTTTATTTAGTGGAGTTTTATGCTATTTTGGGCATGGATTGTCTATACTTATATAAATACAACATCAAATGTTAAGATAAATATATTACTATCCATGTCCCAAGTCATCCAGTGATTCCATACAAGTGTAGGGAGGAGGATAAATCTCCCATAGAATCATCTGCTCAAGAATGGATATTATGGACTTATGAGTAAGAATATATACCCAAATTATTGATACAAATGAGCTAATCATGCTTAAAGACATTCCCATTATGAGGGAATATACTAATGTATTCCCCAAAGAGTTGTCTGGTCTTCCTCTTTATCGAGAGGTAGAGTTCTCAATTGAAATAATACTTATATATCTGCCCATATCGAAGACTCCTTATAGAATGAACACCATTGAGTTGGAAGGTATGAAAAATTCAATTTTTAAGAGAATCTAGAAAGGGTTTTATACACCCAAGTGCTTCATCGTGGGGTGCACTGGTCCTATTCATTAAGAAGAAGGATAGATCAATGCTCCTCTATATTGATTACCATGAACTTAACAAAATCACAATAAATAACAAGCACCCCTTACCATGGATAGATGAATTGTTCTATCAACTATATGGATCCCAATATTTAACTAAGGTGGAACTTTGATTAGGAAATCACCAATTAAGGGTGAAGAAGGAAGATATTCCCACAACTTGCTTTAAAAAAAGGTATGGACATTATGAGTTCATAGTGATTAATTTCAGACTCACTAACACTCCAAAAATATATATGGACTTAATGAATAAAGTATTTAGATATTACCTTGAAATATTTATGGTAGTATTTATAGATTATATTCTGATTTACTTTAAAAGTAAGGAGGAGCATGATGAACATTTGAGTACTATGCTTAAGGATTTGAGAAATGAGAATCTATATGAAAAGTATAGTAAAAGTGAGTTATAGATTAAAGAAGTATCATTATTAAGGAATATTATAACTAGTGAAGGTATATATATGGACCCTTTTAAGACAAAGTAAATAGTGGATGGGCCTAGACCATTATCTTTAATGGAGATCAATAGTTTCCTTGGAATAGCTGGGTATGACTAATGATTTGTGAGAAATGTAACATAATTTTCAAACCCACTAACCAAGATAACATGGAAGGGAGTAATGTTTTTTTGGACTAGTGAATGTGAAGAGAGATTTAATAAGTTTAAAAAGAGGCTTAACATTCCACCAGTACTAATACTTCCCTTAAGTGGGTAACTTTTTTGTGTTATACAATGATGCTTCAAACAAGGGTTTGGGTAGTGTAATGATGAAGAATGATAAAGTGATAGAATATGCCTATATGTAGTTGAAATTTCATGATTATAACTACCATACACATGATCTGGAGTTGGATGCACTAATTTTTTCATTGAATATATGGAGATATTATCTCTATGTAGAGAAGTATGAAATATATACGGACCATAAGATCCTTAAATATATATTCACACTGGAAAAGATTAATATGCACTAGAAAATATGGTTAAAGATAATTAAAGACTATGAATGATCAATCCATTACCATCTGGGTAAAGAAAATAAAGTGTCATATGATTTAAGTAGAAATGATCCAACAACTTTATTAGTGATGAGAATTTTTGAGGATATAATATTATTAGACTTATAAAGGATAGACATGGGAATCATGATGGAAGGAACATCATCATTCCTTTCTCAAATGATTTCTCAAACACCCATTATATAGAAGTTAAAGGATTCTCAAATAGATGATGTGAAAATTAAGATATTGGTGGAAGCTATAAGAAAAGGTAAATCCTCGGGGTTCAAAATTGATGAAGGAGTTGTAAGATTTGGGTCATGAATATGTGTACCATCAAAACCTAAAATAATTAATGAGTTGTTGAATGATACACATAACTCCGTTTTCTCTATCCACCTAGGGAGAACAATTATGTATTGAGATCTCTGAGAGAACTATTGGTGGGACAATATGAAGAATACGATCATGAAATATACATCAAAATTTCCGGTATGTTAGGAAGTTAAGGTTGAAAGAAAAAATTCTAAGTGGATGATGCATCCATTACCCATAGCTACATGGAAATGGTAAAACATCACTATAGAATATTTCACTGGTCTTTCTATGACATCAAAAAAAAACAACGACATATGGGTTTTAGTGGATCATCTTGTAAATACTTCTCACTTCATTGTAATTCAATAGGACTTCTCACTCGATCATATTACAAGCATATACATCATAGAGGTAATTCGGCTTTATGGGACACCACTATTGATTATATCTGATTGAGATACAAGATTTAACTCCATGTTCAGGAATAGCCTCTAGCATGATCTAAATATTAATTTGTAATTTAGTATGAATTATCCCCCCAAAAAAAATGGACAATTCAAGAAGAATATACAGACATTGGAAAACATGTTTAGAATATGTTTGATAGACTATGAAGGCATATGGGATCAAAATATTCCTTTGGTTGAGTTCTCATACAATAATATCTTCCACTAAATCATCCAAATGACTCCATATGAAGTCCTCTATGGAAAGAGATGTAGAACACCTTCGTGTTGTGATGAAGTTAGAGAATGCAAACTGTTAGGGCTTGAAATGGTTAAGTAAATGGTAGAAAAGGTTAATAATATTTAGAAACATGATATCCTATCATATAAGATATCAAGAATACATTTATAATTTTCCTAGATATATAATAGTGGATAAACTAGGGGTTGGTATCAAGGAGGAAGTGTGTCCATCCTAGTGATACTTAATTTTTTTTTGTTTTTTTATCTATTTAAAAGCATAAAATAAAACATAAAACAAAGATGATGAAGTGGAAGAGGAATGAAGAATCATTATAAATAGAAAAGGATAAAATAAGATAAGAGAAAGAAAAGAAAGAAATAAAAAACAAGTTCTAGTAAAGATTCAATTGTAAGGATTAAAATGATTTCTCCATTTATAGAAAATTACTATAACGCTCCCAAAAAATTACTAGATTAACCTCCCCCACCAAGAGTTTAATATAGTGGAAGAAATATTCCTACATAAATCCAATTTTAAGATTCATTTAACCACACAAATTTTAAATAAATTACATCAAAATAAATCTCACTAAGATATTTTGATGTAAAGAATGAAACCACAAGAGGCAGAAAAATTTTAATGAAATAATGTCATGAAAAATAAAATGAAACCAAAAAATTTCGACCACTATAATTACTATCACTTACCTAAAATTTTATACCATAAACATTCAACCTTACTCAATGTGTGCTCAATGTATCAACACAATATATCTACCTCCTTACAAAAAAAATTGATAAACCATTCATGTGAATTAATGTGCATTTTCAACTACTCACTTTGTATTCACAATTTACCAAGAAAGATGAAGAAATATATTATTGAAAAGATATTTGGTCTCTAGGTAGCTTCAAGATTCACCTCTTGGACCTAGCTCTTCAAATTAGTAATACATGTTTTAAGTTAGGAGATCATTCATGAAGACAAGAAAACATAACAATCCAACGATTTTTATTTAAAAGTTGGAGGAAATTATAGTAGAGAGAGAAGAAGAAGAAAGAGTGAGTGAATAGAGATAAAATAAAATGTATAGAATGAACACTCAGATATATAACTCTAGACTTGATGGACTATTTAAAAACATAAAATAATAAAATAAATACAAAATGATAGTAAAAAATATACTTCCACATAGAAAACTTCACTAAAATTTCATCCTCCAAATGTGATAAATAGAAAACTCCTCCAAAAAAATTAATGTCTCATTAAATGACTAATAACTATCAAAAATGAATGTCACTACCAACTTGCTATAATGCTGCAATAAAACCAACCATTTCCACTAATCAAACTTGATTAAAAAAAATCATGGTCTTATCATTGATTCTAATAAATATTACATCCACTTTCAATGATTATGAGAAATTGTTTGAAAATTTTTATTGAAGAGAAACCAAGAATCCAAGAATCACCGAATTAATCATACACACTCGCCTTCAAAACTCCTTGATTATTCTGCCAAGAATAAACATAGCCCAACTCTTTAATAAATTACACCAAATTTACTTGATGCATTCAACTATGAAATAAATATTGTAAAAAAATAAAATAATTAAACCCCCATATTCATCACACCTACATGAAGAAACAAACTGACAACCAAAAAAAATCCATAAAAATAAAATCAAGCATCATCAAATAACCTAGAACCAAAAATAGATTCATCCAAATTTCCACTTCATCACCAAACCTCAAATTAAAGGCAATTTATTTCCATCATTGATACAATAATGAATTTGTATTGGACCATCAAAAACTGGTAATCTATGTGTTTGGGTTTCTTCCACACCTCTAATCTTTAGAATCTCCAATCCGAGGTGTTCTTACTCATCATCAATGATGATATTGGATCAACAGAATCAACCACATAAATGATGACCTCCTTAAAAAAGATGATAAAATCATGGGTGATCTATACCTCACCTTCTTCTTCCACAATGAGAATGGTGAAATCATAAACTCATTCATTGGAATCCTCATTAGTTTCATCAACCTATCAGATTGAGATATTGGTACTACAAACTCATCGACATCGTCAATATTGAGTTCGGGTCAATTTATTTAGATCTGAGTAGAAAAAAGGATTCATGAGCTTCGATACCTCACTTGGATTCAACAGTGAACTCAACTCAGAATGGATCAGCTTTTCCTTGCACCTTTGGTTATGTTGGAAATATATTTATCAACTTTTTTAATCAATGTCTCAAAACACATCCTTGATTGACTTATTCTTTGATCTCATTTTACATCGGTTCTTTGGATTCACAAATGCAACACCTTCAATTGTCAAGAAATTTTTAGATCAATTTTCATCTACACAGCATGGATGATGTCTGAATCTATTCTTCAACATTGGGTTGACCTATATTTGGGTTTGAAATGAATCAATATAGGTGTTATATCGATAAACCCCAGCACGATTTTCCATATTCTATGATTGATCAATCATTTTCATTCTAGGGCTCGGGTGAAACAATGGTCGACAAAGGCCTCTTCTTGGATTCTCTTCATTAGTCATACTGTTTTCAAGCTTGAAAGATCAGTTTTCCTCCCAAAAGTTTTTTTGATCATTGCATAGAATAAATTATCCTACACAATAATATCTTTGGTTTTCACAACCTATCTATTTATTTTATATTCATGATTCTCTTACAGAAGTGTTATTTTAAAAAATATCCAATTATATTACATGCACATTCAAAATATCTTACACAATATTTTAATTCTTTTGTGCTGAAGTATTCACCAACACTGTAGATTTTTGTCTTATGTCGATTGGAACCTTAATAAATTATCTTCCATGAAAGATTAAAATTTTATAAATCTAACAAAAATAAATAGAAGAAGAATTTAAAATAATAAAAGTAAATATATTAAAAAATTCTAAAAAGATAATTTAAAAATAAAAACAGAGCATTAATAAATTAAAAGTTAACTAAAAGAAAGAAAGTAAATCATAAAAATTAATAATAAAGACTAAAATTTTTAAACTTAAAATTAATATTAAAAAAAATGAAAGTGGAATAAAAAAATAAAAAAATAAACCTCATAAAAACTTTATTTAAACATTAAATTAAAATTTTATCATAAAAAACAGCTTACTAATTCTAAATAAATAAATAACTAATGCTATAATTAATTAGTAAATACATATTTATCATTAAATAAATATTAAAAAAATAAAAATTATGTGAAAAAATGAATGAATTTGGAACCACATCATAACACATCATGATTTCTTAGAGTAAAAAAAGAGATATGATGACAATAATTGAACTGACATAGAGTTTGAGGTCAGGGATAAAGTGTTTCTCCACATATATCCATGGAGGAGAGTCATGAGATTTTTGAAATAGGTAAAGATAATCGCTAGGTATATCGGCCCATTTGAGATTCTCAATCACATCGGAGTTGTGACTTATCGACTAACACTCCAACCAACACTTTTTCAAGTACACGATGTATTTCATGTTTCCATATAAAAAAGTACATTACAAGATCCCTTACATGTAAAAGATTCATAGGTGGTATAGTTGGAAAATGATATCTTTTATGAGGAGCAACCAATGAAGATCTTAAACTATAGTGATAAAGTTCTACGCAATAAGATTAATCACCAGGTCAAAGTGATATAGAGGAACCATAAATATGAAGAGAAAACCTGAGAATTGGATGAATAAATAAACAATAATCACCCTCATCTATTTTCAGCCTCACCTATGTTTAATATCATATGCGACATGAAACACCGAGTTTTAATGAACCTCAATATACTGTTAATATTTTTATTTAAACATGACCATTATATCCTAAATATTAAAATTAGAGGCATGAATAGGAATAAATACATTTTAAAAATTAATTATGAATTATAAAGAAAATATATTGATAAATAAGTACTTAATTTTTGGAAAGTATTTACAGGCTTTAAAAATACATTTTTCTCAAAAATGTTTTCTAATGATTTTTGTGAACAAATGATATTTTTTTTCACTTTTAAAAATTTTAATTGAAAAAATGAACAAAAATTTTGGAATCAAAATGTCAAAATCATATTATGATTAATTTTTTGTATTTTTCTAAATAGTTTAATTTTTAAAGAATAGTGAAAAATAATGGTTTTTATTGAAAACTGAATTTTCATTTAAATAATTCAATAAGTTATATTTTGTTTTAAAATGTTTTAAAAGTAAAATTAGTTCAATTATGTTATTTTTAATCCAATTTAGGTAATTATAATTAATTTAATGATTAATTTTAATATAATTTTTTATACTTATGAAAACATTTTCTTTAGAAAACCTTTTTTCGTGTATATGGGTTTAATTTTAAATTAAATTCTACCAATTCCATGAAATAAATTTGTAAAAATGGATTCCATATTTGTAATCATCATAATTAATATTATATAATAAGTTCAACTTAGTTTCTGGTCATAACGAATAATAAAAAGAGTAAAAATTAATTACCATGGTTAAGGTTAAAATGAGTTTACCAGGGGGTTAAACTAAAAACAAAAGGGTTAAAATGACTTAAAAAATTGTCAAAATCGTATTTTATGGCCATATTGCGACCATATATCACCTAATGTTTTATAATTACCCATTTTAGAGCCTTATATAATGTTTAAAACATGTGTATAACATTTTCTTTTTAAAAATTCCAAGTGTGTCCTCTCCCCTACTTATATAAGGGAACCCATATTTACACTTATAAGGACCTATGGTGTATCAAATATCTTCCCAAATACCTTAAAAAATTTACTACCCATGTATTAGATTCATTAGTTTGATCATAAATCCATGATAGTGTGGATTTAGGTATAATTCTAAAGTGGTGGTCTGAAGAAGAGGTATCATTCTTAACTGAGAATATTTGTTTTATTTTTTATTCCACCTCATTCAAATATTAATAAATCATGATGATATACTAAAAAAATTATATACCATACAATAAGATGTTATTATGTTAATTTCATAACTTAATTCCTTCTCTACTTCCATAAAATGGAAAACGAAACCATCATTTGTGTGCACAGTTGACTACCGCCTCATGAACCGATGTAATTAGTTTTCTATCATCACCTCTCATGACTATTCATGATGATGGATTTAATATTTATATATTATATTAATGAAATATTAATCATTATATAATATTAATATATCATATAACTTCTTACTTTACTATCCATTGAAGAATGATAACATCGTTCATGTGTACGGTGGACCACCGCCTCACGAAGCAATGTGATTAATTTGTTTATTACCAAATCACATGGATGGTATTCATAAGTTTATTTAAAAAAAATATGATATTTATAATATGATTATAATTATTTAAAGATAAAATAATACTTACCTTCTTTCCATTATGATCGTTGAAAAATATAAACGTTACATATGCGTACGTACGACCTATCGTCTCCATGATTGTAACATAGTTCATTTTTCATAACCATAACTCATAGTTATTTTGAAAAGAGTAATTTATATCTAAAAATTATAATTATGTCATTAATATTATTCTGGATATGATGAAATAATAATCTCTTTGACCGTAGTCAACTTTCCAAGGCGATTTTGGATATATGAGCCGAACATCGTCAAAACGTCTGAATTTAACCCAAATGATTAAGTAATTGGATATAACATGACAATGAATAATATAAAAGGAATAATAAACTTAAAGAAGATTATTAATAAAGTAAATTATTTATATAATTTTATTATTCAGGAAGATAAATAACGCACATGAAGAATCGGGTTCAAGGTTAGGGATCTCTCTAAACCACCATTTTCTTTAGGTTATGACCAATATATCTCTAAGTCACTTTATCCCGCTATTTAAAGTTATGAAATGATTATAAATTATATATATATTTCTCACACATATACACCTAAATCCTTCTCCCTTACTTTTATGGGTTAATACATGACTAATTTTCATTTATCAAATACCTTAATTATGAAATTTCATTTGATTATGACACGAGGTACGATTATGAAACCCATTTTCTTTACACGGGTAATTATTTTATTTTTCCTTATGATTGATTTCCTTTTTGTGGAAATCATAAATCATGAACATGTTTTGATAGATGTGATAAAAAAATTTTTTATGAAATATTTTATTGATAATAAATGATAAAATTTCCCCACATTGTGTTAAATATGTTTATTTATAAAATATTTGGGATTAGATCATTCATTTGAAAATTTGATGAAAATTCCAGTTTTACCCTTTATAGTGCACTATAGTATTTTAAAGATAAATATTTTAATATTTATTATTTGAACTTGAAATGTTGTAAATGTATTCCTGACTTAATGGTATATAAATTTTTTTCATGAAATTGGAGCTAAATCGTGCATTTGTTTGGACTAAATACACCATGAAGTCAAAGGTGGGATGGGCCCACCATATTGGACATTGGTTTTGTATTTGGGAAATAACTTATTCATCCGAGCTTGGATTAAGACCAAATTTTAAGAGGATATAGCCAACCCAATTTTGAACAAATAATTATTCTATAAGAATAGCCTCGTTATACATTTTGGAGGTGAAATGGGCGGTGTAATTTTTCTTAAAATATTTGGCCGAGATTCCCCATTCACACTTGAAACCTCTTTAAACCTACCCTCCCCTACACTCTATAAATTAGTGTTTTCCTTATTTGGAGGGGTTGGGGACGTGCCTTATAGGATTTTGATCAAATGTGAATTGGTTCTTTTCCCTTTCAATTAACCATAGTAGGAGGGAAGCTTTCAAGCTAGGATCTCCTCCAAAATGCTCTTCTCTTCCAATTCTTTGTTGTAATATTTTTGTTCTTTCAGTAAACTTATTATTTTATCTTCCATTTCTTTTATTTTTCTCAATTTTTTTATTTTATCTTCCTTTTTGGTCTGGAATTCTTGAGTAGAAGCGTGATTGGGTTATACCCATTATAAACTGTTGCAAATGCAATTCACTTCTATGATGATTACACCACCCATGAAAGAGTGGTATTTTTAGTAATTGATATATCTCTTCTCTTATTCATTAATTTATTTTGAATAAATGATATAATATAATTCCCTTAGTATGAAATATTAATTTATTTTTCAAGATAAATGAAACTAAGCAGGAAATTGAACAATTGACACAAAACACATGAAGTTGAGGTTTGTGTTAATTGTGAGAGTGCGATCTTAATCGATAATACAAGACCACACGAGATAAATTTGTAGAGTTAAAATATAATACCTAAACTCAATTAATCCTGATTTAAATAGTGTATATGTGCTCTAATTAACCACTTACCATAATCTAACCTAAGAACATTAATTAAACCATGGTTTTATGATTGCATGTTCTGAAGCTATCCTAGGGTTTAAGTAATTTCATCTTTGTGGTTAAGTTAACTCTTATAGGGTTCGAGGGTTAACAAATTAGGGAATTATAATTAAGTGGATGTTAATTTAAATTATAATGATAAATAATTAATTTAATAGGTATAGTTAGATCGACTACGCCTTTTAAATTTTTTCTAAAAAACATCTTCTTGTTGTGTCATTTTAATCGAACTTCACTTCAAAAATTAAAATTAAAAATATGCAATATTCTTCCAGAAAACTTCTTCTAATTTTATAAACAATGAAAAACCCACCATACTTTCAAGTAGTGTTTTTATTATATTTTATTTTATTTTTATAATACCTTTAAGATTTTGTTTTAATTCACTTCCTCCTTTGATAGACGACCTTGGCCAGCCAATCTTCTGCACCTAAGTACGCAACAATCACATATCATTTGAAAGCGCCCATGACAACGCCTTTAAAATTGGAACTATTTTCAGGGAGGAAAGTAATTATTTCAACCAATTAGAGGTATTTATTTTATTTTACATTTTATTCTCTTCTTATCTTCTTTCTTCCTTCTTTAACCAATCTAAATTTGTTTTCTTCTTTTATTTTCTTCTTCTTCTTTTTGGACCATAAGTCAAAATTCACATTCTTATTTTACTATGGTCTACTTTTATTCTTTTCATTTTTATTTGATTTATGACATGAAATAATCTCGAGGATCTTTTAGATCTTGACCCTAAGATTGAATGTAGCCTTCAGGCTCAAATTATATATTCTCAGTCTATGGGAAGTTTCAACATTCAAATAGTTAGAGAATTCCTCTACTCCTTGGAAGAAATTAAAATTCAACCATAAAACAAGAAACAATAGATAAAAATGATGAAAATAAACTTAATAAAACCATTTGAGATTTGGTTTCACCTGATATTAATTATCAACCAAATTGTATTGCATACCCAAATCTTGAATCAGACTTTGAATTAAAATATGGGTTAATTCATCTTCTTCCAAAGTTTCATGTCTTATCTGGTGAGGACCCAAACAAACACCTTAAATAATTTAATGTGGTTTTCTCAACCCTTAAACTAAGAAATGTATAAGAAGATCAAATCAAACTAAGAGTATTCACATTTTCACTTGATGTTACTGCGAAAGATTGGATGTATTATTTAGAACCTGAATATGTAACATGTTGCAACAATTTGAAATGTATTTTCTTGTAGAGATTTTTTCTAGCACCAAGGACCACTTAAATTTGTAAGAAGATATCTTGGACCAATAAAGTACAAGGGGAGTCAATGCATGAGTACTGGGAGTGATTCACGAAGTTGTGTGCAAGCTGTACACATCATCAAATCAGTGAACAACTCCTCATACAATACTTCTATGAAGGACTCACACCTATGGAGAGGAGCATGGTGGATGTTGCATCTAGAGGAACATTGGTATAAAAGACACCAGTAGCTGCATGTGCATTGATTTAAAAAATGGCCCAGAACTCTCAACAATTTGGTGATCGAGGTACACTGCATGTCAGGGGAGTACATCAGGTATGTCCTTATTCTATTAAGAGTCATTTAATTGATACCAAGTTAGAAGAGTTGAAAACTATGGTGAGACAGATTGATTTGTCACAAAAGACCTCCCAAACACCTCTTTCAAGGCCTTGTGGCATTTTCACTGAGACAATCCACCCAATTGACTATTTCCCCCAACTACAATAAACAGAAGATTGTGCTGTAGTGTTTCCTGGGAGACCATATCAGTAACAACAATAGCCACATCCCCAAAATAAGTTTGATTCCTTTTCACCCGCATACAACCAAGGGTGTAAGGATCAATCAGACATGAGGTATGGCTCTAGAGAACAACAAAGTCCCGCTTTTCAAGAAAACTTCCAGCAGCCTCCACCTTACCAACAAGGTTTCCAATAACCCCAAAGGTGATTTGAATCTCAAACATCCAAAAGTCAACAACAATGGAATCCCCCATCCATGGTTGAATTTAACACTGATGACCTTTTGAAGAAAATTATTCTTAATCAACCTAATGAGTTGGAGAGTCAAGGTTCGGAGCTAAGAGAGTTGAAGACATAAATAATCCAGATTTCTACCACCATCCATGAACTAGTAAGTAAGAACTCCGAAAATCTTCCTTCCAAACCTACTTCAAATCCCAAGGGGAATTTTAGTGCCATCACATTGAGAAATAGGAATCAAATTAATGACAAATCTGTACCTACCATTCCACCGAGATTCACCTCAATTCCAGAGAAGACCCATTCAAAACCAGCTAATGAGCAACCCAAGGAGAAAGATAAAAGTAAGAAAACAATTGATGATATTACTCCGAAACCTCTTCTTTTTCCAAATAGAGTTGTTCAAACTAAAAATATGGCTGAAGAGGTGATTCAAAAAGAGGTTTTGGACACATTCAAGCATGTGGAGATCAAAATCCATCTACTTGAATCCATCAAGAAAATCCCAAGGTATGTAAAATTCTTAAAAGAACTTTGTACCAATAGAAGAGGGATCAAGGGAAATGATAGGATCAATATTGTAAGGAATGCATCAGCACTCATTACACCAACTCTAGAAATTCCAAAAAGCGCAAGGATTCGAGGACATTCACCATCCCATGCACCATAGGGGAGCTACACTTTTCTGATGATTTATGTGATTTAGGATCTTCTATAAATGTAATACATCACTCTGTTTTCTCTTCTTTATAGGTTAGTGAGTTGAAGCCGATGAGAGTAGTGGTGTAGTTGGCAAATAGAGCTATGACATATCCAGTGGGAGTCCTTTAGGATGTATTTGTTTGGGTAAGAGACATGATATTCCCAGTAAATTTCTATATGCTTAAAATGGAGGATAATCAAGTAAGTTCACATGCTCCCATTATCTTAGGTAGACCCTTCCTCAAAAATTCAAAAACTATCATAAATGTCAATGAGGGTACACTTTCCATGGAATTTGGGGATAAAGTTATGATATTTGATATTATGGACTCTATGAAGTACCCCTCATAGGACCATTATACATTTGTTATCTCCCATTTGAACCTCTAAATAAAACCCCATGGAATTTTATTGTCATATGCTTAGGGAGATCATGAGTATTGGTTCTAGTTTGATGTCTAATAGCACTTCCACACCCATTTATAATGAACACGAATCTATTAGATTTTATTTTGAAATGGATTCATATTATAATTTTGATCATGTGAACTCTGATTATGACTTCTCTGTTGAGTATGTTGATGGATTTGATGTTTTATTATTTTATTGTGATGATTTATATTCTGATACTGATGCTCTTTGTGCACATATTTCAATTCTTTCAATTTCTCCATCCGTACATCACCCCCTTCATTGGAACTCAGGCCATTTACACCTAATATCAAATACTCAAACTTATTTTTTTTAAAGGTAAAGGGGGAAAGCCCACGTTTATTGAAAGAAAGAAAGAAACTCCTTTTGAAGGGAAGAAGGAGGAAACCATTAAAATGAGAAAGATGAGTTAATTTCAATGAGGGTAAAAAACAGTTGGCGTGTGTATATTGATTATAGGAAACTAAATCAATCTACTCGCAAGGACCATTCCCCCTACCATTTATTGATCAGATGCTTGAGAGACTAGCTGGGAAAACACGCTATTGTTTCTTGGATGGATTTTATGGATATTTTTAGGTGCCTATTACTCCAGAGGATCAGAATAAAACTACATTAACCTATCACTTTGGCACATTTTTCTACTGGAGGATGCCATTTGGACTTTACAATGCCGCATGTACCTTCCAGAGATGCATGGTGAGTATTTTTTTTGATTTTATTAAGACCTGCATGGAGGTATTTATGGATGATTTTACAGTGTATGGGTCTTCATTTAATGATTGTATCTCTAGTTTAGGAAAGGTGTTGAATCATTGCATTGAGAAGAATCTGGTCTTAAAAATTTAAAAGTGTCATTTCATGGTAGATCATGGGATTGTCTTAGGGCATGTAGTGTCAAAACATGGGATAGAGGTTGATAGATATAAGGTAGATATAATTTCATCCTTACTCTATCCTTTATGTGTGTGTGATGTTAGATATTTCCTAGGGCATGCAAGATTTTATCGGTGTTTCATAAAAGATTTTAGTAATATTGGTCTTCCTATGTCATGATTACTTCAAAAGGATTATGGTTTTGTGTTTGATGATTCTTGCAGGACTTCATTTGATGAGATAAATAAGTGTATTCCCACTCCATCTATTATACAGCCCCCACAGTGGGAGATTCCTTTGGAGCTTATGTGTGACACCTCCAACTTTGCGGTCGGAGCTATCTTATCTCAAAGGGTGGAGGGACATTTACATGTGATTGCATATGCATCAAAGACATTGGATTTGGCCCAATAAAACTACACAACCATAGAAAAGGAGTTTCTTACTGTCATATTTTATTTAGATAAATTCCGATCATATTTATTGGGCTCTAAAGTAGTCATTTTTTCTAACCATGAAGCTCTAAGGTACCTCTTAAAAAAGACGGATGAAAAGCCCAGACTTATCTGATGGATGCTCCTTCTTTAGGAATTTGATATTGAGATAAAGGACAAGAAAGGGTCAGAAAACCTAGTGGCATACCACATGAGTAGGATCACTCACACACTAGAGGATGAAACCTTGGACCAGGTACCACTTAAGAACACTTTCCCTGATGAGCATCTTTATTCCATCTCAAGTATGCATCCTTGGTATACTGATTTAGTGAACTACCTTGTGGCCTCTGAAATTTTTATAAATTTAAAGAAACATCAAGTCCAAAAATTAAAGTGTGAGTCTAGATTTTATGTGTGTGATGATACCTACTTACGGCACATGTGTATTGACCAAGTTATTAAGAGGCGTGTTCCTAATCATGAGTTTGAGTTTATTCTGTAATTTTGTCATACACTTTCTTGTGGTGGGAAATTTGGATCCCAATGCACATCTAGGAATGTTTCGGACTCCTGATTGTATTGGCCTAGTTTATTTCATGATGCTCATGTGTTTTGTAAGTTGTGATCACTTTTCCAACACACTGGTAATATTTCTAGGAGACACGAGATGCCCCAAAAACCCATATTATTATGTGTGATTCTTGATGTATGGGGCATCGATTTTATGGGTCCTTTTCCTAGTTCATTTGGGTTTTTGTATATTTTGGTTGTTGTTGATTATGTGAGTAAATGGGCAGAGGCTAAGGCCACCAGGAATGATGATTCTCATATTGTAGTGGACTTTGTCAAGACACAATTTTTTTGTAGGTTTGGAGTACCAAAGGCCATCATCAGTGACCAAGGGACACACTTCTACAATCCAAACCTTGCTTCCCTTCTTCGAAAGTATGAGGTGACACACAAAACATCAACACCATACCACCTTTAAAAAAATGGTCAGTTTGAGGTTTTAAATAGGGAGTTGAAACAAAATTTAAAGAAAACCATAAAACGAAATAGGAAGGATTGGGGAAAGAACTTGGATGATTCATTGTGGGATTATAGGACATCATACAATACACCCATTGGTATGTCCCCATTTAGGATTGTTTTTGGGAAAGCATGTCATCTCCCCATAGAAGTTGAGCATCGGGCTAAATGGGCTATAAAGAAATGTAACATGGATTTTTCCCAAGATGGAATCCAAAGGAAGTTTCAAATTCAAGAGCTTGAGTAGATTCGATTGTCTTCATATGAGAACTCAAGGCTCTACAAGGAAATATCAAAAGAATCTCATGAAAAAATGATCCAGAAAAGAGAATTTCAAGTTGGAGAGAAAGTCTTTCTCTATAGTTAATGACTAAAATGATGCCTGGTAAGTTGTGTTCTAGATGGTTGGGTCCTTATATTATATCTAATTTTTTACTTATGGTGCAGTGGAGATCTCACAAGAGGACACTAGAAGGATCTTCACAGTCAATGAGAAATGCTTAAAAAAATACATTGAGGGAAGTTCTTCTGATGTAGTGTATTTCATCACATTGTATGACCCATTACTACTTGATCATATCAAGCTGTCCCTAACCCTTTCACTTTTATGTTATTCGCCCTATTTAAAATTCTAATTTTCATATGCACATATCATCTCATAGGTTCACATTGAGTACAATGCAATATTTTAAGTGTGGGGGAGGGGACAACATTTTTGGGGTAGATATTTAGTATTTTCATTGGTGTGTTTTATGTGAATTTTATATTAAGTTTTTGGTTAAAATTAAAAAAAATCAATAAAAAAGAAACAAATATATCATGTAACATTCTCATGTGGAACATATGGAAAATTAATGTTTTCAAAATTCATTGGTAGGAATATAACATGATTAATATTTCATCATCAAGGGTTTAATTTTATAAAAATTGAAGTCATCAATGATATGAATGGTTGTGTCATTATAAAAACTTTTAGATTTTGACATCATTATTTGTGATATTTGTTCATACTAAATTGTGTCATTGATTTTTCCACACAATTTTTCACACAATCACGACTTGTGATTTTCTCTTACCCAATTGAATGTATATTTAGGGTAAGTAATCCTTTTTATATTATAACATGGTCTTTCCATACGTTTGTTTCTCTTCTTATTGTTTCCATCACTATACCAGATTGACCTATGCATGTGCACCTAATATCTGACTATTGTATTCCCTCTAAAAAAAATTCAAAAAAAAAGTCAATAAAGAGGGGAGTGAAGAAATGTACAACATGTGGGTATATTTTTGTCGAGAGCTCATGGTTTGACTTCTGGGAATGCTTAAATGAGTGGGTTTTGGAATTTAATTATAAAGGATGTTGAACATGTTTGGTGGAATATAATTAGGTAAGAAGAAAAGTTTTTATTGAAATAAATATACTAGATAAAGGGTGGAGAGACAAGATTGGAATGGTTGGCACACACACACACATGGAGAATTATTAGCATAGTAGACCCATGAATTGTTTCGCTATGATTGGTGTTATGAATCTCACTGGATTTTGTTTTGACACAATTTATGATACAATGAATTTAAAATTTATTGATATTTACTCTTTATTTGATTTTTACTTTGCCTATATTTGCACTGTGGATTGAGAAATTTGAATATGCATATCTTGTCACAATTTTTTCAAATACATGATATGATGTTTTTCCCAGGAGTGCAAAAGGTTAAGTGTGGGGGATGTGATAAAACACATTTTTATTAGATATTTTATTGATAATAAGTGATAAAATTTCCTCACATTGTGTTAAATATGTTTATTTATAAAATATTTGGGATTAGATCATTCATTTGAAAATTTGATGGAAATTCCACTTTTACCTTTTGTAGTGCACTATATTATTTAAAAGATAAATATTTTAATATTTATTATTTGAACTTGAAATTTTGTAACTATTTTTAAGACTCAATGGGATACAACTTTTGTTCAGGAAATTAGAGATAAATCGTGCATTTTGTTGGACTAAATAGACCGTGAATTCAAAGGTGGGATGGACCCGCTAGATTGGACATTGGTTCTGTATTTGGGCCATAACTTCTTCATACGAGATTTAATTGGGTCCAAATTTTGAGAGAATATCTCCAAAAAAACTATGAACAAATAGGTACTCTATAATAACAACTGTTTCATGCATTTTGGAGGTCAAATGGGTGGTGAAATTTGGATTAAAATATTTGGCCGAGATTCCCCATTCACACTTGAAACCTATTTAAACCCAGCCTCCCCTATACTCTATAAATTAGTGTTTTTCTCATTTGGAGAGGTTTGGGACGTGCCTTATAGGATTGAGAGTAGAGGTGAAGTGGTTCTTTTCCATTTCAATTAACCATTGGAGTAGGCAAGCTCTCAATCTAGGATCTCCTCCAAAATGATCTTCTCTTCCTCTTCTTTGTTGTAATGTTTTTGTTCTTTCAATAAACTTATTATTTTATCTTAAACTTCTTTTTTTTGCTCAATTTTATTCTTATTTTATCTTCCTATTTGATCTAGAATTATTTATTATAATCATGATTGGGTTATACCCATTATAAACCGTTGTAAATGAAATTCACTTCTATGATGATTACAGTACCCATGGAAGAGTAGTCTTTTTAGTAATCGATATATCTCTTAACATAGTCATTCATTTATTTTTAATCAATGAGATAATGTAATTCAACTAATATGATATATTAATTTAGTTTTCAAGATAAATAAAACTAATCAAGCAATTTAACAATTGACACAAAAACACGTGGGGTTGAGGTTTGTATAAATTGTGAGAATGTGATCTTAATCGGTAATACAAGACCACACGAGATAAATTCGTAGAGTTAAAATATAATCCTTAAACTCAATTAATCCTCATTTACAGAGTGGATATGTTCTCTAATTAACCACTTACCATAATCTAACCTAATAACATCAATTAAAGTAGGGTGTTATAATTTCATGTTCTAAAGCTAGCATAGGGTTTAAGTACTTTCATCTATGTGGTTAAGTTAACTCTTATATGGTTTGAGGATTAAAAAATTAGGGGATTATAATTAAGTGGATGTTAATCTAAATTATAATAATAAATAATTAATTGAAGAGTTAGAGTTAGATATATTACACCTTTTAAATATTTTCTAAAAAAACATCTTTTTGTTGTTTCATTTTAATCGGACTTCATTTCAAAAATAAAAATTAAAAAAAAATTAAATCTTCTTTTAGAAAAATTCTTCTAGTTTTATAAATGATAAATAAACCAACATACTTTCAAGTAGTGTTTTTATTATCTTTTATTTTATTTTTATAATACCTTTAAGAAGTTTTTTTAATTTACTTCCTCCTTTGAGAGATAACCTTGGTCAGCCACTCTACTGCACCTAAGTACCCAACAATCACATATCATTTGAAAGTGCCCACAACAACATCTTTTAGGATGTTACCAGATATCACTACACTGCATTGGGTAAAGCTATAGTCATATGAGATGTCATGTATGAGATTAGGAAGTAAACCTAATCCATTATGGGACTTTTTCCACCATGTTTTATTATTTAGGTAGTTAACCTTGAATAATTTTTTATGTCATGTTATATATTGCCACCACATTTCCTTGATATTTTGATACCATATTCTTTATGTTATGATTTCACATGATTACTCATGATCCTTATCTTTTATGATATCATGTTATACTTTTTAATCACAAGTTATGCTTCCTAATCATGTTTATTCCATTAATGAGATTTTTAGATCACACATTTCTTTTATGTGTGCCCTAGGTTATCCTATGTATTTTTAGGATCTCAAATGGATTTAGGATCTCATTATGGAGAATGAAATAAGGATTTCATGTTTTAGTTTTATTTTGATGTAATTTGAACCTAGTCTTCAAAATATACTAGTCCTTTTGATATTTGGTATGTAATTATTGGATATTTATGTTTAAAAATAATGTAATAATATATGTAAAAGGATTGGGTCACTATATTAATGACTAAATGAAATCAGTTAACACTTGGTACAATACCATGATCTTTTACCAAGATCCTATAAGGATTTAAAAAACAACAACATTCAAGGTTCTTTTACATTGAACCTTCATAGATTAGAATAAGAAACTAGTACCTCCAACAACAATAGAGAATAATTAAAGGTTATAAATGAAGCTCAAAATTAAAATATGAAACCGACATAAGGGAAGAAATCTCTAAGATAGAGAATAAAAATAAAAAGCAACTCAAGGAGAGTCTTCTCAAAATAAAGAAAGATAGATCTTTGAAGCACAGTTATAGAAACTTGGATCTTATTTTTATTTTTCATATAAAATAGAGCAGCATTCAGATAGATTCAAGAGTAATATTTGAGAGTATAAGTGCTTATATTATTCTCTGTATTTATATTATTATTCAAAAACTATGTTAACAAATTATCTTACAATTGTGCTGCATGAGATCCCATAAAATATAGTCTTCAATTTAAATTATAGATGTCATTTTCTTTAAAATACCTCAGCAAAAGGACTGAGAATTAAATTATTATTGTAATTATTTTTTCTCTTGGAACTTGAAAACTTTTTATAATAGATTTCACCATAAAAAAATAGTCCAATAGTTAATACATAGATAACAATGGAAACTATTCCAATGGTAATAAATATGTATGTTGTAGAACCACATAGCTGACTCTTGATCATAATGAAGTTGAATTCCATATATTTTAATTCATGTAGCTAAATTAATCCACATAGACATTCTTCACATAGCCGATTTCATCACATAACCAAATTATATAAGCATTCTTCACCTAAATGAATTATTCACATAAACTTCTTGTTCATATATCCAAATTTTATGTAGTTGGATGAATCATGTAGACATTTAGAACTATATATCTAAATTCACCACACATCCAATTTACACAACCTATTACTACACATTGCCAATT
This sequence comes from Viscum album, assembly GCA_963277665.1. NCBI lineage: Eukaryota > Viridiplantae > Streptophyta > Magnoliopsida > Santalales > Viscaceae > Viscum > Viscum album. The sequence goes on along the minus strand of OY728166.1, from coordinate 899,514,052 downwards.
CATGTTTTCATTTGTTCAATGTATTTGTTTTCTCACATAGGAATTCATTCATATAGCCAATTTTATGACGTATCTGATTCATGTAGATATTTCCTTCATATAGAAAATTTATGCAACCTTTTTCTTGATGTAGTTGAATACTCCCATAGCTGATTACCTCATGTAGGTGATTTTCCATACGTAAGAAAATTTCAAAAAAACTTCCAGAATTGTAAAATTAATGAAACAATAACTTAAATAAAGATGAAACCTAATGAAAACACTTAAAAAAACATTAGTAACAAATAAAGGGAATTTTCAATTATCAAAAGATAAATCACATGATATATGTTGAAACAACATTAGTAGTCAATAATATCTCCCTCTTTGATAATCATAAAACCCCTTAAAATAATAAAACATGAATTTTTAAAGGATTTTTTAGAAAATTATATGTAATATATATAATACCTTTAAAATATTGTGTTTATCATTTCTTTTCCCCCTTAATCATACTTATCCCCCTTTAGTTCAAAAAACTTCTCCCTACCAGGGAACTTCACCATCATTTTGTTTCATAAAATAGATGAGTAAGAATATGAAAAACTCTTTTAATATAGAACTTTGAGTGATGAACTGTCTAAGTATAGTGTTGATATTTAATTTGAATTATGGTAGGCCTGACTTTCATAAAATTACAACAATTGAAACATTTACAAAGATAAAAACATTAAATGAAAACAATCACTTTAAAACATATTAAATGAAAGCAATCTCTCAGAAATACATTAAATGAAAATAATCACTTTGAAACACATTAAAGAGGAATTTAATTAATGATAAACTATAAAAAATTATAAAGATACAATAACCATAAAAACACAAATCAATCATATGAACTTGGTGTTTGTATGGGATCAATGTTAGAAGGAGGTTTGGGTGGAGGCTTCTTAAAGTTTGAAGATAGATGAGAGGTTATGGGGAGATCCATCACTAGATGCAATACCACTCTCCCATGATCCACAAAACTCTATTTAGATCCAAATACTGATCTATATTTGTGTCTTTGGGTAGGTGTGCTGAAAACTTTATTAAGATTTTTATAAGCAACACTAAAATCATAAGAACATATAAAGAAAAAGTATAGTTTCTTTGGAGGTCCAGAAGATGTAGCTTCTTTTCTAGACTGCTCAACATCGAGAGTAGTATAAACCTTGGATTATTATTACATATAAATTTTGGTTGGATTTAACAAAACATCTACTCTTTTTATGGAATCTCTAAAAGTATCTATAGGTGCTTGTCTAATAAATCTTCTTCCTCTAAGAGAATATAGATAATCTTCACATAGATTAATCCTTTTTATGATATCTGATTTCTAGAACTACAAGATAGAAGTGAAAGTTTTTTTGTGCATCTGAACAATGTTTGACATACCATTATTGAGAATCCATTTGAATATTTTAACATATATAAAATATAATATCTGAGAGGTTTGATCCAAAAGAGAAGAAATCTAAGGACTTGAAGGAGAAATATGTGGTTTTGAGTGTAACTTGGATTGAATCTAGTACACAAATACTTGTAATAAAATCAACCTACCCAATAAAGATGTCATATTATGATCTACATGGGATAACTAATCTACTATCAGCTAATCTACCTCTTTAATATAAGTGGAAGGTTATTGAGAAACCGTGGAACTAGGAGCAACAATAGCTAACAGAGGTGAAACAAGCACATGTACAACTGGAGTAACACCGGTTTGTTTCACTAAAGAGATATGTCTGAGAGGTCTATAGATAAATAATTCCATTTCTATATTACTGATAAGAGTAGTAGTGGATTCCTATGACTTAGAGTAACATGAATCCTCTTCTGAAGAGTCATTGAGTACATCTTCAAATATTTCATGAATCTTTACCAACATATGTAAAAACTGCTAATGGTTTCAATTAATTGGTTCAATTAAATAAGAAATAATATCCATTACTTTCTTCAACACTCATAATGTATCTTATTCCTTATAACTAAGAGATTATTTAAGATATCCAACTATATCATTTCAATATACATCAGTTCCAACACCAATTCTCTTGAAAGTTTCTTTAGTTTCATTAAACTTAGCTACCATATACTTCTTGAATTCTTAAATTAGAACACGAGAGAAAATTTTACAATATAAAGACTAGAATTGATAAGACACCAAATTCATATCTAAAAAGAGTTGGTCAAACTCATTATTTAAATTAGTATCCACTGAATAGTCATAAGTATATAGTGTGACACTAGGTTGAAGCCTTTTGATAAAATCAAATTGACTTACAACTACACTTCTTAAAGTGTGTAATCTCACCTTAATTTCTACCTAAATGATTGAATCTCATCAAAATATTCCTGAGACATCTAATAGAACCATTGGAAGATTATAAATCATGTCCCTTTAAGATGAAGTAATAAAACCAACCACATTTATGTATAACTTGACAGTACTAATTTTTTTTACCCCACTCACTTGGGATCTCATATCCTCAAGGTCTTGTGTATTCACCTTAGAGGTAACTAGTTGCATAGGTTGGAATAGTTGAAGGTTTTTGATCAAGTTTGTTTGGGATTCCATCATCTCATCTAGCTTGTTAAAATCAGATCTAGAAACTGAATTCTCCTTAAGATTCATAATCTCATCCTTAGAAGAGTTAGTTCCTTCTTAAAATCAATAGAATCACTTTTGAGATTATTAAACTTCAATTTCGCAACTGAAGTAAAGGTCTACATGTTCTTTTCTACATCAGAACTTTCTTAACTCATACTTTCTAATAGACCATCTTATTACACATGAGGTGGTGATGGGATATGCTCTTGAGTATGAGACAGAGCACCGACCTATTTCAAAACTACATCTTCAGTTCCATATCTACCATGAGTAGGTGATCCAAGGAGTGAATCATCCTCAGTTTTCTCAATATGAGGTTCTTATTTGACCTCAATAGTAGGAACACATAGTATAATATCAAATGGGATTACTTCCTAAGACCTATCTTTTGTATCAATTGTAACACCCCAAGATTCAACAGTACATTTCCCTTTGAATAATGCAATAGCTTGCATTGTATGCAACTTCGAGATTCTAACACATCGTGACCAATCAAACTAGCCGTTATGAATAGTAATACCCACTTTTTTGAAATTTTATAATTTTTTTTTCAAAATGGACCTCATTTTTTAATTCAAAATACAGTAATTATCTTAGGGTGTATTTTTGGTATTTTTCTGAAAACTTTCAATTTTTGATGAATAGTGAAAAACACTATGTTATTGGTTAAAACCAACTTTTTATTTAAATAATTATTTATTTTATTTAATTTTTTTTGGTCAAAATAGATAAATAATACCTATATAAGTTCAATGTAATTCATTGGAGTCATTTTATAATAAGTTTAGGTATATAAAAATTTTATTGAACTTTTTACCATCTTTTACCCACCTCCTAGGAGAATTTGTAAATTTGCATAAAACATAATTTCACTGCTTCTGTGAGTTGAATTTTAAAAATCTAAGACAAACGATTGATATCAGTAAGTAAAATGTGGTTCAATAAGATGAAAATAATTTTTGGTGAATAGTAACTTTTGACTTTTATTTACCACAGTTAAAAGTAAATAGGTTAATTAAGGGTAAAAATGATATCATAATTACCCTAACACATGTCCCAATTCTATTGGATAAGTATAATTAGACCAAAAAAACCTTAGGAATAAAATATGATCGTATTTGGTCCACATGTATTAGATTAGGACATTTATTATTATTTTATTTAAAGAAGAGTTAAAAGAGTAAAATTCAAAGTTTAATAACTAAAACATTTTTAATATAGGTTTACACACAATATAAATTCAACTATAAATATTCATTATAAATATAAAAATATTTCCTATATAATGGTATTTTAATTATAATTTTTAGACATTAAATAATATAATTTATTTATGACACAATGATGATGGAATAATTACCTTATTAATGAAATATTAAAATAATTGATATTATAAATATCCAAATAAATGTAAATTGAGACTTCTGATAAATTACAATAATTTTATAGGTTAATATGACATTTTATTATTGGTTAAATAAATTTCATTTGAAGTGATAAAGTTTTTATGGCTTTCAAAAAAATCAAATGCTAAATAGTGTCAAAATTGACATAATTGAGTTTTTTTTTAAAAAACTATATTATTAATTGATATAATATTCCTAAAATTATAATGTTCATAAAAAGGACTTATATAAGGTTATATATATTAATAATGAACCACATGGGGTTCTCTTGTCTTGTTATAGTAAGTTTATTAACCATATAATATAAAAATACAGAGACATGGTAAATGTCAAACTATTTAACTAAGAGTTAAATCTAAAAGATAAGGTTAATATGATAACCTAAACCTATCTAAAACCTATTGTTTGAGAGGTTTTCGACCCATACCCACCTTATAATAGAAATAATTTATTTTGGAGCCATTATAAACCAAAAATTATTTTATTAAAAAATAATATTTCAAGCTTTTCCTAAAGTGACCCTCACCTCTCTTATAAAAGGCCACTTTCCCTTCTCTTAATTTCACACCTCCAAAGCCTTTTGGATCAGCCAAAACCTGCCCAAATATCCTTTAAAATATCCTTTCTTAAACCTATAGGCATTAATTTTATCATAAATACAACCTAAGGAGCCATTTTGATCAAATTAAAAGGAAGAACCTGAAGAAGACGTAAATATTTCATCACCTCTTTCAAGTTCTTGTCTTCTTCCACTTCCTATTTCTTTGTTGTTTCCATTATAAAATAATAAATCCAATATATTATATATATTGTGATTTTATTAAAATAGTACAACCATATTCATTATTCTATCCATCATATGAATGAAAAATTCACCATACGTGCGTACGTACGACTTACCGTCTCCACATCGTGGTGTAGTTTGTTATTCAAACAATTCATTATTTGGATGAGTATAATAATGAGTATAACTGATGTAAATAATATATATAACATTTAAAATATTATGTATATATGATATAACATCCAATTACATACGATTTCATCATCAATATAATGATATTGTCGCTCGTGCGTACGTACGGATTACCGTCTCCACGGATGTGATAAGATTCATTCCTAATCGTAATTATTCAAGAATAATTTTCATTTTATGATTAAAAATAATGTCTAATAACTTAATATAATTATTGATATGAATAAAATACATCATATCCATAAAAAACATGTCTTAATTAATTGATCATATAGAGGAAAATGGATCAGTTAACACCTGAAATGATGATACTACTAAAATATTATTAACAAAGCAAAATTAGAGGATCGTATATGATATCATATTTATGTATATAGTTATTGTATAATTTAATAACAATGATTTAACTATTAAACAGGAGGTTAACTTACCCTCTACCAAGGAAAATTACAAGGTAAGAGTTAATTCCACAATCTCTTTATTATCCAAGGTTGTTTTTACGTAAGTATCTATTGGGACCTCTTTATCATCCACATCTATGTTTTCTTAAAAATGTATTTCAAAACATTTTTACTATTTACTATATAATGGGTTAAAGTAATTTATACCCTTATTTTACCTTTTATGTTTTTAAAGGAATCTTTCAATCGTTTTTCAAACAAGGTACATTATGACCTTTTTGACAAAATTAAGGTAAGAATGTTTTTTAACTTATACGGAGAGTGCGGATATTTTCTGCCATTATAACATTGTTGAAGCTTACTATACAATCTTATAATAATATTTTAAAAATAAATGTTTTCTTTTATAACTATATGACTCTTAAATGATTTCAAAATAGAAAGATATATTTCTCTAAACTGATCGATCTTTCGGGATTTGATCCCTTGTGATCATTCCAATGTTATGTAATAATGCACCGAATCTGGGTAACTAGGGTCGGGGAGTTATAGTTGTTATCATAGGAAGTTTAGTACAAACCTTGGAAGCTATATTTAGAAAAACTCTGATTAGAGAACATTACCCTAAGATAGACTTTGAGGATTAGTATAGAAGAACTTCCAAGAATTTTGGTACTATAGAGATTTTGTGAGTTTTCCAAGCAATAAATCCCTATCTGGATACGAGTAGGTAGAGGTAGATCTGGAACATATGTACCTAGGGGTAAAACCAGAAAACACTTCTTTTTATCTAGACTCAAACGAGAACTGGTGCACGACAACAGACTTGCTGCACTCTTAGTTACGACACTCCCGGTGGATATTCTTAGGACAATTCTCATTTTCTTTACAAAAAATTATGAAGGGTTTATGAGTATATACTTTCTCAATGAAATTTTTTATGATTATGGATTATATCCATAAACTATTCAATTTATGTTAAGTTTTTTACAAGTTCAGAATTATGTGTTGTGGTTTATAAACTAATACAATGTATGCCATTGTTTAGAAATGGCACCTAGTGGAAGAAATGGAAACCGTATCAACACACGTAATCCATGTAGGGATTTACCTCCTGCTCAAGATAATTATAGTGGAGCTGGTGATGCAACTGGTGCTGATCAAATTATCACCATACTGGGAAAACTCACACAGGTTATGAATAATAAAATTTCCCAAATAGAGCACCCTGATCCACAATGTGGAGGATCAATGTTAGATAGATTTATGAGGAAACAACCACCAACATTCAATGAGAATACAAATCCATTTGTAACTGAGCAATGGATAAGTTCTTTAGAGAAAATATTTCACACTTTGGGGAGTATGGAAAGGGAAAAACATTGTCATGACAGTTTATCGCCTCACAGGATATGCATATCAATGGTGGTCATTGATTCAAACACAAAGGAAGATGATTAAGTATCAAATATGGAATAGAGAGAGTTTAGATATATTTTATTAGAAAAATATTTTTCTCATGACCATCGAGCGGATATGGAAAGACAATTTTTGAGTCTGAGACGAAAGGAGGATGAGAATGTCGCAAAATATGAGGATAACTTTACAAGGTTATCAAGGCATACTACAGATTATATATGTAACCCAAAGAGTAATATTGATTAATTCTTTAATGGGTTAAAAACATTTATCCAGCGAGCATTAGTCTCACAGTCCTTCTTATCATACAAAGATATTGTCTCATGTGCTATCATGAAAGAAAAATAATTCTCTAAGTCTTATGACTTTAAAGAAAATCAGAAGAAGAAGAGATCTGGTGAACACTATGGAAATGTAAATAAGGGGAAGAAGGGAAAAGTTGAATATCCATCCTTTGGTAAATGTGGGAAGAAACACCCCGGTACTTTCCTGAGGGAATGGGATTCTGTTACAAGTGTGGTGAAAAAGGCCACCAAACTCATGATTGCATGGGGAAGAAATATTCTGTCAATGTTGGATGCTAAAATTTAGATAAAATGGGCATTATGTAAATGAATTTCTTAAGCACAAAGGGAACTTATCTCAAAAAAGACGAAGGGAGAAAGGCCAAGCTTATGCGATCACTACTGCTGAGGTTGAATCTCTGAAAGACATGGTGGCAGGTAATTTAATGGTTTACTAAAGTTTATCCAACGCTTTATTTGATTCTGGATCATTGCATTATTTCAAATATTCCTAGTTTGCTAAGAAAATTAGATATTTCTAATTTTATTTAACAAGGGATTTTTCAGTCAAAACTCCTAATGGAAGTATCATTGCAACAAAGTTTTGTATATCAGTTCCTATTAGGGAATATAAATGATCTTTATCTTATAATCTCATCATCATACGCATGATTGAATTTGATATAATCCTTTTTATGGATTGGATTTCAGACCATGATGCAAAAATTTATTGTAATAAGAAGGAGGTTACAATTCTTGATGATGATAAAGAGTACCTTATCTTTAGAGCAGAAACTTCACCACTTGATTCTTATCTAGATCCACCCCCAGTTGCTTAACTAAATTCAATTATTGGGGAGGAAGAGAATGAAATAACTATAGGTGGGGAAAGGAATGTTCAAATAGAGGATGTACCTATTCTGCAAGAATATGTTGATGTGTTTATAGAGGATTTACCTAGACATCCTCCAGAATGAGAAATTGAGTTTTCCATTGATTTAATTCCTGATTCAAGGCCCATATGGAAAACCCCTTATAGTATGGACACTGTAGAATTAGTGGAACTAAATAAACAAATAGAGGAATTGATTAATAAGTGATTTATTCTCCCTAGTGTTTCTCCATGGGGAGCCCCTGTTCTTTTTTTAGGAAAAAAGATGGATCTATGGGGTTGTAAATTGACTATATAGAGATAACTGATATAACAATAAAGAACAAGTATACCCTACCTCATATTGATGATTTATTTGATCAACTTCATGGATATCAATATTTTTCAAAGATTTACCTTCGATCTGGATATCACCAGTTGTGTGTGAAGAAGGAAGACATTCTGAAAACAACATTTCGAACCAGGTACGGGCATTACGAGTTTACAGTAATTCCTTTTGGATTGAATAATTCACCCTCTATCTTCATGGATATAATTAATATAATTTTCAAGGAATATCTTTATGAACTTGTAGCGGTATTTATTGATGATAGTTTGGTATACTCAAAAAGCTACTAAGATCATGAAAATCACTTGCTAATTATCCTAAAGGCTCTTAGAAGAAATAAATTATATGGGAAGTTTATCCAGTGTGAATTCTGGATTCATGAGATTTCTTTTATTGGTCATATTGTATCTAAGTATAAAATCTATATTGATCCTTCTAAGACAAAGTCAATCCAAGAATGGCTAGCACCGACGAGTATAACCAATGTACACAATTTTATTGGTTTAGCAGGTTATTATCGGCATTTTGTCCAGAATTTTTCCTAATTAGAAAACCCATTAACCAAGCTAACACGTAAAGGGGTTAAATTTTTTTGGACAAAAGAGTGTGAAGAATTTTTTGAAGAAATGAAGAGAAGATTAGTCAATTCTCCTATATTGAATCTACCATTGGGGAATGATGTGTTTGTTATTTATAGTGATGCTTCAAAGAAATTACTTGGTTGTGTGCTTATGTAAAATAATATAGTTATTGACTATGAATTACGACAGCTAGAAATTGATGAGAGAAACTATCCCACTCATGATCTTGAGTTAGCAGCTGTAATCTTTTCTCTAAAAATATGGAGACACTATCTCTATGGTGAAAAATGTGAGATTTATACTGATCACAAGATTTTGAAGTATATTTTCTCACAAAAAGAACTCAACATGAGGAAAAATCGATGGATTGAACTACTCAAGGATTATGATTGAACTCTACACTACCAATTGGGAATGGAAAATAAGGCGGCATATGCTTTGAGTAGAAAGGATCATGGAGTTTTGAACAAGATGAGAGTTGAAAGGGATCATATTTTTATGGATCTAGTAAAGATGGATATAGGAATAACCATGGAATTGAAACATCAATACTTTTTCAAATGGTTTCCAAAACATCTTTACTAGAAATGATAAAGAGTTCTCAGACTGGTGATGAGGAGTTTCAAAAGAAGATTAAATCTATGAATGATGGGAGATTGAGTGACTTCATATATAAAGATGAAATTTTGAAATTTGGGAAGAGACTTTGTGTTCCTAACATACCTGATCTAAAAAAAGAATTGTTGGATGATTCTCATAGCTCCAATTTCTATATACACCTCTGGAGAACTAAGATGTATAGAGATTTTAAGGAACATTTTTGGTGGGACAACATGAAGAAGGATATTGCTGATTTTGTGTCAAGATGTATCGTTTATAAACAAGTGAAAGCTAGAAGGAAATAGCCTGGAGGATTCATAAATCCTCATCCCATACCTGAGTGGAAATGGGATAATATTATGATGAAATTTGTCATGGGGCTACCAAAGACTCCTAGAAGTAATGATGCAATATGGGTCATTGTTGATCGTCTTACCAAGTCAGCACATTTTCTTGCTATAAGAGAAGATTTACCATTTGAACGTTAAGAAAGACTATATATTAATAAAGTTATAAGACTCCATGGTGTACCTCTATAGATTGTTTCTGACCATGATCCCTGTTTTACAGCAAGAATCTGGAAAAGTCTTCAGAAATCCCTGGATACTGAACTTTGTTTGAGCACTGCCTACCACCCTCAAACCGATGGACAATCAGAATAGACTATTCAAACCTCAGTAGACATGTTGAGATCTTGATCACTTGACTTTCAAGGTATGTGGGATCAATATTTACCTATATTAAAATTTTCCTATAACAATATTTTCTGTTCAATTATTCAGATGGAACCATATAAAGCGGTATATGGAAAGAGATGTTGCACACCAACTTGTTGGGATGATGTTTGTGAAAAAAACACGTAGGCCCAGAACTTGTTGAGGGAATGATAGAAAAGGTGAAGGTTATCCAAACCCACATAAAAGAAGCTCAAAGTAGGCAGAAGAGCTATGCCGATAACTGAAGGAAGGATTTGTAATTTTAGGTAAGAGATCATCTTTTCTTGAAGGTATCTCTATGGAAGGGAGTTATATGATTTGGTAAGAAGGGTAAATTAAGTCCCAAGTACATCGGACCTTTCAAAATTCTAGAACGAATTGGGGTTGTAGCTTACCGTTTGGAAATGCCGCCAAGTCTCTCCAAAGTTCATGATTTGTTCCATGTATCAGTGTTGAGAAAATACATGCCTGACCCAACGCATGTACTCATATATGAGGAAATTGAACTGGAACCTGATCTGTCTTATTGTGAAGAGTCTGTGAAAATTCTTGATATAAGAGAACAAGTGCTAAGAAACCAGAAGACTCGTCTGGTAAAAGTTCAATGGAGAAACCATAAGATGGAAGAGGAAACATGGGAACCATAGGAACTTATGATGAAGAACCACCCGAATCTTTTTGTGTGGTAATATTATAGAAATTTCTAAGAATAAATTATTTGAAGGAGGGAATAATGTAACACCCCAATCTTCCACGATACGTTTTCCTTTGAATAATGCAATAGCTTGCCTTGTACGCAACTTCGAGATTCTAACACATAACGACCAATCAAACTAGCCGTTATGAATAGTGATACCCACTTTTTTAAATTTTATATATTTTTTTTCAAAATGGAATTTATTTTTGAATTTGGAATATTGAAATTAGCTTCGGGTGATGTTTTGGTATTTTTCTGAAAACTATCAATTTTTAATGAATAGTGAAAACACTCCGTTATTGGTTAAAACCGACTTTTTATTTAAATAATTATTTATTTTATTTAAATTTATTTTAGGTAAAAATAGATACATAATACCTATATAAGTTCAATTTAATTCATTGGAGTGATTTTATAATAAGTTTAGATATATAAAAGTTTTATTAAACTTTTTATCGTCTTTTAGCCACGTCGTAGGAGTATTTGCAAATTTGCATAAAACATAATTTCACCGCTTTTGTGAGTTGAGTTTCAAAAATCTGAGAGACATGGTTGATATCAGTAAGTAAAATTTGGTTTAATAAGATGAAAATAATATTTGGTGAATAATAACTTTTGACTTTTATTTACCACAATTAAAAGTAAATAGGGTAATTAAGGGTAAAAATGATATCATAATTACCCTAACACATGTAATAATTATACTTTATAAGTATTATTCAACCAAAAAAAATCTTAGTAATAAAATAAGATCCTTTTTGGTCTACTTGGATTAGATTAGGACGTTTATTATTATTTTATTTAAAGAAGAGTTAAAAGAGTTAAATTCAAAGTTTAATAACTAAACTATTTTTAATATAGGTTTACACACAATATAAATTAGACTATAAATTTTAATTATAAATCTAAAAAGATTTACTACATAATCGTATTTTATTTAAAAATTTTAGACATTAAATAATTTAATTTATTTATGACACAATAATGATGCAGTTATTACCTTATTAATGAAATATTAAAATAATTGATATTATAAATATACAAATAAATGTAAATTGAGACTTATAATGAATTATACTAATTTTATAGGTTAATATGGCATTCTATTATTTTTTGAATAAATTTTATTGGAAGTGATAAAGTTTTTATGGCTTTCAGAAAAATCAAATTCAAAATAGTTTCAAAATTGACATAATTGAGTTTTTAAAAAAAATACTATATTATTAATTGATATAATATTCCTAAAAATCTAAGGCTAGTTCAAAAAACTTATATAAGGTTATATATATTAATAATTAAACACATGGGGTTCTCTTGTCTTGTTATAGTATGTTTATTAACCATATAATATAAAAATACAAAGAGACATGGTAAATGTCAAACTATTTAACTAAGAGTTAAATTTAAAAGATAAGGTTAATATGATGAAATAAACCTATATAAATCCTATTGGTTGAGATTTTTTCTACCCATACCCACATTATATTAGAAATAATTCCTTTTTGATCCATTATAAACCCAAAATGATTTTATTATTAAATAATATTTCAAGCTTTTCCTAAAGTGACTCTCACCTCTCTTATAAAAGGCCACTTCCCCTTATCTTAATTTCACACCTCCAAATCCATTTTACTCGGCCAAAACCTAACCAAATATCCTCTCAAATATCCTCCATTCAACATATAGGCCTTAATTTGATCAGAAAGCCAACCTAATGATCCCTTTTGATCAAATCAAAAGGAAGAACCTGAAGAAGTGGTAAATATTTCATCACCTTTTTCAAGTTCTTTTCTTCTTCCACTTCCTCTTTCTTTGCTTTTTCATTTATAAAATAATAAATCCAATATCTTCTATATATTGTGATGTTATTAAAATATTAAACCAATATTCATTATTATATCCATCATATGAATGACAAATTCACCACACGTGCGTACGTATAGCTTACCGTCTCCACGTCGTGGTGTTGTTTGTTATTCAAATACTTCATTATTTGGATGGGTATAATAATGAGTATAAATGATGTAAATAATAAATATAAAATTTTAATTATTATGTATATATTATATACCATCCAATTATATATGATTTCACCATCAATAAAATGATATTGTCGCTCGTGCGTACGTACGGATTACTGTGCCCATGAACGTGATAAGATTCATTCCCCATCGTAATCATTCAAGAATAATTTTCATTTTATGATTAAAAATAATTTCTAAGAACTTAATATCATTCTGGATATGAATATAATACATCATATTCTTAAAAAACATGGCTTACGTAATTGAGCATATAAAGGAAAATGAATCAGTTAACACCTAAAATGATGATACTACTAAACTATTATTAACAAAGCAATATTAGAGGATCATATATGATATCATATTTCTGTATATGGTTCTTTTATAATTTAATAACAATTATTTAACTATTATACAGGAGGTTAACGTACCCTATACCAAGGAAAAGTACAAGGTAAATGTTAATTCCACAATCTCTTTATTATCCGAGGTTGTTTTTACTTAAGTATCTACTGGGATCTCTTTATCATCCACATCTGTGTTTTATTAAAAATATATTTCAAATTTTTTTTACTATTTACTAGACAATGGGTTAAAGTAATTTATACCCTTGTTTGACCTTATATGTTTTGAAAAGAATCATTTCGTCATTTTCCAAACAAGGTACTTTATGACCTTTTCAACAAAATTAAGGTAAGAATGTTGTTTAACTTATACAGGGAGTGTGGCTATTTTCTACTGTTATAACATCACAGAAGCTTCCTATACAATATTATAAGAATATTTTAAAAATATATGTTTTCTTTTATAACTATATTACTCTTAAATGATTTTAAAATAGAAAGAGATATTTCTCTAAAAAAGTTTTAATTTCATCTATGTCAACATCCTTTGATGGAATTTAAGCTTGTTTGAAGTTGATTTATTATGATACAAATCTTCCAAATTGTATTAAAGGTTTTGTGATATGTTTGAATACAAATGTGTTATTTTTACACCATTCATGGTTTATATATAATGTATTTACATTTTTTATGCTAGTTTTGCTACTAATGTTTATGTTATGTTTTAACCTTTTCAAATGAGGAATGGATTGGACTTAGTAAGTGACGGGTGGAGCCCGCTATATCTCCCTGATGCATTGGTAGGTCTCATGAGACAAACTAGTGTCTTGGAACAATGACTTGACAAAATATTATTTGTAGTCTTGGTACACGGCCTTTACTCTGTGGTTATGAAGTCTAGCATTATGCATTCCATCATTATGAAAGTGGCTATTAATATTGCATGTGATTATTCGACTAGTAGAATATTCATATGAATAAGTAAATGGAATTATTTGATTTTATCTTTTCCATATTATGCTAAAGTTTAAGTTTAAAAGGCTTTTGTTTTAGTCTTATACATTACCTTAAATGTTTATGATTATTTATGAAAGTTTACGCTATATTGTTATCCTTACTGAGCATCTGAGCTCACCCCTTTCTATGTTTTATTTTTCCCAGGATGTGAAGAAGTATTTTATGGTTGACCTGCTGGGATAGGCTAAGAATATAAGTGTGTTAAAAAGGGGAAAAAATGTTGTTGATGTTTTTATTTCATGATGTAATGTAAAACTTATGAATGTATCTAGTACCTCCAAGGCTACTAAACTGATTGGTCTTTTGGGATTTGTTCCCTTATGATCATTCCAATGTTATGTAATAATGCACCGAATCTGGGTAACTAGGGTCAGGTCATTACATCAATAGTATGAAAAAAGGTTATACTTGTTATAAAACACTAATAATTACAAATCCTTAACACTGAGCTTATTCCATCACTAGTCTCACCTTTGGAACTTGAGGCTCTATTCTAGTAGCAACTAACTACTTCACCTCTCTAGTAGGAACCATCTGAATAGGTGCTACATCCTTAGGTAGTGAGGTTGTGGATGGTTCTACTTAAGCTAATGTAGAAGGTGGTATAACCACCTGAATAGTAGCCTCTTATCTAAAAGGTATTAGAGAGATAGTGAATGCATCCCATATGTAGCCAAAAGGTTTTTAAGAGAAAAGAATATACAGTATTACTCTTGTGACATTAAATAAAATCTCTCTCATTGAGATCTACTTATATATTCTTTAACACTAGTGATATGATCTTTTCATAGGTATATTAATTAAACTTCACTTTACCTTGGTAGTAGTGATTCAAAAACTGTATCATATATCAATGAATATTCAAATTCAAGTTGTTAATTAGGGCATATAAGATATACATGTACTAAAACAAAACTTTATTCATCTCCCCAACTCTCTAGGAAATCCCATCCTAAATGAACTTATAGAGTTCTTTCTATCTAGCTTACATATCCTTCATAGCCTTCTTCTCAAAACTAGAGGTTCCGAAGAGATACTTGAATACTTTAGTCGGTCCCACTATACTCATACCAAGAAGATTTTGGCTAAAATCAAACTCACCCTCATGAGAGAAATGAAAAAATTCATCCATTTTCATATAAGAAACAAGCATGAATTTTCCATTCACATTTGATGACAATACATCCTCTGCTTCACCGAACCAAGACTCTGATTTCATATAATCCCATTTACTTCCTCATCAAACAAGAACCAAGATTTCTTCTCATAAAATTTAAACTCCCATCCTTGGAATTAAAGTAATTTATTTAACAAAATTTTAATTACTCTTACCCAATCCATAACTATGAACTTCCTAGATAACAATATGCATGATGCACCACCTATCTTTGATTTCTTGGAAGAACCAGAATTACAATCATCTCCTCACTTGGAATTCCCCATTATAGAAGGGTTTGTTGGAGGTCAAGTAAGGATCAAGAGAAAGAAAATGATGGTTCAACTTTAGAAAGAAGATATATAGGAAAATGGTGAGAAGGTCAAGGGATGATTTTGTTTTTTAGGTATCATATATAACTTATAAGAAGGATACAAACCTGATTTAGGACTTAGGGTTGATTATAACTAAAAATAAAATAAATATAAATTATTAAATTAGAATAAAAAAAAATTTTCCTTTTAAAGGGATAAAAAAACCCTAAATAAATAATTATAAAAATAATAGTAAATTTATTTAACTTCAACAATGCATCAAATACTAATAAATTAACAATAAATGCATAAATTAAAACAAAAAGAAATAAAATAACTAAACTCATTTATATTCAAACAACCCCAAATACTACTTAATAAAAATATACACTAATTGATTCCCAAAAGAGATAAATTCAAGAGTGATATCACCTTTTTGAGCATGATCTCTTAAGAAACGATGCCTTAAATATATATGATTTGTCCTTGAATAGTTTATTAGATTCTTTAAAATGTTGATAGGGATAGTTATATCACATTAAATTGATTATTGATTATAATTGAATCCAAAATTTTTCAAGGTGTGTTTTATCCACAATACCTATGCATAACAACTACCTAAAACAATTTATTCTAATTCAGTAGTATAAAATGAAACTCAGTGTTGTTTCTTAGTAGACCAGGACACCATAGATTTTTCTATAAAATGGAAGGTTCCTAATGTAATATTCTTAACTAGTTTATAACCACCAAATATGACATTCAAATATGATTTCAACTTAAAATTAGATGTTTTTGTAAAATGTAAATAAAGGCAAACCATTCCTTTCAAATACCTTAAAATTATTTTTGAAGATTTAAAATGATATTATTTGGTATTTTCTTGGAGTTTGGAACATAAGAATAATGAAAACATAATGTATAGTCTACTAGTAGTCAAATACATTAGACTCCCAATTATTAATTTGTATAGCTTATTGTAAAATGGTTTCCTAGATTCATCCAAATCAATTTTTTCATTATAATTCATAAAAGTTGCATGTACTTTACCGTTTTTGAGTCCAAACCATTTAAGTAAGTTAAGTATGTATTTAATTTGATTTAGCACATTACAAAAATCTTTTTGATAAATCTAAAAACTAAAAAATTAATTTAACTCACCGATCATACTCATTTCAAATTATTTTTTCATGAGTTTTTAAAAATCATTACACAATTTTTTATTTATAGAACAAAAAATTACACCATCAACAAATATTTGAACTAGAAATATATCCAAAGATGATGTTTTCTTAAAATGAGTAGGATTTTCTATTCCTATTGATAATAGATTTGATAAAAGAAAAGAAATTAAATATTTATAAAAATATATATGTGCTTGTTTAAGGATATAAATAGTTTTATTATGTTTTAATACTAAATTTTTAAAGTGGAGTTTTTCAAAACCAGGTGGTTTTTCAACATAAAATTACCCCATTGGATTTTTTTTAAAAAGTATATTTTATATCCATTTTATATAATTTTAAAATAATATATGATGCATAGGATAGGATAATCCCAATGTCTTATAGTCTAGATATTAGTGAAAGGGTCTCTTTATAATCCGTATCTTCCTCTTGGTTATACACTTTAGCTACTAATCTAGACTTATTCATAGTGATGAAAACATGATCATCCTATTTATTTCTAAAAACCCATTTTTTTCCTATAATATGATAGCCATAGGGTCTATTAACTAATTCCCATACCTTTTTTTATATTGAATTGGTTTAATTATTATTGCATTACTAAGATCCATATCTCACAAGCTAAGGATTATTCTAATGTTTTAGGTTCCATTTGAGATAAAAGGTAGTAAATTAAAAATGTTTTCTCACACTTATTATATTCATAATCACTTCATCTAAGCTTACTATAATTGTTTCTAAGAGATGACTCTTCAATGTTCTAGGATGTCCAAGCTGCCCATATTTAGGTTCACTAGTATCTATCTTGTTAGGATTTGGTTCACCAAAATCAAGTTGAAAATCATCATCCTTTTCATTTTCAAAGATAGTTTTAGGCATCATATTTTCAAAATAATCTATTAGCTTATAAAATTGAGTCAGTTTTTTATCAAAATGATCCCTTTCATAAAGTTTATAATTATTTTATTCTTCAATAATATTTGAACTTTTTTAGAAAACTCTATATTCTATGGAAGTTGTATAATAGACAAGAAAGATTCCTTCATTTTCCTTTAGATAAAATTTTCAAAGATTATATATGGTGTTTATAATATAATATTTTCATCCAAATACTTTAAATTATCCATCTTTTGGAACTCTACTTTCCCATAGTTCATAGGGTTTTTTTCTTCAAGATATACATAATTAGAACTCTGTTAATGACATAACATGTTGTGTTTACAATTTCTGCCCAAACAATGAGTGGGAATATTATATTCATATAACATAGTCCTAGATATTTCTTTCAAGTTACTAATTATTTGTTTAACAACACCATTATGTTGAGGTTTTCTAGGGATATTAAAATTATGTTTGATTCCATGTTTTGAACAGTTAGAATTAAACACATGATTTTTAAATTATCCTCCAAGGTCATTGCTCAAAGAAATAATTTATACATATTTATCTATTTGAACCAAATTTAAAAAACTTATAAACATATAACACACATCACTTTTAACTCTGAAAAATTAAACCCATGTAAATATTGAGAAATCATTAACTAAAACATAAAAAAAATATTTTACTCTTAGTATTATTGTTCTAGATGGCCCAAAAAAATACACAGGGATAAGTTCTATAGGACTAGATGTATCAAACACTTTAATTGATTTAAAATTTGACTCGTGTTGCTTTAAAACTTGGAATGCATCACATAGTTTCTCTGTATTCAATTTAAGTTAAGGTAAATATGAAATTAAATTCCTTTTAGAAAATTTTCTAAAATAATAGACATTACAATATCTAAATCTTCCATAAATAAAATCAAAGATTAATTAATTTTAGAATTAAAATAGTTTAATTTTTATATAGAAATAATTAAGATCTAAATTATATACATTATTTATTATATGAACCTTAAATTTAATAATTTTATCTTTAAAAATAGAACATTAATTATTTGAAAAACTAGAAAAACAAACTTATCACAAAGTTGGGAAATACTTATCAGATTGTACTTTAATAATTCCATGTATAGAATTTTTTTAGGAGTACTGAGATTGGATTTCCAATTTATTCAACTCTCATAATATTTTCCTTGAAAATTTCACCAAATGTGACATAGCCTCTATCATTTTTTGGTTAGGGGTGGAAGTTAGTGAAATATCCACTCATATTCCTTGAGAGTCCACTATTAATATACCATTTCCCATTGATTATCTTATACATTCTTTATAAGGGAAAATAAAACAAGTAATTTTTTTAGTACCCATATTATCTTAGGTCAAAAAATGTTTGGAACTAAATATTTGGGAACCCATATATTCTTGTGCTATTTGAAAATTCCAGCACTGGATTTTGAAACACTTCTTGAAAGAAAAGTATATTTAAATCCAAAAAAATAAAGGATTTATAAGACTAAAAATATTAGCACAATTACCTGATTATATACAATGAAAACAAATAAATTTGAAGATGTTTTTATTCTTATAACTAGGTAAAAAATAATATTTATAAATCTTTAGTTTTTCACCTTGGATTTATATTCCAAATTTAATTTTATGGAATTTATTATTTCGAAGGATTAAGTTAAAGTAATTTTAACCATTTGAGAAAACACATGTAGTATCTTTAAGATATTGAAATTATTTTAGTAGGCTTTAAATTTTGTTACCATGTTCAATACAAGATTCAATATAATTTTCCAATTTTAATTTATTTGATTATTTAACTCCTATTTTTGATTAGAAACAACATTAAGAGAATTATTGAAGGCTTTATTTTTATTTGTCAATATTTCATATATTTTTATTTATCAATATTTCATATTTTTTTAAGTCCTATTTTTCATATTTTTTTAAGAATTATTGAAGGCTTTATTTTTGTACCTAATTAAAACGTTCCATAAATCACATATTTGCCTTTTGATTAGATATTTTATCTTTTGATCCTTATAATTTACCATCACTAGAATCTTTAGAATTGATCCACATTTATTTAATGTAATTTTTTTTATAACCAACTTTCTTGAAATAATATTTCTTAGAATTATTTTTTTTCTTTCAATTGAGGATAGTTTTTCTTGATGTGACCAAGATTATTACACTCGTAGCAACTGAACTATATAGAGTTTCTCGTATGCTTATTATACTTATTGAATGATTTTTTAAAACCTCTTATTTTATTATATAACTTTTTTATATTTTTTGAAAAATGATCATGTTCATCATTTGATTCGATATTTCTTGAGGTATCTTTTTCTCTAGATTATTTGGAAATTCACATACTTTTGTACTTATTTTCATTTATATAAGTAGAAACCTTAATGGAATAATTTTCCTTTTTAATAAGATTATATACACCAATATCAGATTTTATTTATACTTTTTATATCATAAGTGCTACAATAACATGTTTTATTTTGAAATATTTAATAACTATAGATTGAATAATAGTAGCAAGGATTCCACTCCATATGAGTAGTAGGTTTCTAAATATTTTCAGAGCTTGATCTGGTTTAGGAATACGTGTTCTTAAAGAAGCAAAATTATTACTAACATTAGTAAGTCTTCCATTTAGATGAGTGATTATTTAACCTTCCATAATTATAAAAGAATCAAAATTAAGTTTGGTACTATTTTTTTTGATATCTCTCACAATATGAGTTCCTTCATAAGTAACTGATATGGTAGTCAAAATCTCATAAGTTGTTTCAAATTTTGAAACCTTGTTAATGTCATAACCTGTCCCAGTAGGGCATGTGCCGAAAATCCCCAAACCCACCTCCAATAGTCCATGGTATTGTGACTAGCATCGAGAAGGCATATTACTAGCATGGGAGGCCTTAGCCTAAACACACACACACACACACACACACACACATCTCCAATCAAAAAAAATTCTAAAATGTAAAAACAACTGAATAACGTTGCATGAATACATCTAAAACCCACAACCAAAGTATGATAGAAAGTAAAATAAAGTAAATAGGGCCAAATACAAGCCTACCAAAAGGTGTTTGAAAACAAGGATAACCTGAAAAGTAAAGGAAATTTTTTCTAGATACCACAGGAACACACCTCAGTTTTTCCAGTCTCACTAAGCATCACCTGGTCTTGGTTCATCTAGGACTCTATCAAAAGGTTGATCATTTACACAATACATAAAACGTGTGATAAAAATACCATGAAAGGGTGAGTATAACAATACCCAGTAAGAAAACCAAAAACCAAAAAATCATACAACAAAGAAAATACAGTCACCTCTATACAGATATATGTCTGTAGCACATATAATAAGAATATCAAGATATACTCAACAAATACACATAGTCTCAAAGGTAAGTAACAAATATAATATACCATTATAGTATTCTAGTTCAAAGGATCAAAAAAGCACTCATTCGAGAGAACACACTCCTGAGCCTCATAACACTGATGAAGTCTGTTTGAGAGGTAATTCTTGTTGGGTATCTCCATATGAAGTACATGATGAAGGTCCAAAGATATACTATACACCGATGAAGATCACTCATAAGGCCATGGGGTGATACCAAAAACTCAATCTGGATTAGCTTTATAAGTATAGGATCGACACTCATGTAGTTTTAGTCATGGTGATATTAAGAAATCCACATAGGGAATGAAGATGAATAAGGGATCTCACTCAGGGAATCACAGAGGGATTACAAAAACTCTATCAAAGAAGTCCTGCTGAAGGTATCACTATCCTAGGGGTAGGAGATGATTCCATACTAACACTCAGGGGATAGACAAGGGTAACACACAATAACTAATATTTTACATGATATATAGGAAAATAGATCCAATCCAACATTTAAGTAGTATATGACATGTAGTATGGTTACACACTATGTCCCTTAACCTTAGGTCCTACCCATGTAAATGACATGTGTCATCATGGCGTGTCTGTGTAGAAGTACACAACGTGTAGGATGTCCATGTACTCTACCCACGTGATAGTACATAGCTTAGACCATGTACCTGTGCCTGTGTATTAGTACACAACATAGCCCGTGTACTCTAGTCCAAGCTATGTATGTGTAGGGGAGTACATGACATGCTCCAACCTATGTACCCCAACCCCTGTCCATGTACCCTTCGAGGTGCATGTCGAGTATCGAGGGAGAGACCACATGTCGTGTGATAGGTTCACATGATGTGTGATAATTAATTTTCTCTGAAACCCTAGCCACCATCATGAGGGACCCACATGACATGTAGATCTGGATTACATGCTGTGTAGTGTGTAATTTTTTAGAATTGAAGATCTGGATTCCACGTATATTCTTCGACACTCTGACCACCATTCTAGTCACACGTCACCTAAAAAATCATGGGAACCCTTTTCCAAGACTCACCATTAATGATTAACAAGTTATATCCTTCAAATCTATTATGAAAATAGATCTACACATAATTATTTATTGTGCACCGAAGAATGCCAAAGAACGTGAAATTAGGTATCCAAATCCATTTGATTCACCACTATTTCCATAATCTCACCACCATCATTTCATGTTGATCCCAGATCTAAAATATTAGATCATTGCGATAAGAAATAAGTTCCCAATAATTGATTGATTGGGATATGCCGAACTATGGGCCAAACGAATAATGCCCATGATGAATGAAGAATCGAGGGAGAAAAGTACAAGAACAAATCAAGTGGAACGAACCTTGATCAATGTTCATGTAAATATCAGTCCATTTCCATTAGGATGAAAAATGAAGAATCAAAAATTTAAATCATGAATAAAATACCCAAAATCTTGATTAATCTAACCCATCCCAAAAAATGACCGATTCACAAATCAATCCATTTGACAATTGATTTTCATTAATCATAGAATTAATAATGGGGAAATAATCCAATAAAAAAAATATACTACCTCGATCTGGATGAATTTATAATGAATAAATATGCAGTGTTGTTGTCATTGGTGAGATCCTTCAATTCCGTTTCACTTCGATTATCGATCCATGATCTGATAGAAGTTCGTTTGAGAGAGAATCTTCCAAGATCTCTCTAATGGTTCTCCAACGGATCCATGGTTATGTGGCTAACCCTTGTATTCTTTCATAATAGTATACTTAAAGACTCTCTGATCACTGCATCAAAGAAATAGAATTAAAATAATTTATTTAATTATTTTATTCATTTCCACATCCATGATGAGCTTTCCAAAAACACCTCATTCCGACCAAGGTTAAGTTGCGCCTAGGGTAAAACCCACATTATGAACACAGTGGTGCCATCTGATTTCGGATATGTAACCCCTATTTAGGATTTATTCCACTCTTTATGGAAAACTGTATTATTGTGCTATTTAATATATTTAATACATTTCAAAATTTATTCTGGGAACACTAATCCTTAGAATAAAATATCGTCTTAGCGCCTGGTATCTAAAACAATTCATACAATATCCAAAAATAATACATGGAAAATCCAAGTCATTACATTCTCCCCACCTTGGGGCTTTATTTACTAGAAAATACAAAACCAAGGCTACTCAAAGAGATGTGGGAACTAAGAATGAATCTGAGCTTCCCACTCCCATGTTCTCTCCTAGAGATTCCCGTGCTTCCATTGGACATGAACTAAAGGAATTGATTGCCCAATAAGGATCATCTCATGCTGATCCTCAATATTTACTGGGTACTCAGCAAAGGTAGCTCCATCCTTGATGTCCATATCACCCAAGTTGATAATGTGTGATGGGTCATGCACGTACCTACACAACTGCAACACATGGAAGATTTCATGCACCTGATCTAACTACGAAGGTAGATCTACGTGGTACACCACCTCTCTAACTCTATGAAATATCTTGAAAGGGCTAATGAATCTTAGAGATATCTTTCTATCCCATCCAAATCTCCACAATCTATGTTGAGGTGAAACCCATAGGAATACATGGTCTCGTTACTCTAACTCCAAAGGCCTTCATCACCTGTGCACATACGACTTCTGACAACTATGTGTAGTCTTTATCTACTCCTTGATGATATGAAACTTCTCAATAGTTTCTCACACCAACTCTGGACCCATGGGTGATGAATCTCATGGGTCAATCAAACAATGTGATGACCTAAAATATCACCCATACAAATCCTTAAATAGTGCCATAACGATGGTGTAATGATAACTATTGTTATACGAAAACTCCACCAATGGTAGGTGATCCTACCAACTACAACCAAAGTCTAACATGCAAGCCCGTAACATGTACTCTAGAACATGAATGGTTCACTCATTCTGACCATTAGTTTGTGGGTGGAATGCTACGATCAAGCATAACTAAGTCCCAAACACCTTCTGTAATTACTTCTACAACTGGGATGTGAAGCAATCATCATAGTAAAAAATTATCATCTATGGAACTCCATAGAGTCAGATTATCTTCTGCACATAGAGGCATCCCAATCTCTATACTATAATTTTCTCCCAAATGTAACACCCCTACCTCAGATAACCTAAAGTGGATGCATTATTACATTTCATTAGAATTACTACAAGTATGTAAATCCCTAAGGACTATACAATTTAGCAGTCTTGGAAATCTATATTACATATATTATGCCCATAATACATTAGGAAACAGAATAAAACATGCTACATAATAAAATAAAATAAACTAAATTGTTGAAATATTATTCAATGTTCCCTTCTTCATAACCTGGGGAAAAAAATGATAAGGGTGAGCTCAAATGCTTAGTAAGGGTAAATACAATGGAAGTAATAATGAATTAATCTATATGTAACGGTAAATAACTGAGCACACTTTTAATTTACATAACTAGATAAGGCATAAATAATATGGAAAGTAAGAAACTAAAAAACATTCCATAAATAAATAAATTATGATAAACTATATCCATATTTATTTTGACTCAAAAATATCATGGATAAATAACAATTAAAACTAAATGAGGGAAATACTTTATTTAAGGACGTCATGTCTCAGGAACATGAAAACCTGTTACTGTCTAGACCTTTCACAAGATGGTTTAAAAATAAGGGTAGAAACCCATTTGACCAAATTATTCATCTCATAAGAACCTATCTATTCATCTAGGAGCTATATAAATTCTGGGATCCAACTATCATTTCTATTCCAAAGTATTTCTCATATTGAATAACCAAAATAAATAATATGCCTTATCAAATAACTATATTGAATGATTAATATGGATTTATCAATAATTTCCATGAAGGAAACAATATAATATCATGAAAATAATTATATTCATGATATAACAAGTCAAAAGTTATAATCTACACTGTATAAAAGGAACAAGGTGCATAACATTACAATATGCCTCAATAAATAGAAATTGAGAAGAAATCCCTTACCTTTTACTTATTTTTAGGTGAACTTAATTTAACCTCATGTATAATGGTTTTAAAAATGTTAATAACTTATTCTATAACTATAATATCATATATTAACTTCTTACTATATTTTATTACCCATTTGTTAACACTTTTTCATTATTTTAACTATTTTAGGTGTTAATTGCCTAGTTTTCTCAAGTACATTTTGACTTGTTATTTGGTGTTATTATTAAATATATCATGGTTTAATCATCTCTATAATATAAAATATGACTAAATAATATTATATATTCAGTACATATGTATTTAGAATAGTCCATAATATTTGGATATTCGAAATGAAGTGCACCGTTCATAGAGACGGTAGGCTGTACGTACGCATGAACGCTACCTTCATTTCTTTGTTGTATTAAAAGAATTAAAATTAATTGATACATATTTATATTATAATTACAGTATCATATATATGTTATATGTGTTACATATTTTTATTAAAAACATCCTTTACATGTTCCATGTAAGGTATTATTGAGTCACATCGCTTTAAGGGGGTGGTAGTCCACACTTCCTCAAACAAAATTATCATATTTTCACAACATGGACAGAATAAAGGTATGTTATAAATAAAATTTATATAAGAATAGAGAAAAAATAAATATAATATATATCATATATAAATACAGTGTCCATAATAATGTCTACCATGATTGGTGGTAAAGGAAAAATGAACAATCACCGTTTCATGAGGCAGTAGTTCACCGTACACAGAAACAATATGTTCTATATTTATTTGATGGAGGTGTGTGTAAGTGTAGGTCAAAACCTTAGCATAAAAACATAATATTATGTCTAGGATACTTTTTTTTATAAAATAATGGAATAAATATAGTACATGGGGTGGATAATGAAAATAAAGTAAAGAATCTTGAGAGGAGACGTTACCTCTAAATCAAGTAACACCTTTTGGTTTGTGTCAAAAGGATTCCTTAAGTTTCCTTCTTCCCAATGTAAGGATTCTAGGAGTAATTTAGATATGTTGAGAGCTTATTTGAGTAGATTTTAGTTGATCCAAGGGGCTTTAGAGGTGTGTGGAAGTAGGTAGAGGTGGTGGCCTTTTATAAGAGGGAGGAGGGACACTTAAGGAAAGTCTTGAAATATTATTTTATTATAAATTTATTTTCGAATTATAATAGCTCCAAAGTAATTTATTTCTAGGATAAGATGATTATGGGTCTAAATCCTCTCAACCAATAGGTTTTGACATGTTTAGGAAATAAAATTAACCTTATCTTTTAGCTTTAACCCTTAGTTAAATAATTTAACTCTTACCATGTCTTCTTGTATTTTTACACCATATGGTAAATTTAGTTATTATAAAATGACAAGATAACCTCAAGTGGATCATTAATAAATTTATTATTATTATATAAGTTAGTTGGATTAATATTATAGTTTTATTATTTTCATATCATTTAACAAAATAATATTTGTTTTAAAAAATCATTTATGTTAATTTTTACACTATTTAGTAATTGATTTTTGTTAAAGTCATAAAAAATTGATCCCTTAAAAAAAGAATCA